>OZ014482.1:4710809-5310809 GCA_963965965.1 Trididemnum nubilum
CATTTACGACAGCTTTGGCTCTTTTATTCTTAGTGAAAGTGATAGACGTTTTTGCATTTCTTTTGTGCAAAGTAAGATTTTATGTGATTATTTAAAGCTTTCATGATTTTCGACTTGGAAGCAAGGTATCAGTGGGGCGTAGCTCTCAGGGCTTCTTTCTTTTTGCAAATCGTTTCAAGTAAATGATTTTCGACTATCTTTTTTAATTAAAATTATCCCGTTCAAGATGTAGATCATTAATCTACTGTACACTGCAAAGAGATACATGGGTCTCAGCAAAACAACAGCTTTTATTGGCTATCAAACTAACTATAATAAGCGTATTTTGGGCAGAGATCTACGTAACAAATTTTCACATTATATCTTGTCGTTTAGATTGAAATATACCTCCATACGTGGCATTGCCTTTGGGCCATAAAGTCTAAAATGACTAACCTAAAAAGCAGAGCGGAGGTGTCGTCGGTTAAATATTCGTAAATCGACTCAGACTTACTTCATACTTCCTACTCAACGTGATTCTTTTAAAGCTTTTCCGATTTCAAACCTTCCACCAAATTTTTTTTGGATTACAGCACTCAACTTTTAACTAACTTTTACCTTTCTTATTTTTATTTATTTTTTTTTTCCTTTTGTATTTTCTTTTTCACTTTTGTTGGCTTGTTTGTCAAACTTCAATTCTGCTCTCCAAATATTTTACTATCAACAAGGAATCACGTTTTGAATCCCATCTGAGTAAGAGGAAAATTCTGACTCTCAACTCATCAACTCTTCATAATAGGTTAGAAGAGCTACGCCAAAACTTGTAACAAATTGCAGAGCCTAAAAGAAGTGTTTTGCAGAAGTGTGTGAACGAATAAATTGTACGGAGTATCTTCGTAAAATTAAGTCTGAGAAATCTGAGTGGTGTAACTTTGGACAAAAAAATGTTGAGGAACTGAAGACCAGTAAAAACTGTCCAAGAAAAAGCGTCATGTGAAACGAATGACTGAGTTGTATTTCCTGGTACAAGAAATTGCACTTCATTCTTCTGGCCGTTTCAATTTACAGTAATTATGCTAGAACGTAAAAAGTTTTTCACTAGTCGTGTTATATTAGAGGTTCAGAATCTAATAAGTGCTACTTAAATTTTGGTCACTCAGCTATTTGAATGAATTGCCAAGAATTTATTGACGTATTATTTTTTAGTGTTTACGGCATATTTACAAAATTGCTTGGCAGCACAGAAATCGAACAACTTCTATTGTATTTCTCAGCTTATACAGCTTGTTTTGCGCAGTTAAAAGATATCATTTTAAACAGAAATTTAAACAAAAATAATCTTAAAATTAATTTGATTTTGTTAAAAAATTATAAAAATCTTTAAGCCCTTGGAACTCCACTTCAGGCCCACGTACCTCCAGCCGCGATTGAGCTGCGCCCCCAGATTCCAACCTGCTATTAAACTAATGTAATAAAACAGTGCAACTTACCAGTGTCCAATTGGCCAAACGAAAAGCAGATAAAACTTATCAGAGCAACAATTACTGAAACGCTGTAGCGAGTCATAGTTTTGTCATCAAGTAACTATTAAGTTACAGTATTATCTGTTTAACCACAATATAACCTACAAAGTGTAAAAAACCAATTTTACGATCATTAAATATTAAACGCAAAAATTCGTCATATTTTGCACAAAGAAAGTATCATTTTTGATAGTAAGGACTCAATGCATCAAGGCGTCAAGGTTTACATACTCTTAGAAGGTTAAGGTAAGATCAAACAAATGCAAAAACGTCATACGTGGTGACGCGGGGGTACTGTACGCATGACTGTGAAAGGCTCTCGCAAATTTCTCAACATTACTGCAGTGTGCTGCTTTGCTGTACGTAGCGCAATTTAGGAGTTTCTTCTGATCCATTCTTTTATTGATGTTACTTTTTGATTGCAAACTCTGCACGTTACGTAAGCAAGCTCAACAATTACTTTATGAGCTCCGCCAAAGTTGTAAACTGGCCGACAAGTACAAACCCTGCCCGAACCCAAAAACATAAGCCCGAACACAACCCGAAAAGTGATTTGAAGCCAAAACCAGACCCAAAAAGGCCCGAAAAATGAGGTTAGATCTAAAAATGTTTACGGTAATTGATCGTAATCCTTCTCATTGCTGATAAATTATGACATAATAATAGTGATTGTCTACAAATCATTGCATTGATGCTTAAAGTGAAGTCGTCAAATTTAGTGTTGCAAACTTATTTGAATTACTGTTTTAAAGCATCTTAAAAACAAAAATACAAGTCTAGTAAGTCCATAACGTAAGCTTACATCAAGCCCGAATTAGACCCGACATTTTGCCAATCTTAAGCCTGAACCCGAACCCGACCCGAAACGCCCTATCCGACTTACAACTCTAATCTGCACAAGTCGCCCATGACATACTGTAATTGCTTTGCAAGATCATTCATGTACCATGGCGGCGTTTTTGCTTTTCTGGTTCTCTGCTAACTAATTCTAAATAGATAAATCAACTAAAAGCTAATAAAATCAATTAAAACTAACGTTTCGGTTTTCCTACTGTAGCAGTAAACCTTCTTCGGGATCTGAAATTCACTCTGCACACAAAATTGCTTTCATTGGAAAAGCATTCAACTTTTGGTTCATGATAATTGCATGCTTTTTGGTGGGTTGAAAGAAGCGTAAACGCACTGTTACGTCACGTCAGCTGCAGCGGGTGCCAAATTTGCCATTGCTGCTTTTAGTTGAGCTGGGCATCGCCACCATTTGCATTGCTGCTAACACGAAATTTTTCACCTCACAAAATCCAGCCAGTTTGCCACTTCTGCTTTTTGCAATTTGCGCAAATGCTAATTTGTTTGCATTTCGGCTCGGCGTCTTACCAGCTTGGTAGCTTTGCTATTTCTTGATTTACGCTCATTCTTTAATTTCTGGATTTCTTGATTACTGTATGATTAAGGCAACTGCTATATTTTCTGAGCTTTCCCAATCGGAATTGTTTTCTATTTTGGATGTTCTTCTCCCTGCAACTAGCTGGACAAAGTATTTCGGTATGTACAAGCGTTTATTTCATGTTTTGTTGTTCGAGAGATTACATTACCCTAGAACGCATATCAGGGGTCAAAGTGACCCGGAAGGTGGTTCTCAGATGGATTTCTCAAAGCACAGTGGAGATAACTTCCTGGTTTTCCTTGACTTTGTCAGCAATTTATGCCCACTCATGATGGTGGTACAGCTTTTTCGATAATTTTTACTTTCGTCAAGAAAAATGTAATTTTCAGTAAATACCCCGAAAAGGCATAACAGGGGTCATTTTGACCCGTAGCAATTTTACATAAAAATGCATTGATTTGGGTCCTTTAATGCAAGTGCATGGGTTTCTAATCGGCCTGCAAGCCAACCTGACTTTACCTGACTGGCGAATAGTTTGTAAGACAATCTGTCTGAAGCAATAAAGCAGTAAATTTCCGTACTTTGGTGACAAGTTTTTGTACATTTAGCGAGGTAATGATAGCATCCCAACGCGACGATAGAGAGTAGACTTTCATCTTCGACATAGCCGTTTCAGCATTTTTACGTCACGAAGTGTCTTGCTTAGCACTGTCGCATTATCTGAATGATTATCTCTTAGTGGCTATGAGCCTGTAATAACGCAACGGAATCAGTTAAATTTCTAATTTATCTAAAACTTGACAAAACTTTTAACTTTTTTAATGAACCAGAAGGGTATAGTTAAAAAGTGTGTAGCAATGTGACTTTACTGCTAGAAGTGAAGCATACTGAATGGTATACATAATAGAGCTGAAGTTTGTTCTCCCATAAAGCCCGATGCATAGAGCAGACTTAGGCAATTGATTTATTACTGAAAGAACTGTGTGCTGAGAGTAGCCTATAGGAATAATTATTGTTTGAAAGAATGAACATCTAGATCTGATGTCAATTTCTCCAGGTTGCTCAACACTATTGGTGTTTGTGACGGGCAATTTGTAGCAAATACTACCCTAAATTCGTGCCAAATTTATATGTTTATGAATGGTGGGCTTCAATGTTATTCATGGGTGCAATTCCATGTCTCTAAAATCTAAGCCCACCACATGACTTTGCATTACTTCCGGCTACGATGCTTGTCCGGCTCTGGTCGTGAAAAGTTTACAACCCCATACTTCCTAAGGTTGCATGGAAGGTGATCCTGCAACTTCCTAAGGTTGCATGTTTGATTAATTGATTAGTATTTGCTATCCTCAGTTGCAACAGGTTTGATGTGAGCAAGCAATAGTTATAATGGCTGAGTATATTAGGATCCGTATTCCGTGGTGTGAACGTTGAAAGAACTGTAGAGCAAATGCTAAATGCAATGGAGGATGACGATGAAGAAATGTGCAGAGTGACTGAGAATAGCGACTCCGATTTTTCAGATGAAGATTATCAGATTAATACGCCTCCTTCTCTTAGAATTCATTATTCTGATACTGAAGCAGTGATTTCATGTTTGACCGATTTCGAATCAGAGAGTGAGGATGAAGATGAGGATTTTTTCAACGCATTACCGACAACTTCCACAGATTCATCTGCAACATCTGGTGTTTCGTTTACACCTTCTGGCTTAAATACTCGAACAGGAAAAACTGGAACTGTCTGAAGTTCGTTTTCGTCTCCGCAGGGTAAAATTAGATCGCACAACATTATCAACAAAAGGTTACACGGAGTTCATGCATCAGACATTTACTCTCCAAAAGATGCTTTTCAGATCTTTTTTAGAGAAAACATCGTTGAAGAAATTATTGTGTGTACAAACGTGCAGGGTCTACGGGTCGCTACAAAATGGAATGCTGTACAAAAAGACGAACTCGTAGCTTTCATTGATGTTCTGCTCCTGGCAGGAGCAGAAAAAAACTGGGATGTAGACGTATGACAACTGTTCTTAGACCACAAGTTTAATCCCACCAACAAAACAAGCTTTGGCGTCAACAGTTTTGAAAACATACGACGCAACCTGCGATTTGATGATAAAAGAACACGGGTCAAAACATTAAATCAGGATAAATTGGCTGCATTCAGCTATATTTGGGGTTTATTCATCAAAAATTATAAGACTCAATTTTCTCTCGGTGCTTATACTACAATAGACGAACAACTCGTGCCATTCAGAGAGCGTTATCCCTTTCTGCAATACATGCCAAACAAACCTGCCTAGTACGGCATCAAAATCTTCTGGCTGTGTGATGCTTCTTTAATTTATGCCTCTAATGCAAGGATTTACGTGAGAAGGCAACCAGGATCAGAAACCGAGAAAAATCTGGGTTAACATGTAGTTATTTAACTAACGTCCCCACTACAAGGCTTTGGACGGAATGTGACAAAGGATAACTATTTTACTGATATTCCGCTGGCAAAAACAATGCTCCAACGTAAGTTGACAATCGTTGGGACCATGAAGAAGAGCAAAAGAGAAATTCCAGAGTGTATGAACCCTGTAAAGTCTCGAGAAACGAAGATATCGATCTTTGGTTTTAACGACCAACTCACAATGGTCAGTTATGTCCACCCAAAAAAGCAAAGCTGTGATACGGTTAGGTACGATGCACCACAAAATAAGCATTGACAAAGAAGACCGCAAAAAGAGACCAGAGATCATCAAGTTTTACAACAAGACGAAGATCGGTGTTGACCTAGTTGATCAAATAGTTGGAACGTATACTTGCAGAAGACAAACTCGACGATGACCGCTGAAACTCTTCTTTAACCTCCTGGATGTCGCAGCGCTAAATGCTTATACCATGTACAGGCAAGTGCATCGTGATCAGCAGAGTACTGGCGGTTCAAGACGACGTTTTCTAACAGTTCTTGCAGACAGCCTCATTTTTCCCCACATGAAGACAAGACAAAAAATTCCCCAGATCCAGAAAGCCACAAAAGAAGCTATGATGAGATGAGTCGTATTTTTCTTCAATACATCTCCGCCTGAGAACATATTGCAGAAGAGGAAACGGGGTTCGTTATGTCCGCACACGAAGGATAAGAAGGTGGCAAAATGTTGCTTACGATGTTCCCGACCTGTGTGCCCAGAGCACAGCATCACCACCATCACATGCAATCACTACTATAAATAAACGAAGAATTTAAAATTGAAAACTTTGCAGCTACCTTTCAAGAACGTTTTTTCCGTTTTATCTACTATTCTGTTCGTTTGTTTCGTTCAAATTTTTGCAAATAAAATACCGAAAGCACTTTAGACATGCAACCATAAAGCAACTATTAAACAACAAGGAAAAAAAACAAAAATATTGAAAGAAATTGTCTTTAGAGTGAAAATTACATGTAAAAGCAATAGGGGTCAAAATGAACCCTTTTATGCATTAACGTAAGTTTTTTTATTTATGCGTTCTAGGGTTAAGTTAAAGCCGTAGATCTCTACGGTTAGAATTTAGGACCTTCCGCTTCTATATCCGGGTTTCTTGTTATTTCTAAAAACCGCTCGCTCTACATTCACTTTATGCAATCGATGTCAACTCAGCATCCTCTATGGCGATGTGACAAACTCAATAGATACCTAACTGAATCTAACTGTCTGCAACCTTGAGCGCGTTTTAAATTATTAGTGTGAGGTTAAGTACAGTAAATATCCACAGCCAGTTGAAATCTTCTAAAGATCTTACACTCACGTTGTTGCTAATTGCATTAAGCAGCCCGAAAACTCCATTGAATTATTAAAAATTTTATTCAATGATTGTCAACCTAAAACTATAGGTTTGCGTGTTTCGACCAGTATCTTAGGCCATGTTCACGGCTAGCGTGTAGAAGCATAAGTTATTTATCTTATCATCTATACAATTTATTATCACAAAATACAGTGCGAATGAGCTTTCGCGACGCGTTTCGACCTTGCTCAAGGGTCTCATCAGGCGAAAAGGATAACACATACTTAAACATGCAATGATACAAAACTGCAATTAAAATTTTGGAAACAAAAATTAGCAGCACTTTAGAATTATTAAAACTTTAAACATGCAATGATATAAACTGCAGTTACCAAATTTGGAAATAAAAATTGCATCGAAAAACACATCTGCTTTGTTAGAGCAAATTTTATAATGACGTCAAGCAAATTATGACATGTTCATATAAAAATCGCAGGGAGAGCACGAGCTAAATGCATGTGCGACACATTGCTTTACGCATAGACACTTAACTAAAAATTAGCAGCAATTTAGAACCATTAAAATTTTTTATTCAATGATTGTCAACCTAAAACTCTAGGTTTTTGTGTTTCGACCAGTAACTTAGGCCATCTTTACGGCTAGCATTTAGAAGCAGAAGTTATTCATCTTTACAATTTATTATTGGAAACACGCAAACTTATAGTTTTAGGTTGACAATCATTGAATAAAAAATTTTAATAGTTCTAAATTGCTGCTAATTTTTAGTTAAGTGTTTATTTCCTTGAATTGTTTTGTAATGACGTTTAAACCTACTTTACACAAGTCTCGTTTTTGCTGTAGACGTTTAATCTTAGTTCACACAGATATCGTTTTTTGTGATAAATCCTTTCAACAAAAAGGTCTTTATGTTAAATAAACTTGACTTTGAGTCGAGTTTTATCACAAATTACATTTTCTGATGAAGCTTTTAAAATGCTTAGGTAGCGGAAAGTTTCCCAATTTTCGAATTTCCCGAAGTTACTTTCCCAAAATTCGAGTATTTTTTGGTCAAAACTTGGTTAAAATTATGTAATATAAGACGTTTTTGTAACATAGCTACTTTGACAAAAGCATTTTATGATTCAAGATCAAAAAACAAACAGATAAACAACTTTTGCACCGCCTTAGACGTCATCGAAAAATGACGTCATTTTCAAACATATGGCCGTGATGTCACATAGATGACATTATCAACTCAAAACCAGTTTTTTGAAAAGTGTAGGTAAACACCAGTGCTGGGCACTTCCGCAAACCGGTCCGCAAATCCGCAAATTGCGGACTCAAGGTTTTGGTTTGCGGATTTGCGAACCGTTTTCTTACCGCAAACATTTGCAGATTTGCGGTAAGAAAACTGAAATCTACCGCAAATCAACAACAACATCAAATCAACAACAACATCAACAACACCAAAAACATACATTTTTACGATTCAACGTATAGACAGATTTGGGTGGAAGTATTTTTAAAGTACAGCACCCTCTCACCAAGTTCCTCTGCTGTGAAACGATTATTTTCAAGAGGTGCTGCTATTCTTACAGCAAAATGAGTTGGCTTAAGGTCAAGAAACTTCCAACGGCTTGTTTTTGTGAAAGAAAACAGACTTTTTGAAGTGGTAAAGGGTTGCACAAAACGATTTGATGACATGCCCAGCACGTTCAGTAAATAAATAGACTGCAGGCCAACCAACATTTTCAATCTTAATTTTATCTTTTTAGTCTTTCTGGTTTTTGTTTCGTTGATCGTGTTTTTGGAAGGCGTGCTTTAGATTATTATATGCGTTGCCGCTCAAGAAATTTCCAAAGATTTTTAGAAATTAATAATACTGCCCGCTTTAGAATTCTGGAAAAAATTTCTGTATCCTGAATATTTTTGTGATATTTGGTGATGTATTTATAATACAACAACTTGCCTTTTAAATTTTCCAAAGTTTGCGTATTGTGCAAAGGATGCGTCAAAATGCTTAGCCTATTTTTTATTTAACAAATGGCATAAATTTCTGAGCAGTTGGCGGCGTTACTCCAAAATTTTCCAAAATTCACGAGCAAAGTTAATCATATTGGCAAACTTTTTGGACCGTAAATTACGACGGCACATTAATCTTGTAGATTTTCGGCACCACCAACAAACTGGCCACTGTCGAAACAAATTTCTGATTTAACAGTGACCGTTAATTGAATCTAAGTTAGATACAGATGACCCAGACTTAAAACCCAAATTTTTTACTCTTGCAATTACCTTAGGTGATGAGTGTTGGCTGATCAGCGCTACAGAGAAACATGCAATTTTGAATGAGAGCGAGTTTTCAAACAAAATTAATATCTGCACCCAGTGGCGTACGCAAAAAGTTTTCATGAGAGCCCAGAGTTTCGCCGCACTGTGAAGCCACAAATCAATATTATGGAAAGTGGCGAAGGCAAGACCATTGTAGGGTGGTCCGGGGGCATGCTCCGGAAAAACTTTGCAAAATTACACTAAAAATACGCGTTTTCGTCCATTCTGGAAGCAAGTTTTAGTATAATGCTTTTACGAGACTTACTAGAAGAATGAAATCGTAAAATGAAAATGCTTCAGAAACATTACGGAATAAAAAAGCTAGGTTATTTGGTAAGGAAAAAAAAACAAAATAAAGATCGATTTATTTTTGCATTTACGCAGTAATAACGTACATCCTCTTAGAAGTGCTTGGTTTTGCTTTATCATGTTTCATTTTAGGGTTTGAGGGGAAAGCCATGGCACAAAGGTCTTTTTCTTAGATACGCTAGTGTCTGCACCGTAATTATATTGTATGCAATTTAAAAGCTTTTAATAGACTGCTCTTATCCAAAATTCGATTAGAAGTTCAAGCGTTAGAATTTCATGTAATCATTAATCAGAAATGTATTGCAATTGAGGAAAAATAAACAAAGGAACCGAGCTTTTGGCTTGTTCTTCTTACACCTAGCGCATTTTCATCTTTGCCAAAGTTTGCCTTTGTATGAACACCTTCCAAAACAATTTAAAAAATTTTAACACCAATACAAAAGCAACAAATAAAACGCTCACTGCAATTATCACGTTTGAAACTAAGTTATTTTAACCGTGATCTGCAAATTGCCATGCGTAATGAAGGGAGCAGGAAGTGACATCGACAATAACCCCGCCCCCCACCATTCCGTCACTCAAGCAGTAAATAGTAACCTATATGCCTGTAAAGTATCATTTTAAAGAACGCAAAAACGCAAGTTCTAGCGTCTCGAGTTTTTACTTTTCCGCGACTCAATAAAGATTTGTACATCTCTGTTTGTCCTATATGACAAGTACATGTACTGTACACGTATGTAAATCAACTAAGGATTTTCAACTCTACAACATACTGTAGTTAGAAGTTAGAACGAGCTACGAAAGTGAGGTTACTCTCTTCCAAATGTTTACTCCATCCAACCAGAGTCGCATCCATAATCCAACTCCGGTCGTATAGTTTTGTTTAAGCAAACCTGCGTACATTTCCACTGGGCCCTGCTGCTGACATGTATATTATAACCTACAAAAACAGAATATCAAATAAACCGAAACAAACTTACTGATGTTTATTACAGGTCTGCAGCCGATATGGAAAACATCAAGCATTGTTATATTGCTATAGGTCTCCTCTATTTATCAAGCCAGGAAAAAAACAGCAAAGTTTGCGGTTCAAGTTTGCGGAAGTAAAAAGTCATTTGCGGTTGCGGAAGTGCAAAAAATTACCGCAAACGTGCTGCAAATTGCGGATTTGCTGTTGCGGACCACCCATTGCTATTTTGCAGAATTTGCGGTTGCGGAATAGAGTTTAAATTTGCGGTGCCCAGCACCGGTAAACACCCCAGCCGCATGCCAAATCTGGTGTCCCAAATTTTCATGATTTTGGTTTAAGGGAGCATTTTTGTCTCTTTCCGTGTAAAATGGTGCGGTCAAATACCCTGTGTGAAGTAGGGTTAAGTGAAATGCCGATAACTTTATAAACAAATATTGATTGATTACTGTAATACCGTAAGGAAAATTTTGGTTTCATTTGTAATGCAAACAACATAAATGTCTTAATCTATCTACAGAGTATGAATTCATGTTTATTACTTGCTGATTTCTGTGAAGCCAGAGGATATCACAATTTTTGATAAGTAATGTAATACGCAATGATGTGGTGCGCTCAAGAAAGATTTGCTACTTTTAAAACTAAAAAAAAAAAAAACTAAGAAAGAAAACAAAAGAAAAAATAATTGAACTTAACAGTATATTTATTGGTATTACATATTTTCTATTCCGTATTGAAGTACGAAAATAACAACCCAGGTAGGGATTTGGGTTGAGATTGAATTTGCCAAAAAGCTGAAAAAGGCTTGATTGGTACATATATCCTCCTTTCACAAGGAAGCGACGATAGCATTCTTATTTTGGACAATTCCTCTCAGGCTTAGGAATGGACCGTATTTCAACATTTCCGATTGGCGTTTGACTTTTTCCCTCCACGTAAATTTGCTACTTGTTTGAAGTCATCAAGCTGGAATAATTATCGCAGAGCGCTTTAAAAGGATTCCACCAGCAACCAGCGTGCGAGTTGAGCCCTGTTACAGCACCAATCTATTTTGTTTGCTCCACTAAATTTTCGAAGTCGGCTTTTCTATTTCGCTCTTTAATTTGCTGTGTTGGTCTGCGCGTCATTTTGTTTTTTAAATTTCGCACTTTTTTGTTCAACGCCTTATTTCCGGCACAACGCGCTGCTCTTTTTTCTTTCGGCAGAGTTCTGGCATATCGCTCATTCATTTCAATTCGGAATCTGTAGCAATCGGACGTTTTTTATTGTATGTTTATTTGTCACACGGCATTGATACTTCGGTTTGTTTACGTTACTAGGGTTAAATTTCAAATATTTTATTGCCGTGACGTGTTGCTCCTTTATTTTATTCATTATTTATTCTTTATAAACCTCTATTCTCTAGAACTTAAATTTAGATTGTGGAAAACAGCATGGGCGGTGAAGGCCCCAGTCTGGAATTGCTGGGTTAACCTAAGAACTTCTCGCTTACGCTACAGTTTACAGAGGGCGTTTGTAACAAGCCCAGATCATGCGATCACAACCGTCATAAAAGCTTTCGGTGAACTTTCGATGAACGCAAGCTTTTTTTGAATTAACTGATTTACGAGTCTTTACTGATATTTTAAAAATTTACTTGATACAGTTTCTAGTTAAAAGCAACACTCGCACTAACGCGGAGATGAGACCCGCCAACTCGTTACACGCTTTGGCGTAATTTAGCTTGTACAAATAAAGATGTAATTCAATTTACATAAGAAAATTCTTTTTAACTGATTTTGTAAACGTTGTTCAATTTAGAAAAGTCGGTTTCTTCATTATGCGATATTGCGTTAAATACTGTGCTTGAATTGAGGATATATACCATTTTGAAACACTAAATTTTATGAGTAAATTCGAAAATAAAACGCTGCCAACACTGTTTCGAAGCTATTTTACACCCGCATCAAACTTTTATAACTACGAAACGAGAAATTAAAGAAAAAAGATGTTATTACTTACCCAAATTCAACAAAAACTTAGTCAAAGATCAATAAAAATCTGTGAAACCTAATTGTGGAACAAACTTTCAACTCGATTTTGAATTATGCTAATAAAGGATTGAGCGCGTTCTACACAAAAATCAAAACAAAATTACTTGATACATTTGAGAATAAATAATATCTGTTTCGCATCTCAGCTTTATTATCTCAATTTTTTGATAACTACGCCAAAAAAATTGTCTTTGTGTAAATTTACAGTACCGGCAGCCTACTGCAAGACAATATTTTTTGCTTAGTGTTTTTTCTTTCTTTTTAGCAGCAATTGGAGGAATCTATGTTATCTTAAATATATTTAAATTGAAATTAATTTTGCTGTATTAGTTTAATTGTAACAGGCTTCTGACTCGACCAGTGTTTCCTCTAAGCTGTGCGCGTGTGCGCGCGCACACAGGCTTCAGAGACTGCGAACACGCATAGATTTGGTGCGCACTGACATATTGATGTTCATCATAAGATTCCTACAGTAAGACAGACAATAAACTTTTGGGATGCAAAAATCGTTTCACTTTGGGTGAAGAACTTTTTTTTTTTTGGTTTTCACCTAATTACGGACACAAAACCGCTTTGGAGTTTGGACACAAAATTCTGGGTGAATTCCCTCAAAAACCTCGCACACGCCAAAATTTCTGCGCACAGTGAGCACAAAAAATTAGAGGAAATATTGAACTCGACGACCTTGCAAAGTGGCATTTTTTGGTCTTTCGTAGCCTCTCATAAGGAAATAGCTGGAGGAGTATTGTACGAATTTAAATGCTATTTTATCCGGTTGGCTGTTTTTTCTGCCGTAAAAAGTTCGTTATTGTTTCAAAAATCTCGTGCTTGGGGCAAACTTGTGAGCATGAGAGAGTATCCCATTTTTATTTTAGCCAACTTCTGTGTGGCGGTAAGCTGGCATGCCTGGCGTACCAAATCTTTGTTTTAAAAAATACAAAAGTGTTCGAACGTTTACGGTTTTACGCGCAATGTAGACCGGGTCTTCTAAGTGGAATAACTTCAGTAAAATTGCCTTAAAAAGTCGTATACCTGTATATGTTACGTATTGTAGCTGAATGCTGATACGGCAACTGCTGCAATATTTTGTTTTTAAAGACAATTTGATCAAACTTTGATTTTATTTACTTTGAGCTAATATATAAATTTTGAAACTGAAAAATAAAATCAGCCAATTTTTGAATCTGCTACTACTCTTTTTGTATTCAACTCGTTACAATGCATCAAATAATTAATTTAATGGTGTTTGTTTGTAATCAAAAGCACGTTTTCAATTATGAAACTCCTAGAATTAGTTTTTTAATGGTGTTTGTTTGTAATCAAAAGCACGTTTTCAATTAAGAGACTCCTAACAAGTTGGAATTCACTACATGAAAATGTTATTTTGAGCGTAAAACTTCATCAAAAACCTCGTAATCATGCTAACCAAAAGTTTAAAACCAAAGTGCATCATAATTCAAACGTCAGTTAATATAAAAATTGTAAGTATTAAAAGGAAATTATTTGTTTATAAAATTCGTTGAAATACGGACGTGCATTAGGGTGGAGTGAAAAAATTTTTGTTTTTCGTTTGGAACACAATAGAAATAAAAAGTTGCTCTGCAGCAATACTTTTAAAATGGTACAAAAATTAATCAAAAATTTCAAGTCTTCAGGTGCCCCCAGAGCTGTAAAATATTGATTTTTTGCTGATTTTTTTCAAATTTTTGCATTAACGGAAATCGTAATAAACGCACTTGCCTCGCGCAGTTTTCGCCAGCAATTAGCTTAAAAAGCCTTTTTGCGATTAGTATTTGCAATAAAATATTTTCATTTGTAAATCGAAAACTTACAAGTGTCCAAAAACACACAGGAAATTGGTCATTTTTTGTATTTTGCATCAATTTTAGTTAAAATTTAACAATACAAATAAATAAGAATTTTTTTGTAATAAGAGTGTTTACATACTAAGCTTTAAAAAGTGCTTTGAAAAACCTTACTACTTTTAATCTAACTAAACACTGCGGTCCGTTCCACTACACTGGAAATAAAGTTGTGATCTTATAAAAAATAAACAAATTGTTTTAAACGATAAGTGCGGACGCCAGGGGCATCGCCTTCGCATCGTGCAAGCTGTCAATTGGTTAAAGTAAACTGAAGATACGCTTGGTCAAAAAAAATTATGTATATATATACATATATATACAGGGTGGTTGAAAAGTAACTAGGCATTAAAAATTTGTAATAATTTCCAAAATTTGACTTTAAGCTTAATGAAATACAAAGGAGCATATTGAATATTACAGGAGAAAGTATAATTGCTCAGTTGAATTACTTAAAATTTGTAACAAAGATCAAATATTCATATTTCAACGTATGCACCATTTGCTTCAACTAGCTTCATTAAACGACCAGGGATAGAACGAACAACTTTTAAAAGAATGTCATTGGGGATAGCATTCAAAACTTGTTGGATTCTTATCTCCAAATCTTCCAATGTGCGAGGTTTTGTCTTGTACACTTCCTCTTTTGTGCAACCCCACAGGTAAAAATCACACGGTGTAAGATCTGGGCTTCTCGGAGGCCATTCATGAGGTCCGCGTCGACCCAGCCATCGACCTGAAAAGTGTTCAGATACCATGAATGCGGAGCGCTATCTTCACATGCTTGATAGTTTTGTGTGGCCCACAGTGTCTGGTTGGGATAACATCGATGACTTAATATTTATGCAAGATGGTGCACCACCCCACTTTGCTCTCACTGTGCGAGCGTGGTTAGACCAACACTTTTCAGGTCGATGGCTGGGTCGACGCGGACCTCATGAATGGCCTCCGAGAAGCCCAGATCTTACACCGTGTGATTTTTACCTGTGGGGTTGCACAAAAGAGGAAGTGTACAAGACAAAACCTCGCACATTGGAAGATTTGGAGATAAGAATCCAACAAGTTTTGAATGCTATCCCCAATGACATTCTTTTAAAAGTTGTTCGTTCTATCCCTGGTCGTTTAATGAAGCTAGTTGAAGCAAATGGTGCATACGTTGAAATATGAATATTTGATCTTTGTTACAAATTTTAAGTAATTCAACTGAGCAATTATACTTTCTCCTGTAATATTCAATATGCTTCTTTGTATTTCATGAAGCTTAAAGTCAAATTTTGGAAATTATTACAAATTTTTAATGCCTAGTTACTTTTCAACCACCCTGTAGATATATGCTGTATAAATTAAGTTAGGTCTTTCTGAAGCTCGTCAACGTGAAGAGAAAGATAAAGCAAAAGCAGTTCATTTGTTAGCAGTTGACGCACTAAACAACGCCAAAGAGCTAGTTCCTAATATTTGGATTACTCTTTTTTAACTTCAGTATTTATTGTTATTCCATCGCATCCTTGTACTTGATTATGATGCAGTTTTATCGATTGAGATTTCAGTTCTTTGAGTAATTCTTTTCTTGCCCTTTTACTAGAACCATTTTTGGGAGCAACGTGATTAAAATAAGTAGAGCGTGGCTCAAAAAGAAGTGAAATGTGCTCTTTTGTAGTGATTGTTGGTCTAACTTGCCATTGGCTTAATCTTTTTTCACACTATGGTGAAATATTTCCTGCCATCATAATAATATTTTCCAGCAGAAAAAGTTGGAAGCTGTCACTGTAACGTGTAAGTTCTTTACTATATTTTTAAGAGAACGTCACAAAAAACTGTACGTGAAAATTTTTCACGTTTTTTGTGACGTTCTCGTAAACATTTATTTTAATCAAGTGGCAGCTTGCACGATGGGAAGGCGGTGCGCCTGACCTACGGACTTATTGTTTGAAGCAGAGATCGCCAAACTTTTTTCTCTGAGGGACGGTAACTGCGAGATTAACGGCTGTGCGCCGGGTGCGCATTGCAATCAGATGAACAAGTATTTGGATTTTCCATTGATTTTAATTGAGCGCAGTACTGTAAAATGTAAATAACAAAGCCAGCGGTAGTGTAGCAATATTGTGATGGAAATCGCTATTAAGTTGCTGGAATAGCTTTTCTCCAGCTGCAATGCACTACAAGGCATTGTCTTCTTTGAACAAACATTTTACACCTTTTTTCAAATTTGGTTCATGCAGTCCCAATTTGTGGTGGCTTAATGCTATGAAAACAGCATTTTACAAGCTACCCTTGATGTATGGCAAACCCAAAACTTGTAGGCTCCCCTTTGAAAAAGAAATGTACAAATTCAACAAGCAACTAATCAACAACGAACTAAGACCGAACGATTTTAACTAAGGAGTTTCTATTACACAAAAACAAAGCCAAAGATACACCACGCCGTGCGATTTGAATATTTCAACAGATGTTTGCCAAGCGCGTCTAAGGGGAAGTGATGCTTGAATCAAAAAACAACATAGTTTGTTCAAAAATTGTACCAGGCAACGTGCTCAACAAACTGGTGCAACTAAACCATATCACACAAAGAGGTCTGGAGGCGGATACGTTTCCGCTTGGCAATTTTAATAATTTTTTTGCCAAAAAATAGTCATCTTACTGCTAATTGAAACACATTTCACACGTTTTTAGATCCATTTGAAAGAACAAAATTACTAAAATTCAAAAGTTATTTGAAAGGATTAAATCTGCTCAGCCTCCTTCCCTCACTTACTTGCAAGTCAAGTCCAAATACAAATCAAGTATAAAACACGTTTAAATGCTTGTATTTTAGGGTTAAATGTTTTACGAGATTTGGCCAGCGCCCCCTAATTGCGTCACTGTATTGCGCCGACAAAAACTATATTATCAAAGTCGCAACACTTTTGTTGCATATTACACAACTAGCTGTACCCTTATTGGTTTCCACAAATATACTGTTCTTCCCATTTTTTATTAAACACCCGACAATCAGTATTTTTTTTTAGTAGTCATTTAAAGAGTAGCCTACAGTATTACAAGGCAGCCTAAAAGTTAATCATTTAGTGCTAGTACTGCCCCAATCATCCTACTTATGTTTTGAAGTCTGCTTAAAACCAGAGATATCGCACTGATGAAACAATGGTGTTTTTAACAACAAAATTTGTGGCGTCACAAAAAGAGGCTGAATCAAAGAATTATTAATAGATTGCGAGTGACTTAAAAACGTCAGTCTTTTTAAAAAAATTGGTAAACTTTTCCAATTTTGTTTAGTTCAGCTCTTATTTCGGCAACATGTGGCGGGCCGGATGAAATCAGCTTGCAGGCCGACCGTAGTTTGGTGAACTTTGATTTAAAATAAACTAAAAATATCCTTTTATACGATCACAACTTTATTTCCAGTGTAGTAGAACGGACCGCAGTGTTTAGTTAGATTAAAAGTAATTAGGTTTTCCAAAGCACCATTTTAAAACTTAGTATGTAAACACTTCTATTACAAAAAAATTCTTAGTTATTTGTATTGTTAAATTTCAACTAAAATTGATGCAAAATAGAAAAAATGACCAATCTCCAATGTGTTTGCGGACACCTGAAAGTTTTCCATTTACGATTGAAAATCTTTTATTGCAAATACAAATCGCCAAACGGCTTTTTAAGGTGATTGCTGGCGAAAACTGCGCGAGGCAAGTGCGTTTATTACGATTTCCGTTAATGCAAAAATTTGAAAAAAATCAGCAAAAAATCAATAT
Organism: Trididemnum nubilum; assembly: GCA_963965965.1. NCBI lineage: Eukaryota > Metazoa > Chordata > Ascidiacea > Aplousobranchia > Didemnidae > Trididemnum > Trididemnum nubilum. Next base: position 4,728,690 of record OZ014482.1, read on the forward strand.
TTTACAGCTTTGGGGGCACCTGAAGACTTGAAATTTTTGATTAATTTTTGTACCATTTTAAAAGTATTGCTGCAGAGCAACTTTTTATTTCTATTGTGTTCCAAACGAAAAACAAAAATTTTTTCACTCCACCCTAACGTGCATCAATTGCTACTTGAATGCTATAAAAAATGTGCAATTTGAATTCGATTATTTTGTCGCAGATGCATTAACACTTGTAGCGTCAAAAACACAACATTGCTACACTCAGCGACATAACCCTATTTTGCAGGTGCTCAAAATCGATGCTAATAGCGAGACACTGTGTTGTTTCGACTCAGTCAAATTCAAACGCTTATAACTTTTGAAAGAAACGAGCTAGTTGCGTAGTTTTTTCGCTATTTGGTGAAAAATTTATTCAAAAATGTTTAAAGCTAAACTGCGTCTTTCTATAAATTGCAAAACATTTGCAATTTAATTTTAAATAAAAGTGATCAAAATCCTTTATTTTTCGCTTGTTTTTGCAATCATCAATCACAAACTTAGCAGGAAACCGACGACTCGCCCAGTTTCTGTATCACTGATGACGTGTTTTACATAAAGCCCAAAGCAAAAATATTTGCTACACACAAACAAATTAATCACATTTTTACAAATCACTGAATTCGAAGTGTCAAAATTCAACAGATAGTGTAATATACCTTAAAATTTAATCTTTGTAATTGTTCAGCTTACTAAAACATAAAACTGTATTTTATCAGTTAACTATATCTCAATAAAAATTAACGCAATTAATCAAAAATATTAGCGGACTTTTTTTCCTTATTTTACGCTAATTTCCTGCGATTACGGTATCGACTAAAAGTTTATTTTTATAAATATTATTGTATTTAACTTCTTTCATTTCAAAATTCAAATATTGTAATGATATATGTTGATTTATGCGTACGAACTGCGCACTGTGCTTTTGGTTTTAGCTGACGACGCCAATGCAGGGCAGATTTTTTAGGGTTCTGTTTGCAAATTTGTCTTCTTGTTGGGGCCCTAATTTGTAGTTAGAGAATGCGTCACTAGTACAAGGTTATAAGTAACGAAAAATAATTCACCAATTGGAGAATCAAAGTAGGAGTAATACATAATCTTTGATTCACCAACTCCACGTTTTACTGATTAGTTGGTTATTGACCTTCTCCGCAACTGCATAGGATAATTTGTGATAAAGTGACAAAGTTTCAAAAATACTGCATTAGAATCTAACACCGCAGAGCGATATCTGGGGACCGCTGGAAAGCAAGCTTTTTTTGTATCAATTACCGTACTACACTATCAATGCATTTTGATTTTGTCGGAAATGAATTTTAGTTTCATTGTTTGCAGAAAAACCCAAACTATGATAGCCAACTAACCGACAAATGTTGGTAAGTGTTAAACGAAAACGGCTAAATGCTTTGTTTATTGCTTATCCTGTGTTTGGTGTAGCCCTATACAATAATTTTTCTCTTCTGATCCCGAAACTATAAAATTCCGATTAGCAACATAACAATCTGTCTTCAAAAAAAAATTTTTTGCGATCTGGTTTGACTGCTGGTATTTAATATCAGCAAAAAAGACTAGGTTTCAAGTTTGTTTACAAAAACTCAAATCTAGCGGGATTCAAATTGGAAAGGATTTCCAACCCCAAAGTTTTTTCTCTTTCTTTTTATATTTTCTTACCCTGATAATTTTATTTGTTCAAGCATTGTTCAAGCTTTGTTCAAGCACTAATATTTTTTATAGTTTGAGGGGGCCGTTGCAGAAGAATTTCTCCTTTTGGCACTACAATTTACCGATATCTACGACAGATCAAAGTTTGCAGTTTCTATTTTAACGGTTTAGGAGAAGAAATCAAATAAAAGAACTAACAAAACAATGTGTTCCATTTGGTTTGCGTGTTTTGATATCTTTTTTTCATCGAATTCTGTTGGTTTACTTCCGAGATATAGCGTTTCAATGTTAATCACTTTTTTTCGGTTTTCGACCTGTGAAACTCTGATAACTTGATTGCATATGCCAAAATTGGTTTGCTTTTAGCTTTTATCTACAGTATTTTCGTGTTCTGCATGAATTTCAGGTTACCACATTCTGTCACTTGCAAGTTGTAGCAAATTGACAAAGTTTTACCATTCACGCCCGGCGCCAGAGTGGCGTACTGGGGGGGAAGGGGGAATAAACAATTTATGGGGGTACAAAAACTTTATTTCCCAAATTTGAGAGTAAAGACAAAAAAAAGATCTTCACCACAGAATCTGCGAAAAATCGGTCTTGCTCACAGATTCTGGATTGATGATCATGTATTTTGTGGGTCTCCGGCCTCGAACTGTACTCCAGTGGCACCGAGCCTGTCACTATCTTTGGGGCAAAATCTTGACTTGGGGCGGCACAATTTTAGTTTGGGGGCACAAGCAGTGATTTGGGGGGGCACGGCCGCGGAATGCTCCCCCAGTGGCACCGAGCCTGTTACCGCTTATTTGTAATTTTTTTTTAGGTTTCGGACTCTAAACTGCGGTCAGGTGATCGATCGACGAAAAGTATTGTTTGACGCTTTTATTTATCCCCATTTTGCGTTCAAATTTTATTTTTTTACATTTAACTTTTGTGAGTTACTGTATTAGCAAGGTAATGAACTTCAAATAAATGTAGCCTATGATACAAATCGTGAGTATAACAACAAAGGTCTTAGCTACCCCTGCGTGTGTCGCGAAGGCCCAAATATTTTTTCGATAAAGATCACAGATATATCCACAAATAACACCAATTGTAAACTATGGCTTACAGAAAAAGTTAAACTGCCAATACTTGTTAGCTTCCTATAATATCTAAGCAAATTATTATATATTGCGTTCAATTTTTTTTTTCAAAGTATTGCGTATGTTACCGCCATCATCTAAACGAGGACTAAACGCAAATTCAATGAGGGAATTTAAAGTTAGACGAACCGTATTAGACTAGAGCAATGGTTCTCAACCTTTGATAGTCTGTGGCTCCTTTTAGAGACTCTCAACACCAGTTGCCCTCTTGGCGGCTATAAAGTTTTCTGTACCAATGACAAACCGACTGAAAACTAAGAAATAAAGGTCCTCACCACAATTTGATAGGATTTTTCCCAAAATTTTGATTGAAGACCATAAAAAAAGTCTTTACCACACTTCGAAGGGATTTTTCTCCAAATCCCAAATTTCCATGGAAGTCCAAAAAAGTTTTTTTTTTTCCAATATCCCGTGGACCCCTAATTAGGGTTTTGTGGCCCCCGGTTGAGAACCACTGGACTAGATCAAACTGATTAGTGCGTAGCGAAACAACTCAATGCAGTATCCTAACCGCAGCTTTGCTGTAGGTAAGAATTGGAATGGCATCGCTAATGACGCAAAGGCTATTAACATCAGAGTTGCCAATAAAAATTATAACATTAGATGCCCTTGCGTCTGTTTGAAGTAAAATATCTTTGGAACGGCTCGGTCAAGAAAAATGAAGTCAACGCCAACTTAGTCTTATGCGATTGGCCTAGCTTTAGATACGGTACCCCCATTAATTTTGTCTTTAGTCCTAGTTAGTTTATTAAAAGTGCTGCACTAAAATGTACGTTTTGTCGTAAAGATTTTTCAAAAAACAAAAATTATGCATTATCTTTACAATTAAATTCATCTGAAAAACAAAAAGCAGGTCTGCAACTAAAAGGGTAGTTAATTTTCTAACAAAAAAAATTAATGTTTTATTAATAAATTGGTCGGAATTTATCGCATAATGTAAATAAGTGCGTACTAGAGGCGAAAACACCTAAGTAGAGGTCGAAGACAACATGATGCTATTCATAGGTGGGCACAAAATCGTTAAGGCGTTAGTAACGAAGCTAACTTTTTGATTAATTCGGTAAATCGCTAAATTTTTTTTTATCTTAACGAAATCAATTAACTTCCGTTAAGTTTCGTTAACTAACGTTAAGGTTTTCATTGCTAATTTCTCGCACCATTTATTCATCCTACCGGTACAACCAGTTAGCACCGGTAACACATGTTGCGTATTAGCACGAGTGTTGGAGAAAAAAAATCAAAGAAAGGAGCTCTTTTTTGTGGCAAATATTAAGCTGTAGCCTCATAGGTCTTTTAATTATCGCTGTTCACAACTTCCAAAGATTTTCTGATTGCAGCTTTGTTAGTGCATTTAAACCTATTTCTATGTTGAAATTAGATTGGACTGTAAAATGTAACTTCCAAAACACAAAAGACCACCACAGCAATAAATTTAAAAAGTACTGTTTAAAATGACTTCTAAAAAAAAGTAGATTTTGAGCGTCGACTGTTTTAACAACAATTAAAAGAACAGTACAGTATTTTTTCGTGAAAGCCTGCTGTATAATGGAACAGCTATTGTTGCCCGATATCCAAAAAAGTGTTTTTGTTTTGAAAGAATACTGTATATTTTTCGTCGGTACTATGAAACTAAAAACCTTCTAAAATATTCAAAGTTTATGAGAAATGAATTTAAATTTTCCACATTTTTTTTTCAACAAGCAGCCTACCGCACAAGTGTGATGTTCACCACACATCATGTGTAGCTCCGGAAATTTTGTTTTCATAGAATTAGGCCACCACAAATGGGGACAGCTTGAGCAAAATTTAGAAAAAGTGTAAGGTGTTTTGTTTTGAAGAGCACAATGCCTATAGTGCACCACAGCAAAAATTAGCTATTCCAGCAATCTATTGAATTTCAGCACAATTTTGCTATGCCACCGCAGACTTTATTGTTTGTTGTACTCGATTTAAGTCAATAGAAATACCAAATAATATATCTGATTGCAATTTGCTCCCGGCCCCTAGCCGTAAATCTCGCAGTGATTCGGCCCTCAGAGAAAAAAGTTTGGTGACTCCTGCTTAAAATTCACCCCTTCCTAGAAAATTGACCATCAACTAACTCTTAAAATTGTTTAAAGAATTTTGTTGCTGATGATTACGCTTGCTTTGCTGAATTTATTGCTGTAGTGGAGGAAAAAACGTACGGCACTTTATTGCTTTGCTCACCAAAGATTTAATTGTTGTATAAATTTGTGAATGTGGGGAAAAATTTTAGAACATGTGGAAGAACACTTTTCTTTTTATTAGAATATGGACAGAAAACTGCATGGTAACAATAAATCCGTTATTTGTCAACTGCAAATGAATTGCTCTTTGCATATATTATATCAGTAATCCATTTTTACCATAGCGAAGCTAGCGCTAACAGCACAACAGAATTAAGCATTAAATCGCTGATTTATTGATCAAAAACAAACATCGAACGTTTTCGGAGTTTCATATTGCGCCATTATCAACATTTGATTGTAACAATAATACTTTCAAAACTTAAGAAAACACTTATTAATCACTTTCAAATTTAGTTATACGCTTTATTATTTATCATTTACTAATACCAATGCCAACAGTTATATAACACTCATCAATACCGGCTAGTTGGTCGCACGGTAACACGTTCGTCTCTGGCGCGGTAGGTTTGAGGTTCAAATCTTGAGCTGGTCAAATCGGATACAGTGTTGTCAACGGCTCGCCACCGCAGCAACATTTCCTCAAAAAAAGCTGTGTTGCCTGGGCGCAATGGCGCGAAGATGGGCCCCGCAAACTCGTTCCACGCTTCGGCGTAATACAGCGAGTATAATAAAAGATGCTTAATCTGATCATCAATCTGATTTGATCATTAATCACTCACTTATCACTCACTTGAGTGATTAAAGATCATTGATCATTAATCACACACAAACACCATTACGCTTAAAAACGAAATCAAAAACACGCTGTTCTTTCCTCTAAAACCCACAAAAGCTGCGATATTAATTTAGTCACAACAAAAAGTCACAAAAAAAAAGGACAAAACCAGTAAAAAATAAATTTTTCGCATTTCCCCACTGTTATCAGAACGACGGAAAGTAGCGGTCAGTGAACTTAATAATTTGATCAAATGCCAATCGAATAACCTCTAAGTATAGATGAAGCTGTGTTAGCATATTTTGGTTTGTTTGGTTTGGGGTTTCGTGAATTTTGGCTTCGTTGGCCGAATTGCTTTTACGAATTAAGGAAAATGAGGAATCTAATTAAGATTTTTTCTAGACGAATCGCAGTCGAGAATATGCGCTGCTAGCCTTTCGGCTGGACGTCAAAATTGCGGATCGGCTCCATGTAAATGCATGCAAAAACACTGAGAGTGAACAGAGGCGTTGCTAAGAATGGTGGCACCGGAGCGGGATTTCGTGGTGTCACCCTTTGCCATATGACGCTCCTGCAGCCGTGACCGACTTAGGTGTAAATTATGTCCGAATGCGGGTGAAGACAAAAAAAAGGTCGCCACCGCAAATTGATGATGTTCTCGGCCGGGATTATGGTGTTACATGGTGTCACCCCAAAATGGTGACACCCGGGGCGGGCCACATATTTTGAAAAGATAGCACGTTTTACACAGATACCTTGGTTCCGACCATTTGGTTGGTTGATCGAAATTACGTCACACGCGTCGCGCTAATTTGATCTGTCGATGCAGGAGCAGATTTGAGTATAAAGGCTTTGGGTATTATTGTAGGCAACAAGTGAGATATCGTACTATTGTTGGTAGTAACTACTGTAGTAATATAGCAGAAAGAATCTTTCAAAGTTAGTAACTGCTGCCAGTAAAAAATGAAGTTTGCTTGTTGCTTAAAGTCTAACTGAAGCAAAAACAGATGCTTTTTTACACTAAGGGGCTATTATCTTGTAACACACTCAAAAAAATTCGGCTTTAAAATGTGCACCCTAAAACTATGCCAAAATATTCATCTCTTGAATATCTGCTGATATCAAAACAGTTTGCTTAAGCCGCTCAAAGAACTGATCTAGTGGACCACCAAAGTATGTTAAAGTATTTTGAATATCTACTGGTAAATAAAAATATCTACTGGTAAATAAAAAATATCTACTGGTAAATAACTTTTTGAATATCTACTGGTAAATAAAAAATATCTACTGGTAAATAACTTTTTGAATATCTACTGGTAAATAAAAAAGTTTTCTAGCTTGAGTGGTTCAGTAAAGTAGCCAGAGCGGAATTTTTTTTGGGGGGGGCAAGCAAAATTTTTTGGGAGAAATGGTCTTTGCAGACTGGGTGGCTGATTTTGTTCCCAACATTACGTGAAGACCAAAGAAAAAAAATAGGTCTTCGGGGACTGAAGGGCCGATTTTCTAAGCAGTTTTCAATCCGCTTTAAACTAAACAAGATCTTCGCGCGGTTATGACTAGGGTTTTCTTGCAGTAGTCTGACTTTTGACATTTTGCATCAAATCATTTGGGGGGCAAAATAAGTTTTGGGGGAGGTCGGTTGCCACCCCAGATCCCCCCTGGCTACGTCTCTGCAGTGGCTCTAAAAACAAAGGAGAAGTTTTTGAGGACGTCCTTGGCCTCGAGGACACATTTTGAAGTCCTTCGTCTTGGCCTTGAAGCGTACAAGCCCTCGAAGATGTCCTGTCCTTGGCTCGAAGACAGCACTTTTTTTAATTGGTTAAAAATGAGCCATGACCACGACCTTTTTTTCACTTCATCTTGGAAAACGCCTAAAATCTCGCAGAAAATTTGAGAAGAACTTTTTTTTTTGGAGAACGTTTGTTTTTTTGCGAAAAATTGGCGCTTTCTCGCACGAAAACCTTTTTTTTTTTTGAGACCGCCTGGAAAATTTTTGTGGGCCTTTTTTTTAGAGCACTTGCGCCTTGTGTCCTTCGCCTCAAGCATTCCTGTCCATGACCTTGAGAGGGTCTGTCTTCAAGAAGTCGATCCTTGGCCTCGGATTTTTTGTGTGTCCTAGGCCTTGGCCTCGAAGGTTGTGTCCTCGACTCCGCCTCTGTCAGTTTTATACTCTATTTATACTCTATTCCGCAACCGCAAATTCCGCAAAATAGCAGTTAGGTGGTCCGCAACCGCAAATCCGCAAGTTTGCGATACGTTTGAGAAAATTGTTTGCATTTTCGCAACCGTAAAAAACTTTTTACTTCCGCGAAGTTGAACTGTTAACTTTGCTGTTTTTTTTTCCTGGTTTGATACACAGAAAAGACCTATAGCAGCATAACAATGCTTCATACAGTATTTTCCAAGTAGGCTACAGACCTGTAATAAACATAAGTAAGTTTCCTTCGATTTTTTTAATATTCTGTTTTTGTAAGTGATAATATACATGTCAGCAGCATGGACAAGTGGAAATGTACGCAAGCTTGTTTAAATGAAACTGCGACCGGAGTTGGATTACGGCTGCGACTTTGGTGGCTGGAGTAGAGACTAGGAAAAAAGTAACCTCACCTGCCAGTCACTTTTGTCGCTCGTTCTAACTTCTAATTACAGTATGTTTGTTAAGTTAAAAATCCTTAGTTGATTTACATACTTGTACAGCACTTGTCATATGGGATAAATTGAGATACACAAATCTTTTTTTAGTCGCGGTTAGTAAAAACTCGAAACGCACAAACTGGCGTTTTTGCGTTCTTGAAAATGATGCTTTACAAGCTTGTAGGCTACTACTTACTGCTTGAATGATGGAATGAGGAGGGGCGGTTCGTTGTCGATGTCACTTCCTGCTCCCTTCATCACGTATGGCAATCTGCAGATCACAATCAAAATAACTAAGTTCAAACGTGATAATTGCAGTAAACGTTTTTTTGCTACCGTGCTGGTCAAAAAATTGTTGAATTTTTTTGAAAGGTGTTCATAATATAGAGGCAAATTCTTGCAAAGACGAAAATGTGCTAGGTGTAAAAAGAGCAACCCAAAAGTTCAGTTTCTTTGTTTATTTATTTCAGTTACAATTTGCAATACAGTCCTGATTAAAAGTAACATGAAAATCTAACGCTTGAACATCTAGTGGAACTTTAAATAAGAGCAGTCTTTTAAAAGCTTTCAAATTGCGTGCAATATAATTACGGTGCAGACACTAGCGTACCGAGGAGAAAGGCCACTGTACCATTGCTTTACCCTCAGACCCTAAAATGAAAAGAAGGTAAACCAAAACCAAGCAGTTTTAAACGGATGTACGTTATTACTGCGTAAATGGAAAAATAAATCGATCATTATTGGGACTTCCGCGACGCTTTGCGTCAGAAGTCCTTAAGTTTTTTCCGGCATATTTTACGAATTCATAAACAAAAATTAAAAACGCTATAACTTTGAAACGGCTAAAGGTAGAAACTTGAAATTTACATCTTAGCTGGGGCACATACAAAATCATTCTTAGTGCAAATTTTGGGGGCAATCGGTTATGCCATACGGGTTTCCGAGCCAAAAAATGAAATTCCAATTTTAGGTTTAAACAGCTCTAGCTCGAAAACTATTGGCTTTAGGGGAATAAAACTTTCAAATTTAGAAGCGTCTGGGCATGCCCTTTCAGCTCTCAAAAATAAACCATGACGATTCCGACACTTTTTTTTTCTTTTGTTCATTTATTTATTTATTTATTTATTAAGCAAATCACATGGTGGTCACAAAAACTCCAAAACCACCAACGCTAGAAACTTGAAATTTGGACAGATAATAGGTCTATACATGGACTTAGGCACCTGGAATTTTGGAGGCGCTACGTTACGTGGTTTGGGGCATATGCACCCTAAATTTGTGACAGCGAAGTTTATTAAGTGATTTTACTCACAAATGCGCGCGTGCTGCAATGGACGAATGGTTAAAGTCGGCAGTGCTTGAAACGTAAGACCTGGGTGCAATACTCTGGTTGGTCATCGCTTTTATCAAACCAACATTATATCGAATTTAGCATGCTAGTTTTTTTCCATTACGCCGAAATCGTTTATGAATATTTTTGTTTCACACTACATATGATCAGAGTGTACCAGGTTTCATTCTCTGCGAAGACGTCCCACAAATCAGCTTCTAAAGACCTCAAGCTAGCGCGCTAGTTTTTTTTGGCTATCACCACAAAATTTTTACGACAACATTATTTTGACGTACTTTGGAGGTAGTCACCTACGTTCGTGTGCTGCCGCGGCCGAATGATTAAATGCACCAGTGCTTAAACCTAAGACCTGGGCTCAATTATCTACTGGGTCATTGCTTTTATCAGACTAAGATTATATTGAATCTAACGTATTAATTTTTTTTTCGATTACGATAAAATCGCTTTGAATATTTTTTGTTTGACAATAGGTATGAACAGAGGGTATCAGGATTCATTCTCTGTGAAGACGCCCCAAAAAGCACTTTCTTAGCACCATGAGCAAGCGCGCTACTTTTTTTGGGTGTCCGTAGAAGGTTTTAGGACAACACCATTCTAAAATAATTTGGGGGGACCAACCCCCCAAAACCCCAAATGGACCCGAACAAATATCAGCTTTTTTGACGGCTTAAGCTAGGGTGCTACAACTTTGACATCAAGTGACAATTTGGAGACAAACACCCTGACGGGAGAATGTTGGTGAAATGGAACGGGCGGGAGCCAGTGCTTGAAACCTACAGTAAGACCTGGGTTCAATTATCTACTTAGCCATTACTTTTATCAAACCAACATTATATCAAATCTGGCATATTAATTTTTGTTCGATCTCGACAAAATTACTGTGAATATTTTTTGTTTAATACTGCGTAAGATCAGAGGGTATCAGGTTTCATTCTCTGTGAAGACGTCCAAAAAAACACTTTCTAAACACCATAAGTAAGCGTGCTAGATTTTTTGGATGTCAGAAGAACTTTTTAGGACAAAACTATTTTGACATAATTGGAGGTAACCAACCCCCCAAAACCCCCAAATGAACCCAAAAAAATATCAGTTTTTTGACGACTTACAGTAAGCTATGGTGCAACATCTTTGATATCAAGAGACAATAACAAGACAAATATCTTGACATTGTTTAGGAGTACTACCCTCCCAGGACCCCCCAAGTGGCCACCCCACACATCAATTTATTGAAATGCTTAACATACGGTGCCAGTGTTTTTTGATATCAGTCGATATTTAGGAGGAAAATATTTTGATGGGGTTTGGAGGTACTGTCCTTCGTTGTGGAACAAAATGGACCCCTCAAAAATCAATTTTTTGAATGACTTAATTCAAGGTGCCAGTGTTTTTTGATATCAGTAGATATTTAAGAGACAACTACTTTGACGTGGTTTGGGGGTACCACGCCCCTCAAGGACCCCCCAAAAATCAATTCTTAATTGGCTCAGGCCAGGGGACAATTTTTTTTGATATCAGCACATTTCTCAAAGACAAATATTTTGACGTTGTTTGGGGTATTACCCCCGAGGACCTCCCCAAAAAACTAATTTTTTGATTAGCTCAAACTAAGGAGCCACTTTCTTGCGCTATCAACACATAATGAACAGACAAACATTTCGACATAGTTTGGGGGTGCCAAACCCCCTCCTTGGGCAACCCTCCAAATACACCCCCCAGAAACCAATTTCTTGAGCGACCTAATGTATGGTGCCAGTGTATTTTCATATCAGTACATATTTAGAGGCAAATAGTTTGACAGAGTTTGAGGGTACCACCTCGCTGAGGCCCCCTTCCAAATGGACCCCCCAAAAACCAATTTTTTGAATGGCTCAAGCTGGGGTGCCAGTGTTTTTTGCTGTCAATAGATGTTTAAGATGCAAATATTTTGACATGGTTTGGGGGTATGGCCCCCTCGGAGATTGCCCCAAAAACCAATTCTTTGAACGAATTCATTTACGGTGCCAGTGTTTTTTGATTTCAGCATTACATTTTTTGGAGATGAATATTTTGACATAGTTTGGGGTGCCGCCCCCCCCCCCCCCCCCCGGAGACCCCTTGAAAACAGACCCCCAAAAATCAATTTTTTGATTGCCTTAAACTAGGGTATTAGTTTTATTTTTACTATCAGCCCATATCCAACAGACGAATGTTTTGACATCATTTGGAAATTCCCCCCCTGCGAACCCCCCAAAATTACTATCAGCCCATATGTAACTCACGAATGCTTTGACATCATTTGGAAATACCCCTCATGGGACCCCCCAAAATGGACCCTCCAAATATTAATTTTTTGTTTGGCTCAAACTAGGGCGCCAGTTTTATTTTTCGATATCAACAGATACAACAGACAAATATTTCGACAAAGTTTGAGGGTGCCCCCCCTTAGGGAAGCCCCCCAAAGTGGACCCCCCTAAACCAAGCTTTTGCCGCCTAAAGATCAATTTCTTCAACGGCTTTTGTTAGAGCTCTAGTTTTTATTTAATATTATGAAATACTGAAAAGACAAACACTTCAACATAGTTTGAAACTACGATCCCCCGAAACGCCCCAAATGAACCTCACAAAAATCAGTTTTTGGACGATTTAATCTAAGGCTTCGTCGTTTTTGATATTAGTAGGTATTTAAGCGACAAAAAATTGACGTAGTTTGGGGGCACCCTCCCCCAAACTCTCCCAAACGTCATTGCGTTGAACGGCTTAAGCTAAAACTCCAGTTTTTTTGGACATAATACGGGGATACCAGACCCCCGGAAATCCCCACGTAAACCCCACAAAAATCAATTTGCTAAACTTAAGTTTAGGCTCCAGTTTTTTTACATCAAAAGCTATTTAAGCGACAAAATGTTTGACATAGTTTTGAGTACTCCCTCCCGAATCTTCCCAAATGGACCACACAAATCATCTATTTTCAACGGCTTGAGCTAGGGCGCTAGTTTTTTGGATATCAATAGATATTTGAAAGACAATGTTTTACATGGTTTGGGGGTACCAACCCCCAACATGAACCTTCCCAAAATTCACTTTTTGAAAGCAAAATTTAGCAATTAATTTTAGTCAGTTGGATTCATATGCTGAGCTGGCGTAATGATTCAAGGCGCCAGAGTTTGAAATTGTCGAGAATGAACTGAGCTATGTTCAAGTAACTAAGTCGGACATCGGTTTTACCCAAACCACGAACGATTTAAATCCCATATTTATTTTCTTCATGAGACAAAATCAGTTTGCTTGCATTGCATACGATTGAGTTTTACAGAAATATCGGTAACCTTCAAAGTATGAAGGGGAGAATGATGGTGAAAGGAAACTGGCGGAAGTCCCGTTTTCTCGCGGGAAAATGAACATCTAGTTTTCGTTTGTTTTATTCCTTCACAAATGATCTAGCTTTTAATTCCGTAATGTTTTGAAGCACTTTCATTTTTTGATTTCATTCTCCTAATTAGTCTCGCAAAAGCATATTACTAAAACTTACTTCCAAAATCCTCGAAAACGTGTATCTCTTGTGTAATTTTGCAAATTTTTTTGGGGACATGTCCCCAGACCAGAGATGGAACCGATCAGGATTTTCTCGACCCGACCGGCAAATTTCAAAATCTACGCCGGTCGACCGGTTTCTGATCGGCCCGGATGACTGGTTTTTTTACAAAAGATTTTTGTTTACTGTTCCATGCATCTAATGAAAAATTTTCAAAAAGGGAGGGCCATTGGTGAGGTGTTAAAATTTGTGACTTCGGACGGGAAAAAAAAAACTCAATTTTAAGACTTTTTTATGTTAAATTTTGGATTCAAAGACCTGTTTTGAGCAGCGCAAAACGTGCTCAAAATAAGCTTGAAAAGAACTGGAGGGCATAAGCTAAATTATTAGACGTTCTTTCTAACGATATTATGCGTAAGGCCAAGATAAGAAGTTAAAATTTTTTAGCTATTAGTGACAGATATTTGCAATCTGCCAAGCTGTAAACATTAAACTGTAGTGACATTGGCTAAAAAAATATTTGAAGTATAATATGCCCCAGCAGTTGGTAGAAATGCTACTTCAGAACAAGCCATGGCTAGTTAGATATAAAAAAAATTAAGAGCTGCTATGTCTTTCTTGCCCAGGGTAGAGTGTGGTATATTTAAGTTGAAAAAAGGTTTTTAAAGCAGCAAGATTTTAGCATGTACTAAAAACTCTGAAATCTGCGCCACTTCTACTCCCAAGCTGATTAAAATGATGCTAAAATGCCAGGTAGCGTAAGCCTCTTCCAAATGCATATGCTTTGTTATAATCTGATTGCGCGATATTAACGTTATATTTTGCACTTTTTTGCTCTGTGCCGTGGCCCAAAGGGGGGAGGCCATGGCACAATGCCCCCTCTAAATTCGCCCCTGGATATGCATGTCTTAATGGTCACAGCATATTAGTCACAGCTTGAAACCATTCAGCAAGCGTTTTCAAAAGGTGTGGTTTGTTAATACTGTTTTTTTATAAAAAGTTTTATTTTGAATAAAACATATAGGCATATTTCGGTTGGTGCTTAGATGTCTTTTAGTTGCAAGAAAGGAGATTTTGAACAGTGTTTCAACCGGCTTGACCGGCCGGTCGAAGAATCTCAACCCGACCGGTAATCCACTGGCCGGTCGACCTGACCGGTTTCCATATCTGCCCCGGACCGCTCCATAATGGTCATGCCTTTGGCAATCCCAGGAAAATTGATTTGTGACGTCACCGTGTGACGAAGCTTTGGGCCCTCCTCGGAAACTTTCCGCGTACTCCATTGGGTGCAAATATTGATTTTGATTAAAAACTCACTCTTATTTTAAATTTATGTTTCTCTTCGGCGCTGAGCAGTCAGCACCTAAGGTAAGTGCAACAATAGAAAACTTGGGTTTTAAGTCTTGGTTTTCGGTATGTTACGCAGGTTCAATTACTGGTGACTGTTAAATCAGAAATATGTTTCAACAGTGGCCAGCTTGTTGGTGGTGCCAAAAATCCACAAAATCAATGTGCCGTAGTAATTTACGCGGCAAAAAGTTTGTCAATATGCTAACTTAGCTCGTAAATTTAGAAAAATTTTAATGCCGCCAACTACCAAGAAACTTATGCCATATCTTAAACAAAACATAGGCAAAGCATTTTGACGCATCATTTGCATAATATACAAACTTTGGAAAGACAAAAATGCGCAGTTACATCATGTATACATCACCATATATTACGAGATTATTCAGGATACAGATCTTTTTTCAGTTTTCCAAAGCGGGCAGTAATACTAATTTCCAAAAATCTTTGGAAATTTCTTGAATGGCAACGAATGTAGTCTAAAGTATGTATTCTAAAAACACAATTAATGGCACTAAAAATAAAAAGACTAAAAAGATAAAACTAAGATTAAATATTTGGTAAGCCTGCAGTCTATTTATTTACTAGATGTGCAGCCGGGAATGTCATCAAAGTTGTCTAGTGCAACACTTTGCTACTTCAAAAAGTCTAAGTTTCCCTTCAGAAAACAAGCCGTTGGAAGTCTTTTGACGTTAAGCAAACTCATTTTTCCGCAAGAAAAGCAGCATCCAAGGAAAACAATCGTTCCACAGCAGAAGAACTTGGTAAGAGGGTGTTGTAATATGTTAATACATCTATCCAAATCTGACGATACATTGAAACATAAAAACGTTTTTTTTTTTTGGAAATTGCAAAGAAACGATACCAGCGATGTTGATTTGCGAATTTGCGGTAGATTTCAATTTTTTTACCGCAAATCCGAAAATGTTTGCGGTAAGAAATCGGTTTGCAAATATGCAAACCAAAACCTTGAGTACGCAATTTGCGGACCGATGTGCGGACGTGTCCAGCACTGCACAAAAGCAACAGACTTTTGTTGAAGTACAGTACAATAGTTTTTAACAATCGGTCATAATGCTATTGATATTTTAAATGTGTTCGAAGTACGATACCTTTTGTAGAAATAAAAAAAAAAATTGGTTTTATTTTTACAATAAAGTTTTGTAAAAACGTTCGCTTTAGCAAAATCAAAAATATTTTAACGCTTAGGTTTTACTTTATTGCTCATAGTTTTTGATCCCATAACTCGATTGCGTTTAATTTTTTTCTAACAGTGCGTAATCTTAAGGCGCATCTACCGAAAATGCTTTTAGGCAAGAAAATTGTCACTGCCGTGTAATCACAAACAAAAAACACTCAAATTTGGATGAAGTTGGATCAGAAAAATGGATTGGTAGAAAACCTTTTGTAAAATAAAAGTTTTTTTAATCTTTTATTCATATTAAAAATTATTGGACAATGGTTATAGTAGCCTACTGAATAGCCTACTAGTTACTTATGTGGTGCTATTTTTCCATCAAGCAGTTACACTTTTCGTGTGTAACATCAGAGTGTTTTTGTGAATGATTGCCAACTTTTTTGCTATAGCCTCCAGAAAAATTTCTATCTTTGTTTAAAATGTAACATATTGATGTAACAGTAGCCTTATTATACTAGTATACATATTTTGATTGCTGCTTGATAGGATGTGGTGTAACAGATGAAAGCTGCAACATTTCCTCTTTAAGTTTTTTCAGTTAGTTATCTTGACCTCTGACTTGAGTTGATCTTACACCAATGGAACTTGTCACGACTACAAAAGGGTTTTTTATTTGAGCCATCTAAAAAGCCACGCATTGTTGCAAGTACGTTTATGTTTTTTACGTTATTGATCATTACGTTATGATCACAACTCACATCCACTTTCTCCAAGTGCCAGCATAACAGATGCATAGAGGAAAACCTACATTACAGAATTGTACCACACTTTTATGCATCGATCTAGCATTTTTTTTGTTATTTTACTTACTGCGTATATTTAAATTATCTTACAGTATTGGAAAAATGGTTTGTAACTCACTGTGTGGTATTGTCTAAATCTGTGTTCTTGTGCTGTTTTCACTGAAATTTTTATCATTTCTCAGACACTGATTCAAGTGACCGCGATATTGCCATGGAAGGCATGATCAATAAAATCATGATTGAAGGAAGTGAGCAGTGGTATACATGCCAAAACTGCCAAAGCATGCCTTCTGCTATTGAAAACCAATGCTGCCAGGAATATTCAATTTGTGCCAAACTGGCTGGTGATGCTTGCATTACTGAATCAGAAAAATTCAAAAAACTTTGCTTCGATGTGGATTTTCTTGAAGTCGTGCTGTGTGCTATCAATAATCGCCCCGGAGAAAAAGTACCTACGAATATTACTAACAGGTAAAAAAATTGTTACCACGAAACCAGCATAGTTATATGCAAATAAATGAATGGGTTATCGTGATGTGCACAGGTCCATTAGTTTCCCCGACTTTTCACTATCAAGCCTTCGTGGCATTACTGGATGCTGCATTGAGTAAAAAAACAGACCAAAATTTTTCATATTTCACTTCATTCTTGACCAATTTTGAAATTTCTTTTGTGGGTTTGTCCAAAAACCCTTAGGCAAACTTTTTGAACACAATTAATTGTCGCATTTACCAAACTACGCCATCTTGTGTCGAAAAAGAATAATATCTGCATAAAGTATCAAAATCAATAGCTGTGTGTCGAGAATATTGAACTTTCATCAGCTATCATTTTTTTGCAGTGGAGGCTATAGAAATTAATGATGGGTCATTAGTTCCGTTTCAAAAATACTTTTTTTATTATGAATTTGAACGCCAATTAATTTCAATTTAGTCTTCCGTTGACACTTCCCATACTGGTATTTTGCGTCATTTTTGTGGCATGCAGTTACGTTTAGCAAAATAAATAATTATACTTATTTTCAGGGTGTGGCGATATTCTGTCTACAGAAGTTTCATTTATTGGATTTTTGGTAGACTGGGACAAACGCAGCGCAGAGTTATTCCAGCATGTGTGGTTGTGGCAATTCGAAAGATCTCTTACGAACCAAATAATCAATATGAGGGTACCATAAAATTTTTTAAAGATACTCTGCAAGTTACGGTTGTGATTGTTCACATGTCGGAAAAAGTACCAAAGAATATTGCTAACAAGTAAAACAAAAATACCAACAGGTAAAAAAATTGTTACAACGAAACCAGCAATAGTTACATGCATATAAACGAATGCTTTATTATTGCGATGAGCGTTGAGTCATTACAATACTTTTGTGTTTTTTGCTTGTTCAATCAAATCATTCTGAGCCCCTAAACACTGAGCCTGAAATGCGTAATGGTCTCTCCTCCTGGCGCTTACTTGGAGAAGGTGCGTCAAAAATAGTAACTTTCATCAGGTATCATCAGCCTAAAATGTCTCAGAGACTCACCACTTGGCGCTTGCTTAGGTAGAGGTGTGTCGAGAATACTGATCTTTTATCAGCTATCATCTTTTTTGCAGTTGAGGCTGTACAAATGAATGTTGGATCACTAGGTCAGTTTCAAAGATACTTTTTATAAAGAATTTGAACACCATTCGTTTTCAATTTAGTCCTCCGTTGACACTTCCCATACTGGCATTTTGCGTCATTTTTGTGGCATGCAGTTACGTTCAGCAAAATGATTAATGATTACGCTTATCTTTGGTAAGCGACAATTTGCTGCCTACCGAAGTTACATTCATGCGATTTTCGGAGACTGGGACAAACGCAGCGCAAAGTTATTCCAGCATGTGTGGCTGTGGCAATTCGAAAGATCTTTCCCGAACCAAATAATCAAATATAAGGGTTATCATTAAACTTTTTTAAAGATACTCTGCGTTTTACGGTTGTGATTGTTCACATGTCGCGCCATAAGTGAAATGGAGTATGTTTTGGTTAGTGGCATGGTTTAGCACAACTACGCTTTTTTATTTTTATTTACGCAATACTGCGATGCGAGTTCCGATTAATGCCCGCCCACATACTTTTTCACATAATTCATTGACTATGACAATTTATGACACAAAGAGGCCTAAATGTCCACCACGGCAGAGTATACGTAGATCTATTTTTGACCACCGGTACCACAGTGAGCTGTAAACTGCTAAAACCACTGGCTGGTCCAACTGTAAAACTGGTAGTCTAGACCAGGGGTCGGCAGCGTTTTCTTTCCAGTGTGCCAATTTGTAAAATTCAATGTCAAAATATATGTTTGTGCGCCGACAAAAAATTGCGAAAACAAAACGAAATTTACTCATAACCGGGTAAAAACCCATGAAAAAAGTCTTCGGCACAAACTGGGTCTACTTTCGCCCAAAATTTTGGAAATTAGCCCCCACATTTAGATGAAGACCAAAAAAAAAGTTTTCACCGCAAATTGAAACTAACTTCGGCTGGATTTTGAATTAAAAGTTTTACAAGTTAAATGTTGTCGCAAATTTTTAAGTAAGCTGAAGTTGCTCGCGTACGGCAGTTGGAAACCACTGTTTTAAAACAACATCGCGTGCCGTATGAAATCACGTCGCATGCCCTGACTGGCACGCGTGCCAGGGGTTGCCGACCCATGGTCTAGACCAAACATTGACCAATGGCAATGGTAACCGATTTAAATCTCTGCGTTATACGGCTAAACTGTACAAGTAACTCTTACTTGTCTGTATTTGTTCACAGGTTGGCCTAATTTTTCTCCAAATATCGTGAAGGTTATTAAAAGCAATCTAGCAGAGCTGTTGCTATGCTAGACCTTTACAAAACCATCTGAGCTCAAGCTTTCCTGTTTGTCCACGCACGTCGCACATCGCTCAGCCAATCAGAAGCGTTTCCGCTTGGTTGGTCATTCTCTGTTTTTTCGCGACTGATAGCATCTTTCAAAACCGAATTTTTTTTAACATCTATTTTCGCTTCAGTGGGCCTTTAATTAAAAGGTAGCCTAAAACAAACAATACCAGCATTAAGCACTCATGAAATGGTGTAGGCTACGGTAGGCCTATTACTGGTGGTGGTTACCTACCTTGGTCACTTACTTTTAGGGTTGTTTATTGTTAAGATGCCTGTTTTCGGCTACAAGCAAACTTTTTCAAACTAACTTAGCTGTTCTGTAATGTCATGTATAACAGCCAATCAGAACGCTATACCGCAAAAAATCATCAAGCAAATCAGAAACCTGTAAACAAAAGCTTGTAAATATAAATACAAGGTCGATTCGCTTCATAGCCTAAATGATGTCATTAACTCGAGAATGCAGTAACTTTCATTCTGATGCGATACCATAAACTATAAAAAAAATCGCCGCTTTGGCTTGGAAATTAGCAACACTTGGAATCGTCAGTAGAGGTCTTTTTAACACTGGTGCGAGTCTGTTGAGTACTTTGCTCACTCTTTTTTTCCTTTTGAGACTTTGAAGCGATTTGATTGCAGACAGTTTCGATGAACTTATCAAACGCATTCGAGTACAGGATAGGATTGAGTGCGCTGTTTATCGGCCGAAGAACAATCGCAGAAACAACATAAGCGATCCCTGAAAGTAGCACGCCAGCAAAATTTATGAAAGCCATGATCGAAATCGGAATCTAACAGCAAAAATCAGTGGCAAGCAGCCGGTAGATCTCGCGTTGCATCACTGAAAACAAAAATAATATTTAATTTTGAAACAATTTTTGAGTTCTGCATCATAAGCCTCATAACAATTTAAATACTCCGTGACTCTGTCAGAGATAAGTTGTGTTCTACAACCAAGATCCAGTTTTTCTGCTTAAGAAAATATGGTTTTAAGAATACAGTAGAAATACGCGTCGAGTAGGTTGTTAGTCAAGCTAAAGTAGGTAAGCATCCTTGTATTGACACCTCATTGATTCACTGCATCAGAGTGGTTTAAATTTCTGCAAGTCGGCTGAAGGGCTACTGCGAATTCGAAAGCAGTGTATGTCTCTCATAATTGACGCGGACATAGGTCGAATTCTAACCGTAATCATCTTTTCTGACGAGCGGAGACTGATCCAGCTTGAGATACAATGTCTTCTACAGCAATTCAGGAAAATAGAGTTACAGTGATGTGTCTATATCGAAAATTGCATCAATGTCACATTTGACAAATTTTTTTATCGTTTTGAAGAAAGATTACAGATTCCCTGCTTGACGTTCAATATTAACAAACCACATTGCGGAGATTTCCATTGCGAAAGGCCAAAATTTCAGGTTGAAATCTTGACTCGAAACAGGCACGCAGAAAGAACGAGATTTTTGGGGGGTGAGCAAGCAAAATTTTGGGGTGCAAAACAATTTTTTGCGGGGGCAAAGTAACGTATTTGGACACGAAATGCATAAAATTTTGTTAAAAATGACGTTTACCTAAAAAATATTAGGAGGGGCAAAGTAAAATTTTGGGGGGCAGCTGCCCCCCTTTCTCCCCCCTGGTTACGTCCCTGACTCAAAATCCACATAAGTGCTCTAATTTTTTTTGCCCAAAGCAATTAGAGTCTTTACTAATCAATGTTGCACGAACAACTAAAAACAATTATTTGCATAATTTACTGTATATCGCTCGCCTTTTGTTTTTTGTCTCTTCCAGGGTTTTGGACAGAACCGCTTCTTGATAACTGGTCAAATTTCCTTGTAGTTTTAAAAATAATACCGAAATATGCAAGTGCGACAAAAACAAAAGTTGCGAAATTGATGACTGTAACAGCAATTGATAATTGCCACGAACTCTTCCTCCTTGTGACAACTAATCTTGGTATACAAACGCTATTTGTTCCGTAATATCTACAACAAAACATGCTTTGTTGCTTGACTGAATCAATATATTTTCTGTCAATTTATGGCACCCAAATGTCGTCGCGACTATATCTATATGCAAAATGTGACTACACACAACTTCACAAACCTCTATAGCATTTATTACATATCACACTTATAGAAAATCGCTCGTTTTGAATATTCGTGCAAAAACATCTCATTTGTTGTCACCAAAAATATAAATAACATTAAGTTTATTAGCTCAACTGGTGTGGCCGAAAACTTTTTTTTTTGCCGACCTTTCTATAGGCTATGCTAAGAACATGTACTACATATTTTCGTCAGGGATAGAATGCGAAGTTAAAAACAAGCGCAAGATAAATGAGAAAGTCACGTGAAAACATTCATGATACGTTAACGCAAAAAATTATCACAAATTTTATGGGCGTTAAAGCAGAGTAGCCGAATAAATGGTGGGAATGGTATTTTATTAACCAAATCCCCTACACTATGAATGATAAGCAAAATAACAAATATCCTAGCATTTATTTGGCCACTCAACTTCAAAATCCATGATGTTATATTCAAAGGCGTAGCCCGGGTTTTTGATTGTGGGGGGGCCCAAACCACAAATCACATGCAATGACGTCATCAGAAAATTTCGAAAGAGGAAGTTTTGGTGGGACAAAGATATCGTGAAGTGGAAGATCAGAAGTTATGGCTTGGTTTGGAAATTACCCAGGATTAAGCTATTGGCACAGGGCTTGAACAAAAAGTAAAAATGTTTAAATTGGGAGAGGTGTTGAGCCACTAGTGCTACTCAAACGTATCACAGACGGGGGTCTGGGAGCAAAGCCCCCAGCCGCTGGGCGATTTTTTGTAACTTTTTGGGAATAAAGCTCTTCTAATGCCATTGAATCACATTTCGCACGTGTTCAGAGTCACTTGAAAGAACTAGATTTTTAACATTTGAAAGCCAATTGAAGAAATTAAATTGTTCAATCTTCCTTTTGCTTACAATTTAAGTTCAAAACACGTTTAAACTCTTGCATTTTGGGTTTAAATTTTGTAAGTGATTTGGCCCAGGTGGGGGAAGTAAGGTACAGGGTCTCCTGCAATATTTTAGCGGAAAATAATATTCCACTCCAAGATTTTTCTTGAAGATTTTTGTTTTGCCATGAAAATAACGAGTTGTAAGAGTACATGTACGGCCAGGGGCCCAGAGCTCCTCAATTCAAATTCAATAATTCGTTCAATGAGCATTTCCCCTCGCTAATTTTTTTCAAAAGCATTTTGTCGAACAAAAACCGGCGAAGTTGAGGTGAATTGTTATTGAAAATGTTGCAACAGATGCTTGCGCTAACTAACCATGTTATTGCTCGGGTCGGATTTACATTGTACGGGGCTCCTGGTACTTTGAAGATTATCGCAACATCTTCCTGCTTAACGTATGAAGACCAAAAGAAAATCTAACCATCTAATCGTTGGGGCCCCTGGCACTGCGCCATTACTTAAATTCGGCCCTGGTTATTGCTTTACCTTCGTAAAAAGGTTAGATGAGGGCCTGAGTTAGCAACTTTTAGGACAAAAGCCCTTAGTTCTACCTGGGTTATTTAAATTGTTTGGCAAAAGTTGAATTGAAGCGGCACAGGCCCTCTAGTTGTCAATATTATAGTTAGTTATTGTTGCATGCGAAAAATGCTGAAAGAAACTGAAACTAAAGAAAGGATAGGCTTTTTTGTCACAATTTTGTCGTTGGTGGCATTTCAATTGGGGATGGCCTGCCCCCCTCCCCATCTGGCTACGCTTATGCTAGCCAATACTTTAAATGTCATGCATATAATCTGGGATAGAATTAAGACGTGAAAATGAAAAAATTTTTGTTTTCATGAATGTTTTAAGTAACTGTAGCTTTTTTTCATCTATCCTCAATATTGGCAAACCCTTTTTGAATATTGGAAAAACAATGCATTTTGGGTTAAGATCGCGCCCTTAAGTTCTTTCTTAAAAAAAACATTTAAAGCAAAATCAAATTTTTTTCCAAAATGTGAAGGACTCGAGTCAAGTCACTTGACAGTTTTTTGAAACCTTCAAGAATTGCATAGCATTGTTATGACGTGACACGAAGTCGTCATCATTATTACTTGCTATCGTACGCGTAAATCCTAAATAACAGAAATTGCAATTTTGGACAAGGACAACATTCTGGCTATGCTCTCATTATATTTATCATTGATAGATAGTATTTCAATTGGGAGGTTTGCATTACCGCCTGTATTATAGCATTAAGTTCATACAAAAACATTAAACGAGGGCCTGGGGATGTAGATTTTAGGAAAAAACTCTTAGATTTCTCACTGGTTTTGCATATAACTTGCTAAAAATTTGAATTAAAGGGCCCCGGGCCCGAACTCCCTGGTCGTCAGTTATGGGCGCCGGATTTCCTGGTCGTCAGTTACGGGCCCTCTGGTTGTCAGTTAGAGGTCCCGGGGCCCCCTGGTTGTTGGTTAGGCGCCACAGGATTCCTTGGTTGTTATTTAGGGGACCTGGAGCCCCTAGTTGAAGGCCTCGGGGCCCTTTGGTTTTCAATTTGGGATCCCTGGGCCGCCCTAATTGTCGGTTAAAGACCCCGGGGTCCCTGATCGTTATTTAGGGACTTCAGGGCCCCCTGGTTATCAGATATGCACCTCGGCTTACTGATCGTCAGTTAGGAGCTCTGGGGCCCCCTGGTTGTCGGTTAGGGGCCCTTGCTCGTTGATTAGAGGACCAAGGCCCCCTGGTTGTTAGTTAAAGGCCCGGGGCTCCCTAGCTATCAGTTAAGGGCCCCTGGAATCCCTTGGTCGTCAGTTAGGGGCCCTCTGGTTGTCAGTTAGTGGCTGTGGGGCTCTTTGGTTGTTGGTTGAGGGCCCTGGTGCCCCCTGGTTGTTACTTAGGGGCCCCGGGATCCCCTGGTCGTCAGTTAGGGACCCTGGAGCTTCCTCGTTGTCATAAATATTCTTGCTCATTACTGTTACGTGCGTAATTACTGAAGAAAAACTGCAAATAAACATTGTTAGGCTATGTTGTCATAATTTTTTATCATTAATGATATTTCAATTAGGGCCCCCACTGGCCCCCCTTGGCTACGCTTATGGTTATATTATTGTTTTTCATTCTCCGCCAATCTGTCACTTTTTCGTTTCCAATTTCTAATAATGTTTTTGCGTTAACTTGTGATGCACTTTGTCACGTGACTTTCTCATTTTTTGCACGCCTGTTTTTAACTTTGCAGTTTAGCTCTGACAAAAATAGGTAGTACATGCCCTGAGCATAGCCTCTCGAAACATTGGCAAAAAAGTTTTCTGCCCCACCAATTGAGTTAACACACTTGATCTAATTTGTGCAAAAACTTTCACAGCAGATAGCTCTAAGGTTGATGCCAATTTTGTTACCAGAATGACCGGATAAATACAATACCTTTTGGTGTTCACTTTCTAATTCGGCTCTTTGTTATCAATACCTCGTTTAGCGTATTTATGTTTCCACGTTTTGGACCTTACTTTGGAGCCTCTTGTTACCGATTCATGCCAAAGAAGTGCTAAATGATGAAAGAACCTTGAAAATCGAAGAGTTAAATTGAAAATCATTTTTCAATTAATCCTTCTCAAGTCAATCGCTACTTGTAACAACTCGGACAGGGACAAGGTTCCATTAAAAAAGGGCAAAATAGACAAATTTTTCTAGCAAACCGAAATATCGATAACGGCATAGATTCACAAAGTTGTACGCTTTTTAAGCATAAAATTCTTTTCAAATAAATTTAAGAGAAAATACCACAGAGGGCAACCGAGAAGGAATAGAACTAGCACCTCAACCTCGTGAAGGACAATTTACTGAAAATAGTATACCTAACACAATTGCACTTATTTGCCCAATATTTACAAGTGCATGTAATCAAAATCGGCAATCGGCAGCACGGACAAATGAATATAGGCGTCGTTTTTACGACGACCCTGATGACATGAGCTGGGCTCAGTCTTGGTGAAGTTGTTGAGTACTTGGATAAGACGCTTTAAGATGATTGTCTCTACTCGGTGGCTTCGAACAAGCAGCAAATTCGGTGGACAAGAACTCAAAGAAATTCAAAGAAACATTGAATCACCGGAAACTCCAAAGCAAGTGCGGATTCCTCCCAACACGAAGTAATCAACGTGAAAACTCGCTTAAAACGTGAAAAAGTAAGAACGCTATATTTTTTATTTTATTTTATTTTTTCATTTTTTTTTGTTAAACAGATCAAGAGCTGTGAAATTGATTAAAAAAAAAAAATTGTATTCATTTCATACTCATACCCGATAAAGCTTTGTGGGTCCAACAAACGCCACGCTCGCAATGCGAATAACTGCTTGCAAATCCGACCAAGTCGCCGCGTATCTCGGATTTGGTAAGCTGTTTCTCGCGAGGCAAGTTGTATTTGCGGGTCGAAAGTCAGCAATTTTTTGGCCCAGTCTTTTGCCGCATCAAATCTGACTATCACATTTTCGAAGAATAGGTTGTCAGGAATGACAGCCCGATTGTTGAAAACGTATTGCAGTGAGTTGGCAAAAGAAAGCAAAGCTAAAAAAAAGCGAGATTGCCCAAGTTGAAGCAATGAGAAGGAAAGCAGTCCAAGGTGATGGCTTTGTTGAAGCTTTAAAAGGCTAAAAGAAGCAAAACAAAATTAAGACAATAAATTAGAACCTTCACTGTAAAAATATTTGGGTTGTTTTAACCCAAAAAGTTTGGGTTGTGTTCTTGGGTTTATTCGGTAAGACACCCAAGAAAACTTTTGGGTAAAATTTAATCGGTAAACTAAGAGTAACCCAAATTTCTAATTTAAGTATTTTGTCATAACACCCAACAGTATACCCCGAAAGAAAAATTAGCGATTTCAATTTTTACCCAATTGTTAAAGTGGGTTATTTAACGTATTACTCACAACAAAGGATGAATAATATATTTGGCAAACACAAATAGACTTTAAGATGAACTTGGGTGTTTACACATCTACCAAACATTTTTTGTGTGTTTTATATGACACCCAAAGAACATTTATTGGGTACATAAAACCTCACTAATGCAAAGTATGGGTAAATGCAAACCATGCTAATGCAAAAAACATGGGTATTCTTATATAAGCTGCAATTGTGATTGACACAAAAGTTTCAAAATTTTTGCACGCAAAAACGGCTATACATTATACGGGTACCTGTGCCATTAGTCCGGTAGAAATACAACAAAATACATTGAAACCCGGAAAAAATTTATAATAAGCTGAAATTTTGGCACGATGACTCAGGACCATGTTCTAAGCCACCAAAAAAAAATCCCCATGTTTTAAATGTGGGACTTCTCCCTTTTTTGGCCTTTAAAGTCTGCCATCTAATGTCAAAGAGTCTTTGCTGTCCAACAGCCAATCCAAAAGTTGTAAAAGAGCTAAATTTTCAATCGTAATTGATTTTCCAGTGCAGGTATAAGCAAGTTTATTTTAGAATTGATGGCGTCATTTTGGTGACGTCATTGCCTAGTTTTAAGTTTTGGAAGAATGACGTATTCTGTATTGATGACTCAAATTGTAAGACTTAGATTCTTGGTTCCAACCCAAAAATTGCTTATATCAAAGTAATGACGTCACAAGCGTTTTTGATGACGCCATCTGTCAAGAGTTTTTATTGTAAATTTGAAAAAACGAAACATTGCAACACTTTGAGAATATCAGCATCATCATTATTTTGAGGTTCTATGGCATCCTTGAATTCTTAGCCGAGGACTTGCATCATCCTTCTTTATGCATCATCCTTAGTTTTAAAAAAATAATAACTAGCGCAATTATTCGAAAATTAATATGAATATGTCTCGAGCACGATATATCTCATAGAAACAAATTTTTTACCCTTTTGCAATGCCTGACAATATTATTATCTCATGCAAAATACTATGTTAGCATACTTCTACAATTTGTTGTACTAAATCTATTCTAGAATAGGCCTGGAATCTGAACTAAACTTATCTAATCAATTAGAATAACATTTGAACAAACTTATCTAATTAATCTAAATTAATATCTGATGAAAAACTTATCTAATCAGCTAGATTCTTAAATAACAACTGAGCAAAACTTAATTGATCTATAATAACCTTGCAAATATATTTGACAATTTGCAGTCTAAATAATTTTTTTATCTTTGCTAATGCTTGCATTTTAAAAACTGCCGATTAACTTTAACTGTGCGAGGGAGCTTTTCGATAAACATAGACTTTCTTGCTCTAACTGCAGAATGCATTATTTTATTTTAATCCGATATTGGGAGGTGTAAGTTTTATTTTCTTGATTACTACCACCGGCGCAGCCGAAATAAAAAAACAAGAGGAGGGACAAAATTTTTTGTTATGATTAAAGCATACGCAAATCGAAAAGTTTTTATTTAGGCAAATTGTATCAAACTACTGGACATAGGCTAAGCGAAAACAGGTTGAAGTCCTGCCGTCGTTTATGTATAAAATATAAGCATAAAATATAAGCATAAAATATAAACATAAAATTATGAATAAAATATATCATCATCATCATCATCATCATCATACTTATTTATTTACCAAGAGACGTCATACCACAAAAAACTGCAACTTCCTCTTGGTCTATCACCAAAATATCGAAACATGCAATTCCTTTAAAACCATCACACAAAATTGCAGAGTCAAAGCGATATTTAGTCACTTGGTGAGGAGGCAGCGAAGGATCTAAAGGTCATCCAAGTCTACTGCCACCTCACCAAGTTAAGGTTAAAAATGCAGCTTTTAGATTTTCTCAGTCTGCTACTTTTTATGATAAAAAATTTTATGCAAAATCAAAACAAAGTTTTGCAAAGATATGTACACTTTGTACAGTATATACACAAAACTCACAGTCAACATGTAAAGAAAATGCAAGGCAACATTAGAATCGTTCTAACTCTAAGTATACTTCTGTAAAAAAAAAAAAAATACTGTAACTACAGATTTGATAGAAAATAAATCAATAAAGTTCATAATGCTTATCATACTTTACAGAATTTAAAGTGGGCAATTGGAGTGAAAAAAAACCTCCTTGCTTTGTTTTGTATTGTTTGCCTATATGTCATTAGTACTGGTGCAATTTCCAATACCAGTGTATATCAACCTCTGTCAGTTACTGCAAAATTACGTATAATTCAAAGGCACATCAAAATGAGAAATGACTTAATATATAAAATTGTGATAGATGAATGCACCACCTCATGCCATCCAAGCAATAGAATAGGTTATTGTTGAACTCAAGCATAAATATGCAACTATGTTTACTGCAATTACTGCTGCATTGCTGATAGAAGGCTGTTATTCTAGCTTTTATCGGTTTCATAGGTTGATAAAAAATGAGCTTTAACAGCTTTTTTAAATCTGTAGAATGAAACTTCTTTTAACTGCTTGGAATTTCATTCCAAATTTTAATTCCTGTGAATGATAGAGACTTTTGCCCTAATCTTGTTCTAGTTCTTGGAAGAAAGAAGTTGTTTTTGTTGCTCAATCTTGTCTTATGTGTATAACAGTTTTTTATTAGGTTAAACTTATCTAAATTTGCAAAAGATAATACATTATTGTGAATTTTGTACATTAGCTTCGCAGTTTCTAGAGAGTAAATATCCTTGAGTTTTAAGCATTTAGCTCGATAGAACAAAGAATTAGTATGCTCTCGATATCCACTTCCAGTTAACAATCTGATGCTTCTTTTTTGCAGAATGAAGAGAGGTGCGAATGTTGATTTTGAAGCAGTCCCCCAACTACTTACGCAATATTCTAAATGAGAGTATATGAGACAGTGGAAAGCAGATCTTAGTGTTTGCTCATCTACACAGTGTTTTAATTGATTAAGGGCCCAAGATCCCCTTGTTACCTTTGAACATTGTTCCTTGATTTGCTGTTTCCAGTTTAGATTGTCGTCTATGAGAACCCTTAGATACTTTTTGTGATAGTTTGTTTTGTTGTCACTACCATAAACTCAGTTTTATTAAAGTTAATTGATAATTTATTCACCTTGAACCAATTGCTTACATTGACTAATTCATCATTTATATTTTGTTGCAGTGTTGAAACATTAGAATGGGAGAGAGTAAGGCTTGTATCATCTGCAAAAAGATGAATTGTGGAATTTGAGGCAAGTGGAAGATCATTGATATAATTATTAAATAACAACGGACCTAGGATTGAGCCCTGAGGAATACCGCAAATAACATCTCTTGACTTGGATTTATATTGATTTACAATTGTATACTGTTGCCGGTCAGTCAGGTAGCTTGCTAGTAGCTGCAATGGTAATCCTCTAATTCCATACTACATAAGCATAAAAAAATAAATAAATGAAAAACAATAGAATTAAAGTGGTTTCAACATTTTACTTTATTTAATGATGCAACAGCGGATACAAAAAAGCGCTTTTTTTTCCGAAGGCCATACGAGAAAATTGCACGTTGCCGTTATTATTCAAGCGAGCTGGCATAATAATATTTCAATTTTTGAATAATTATAGTTACATTTTTTTTACCAAGTTTGCCTAGGCCAGGACACAGCGAAGGGAACCTTCGGCCTTCGAGTCAAGCTTCCACCTGCCTACCACAGTACGTATATTGTACCAAACTAAGAACAAATGAAAAGCACAATTCGTAAAACTTACGAACAACCCCAGCCTACACCCAAAAATGCTTGTTTTTTATGAAAAAAAGTGCCTTCGTTATTATTTATGTTAATTGACACCACATACTGCTTGCTATCTTCAAACAGAAAAAAATGCGCTGTATTGTGGTTTTCCAATACAAAGTTTCTTTTAATTGATTGCTCTAGTGTTATTATTATCGTTGATAGAAAATAGGGATCTAAGCATCAAGCAAGAATAATGCCATAGCGACCGCCCAATTCTTCATTTGCTGTTGTTTCAATCAAATAATGCGAATCTAAACGCGGCGTTCTCGGAAAAATTGTTAACAAAATACATTGGGTTAGTTTTATTTATATGACACCCCCGCGATCAAAATTTGGTTCGGGCCGAAAACTGCGTATAGAATGCTTCCGCAGCGAATTTTTAGGCCCGGCCGTTAAATCGTGAACATACGGGCATATCGTTAGTTTGTTTAAAACAACTGGCTGCTTGTACGCTGATAAGGCGATACGCAGAGTGTACCAAATTTCGGTTTAAAATAAACTAAAGACGAGCTTTTGCGCTCAGGATTTTACGCGCAGTGTAAATCGAAATTAGGCGGACGGCGTCTGCGCAATTTTTTGCTTGCAACCAATCAGTACGCTCATTTTAGACTTCGACACAATTTGGGCTACGTCGCCGGATTCGCTGCCCTGATACACAACGAGAACATTGCTTATAATCAATACAGCTATACAGTTGGGTGGAGTGAAAAATTTTTTGTTTTTCTTTTGGAACACAATAGTAATAAAAAGTTGCTCTGCCCCAATACTTTTAAAATGGTACAAAAATTAATCAAAAATTTCAAAGTCTTCAGGTGCCCCCAGAGCTGTAAAAAATTGATTTTTTGCTGATTTTTAAAAATTTTTGCATTAACGGAAATCTTAATAATCGCACTTGCCTCACGCAGTTTTCGCAAGCAATCACCTTCAAAAACCTTTTTGCGATGTTTATTTGCAATCATCGAAAACTTTCAGGAGTCCAAAAAAACATCGGAAATTGGTCAATTTTTCTATATTTTGCATCAGTTTTAGTTAAAATTTAACGATACAATAAACTAAGAATTTTTTTGCAATAGAAGTGTTTAAATACTAAGCTTTAAAATGGTGGTTTGAAAAACCTTATTACTTTTAATCTACCTAAACACTGGTGTCCGGTCTACTGCATTGGACATAAAAGCGGGATCGAATGAAAGGGTATTTTAGTTGATTTTAAGCAATACGTCGGTACGCTAGGTGCACTGCCTTCCCATCGTGCAAGCTGTCAATTGGTTAAAATAAGCAAAAGATAAGCTCGGTTAAAATAAAGATTATACATATTAAGGTCTTTCTGTCGCTAGTCAACTTATACAAAAAGATTAAGCAAGAGCAGTTTATTTGTGCGCACATGATGCGCCAGCCAACGACAAAGAGCTGGTTTCTAATATTTGGATTACTCCTTCTTTACTTCAGTATTTACTGCTGGTCCATTGTATCCTAGTACTTGATTATGATGCAGTTTTATCAATTTAGATTTCAGTTCTTTGAGTAATTCTTTTCTCCTTTTACTTGAATCATTTTTGGGAGCAACGTGAGTAAAATAAGTAGAGCGTGGCTCAAAAAGAAGTGAAAAGTATTTTTTTTTTAGTAATTGCTGGTCTAACTTGCCAGCGATTTAATCTTTTTTCACACTATGGTGAAATATTTCCTGCCATCAAATTAATATTTTCCTGCAGAAAATGCTGGAAGCTGTCACTGTAATTTGTAAGTTCTGCACTATATTTTTAACAGAACGTCACAAAATACTGTACATAAAAAAGTTTTTTGTGACATTCTCGTAAAAATTTATTTTAACCATTTGGCAGCTTGCACAATGGGAAGGCGGTGCGCCTGACTTACCAACTTATTATTTAAAACAGAGATCGCCAAACCTTATTTTCTGAGGGGTGGATAACTGCGAGATTAACAGCTGTGCGCTGGGTGCGAAATGCAATCAGATAAACAAGTATATAGATTTTCCATTGATTTGAATTGAGCGCAGTACTGTAAAATGTAAATCACAAAGCCAGCGGTGGTATGGCAACTTTGTGATGGAAATCGCTTTTTAGTTGATGGAATAGCTTTCCTCCAGCTGGAGCGCACTACAAGGCATAGCGTTCTTCGAAAAAACATTTTACACCTTTTTCAAATTTGGTTCATGCTGCCCCACTTTTTGGTGGCTTAATGCTATGAAAACAGCATTTCACAAGCTGCCCCTGATATATGGCAAACACAAAACTCGTGGGCTCCCTTTTGAAAAAGAAATGTACAAATTCAACAAGCAACACATCAACAACGAACTAAGACCGAACGATTTTAAGAAAGGAGTTTCTATTACACAAAAAACAAAGGCAAAGACACACCACGTCGTGCGACTAGAATATTTCAACAGATGTTTGCCAAGCGCGTCTAAGGGGAAGTGATGCTTGAACCAAAAAACAACATAGTTTGTTCAAAAACTGTATCAGGCACCGCGCTTAACAAACTGGTGCAACTAAACCATATCACGCAAAGGGGACTGGGGGCGTATCCTCTTCCGCTTGGCAATTTTTATAATTTCTTGGGAAAAAATAGTCAATTTAGCGCCATTTCGAGCACATTTCACTCGTTTTTAGAGCTATTTGAAAAACTAAATTACTAAAATTCAAAAGTTATTTAAAAGGATTATATTTTCTCAGCTCCCTCCACCACTTACTTCAGGTCAAGTCTAAATGTAAGCCAAGTATAAAATACGTTTGAACGCTTGATTTTAGGGTTAAATGTTCTACGTGGTTTGGCCAGCGCCCCCTGATTGCGTCACTGTATTGCGCCGACAAAGATTATTCCATTTTAAAACAGCAACAATTTAGTTGCATATCACACAACTAGCTGTACCCTTATCGGCTTCCACAAAAATACTGGTCTTCCCTTTTTTCTTAAACACCTTACAATCAGTATCTATACTTTTCTTTTTTAGTAGTCATTTAAAGAGTACAATAATACAACACAGCCTGAAAGTTAATCATTTAGTGCTAGTACTGTCCCAATCATCCTGCTTATGCTTTGATGTCTGCTTAAAAACAGAGATTATGTGCTGATGAAACAATGGTGTTTTTAACAAAATTTGTAGTGTCACAAAAAGCGGTGGAATCAAAAAATTATTAATAGATTGCGGGTGGCTTAAAAACGTCAATTTTTTTAAAAAAGTTGGTAAACTTTTCCTATTTTTTTAATTCAGCTCTTATTTCGGCAACATGTGGCAAGCCGGATGAAGTAGCTTCCTGGCCGTCCGTAGTTTGGTGAGCTCTGATCTAAAATCAGCTAAAAATACCCTTTTATTCGATCCCGCTTTTATGTCCAATGCAGTAGACCGGACACCAGTGTTTAGGTAGATTAAAAGTAATAAGGTTTTTCAAACCACCATTTTAAAGCTTAGTATTTAAACACTTCTATTGCAAAAAAATTCTTAGTTTATTGTATCGTTAAATTTTAACTAAAACTGATGCAAAATATAGAAAAATTGACCAATTTCCGATGTTTTTTTGGACTCCTGAAAGTTTTCGATGATTGCAAATAAACATCGCAAAAAGGTTTTTGAAGGTGATTGCTTGCGAAAACTGCGTGAGGCAAGTGCGATTATTAAGATTTCCGTTAATGCAAAAATTTTTAAAAATCAGCAAAAAATCAATTTTTTACAGCTCTGGGGGCACCTGAAGACTTTGAAATTTTTGATTAATTTTTGTACCATTTTAAAAGTATTGGGGCAGAGCAACTTTTTATTACTATTGTGTTCCAAAAGAAAAACAAAAAATTTTTCACTCCACCCTACTATACAGTTGATAACATGCGGACATAGAAATTGATCGATAAGATTTTCTAAAAATAAATTAGCATAGGCCTACTATTTACTGTATTAAACATTTGACATTACGCAGATTAAAGTTGCCAAATTAATTCAAACCAGTCAATCGCCGTTCCCCAATTCCAGCTAAAAACAATATTAAAGAATCAAGCTGACATCGTAGTTTCGGTTTTGGTAATTAACAAAAACTTTTTGGGCAATATTATTTGGATTCCTTCGTTTTTCAGATAAACTGGCTTACTAAACGGTTGGTCTAAATGTAGGCCTACATAAAGCAGTTTAAACCAATTACGTATGATATCTTATTCCATGTAAACGCAAAAACAAAAAGAAAAACAGGCAAAATGCTTCCAGTCAAATGACATGCGTATATTTATAGGCATAAATACGCGTGATGAGTCAAACGGACATAATACAGTAAAACAAAAAATCAATTTTAACGTTAAAATAAACTTGGAGTCATTCTCTTAGAAGAGATTTGCTTTCCTTCTGCGATTAGCGTTTTTTCCAAATGTTTTCCAGTAAAATATTCTCGAAATTTATTAGGGTCGAAATACGATTCGACTATGGTGACATTTAATTCGTATACTGATACGCGTCAGATCTCGGCCGCACCAAATTCTCGCCAGTATCTGATTCTACTTCTTCTATTTTGAAAAACGATGAGTTTTGAAACAAATGGATTGCGTTTTTTGGTGCGAAATCGCACTGCTTTTTGCCTCGTTTGCATTCTTCCGCAAAAGCAATGCGGTATGCTGACGAGACAGTATTATTCCACGGCAGCGTGATACGGGCAACGCAATGATCTTACATCTCATTAAATATCAAGCCTGAATGTACACGCATTCCTACTTCAAAAGTTTTGACGTTGCTTAGCTGCAACTCAGGGTAAATTACACTTGAGTTAAGCGTTTTTAAATTACCGTAGATTTTTGACATTTTAACTTTTAAATAATTTTTTTGTAATTGTGCACTTTAAAAAAAGGAGAGGATTAGTCCCCCCCCTAGCTGTGCCGGTGCCTACCATGTCAGAGTTTTAGTGACAACACAGTTTTTAACTTTCAATCGACTAAATTTACAAAATATACCTCCCAAGTTTAAAGCTAATAAAAAAAAGTTTTGCAATGTTTCGTTTGGTCAAACACTCTTTCAAATTTATCATTAAAACTTGGACAGATGACGTCATCAAAAACTTTGTGACGTCCTCACTTTGATTTAAGCAAATTTTGGTTTGGAATCAAAAACCTAACTTTCATTTACAATTAAACCAACAATTCGTCATTTTTTCAAAAACTTTGGCAATGACGTCACCAACAATGACGTTATCTACTTCAAAGCAATTATTTTAAATCTGAACTTGAAAACCAACTTTTATGCAAAACTTGGCTTTTTTGCAACTTTTGGCTTGGTTCTTGGATGGTAAAGACTTTTTGACATTAGATGGCAGATTTTAAAGGCCAAAAAAGGGAAAAGTCCCATGTACAAAAGATGGAGATTTTTTTTCGGTGGCTCAAGACATGGTCCTGAGTCATGGTGCCAAATTTCAACTTATTATGAATTTTTTCGGGGTAAAAGCTATTTTTATCGGACTACATTGGTTATTTAATCATCAAGCTCTCACAACGCGTATATAAAAAATAACACAACAAATTGAAGGCCTAGTAATAACTATTTGTTAATTGAAGTTTACAACAATTATCACCAAATCAACAATAACAAATTAATACCAGCTGTGTAATTTGCACAGAAACCTATCCGTAGTTTGTGAATCATATTTACAGTTGTGTAAAAAGTAATGAATAAAATGCAACGATATCATTTTTGCTTTACTGCCTAAAGTAGCAAGTTACTTTAAAAAGCATAGCAAGACTTAGACAGGTCAAAATACTTCATAAAGTGAGGTTCAGGTCAAGGATGTGGAAGCGGCAATTTTTGAATCACTTCCGTTCCACCACTTGATGACGTAATTCTTGCGTAAAATTTTTTGATTATAAAAATTTTCGGCAAAAATTTTTTCCCGGTAAGTCAAGATAAAACAGCATTGTTATCATCCTTTCAAAAACATCACATAGAACCAAATTACATATTTATATTCAATGGCTTGTCATTGCAAAGATCTGCGCATGGGCGTAGTCAAAAATTCGGATTTGGAGCGGCCCTAAAGCAAAAAGTCCAATCACATGGTCGCTATGTTTCAGCTGCTGCGAATTTTTCTAGACGATCACCCAAAAAATAATTTAAAATAATGAGCAATTATTTGGGGCCTGGAAACGGATTTCCAAGTGTTTGAAAAAATAACTTATTTCAATTGCGTCCGCGCTGCAAAGCGCAAATCTTTGCTTGGGTATGATTAGGCAGGCTTGGGGCAAAGCATTTATATTTGCAGAATTTTTTAAAATAACTTGTTCATGCATGTGGTTTGCTCAAAAATTTTGCTAGCAACCAGGTGCGTAGCTGAAAATTCGCAAAGGGAGGGGGGGTGATTTGGGGGTCTGGGGGCGGAGCCCCAAGCGCTCGAAAACTTGCATTTTTTTTGCAAAAATAACTTAATTTTAGGGCTATTTTGATAAAAAATGATGCTTTTAAAACGTGGCATAGAAATTGGCAGTGCAAACATGATTAATGGATTAAACTGGTTGCATAGATGGGTAATGTGGGAGGTGACTAATGATAAAATTGTTTGTTTACATGCTAGTAAGTCATAAAACCCTATAGTTTAATAAAACTTGCACGGAGTAATCTATATTTTGTCTATATTTTATAGAAAAGATTATTTGAGGGGAGGGGCTAATGGAAAAATATTTAAGAGGAGTGATCGATAATTAACTAATAGTGAATAGCCATCCTCTTATTTGTTGATAAAACCAATGTTCAACATTTTTGCGCTAGCGATCAAATTTGATTGGTTATTTTTGGCCATTTTTCAAAGTTTTTCTTCATTGTAAGTTTTATTTTTTTTTTACAAATTAGCCCCCATCCTAAATATTTGTTTCAAAAGATGCTGTAAGTTTTATTTTTTTTACAAATACCCCCCCTTCCGAAATATTTGTTTCAAAAGATGCTTTAAATCACTTTTTAGTTTGTTATTTCAATGCAAAAAAGCAGTATCAGACGGTCCAAAATCGTGGTATTTTCCTTATTCTGCTTTTTGGTGGACAGCCAATAGGCGATCCACCTCCTCTGGCTAAGCTACTGCTAGCAACGTGTATTTTTAGGACAGCAAAATAAAAAAAAACATTGCAAGAATTATGCGGTTGTACACAGTATACCATATCAAAATATTTCTTGTCGCAAACAGTACTTAACAATAATTAAGACCAGCATTATAACATCGTATTTTCAAAAGTAATGCAATTTCAAATTTTGCTTGAGGGACGTTATTATGATCTCCTCTGTTTGCGTTTCAAGAATATACTATCGCAGAGAAACAAAAAACCAAAATGCTGAAACTAAAAACTTTGTTTATGTTGGTGAATATACTGTGTTATAGGAGTATGGCCTCAGATTTTGAAAATGAGCAAAGCCCTATTTAAAAATATTTTTGAGAAAATCTTAAAATTTTTGGACTAAAATAAAGAATTTTTGAACACTTATAACTTTAAAAATGAGTTGGTTAGCTACATGGTTCATCTTTAAGTTGGTAGGGGTGGGGGCTGCACCGGATCTGAGTGAAGTACAAGCCTTTAAAAATGTTTCTTTGCAAATGGTGATCGATAAAACATTCACTTTTTGTCGTATATTTCACAAAAAATTGCACTGCATTTAAGTTTTTGACGTTTGATATGAATGGCCAAAGTGGAAGCGGAAGCGGTACCCTCTTACCGCTTCCAGCTTCCGCTTCCACGAAAATTTGCCGCTTCCACCGCTTCCGCTTCCAGCTTCCGCTTCTGCTTCCACATTCCTGGTTTAGATTCAGGTACCGGTAATTAAGATTGCGAAAAATATAAAAATGTAGAATCACGAAAAAGAAGAATTGGCAGAAATTTACCTATGAGTTAAAAAATCTAAACAATCGACGTGGTATTGCGAAGGAGAGTTAGTTATTGTTTTTTCCCATGCAATTATAAAATGTATTCTTCTAAGGTTTTCCTCTTCACTAAATATACTGTAACGTTTTTACAAATCAAGATTCTTGCTAACTGTTAAAAAAGGTGTCCGACATGGCTGCATTTATTACAAAAATACATTGAAAAATATGAGTATCAGTTTTGCCAAGATTGAAGTTATTAAATGCAGCCGTTTCTGAGATGTAGCGACTTTAAAACTCAACCTATGCCCCATAATGCTTAATGCTTCGCGACACTTCCTGAAGTAGTTGCCAATATGGGACAAAAGGTTCAGTTTTACCCTCCAATAGCTCAGAAACGGCTGCATTTAAAACTCCAACTCAGCAGAATCTATGCTCACATTTTTTCTCAATTTTTTAAATACAACCAAGGCGCGGGCAACTTTTACTACAGTATTTCAACTATCGCAACAATAGCACATCCAAATATCAAATGTTGATAAATAGAAAAACATAACGATCAAACAAACGATGATAAACAAAGTGGTGAAAACGGAGTGCTGATAAACGATTTCAATGGGTTTTCAGATGCAGACGCAATAATTTTGTTAATTGGACTTATATTGTTAGCTCGAACTCGGAACGGCAAATCAAACTGTCTGACTAACCACAAAATGGGGGATTCAATTAGGGGGAGTCAGCTAAACGAGGGAGTGTCAACAAGCACCAAAAACAAAATGGGCATTGGCTACAAATTAAACTGAGCTCAAAGCTCTAAAAATATAGACAATATTGCAGTCCCAAAAAGGTTTCTAGAATACGGACAATTTTCCATCCTACTTAACTATAACTTGAAATACTTCGCTTGCTGACTCGTTTCTTCACAAAGATGCCTCTGCTCTTACAGAAATTCCTGCTGACGAATTTTACCATTGCAAGTTGTAGCTTAGAGAATTACAACATTTTCACCACGGTAAATCTAAAATGCGAATTAGTAGAACGTCATAAAAAAAATAAACACAGAACCGGGTCAAATCAAAAGAGTACGCGCTTTTATGACGCAATTGCTAATCATCGAATTGGTATTACTAACCATTGGTGTTCTAGATTCGGCAAGCACACAAAGGTCGCAAAAAAAAAAATTAAAATGGACCAATACTTTTGCTTAGACTGTCGTTTTATTTGCCACAAAATGGTAAGCCTATCCATAAGGAAATCAACCTCGCAAAAAGAACTTGCTGGCCACACAAAACAGCTTCTCAGGCCACCGGTTGGGCAGCCCTGGCATAGACTCAGTTGGAATGCTGTCTCTTTACTTTAGGATGGTTAGAAAGCAACGATATTGATGAAGGCAACAAAAACTCTAGTTTCAAGAAAATACTCAATCGTAAAATAGCTTCAACGTTTTCCATCGGCGATAGTAAATAGCAATTTCTATTTTATCTAGTTTGGAGTTAACAGTCAGTTAGTACAATCAATCAGCGCTTTTGTTCTTTAAAACATTGATCAAGTGTTAAAAACCACAAACATATTTTTGCTGATGATTTGTTTCGCTTTTGAATGCTCAATTGCTAATTGCCGTTTTTCCATAGTTTTGCTTCAACCCTCTATTAAGCAAACATAGTCATAGTTGCTTGAAAACTATTTTTTGTGATATAGTGCCACTATAGACCTGAAAAGTGATTTAAGCTGAAAAACAAAAAAAAATTGGGGTTATAGATATGCTACATGGGTTAGTAATGGAAATAAAACTCAGAAATTCGTGACTTTGTTTTTTCATTTTTTTTTTTTTATGCAAACTCTGTACTTTTATTAAACTAACCAATTCGTGGTGTGTTGGATACTGCATTTGCACTAAAAGGGTAAATCGGGGTTCGATTCCTAGTCAGGCTATGCAAAAATAATATGAAATCGTATTTAAACCTGTTTTTCTTAAAGTTTGGTGATGAATGGGAGAATGTAAAGCCTCCTCCATATGAGAAAGATAGTTTTGGTGGTCGTGCTTAACTTAAAAATTAGCAACATTGGTTCGACCATAAAATAGCGAAAATAACTGCTCCTTGGTTAGAGCAACTTAGTAAATAAAGATGTGTTTGGAATGCCACTGTACAATCACGTTTTGTATTTCGAGAAACGTCACCAATTGGACAATTTTGGTTTGGCAAAAAGTTAAATACAACCAAAAATTTGCAAAAAAAAATTAGGTAATATATATATTTTATTAACCAATGAAGCAGAACTGCTACATGAAAATTACGTAACTTATTGCAACCCTTTGTCAACATGATATGACTAATTTATTCATTTTGAATTAACGTTTGTGCATTACAGACATGAACTAACTAACAACCATGTCAAAATTCGTCTTTGCAAAAAGGTTTTCAAAATTGCAAAATAAATTAACAAAATTCACCCTACTAAAAGAGCTTGAGACGCCATCTTGCGAGTCGCATCACTACATTGACTTAAAACCGTTGTCATCCATTTTTGCCTTTTCTGACTTCAAACAATACTAAACGAGATATTGCAAGCAAACAAAATAAAATAAAAACAACGTATTCTATGTGCTTTCAATGGCCGACAAAATGCTGTAGCATATGCTACAATTGTTAAAAGAGGATTAATTGTTGATTGTTTAAAGTTTCTTTTGCTTTTTTGATTAAGAACTGCTGCTAAACAAGCTTAAACCAGAATTAATACAGCGAGAAACAAAAGCCAATCTCACTCCTGCATTGTTACTGATCTTCTGATGCCATTTTAACCAAGGCAGTTTTTTATACAGTTCCAAATACACCCTTCTAATTTATGGTAACGCATGGGCGTATAAAGTAAGATTTAGTTGGGTAGAATCACAAAGTTTTCGCTTTGTAATCTCACACCTCCACTGTTTTTCACAATCAACGTTAAATTCACTTCATTTCTTATTCATTCCCGTAGTGATGACACATTGCATTGCTGTGATTCACTTAAAACGCCGGCTGCTCTGTTATTTAGATCCAAAAACAAACCACCTTGTTTACACAATCATTTTTTTTTAAGTTTCAGTGTAGTAATTTGAGCCCAAATTTCAACTCTAAACCAATTCAAAATTTTTGGTATATTTAACGCCAAAATTGTTCAATGATCAGTGATTTTTTTTATTTTTTTTTATACATATATATTTATGCAACACGGTTTTGCATTATACTGTACCTACTACCATTACAGTTTTGACAAAGCTGAGCAAATCTTCTTGAATCACAGCCTGGAAATGTAAAAGGAAGAGAATATTTCACCGAAAATTTTTAGTTTGCTTTTTTATTAATTCTGGCTCATGTATACCGTAACCCAAACTTAATTGCTTACATGCACTCCAAAGCTGACATAAAGCTTAACCGTAACGCAAACCCTAAGCTTAACCCTTAAAAAAGTAAATGAAAGATGCGCAAATAAATATTCCTCATTTTCGTTTTATTTTCTGTACTTCAAAAATTTTGTTGAAATAGTCACTCCTAATTTAAAATCAAGGCAGTTTATGATTATAGTGTAAACTTTGTTTATTTTTACTTCAGATACCGGTATAATCTTCTCCAAAAGTTTGTTTTCTAACATAAAACTACTTAATGTTGTACATGGGTCACGAGCAGACAGACAGCGTTGGAAATCAAAGAAAAATTTTAAGCAATGCATTACCGTATGCTTTTCAGCGTGTCCCTTATAAGATGAGAATTGAGCGGCGAAAAAGTCATTTGAAAGATTGCCTTCACTTTCAGGCACAAAAATTGAATGCGAATATCCCTGGCAGTACTGGTAAAGCCTCTAACCTTCCTCATATGGTGGGCACAGTACGAAGCACAATGGTAAGAGGAAGATTGCATAACAACCCAAAGTTATGCAAGTTTGAAATTGCAAATAATGCAAAAAAACATCGCTACTCCTAGAAAAAACTATTGAATGATGACCTTTCATCCTCAAACAACAATGCTGAAAAACTAAGTTTTGGAAGGAATTACGTGTATAGAAACAACAATGCATGAATCAAAAAAACTTGTGTAAAAAATGTTTTTGTTCAAATGCAATTACTGGAATGGTTTTTAATCTTTCCTATTGTTGGCACTCTTCAAAATCACTAACCAGTTCTCGCACTCCTTTGTCTAAACTGAGGCAAAGACCAGTAAGTTTTTGCCAGCTTTTTGGCCAAAAACATGTAAAATC
Organism: Trididemnum nubilum; assembly: GCA_963965965.1. NCBI lineage: Eukaryota > Metazoa > Chordata > Ascidiacea > Aplousobranchia > Didemnidae > Trididemnum > Trididemnum nubilum. The sequence goes on from OZ014482.1 coordinate 4,770,817, forward strand.
TGCATGAAACTATTGTTAATGAAAACCCAAAACGTTTAAAAACCACTTGTGAAAGTGAGCGTAAGTTGTTACCTATAGAGCTAAACATCCGCACCCCATGTTGTCTTGCATTTTTTCAAAACATATTTCGCATCCCCGGTTAATAACCCGAGAATAGTGTGACCGTTTCAACAAAACCTCCACTCAGAACTACCAAGTAATATCGCTACCATGTTAATATGAATCTTAATTGCGATTCGTTGCGACTCAATTTGTTTTATGTTCGACATGGAATTTTTGCGTTGTTGAGAATTGGGTGCTATTCAGGCATAGGCGTAGCTAGGATTTTTGATTGGGAAGGGGGCCCAAATTACAACTCACCTGCAATAACGTCATCAAAAATTTTCATAAAAGGAAGTTTTTGTGGGGCAAGGATATCGTAGAATGGAAGATCTGAAGCCGTAGCCTGTTGGCACTCAACCAGAACTTTGGTAAAGGGAGAGGGCAAAAATTGATAGTTAAAAAGTGCAAATGTCTAACTTAGGAGACGTGTTGAGTAAGCTAGTGTACTCACACGTATCACAGAAGGGGATCTGGGTGGATACTCCAGCCGTCGGTGGCTATAAGGATCTGAAGGCAAAGTCCCCAGCCGCCAGGCGATTTTTGTAAGTTTTTGGTAAAAAAAGCTATTTTAATCCCAATGGATCACATTTTGCACGTGTTCAGAGCCTGTTGAAAAAACTAGATTTTTAACATTTGAAAGCCAATCGAAAAAATTTAACTGTCCAATCCTCCTTTAACTTGCAATTAAAGTCAAAAACAAGTTTAAAATCTTGCATTATGGTGTAAAATTTTAATTGTAAGTGATTTGGTCAATGTAGGGGAAGCAAGGTACATTGCATCCTGCAATATTTTAGCGGTAAGTAATAATTCACTCGAAGATTTTTGTTTTACTAAGAGATTTTTGTTTTGTCATGAAGTTAACCAGTTATAGGAGTACATGTACGGCCAGGGGTCCCAGGCTTCCTCAATTGAAATTCAATGATTTGCTCAACGAGGATTTTCCCTAGCTTTTTTTTGAAAAGTATTTTGTGCGTAAAAACTGGCAATGTGTAGGTGAATTGTTATTGAAAAATGGTATAATAGATGGTTACGCTAACTAAACACTTTATTCCCGGCCGGAATTACATTGCGCGGGACCCCTGGCACCTAAAGGATTTTTGCAACATCTTCCTGCCAAATATAAATACAGACCAAAAAAATTCCTATTATCTGAGGGTGGGGCCCTGGCACTGAGCCACATGGCAAATGCGGCGCTGGTTATTGCATTACGTTTATAAATAGTTTAGATGAGGGCCTGAGGTAGCAACTTTTAGGACAAAAACTCTTGATTTCATTCTGGTTATACGTTTAAATTGGTTGGGAAAAATTGAATTACGGGGGTGTGCAAGGTCCCCTGGTCGTCAATATTGTTTTTTGGTGTTTACTGTTGTACGTGTGTACTAGGGTGTTGCAGTTGTCCCGACTTCTTCAGATTTTTTTCTACCTTGTTCAAAATAGGAGTTTGCCAAAAAAAAAAATCAAGAATACAAAGTTCGAGAAAAAAAAATTTAGGTTTAGGGGTCGCACAGAGACCTTTTTTACCGAGGATTTGGTATTTGCATGATTTGGTGCCGCTAGATGGTGCTATGTGAAATCTTTGTTACTAATGAGTCATTGCAAAATTGAACGTTTATTTTTGGTCTTCTACATTAAAAAAAAATTCAATACAACTTCCAAAACTGTTTACATTTACGTTTTTTTTTCAGAATTAATAGCGGTCAAAATTGATCACGTTTATGTGCGGAGAAACTACAACAGAAACTCTATTTGAGTTAGACCTACAGTATCTGTTTTGGCTGGCTGTGAAAAACAGATTGAAACATAGCCTTTAATCTTACTTTCTTAAAGAATGACGGTGCGAGCTATGCTTTAGACCTAGTCATTGAAATCTACTAAACTGCTGTTCTGACTTAAATTATAGAAGCTTAATAAAACCATATTTGCTATGTCCCAGTCAAAAATTTTCTTTGAATTTTCCTTGGTCATGCATGTTTCATGCATGTGTTTTCCTCGTTGTTTTTCTTTGGCCAAGCATGGTTAATTATCCTTGGTTTTTCCATGATTATACATGTTCCATGCATGTTTTTTCTGCGTATTTTTTCTTTTGCCATGCATGGTAAGTTATTCTTGGATTATGCATATTTATCATCGTGCTGCTATGTCTTGGCCAACTCCTAAAAGTTATCCTTGGACTATATTTGTTTTGTCCTCGCTTACTTGATTTTTAATTACAGTGTTTTGGAATGTTATTGTTCTTCAACAATCTTGATTATGGTCAGTAGCGTACGCAGGATTTTGAAAAGGGGGGGGGGGGGGGCAGAAACAGAAAATTTTAGAGATTTTGTCCCATTTTTCGCCCAAAATCAGGTGAAGAGCAAAAAAAATTTTTTCACTCAAATTTCGTCCCATTTTTCGCCCAAAATCACTTAAATTTCCAGCCAAAAGCCTGATGCCCAACTTACAAAGGGGGGGGCATGCCTCAATTTTGCTCACTTTTCTATGCAATTTTGCAATCCTGGCAAACCAAAGGGGTGCCTCCCCTAAATAGGCCCCTGATTATGGTTTGTTTGTATTATCATGCTCATCTCTGCTGCAGGTAGACAAAATAGCAGAAAAGGAGAAACAGTTTTTACGGGGCCATATATTTTCGCGGAAAGCAGAAGTTTTTTTGGGCCCAGGCAGTTTTAGGAACCTGTAATTTGTTGGGGACCCGTAAAATTTTTGGAGCCTGTATTTTGTTGGTCGCCCGGAAAATTTTTTGGGAGCCATGAATTTTTGAAGGGAACCGGAAGTTGGTAGTCTTAATTTTTGGTAATGGCAGGAAAAATATTTGGAGAGGTTATAAGCTGAAAACTAGTTTGATACAATCGCAGTCTGTGTGCTCAGAGGTGGGCAGCCATCTGTCAAAAATACCAGTTTTAAAGCTTTTGGTTTGACTTGACTGCGACTCGAAGTCAAATTTATGCATTTGGTAAGATACGCTTGTGGCTACTCTGTTTACTGACAAAAAACAAAAACTTCGTTTTCACCAATCGAGTTTGCTTAAATGCAGAAACCTCACGATTGACATCTTCGTAGGTTTTCAGAGAGTGAACGTGATTACCTTTCTTGCAGCTGCCTGCGCCTGTGGTCGAGAGATCAATCGTTGAAGACTTGTCAATTAAATCAACCACCCTGAAACGCTACATTCATGAATCATCATAATACTTTCTCGTACCAAACAAATTAACAGTAGGCCTATAAGACTTGAAAGGTTTTTCAGCAAAAACAGTTTAGTGTGAGGAAAACTTAAAATCGTCAAAGAAAATTACAACAGCAATGTAACGCAATGAATGTTGTGGATAGTTTATTGAGGGGGAGATGTTCCTTAACTCAAAAAGCTTTTGAAGAGAAACAAGCAATCGTTGCTGCAGGTAGACCCAAATCCAAATTAGAACAGTTCATTGAAATATATAAACATGCAAACCGACAATTTAGTGTAGCGAAATAAAAAAAATACGACTGGCTAACTGGCAGTGAATATAATACTCATTTCACTCAACAGCTGAAGCGAGACGAGAAAAATTCACTTCAGCTACGCTACCTTCAATTCAAGTGAAAACTATTGTGTAACTCCCAAAAGAGTTTTCGCTACTCTCCCCAGTCAAACTTCGCGTTTTAATTTTTATGTTAAAAAAAAGTGCTCTACAAATGTCACCTATACGCATGAACATAACTTTATATGCGCAATTATTTCATGTACAAAAATAAATGATGCAGTAATAAATTGAATCCCCAAAACTTTTTCCACCGATCGTCACTGCCTTGAACCACATAACAGTAAATTGTTAAAGTTTTATTGGATTCGTGTACCGCATTCGCGCTGGTGAACAAGGCCAGACATGCTTCAGTCACTTCAAAAATGTGCGCGCAATCGTTTGTTAGCAGTGCACCAATCAAATTCGTCCATTTTCTTTCAAAAATGTGCGCGCAATTGTTTGTTAGCAGTGCACCAATCAAATTCGTTCTTTCTCTTTTCATTACGACGCGTATGACGTAACAATCCAATCAATGGCGAATTATATTATAAAACGTGAAGCGGGCCGCAGTTTTTAAAGAATTTAGAATGAGACGGTTTGGTGGTGGCACTCGTGTGGAAACTCTAGTAAGGATTTTGCAAGGAAAGGATTTTTCAACACTAGCGTACATACTCAATGATCCGAGCAGGGGCGTATTCTTCAAGCATGCATTGCATATAGGTAGTCATCCAAAAAAAACTAATTTAAACAAATACTAGTAAACATTAAAACAAATTCAAGCAAAGTTTCCGCATTTACGGCAATAACTTTCAAGTCAAAGCAGGGGCTTAGCCATATATCAGAAATGGGGTGGGGGCTTTTTCGGGTGTTGAACAAGTGACCTCCAAAAAAAAATGGAAAAGAAAGGTCTTGTAGACGCCAGGCCCGAAATCGACAACTTATCCGCTGCTTTCAATGCTGGTCTCCCCCCAAAAACAGAGATAGGTCTTCCAGGATTTAGCCTCAGAAGTGCCGATCACGTACCGTAGTTTCAAGTTGTAAGATCTTTTTGCACTTTGGTCGACAGGTGGAGGGCTATTTCCCCCTCCTGGCTACGCTACTGAGTCAAAGCAGCAATGAATACCGTAGTCTCGCTCAATTCGTTGATTTCATATTTTGCGTATCGTTAAGTTATAAAAAATAAATTGCAACGCGCATGCAATTTTTAAATTATTGCTTTCAGCGATTCCCAAGTTGGTCTATGTATTAGCTAAGTTTCAGGTCAGGCCCGACAACCTAACCATGCTAGTTCAGTAGCCTACTCTCATTGCACTAGCGTTTAGTCTACCTACTTGGCGCGAAAAAATGCGGCTAGGAACGATTCACCATCGAGGACGACTTGTTCAAGGGACGTCTTCGGTGGTTACCTACTTTACAACCAAGTTATGATGTGTTAAAACGACATCAGGAAAAGAGGTAGCAAAAGTCCTGGTAGGCTATGCATCGACATCAGCAAGTCAGCTTAGATCTGCAACTATTGTTTTTACAATAATGTTTTGTTGTTAGGCCTAGGCTACTTTACTGTCAGCATGGAGTGGTACTGGCACATGAAAACTGTTACATCTGTCACTGTCTTTGTAACACTAGGGTAGGCTATATGTCTGGGGACCCGGTCATGAAATTCTTTTTTTAATCACTATTGCAGCAGCCAATTTAACTATAAACAGTAATCTTTGAGGTTATAGCTGGTCACTAATGGTCTACTTCATATATTGGAACACTTGAAGGTGATGCTTTGTTCGTCTGTTAATGTTTTTCACCTGTTACTATCATGCTGGTAGCACAGCATAAATATCATACGGTACTCTTACTCAATTGTGACGTGTGTCCGCATTTTTTGATTGGTAAAAGCAGAGCTGGTTTTTTTTGACGTCATAATAGTGACGTGATGAGCGAATGAGGATAACGCCAAAAGATAGGAATTGTTTTGAAATTTTACGTGTGTTTTCTTGGCTTGACGAATTTACCGTCTTCATCCTTTTTTGCGCCCCTAAACGTTAGAGGGCAGCATTTTTCCCCTCTTCATTACTTCAGATATATCGCGTTCTAGCTTCTTTTGTATATAGAGTTCGCATGGGATCAGAATTAATCTCGATGGAACCGTCAAAACCTCGGGCTTTGACTGGCTATAATTTTGACGTAACTTTCTTATGACGTCACAAAGTAATACGTTTAAAAAGAGAAAACATGGAAATTTTCTTACATAAGCAACATTTAGTTGCATGGGGTTTTGCTAGCAGCAGGAGCCATCATTAAAAGTTCGTCCACACTTGGTTCGTATCGTTAACTTATTATCCTGCAAATTTCATTTTAATAGCTTAACGTTTCACGAAAATATCCTTGATTGTTTGCTTCGTCGTTGTAAAATTTGTCTTGAATTGCGATTATATGCAGTGATTGTGCTATTGCTTAGGCCTATCACCAAATAGACTGTGACATCATTATGAAACTTTTTAGTGAACCATATGATTAACCCACTTAAAAAATATTCATTACAACTAGCGATTTAAAGAAAAGTTCCATGGGCATGAAGAGTAAATTACCGGTACCGCGTAGTAGCAGAGTTGTAAGTCAAGCCGGGCTTTTCAGGTCGGGTTCGGGCCTAAAGTTGACAAAATTTGGGGCTTAATTCGGGTCTGAGACGTGCTTTTTGTCTTGTGCGCACAAAAATGTACTAAAAATAACTTCACAACATTGCTAAATTTTTCAGACCAACCTCAACTTTCGGGTTTATTTGGGCTTCAAGGTAGTTTTTAGGTTTGAACGGGGTTAGGGCTTATATTTTTAGGTTCGGGTCGGGTTCAGGCCTGAAGTAGTTGGCCCGTTTACAACTCTGCTTGGTAGTTAATAATATCTCCTTTAACGTAAATTTTAATTTCCCCCATTGACTTCCAATGGCTATAATGACAGACCCGGCGCCAGAATAGCGTGACAGGGGGGTATAAATAAACTTTTGGGGGGCACAAGAACTTTATTTATATGAATTCGAGAGTGTGGATCAAATGAAAAAGGTAAAGACCAAAAAAAGGTCTTCAGTTGAAAAATTTCCACAAATTCGGGTTGTCATCTCAAAAATCTTGCAATTTTTTGCGAATTCTAAGGTGAAGACCTAAAAAAAAGCCTTCATCCAAAAATATACGTGAAGTTTCATGAAATCTGGTGTGAGTCGACAAAAATTATGAAAAAACAGATCTAGCTCATGAATTATAGGGCAATAAGCATTATTTTGGGAGTCTCAGGCCTCGATTTGCACTCCAGTAGCCCCGAGTTGGTTAATTTCAGCGGGACACAATCCTCGCTTCGGAGGGGCGCAAGCAGTCATTTGGGGGGATTAAACAATGAAACTCTGGCTTGTAAACATCAAAAATATCACAGTTGACTTAATATTAAAAATTAATGCTTTTTTCATTGTTTAGCTTATTTAGCTTCTTTCATATGTTTTTGACCTATTTTATAGTTACTGGTGCTACTTTGTACTTATTGTGCCGTAAAAACTGTCAAGATTAAAAAAAAGTTTAAAAAGGATAGGCTATTAAAAAGCTTTGAAAATGTTACTATGCTGTTGATAAAAATTGGCTTTCTTATTTTATTTATTTTTTGCTATGCTGAATGATTTTTATGCCATTGCTTAACCACCATCATCCAATGAGTATGCAATACTATGGAAGTTTATCTGTGCTTTTAGTTGTCATTCTAAGCATACTCCATTATTCATGTGAATTTTTTTTTTAATCCTTTTGTAATGTGATTCTTTCTGATTAATTTGTCATACTTCAATATGATAGTGTAATGCATAATAATGCTTTTTGGAGTTTTTTTGGGTGTGCACTACTGCAGACTTAAATCATGGCTGACACATTGTAAAATTATATAAACTAGTTAAAATTTGTGGAGCATAAATCTTTGTGCTTAACATGACATTTATTAATTTCATTAAAATTCAGAATACGTGTGGCACAGAAATGATAATATTGTTGAAAATGTGAAGTGAAACCACACATTAGAATTAAAGTTTCATGATAGCATTGCTGGGGAAAACATGCTTTCAGTGCACTAAAATTGAAGAGTGGTTTTAGTATTTGCAGACTACGGTACATAAGTAACTATACTTCGGGTTTATTCTGCTATGAAAAATTTTGTGTTTGTCGAGTTTTCGAATGAATCTTCTGATGCCATATACAAAAAATGGCTAATTGATGATACACACTGTCGTTGGCCACCTAAAGCACTAGTCCAGTTTTTGACAAAAAAGAAAGCTAACTGGAAAGAAACGTGGGAAATTTGTGAATGTAAAATTTTGTGCCAAGCCAGTAAGTTTACCTAATTACAAACTTGCTAGATTTTATTTTGATGTCGAATAATATGTCTCTTCGGTCAGCTGTGTCTATTTTCATAACTGCCTAATATCAATGCAGTTATTCATATTTGCTGACACATTTCCTATTTAAGGAGCTGTGGCTGAATGACTAAAATACCAACTTTTTTCTCATTTTCTGAAAAATAATAACTCATTCAAAAAGAGTGAAAATTAATATTTTTAAGAAGCTATTTTACCATAGTTTCAAATGTTGGTGTGACTCCAGACAAAAAGTTATACCAGGTTTATTGACTGTGAGGAAAACACTTCAATCGCTGTACCATTGCACCAGGTAGTTTTGCACAAGCATAAATGCAACGTAACAATGCATCATTTAGCTTGATTTGCAAAACATTTATAACCTTTAGCACGATATACATAATTAATTGTTGCTTTGCATGATTTCTGACTGGTTAGCTTGCATTTGTTTTGTAAATGAAAAATTAAAAAAGGTCAGTAGCTCTAACTGTTGTTTAATCCTTGTTTCAATTTAGAAACCTATGAACGGTGCTTAGAAAAGGCATATGCCAGACGAAATTCTTCATCCTCAACTGAGAGCTTAAGTGGAGGTGAATGCTCTCCTGGTAGAAATTGATCACCATGTAGCAGAAATGGATCACCACGTAGCAGCGATGATATCCCGCCTCTGGAGAGAACTACACGAATCCCCATTTCTGTTCAAAAGCAATTTGAAAAGCTAGTCCCTTTGAAAAGGTAATTGTAATTGCATTTTATTCAGCGAATTGCCTTGGCCAGGAGGCAGCGAAGAGACCTTTCGGTCTTCCAATCAACCTGACATCTGCCTACCTGTCTACCACACACGAGGCTTTACACTGTCCCTTTAATTACTGAACGTCAAGCAGGGAAGCTGGGAATACTAGTTTTTTATGGTCTTTGGTTTGACTCGACCGGAAATCAAACCCAAGTCTACCGCTTCAGTAGTCGACGCTCCATCCACTAGACCACTGATCAATTAAATTTTTTATTTAACCTAAAGGTAAGATTGTTGAAGGTAGCTCACACTCGTTTAAAAAGTTTTAGTGCCATGATGCAAAATGTGTCGGTATTTGGATTGTTAATGCAGAATACTGCAGCTGAAACCGGCGTTTCAGTTGAAAACACATCAATACAAGTGTGTGATGTAATTGTGAAAAATGAATGATACTGTCACAACAAGTTATTTCTTTATTTTGAGTATTGTTTTGTGCATGGAAAGTATTTACTTTTAACTTAGTTCAATAGCATGTGTGTTTGATCGGAATTATTGCAAAGGTTCTGTTTATGGATGGTGACTTTTTCTTGTGTAGGCCTGCTGTGCTTCCCACACCCATCGTACCGTCGAAAAAAAGAAAAGAGCTAGCAAAGGTAGATGCAGCTGCAAATTCCACTCACCTTTTGTACGGAATGCGTGCAAACATGTCATCAATGGAAAAAGTTTTAGAAGAGCAATCAAAAAAATTGGATACTATTAGTGCGGGACTTGAACTTATTAAAAATATGGTAAAATCTGATGGATTGCAAACTTCAGCAGATATTCCGCTTCCTTTTAATCCTACAAATTCGGAAGAAGAACTTTCAACATTAATTCAAGAGGTAAAAGTAAGTTTTTATACTTGTTGCTTATGATTGGAACGTTATGTATTAATGCTGTAAAATGGCCGTATATTTTATCCATTCAGTAAGCGATTAGCTGGATTGGAGCATCCTTGTTTTGAGCCACACATTTTAAAGTGAATTCAGGGAAACTTGTTGGCTCATAAACATGTAAACGTTCTTCCAAAATTGAGTTGTTTTTTGTTTTGGTTTATGTTTATATAATAAAGCATGACACCATCAATTGAGAACCACAATTGTATGTATGGAAAGGGGTCAGTCAGTTAGCAGTGGAGTTGCTACATAAGATTCATTTACAGCATAATGTCTTTTTATCTATTTTTTGTTAATTTTGTGTGATGGGCACTGGGCAGGCTACCGTCTAATTGTTCGTTGTTGTCAATGTAGGATGTCAAAACACTCGGTAAAAAAATTGAGCATAAAGAATTACGAGGAACCATTCGGGCATTCATTCGCGCAATTATGTGCAAAGAACTAGCTTTGAAATATTCGTGGTCTGGCCTTGGTAGTAGGCGGAAAAAAACAAAAAATGCTTTCAAGGATAGCAATGTGTTCACTTTTTTAAAAGGTAAGTTTTTGAAACTTTTATTAGCAGGATTATGATTTAGAAAAAAGTCTTGTTTTATGTTAATGCAAACAACTTTTTTGGTTAGATTAGGCTTGAATTTATTTTGTAACTCTTAGCTATTTAAGTCTTAACACGTCTAGTTTTGGACACAACCATTGATCTTGTGAGTCATTAAAATAGAATTTTTGAAGGTGTTGTGGTCTTGTCATGTCATACAGTTTTGAATGATACTTGGTCATTAGACTAGAACACTGTGTAAAAAATTGCAATTTTTTGAACTCTTGGCGAAATTGCTGGCTAGCTTCCGACGTTATTTTTGTATTTTGCTAAATTTATCGTCATTTTCGAACTTTTTAAAAGGGGAGTGCAGGCAAAATCAATGGGGGTATCAAAAGTTAGGACAATCGCATTAGGTTAGATTAGAGCGAGAAAATGAAAGATTTGATTGATTTTGCTTCACAGCGAGACAAAAGACTAATTATAATTGTTTGCTTTACGAATCAAGTACTACTGTCAAATTATTGCGTTTGAAAACAATCGCTGACGTGGTACGTAAAGCAAATAAAAAACTTTTTTTTAAAAATGTTTAAGATTAGTGCAGGGCGACCTAAAAACAGTTTAAGGGTTGTGCTTTCTGCGATAATTGAGAAGGAAGCGAGTTAAAAAAACTTTCAAAACTTGATTTTTAAAAATTAAGTAAAATACTTATTAATCAAGTTCGTTTCTTGATTAGATAATTGTTTCCGAAGCTCGAAAATGCTAGCGCTGATCGTAGATTTACGTCTCTGCGCCCTTGTATGTCGGGTTTCGCTAGCGATATTAAATCATTTCACATAAGCTAATACTCACAATGCGGTTCATTACGCACTACTAGAATTAGTTAATCTAGAAACCATCTACAATTATATTTGTGCATTGTTTTCTGCATTTACCTTATTACATGCATGGTGAAGTATTGTAGGGTAGATTATTTATCATGTGTTTAAAATTTTGCAGATTGCTTGGTTTATACATCTCACAGTAAAGAATCGTACTCAAATCTTGGCTCAGCGATTGGAATTGTTTTCAGCCAAATCAGTGATTGGTGTGGAGGAAGAAAGAACCACTCCCAAACCTGCAGCAGATCCTCCTACGTCGATGCCACAGCGCTACAAGACTGACAAATTTATAACCTGTCAAATGCCTTGGAAAAAACGTTACATTTTTGCGTTTTTTTTTTTCGTGTAGAGTGCTTACAATGAGTATCACGTACTGAGTCATAATATGTCGAAAATTTTTGTGCATTACTGGAATATAACTTGTATAATATGACCAGTACCATATATCTTCTTCCGGGCAGTAAAGCGTACACGTAGTCCATTTCGCTTTTGTGAAGCATAGTCAACGTTCAAGTCGCACAATCGACCGTATTTATTTACGCAGTAACTCCATAATTTCGGCCTTAGTTTACATGTAGGCCTATTTATTTCTTTTGCAAAGCAAAAAACACAGTATTGTGTGAAATCAAGACGCTGTAACATAGTGCTGTAAAATAATACTGAGTTTTTCGAAAAATCGTGATTACAGTACGTTCTTAGGAACTCTTGCTTTTAGGAATGGACAAACTGCGGCCTAAGCACATACTAACATTGCCTTTAGAGCATTAGCCGTAAACACGTTTTGTATAATAATCATAATTAACTTCTTCACTTTTTCTGCGCAATTTTGTGGGATTCTCAATGGGATACTTATCACTGCTATCATGCTGCATTTCATTCACAACTCTTTTTTCCGTTGCTGTGAGAAAAAAACAGTTGCATGGTCCTTTTCAGCGAAAGATCGTAACGTGCCAGATATGTCTAGGCAATGTTCTCTTTAAAAGCTCTGTGAATTAATTTTCCTGCGAATTTGTGCAAAATATGCAAGCATTTTTGAACGGCGACATCAATCATCCATGAAATAAACAGCAATACCATTTTTCCTCTTAAAATGCTGTTTTGTATTGTTCATGTTCTGGTCAATCAGTTCCTTTAGTATGCTTCTTATATTCCACAACAAACTCTGGACAATTTATTTCAATAATTTGTTTTTGATCTATGTTGGAATATCTTTTAACGTTTGCTAAAGGAAAGCAATTGTCACCACTGAATCATCCATCCAGAGAAAAATATTTGTAACCTAAATAGTCTGTTTCAGAAAATGCTGAATTTCGTATGTGAAGTAAAATGTATCATCAGTCCGGTTCTTCGCCAATTTACTCAATGTCGTTAGTTTTATTGCTTGCTTCATTTTTACGAACCATTATTCGATACCTTTGTAAACCCAACGGCTCGGCTACTGATTTGAGTTGACTTCGGGTCAAATTAATTGCATCTCAATCATACTTGTGAGCAAAATTTTCATGTGAAGTGCGACCTTTAATCAGTTGTATAAAAATTGCTGCTGATGCGTCTTTATCTTAAAAAATAGATGTTATTTCGTGGCACGTTTATTTCAAAAAGTACTGAAAACTGTGCTCATATCTGCCAGTTGGTACATAAATGTGCCAGGAAGTTCGAGCGTAAAAACCGGAAGTGCATTAAATGTAAATATCAACATTTTCGTTAATAAATTTCTTATGTTACTACGCTAAAGTCGTGATTTTTCATGCGCAACGTGAAGAGCCCGATTAAATGCAAGAGGGTGGGTATATATACGCCAGCTAGCGCAGGAAAGAATGCATAAACCAAGGAAAATCATCCATAAAACAAGGAATATCATGCATAAAACAAGGAAAAATTATGCATAACTCGAGCATGGTCTCTTAATTAACAAGGATATATCCTCGACTTATCCCATATTTCCAAGAGTATATCTTTGATTTATCCCAGACAACATGCTTGGATTTTTTTCCTTGTTTTATGTGCGGCCTGTCTTGTTTCGGTGGATAAAACAAACAAACATACTTGGAATTTCCCCAGAATTCATCCACGGCGTAGGAAAATTCGTGGATATATTATCCTATAATAGTCCAAAATTTTTCGACTGGGGTGTTTCTGTGTAAGATACGGAGTTTAGAGCAATTTACATGGTATAAGCTCTATAAAACATAAACATTAGTAAATCTACTAGCGATATACTGTTACTAGATCTGTAAATTCTTGCAGTTGGCTGCCGGTAACTATTTTTAGACCTGATGACAATACCATTAAAAGCACATGTTTTCCCGCCACAAAGCTGGAATTTCTATAATTCGTCAATTAAAAATAATTGAGGAAGAAAAAAAGCTGGTAGATGAAATAAAAAATTTGTACAAAGGCAACTTTAACAGAACAAACAGTAGAAAAGCAAACAAAACCATTGCAAAGTTCAAGGAATATTCTCTGTTTCCTAATTGCCCTATTTCCTGTGAGGGTTGCGGGGGCAGCAGCTCGAGATTAAGCCACCACACTTCACGGATTTCATCATTTCGCTGGGGTGAAGTGCCAAACAATTCCACCCAAGATTCTCAATGTAATATTAATTCATCAACAGTAGTTCTGGGTTGTCCATTACTGTTTTTTTCCCATTTGATTTGGCAAGCAAAGCTTGCTTGCGAAGTTTTTTTTTGATTGATTTTGCTTACATGGCCAAACCATCTAAGCTGAGATCTTTTAATTTCAAGAAGTAGCGGCTCTAGAGATTTTCAAATCTTAAGAGATGTGCACCTTGTCAATGATGTAACTCCTTTGATTTTATTTTGGACGCTTGCACTTGCAATCGCACCCTTTCAATCATTACCGAACTTTTATGACCATACAAAGATAGAGGAGGAAAGAAGGGACAAAGACCGAAAATTGAGAGCTTTGCTTTATTTTTGACAATTTTCGTCTCACAACTAATGAATCGCATCATAACTACTGAATAGTGTAAAGCTTTCATTATTGCAATTGCCTTGCTAATTGGGATACCCAGTTCTTTGTTTTGCCTTCCGTCACTCGTGAATGCAACCCCAAGATACCTAACTTGTATACTTGGTTCTGTGTCGCTCCATTCAGTTGCACCTAGTACTGATTAGTGTTTCTTGAAACATGAAACTTATCAGTTTTGACCGTGCTTAATTTTATTCCTGCAGTGTCATAAGCAGCTGCAAACCTGTTTAATGTGCACTGAGAGCCAGATTCTGTAGAAGCAGAATCAAATCATCAGCACATAGCAGGCAACTGATTTTTCAATTTCTTATTCTGGCGAACTCATCAGCTTGATTGCATTTGTCGATCCAATTCATGTAAACAATGAAGAAGAGAAGAAACAAATCGCATTCTTGCTGGAGTTCAATGCCTATATGGAAAGCTTTGATTGCCTGCCATTTACTCAACCACGAAACTCCACTCGGCTTCACAAGATGCCTTAATGGCATGTAACAACTGACCATCAACGCCATTCTTCTTTAGAACCCTCCAAAGATAGAAAGGCAATTATATTATCCTTTTTCAAGAACCACAAAGCATTCAAAAAGATCTTTGCCATATTTCCAAGATTTCTCATGCATTGAAAAAAAATTGAACACAACAATGAAATCTTGGTTATCAAACCAACGCCTTAACATAATTGAAAAATGAAGAAAAAACATCTTTGCATAGCATCATGTTCAATTAAAAAAACCAGTATCGAGAATATGGAAAAAACTTTAGTTGTTAAAGAAAAGAAACGGAAAATATAACAGCTCATTAATAAGATGCGTTTTGTTAACACAGCTGTTTAGAAAAAAAAGACTGACATTGGGTCAGTAACAATAATGAGCACTTTTCAGATTAAAATCAGGGCCAGATGTGAAATTCATTATTAAATTTGAAAAATATGCAATAATTTAGAATTAACTTTTGACTAATTTTTGCAACTTTTGATAACTTTGGTGTAAGAAGTTCACTTGTTGGCTATGTACTGAACAACGACTCCCAAAAATAGTAGAAATGACCAAAGGAATCATAGGTTCGACTTATAGTCCGAAAACATTCAAAATGAAAAAAACATTTTTTTTGAAATTGCCAAAATTTTGATGTCATTGTGCGACCCCTAAACATTGACAAATTTTTACAAAACTTGACCAAAAGGGTTTTTGTGCGAAGCCTCCAACTTGAGCTAAGGTAGAAGTTGCCACGATAAATTTTTCAAATTTTTGAGGCGGCTGCAACACCTTAGTGTGTACTGTTGTACGCTAAGATCCTAAAAGGAACTGAAAAATAATGAAGAAACAAGGCTTTTTTGTCAAATTTTGTCATTGGTGGCATTTTGATTGAGGGGCTAAGCCTCCTGGGCCACACCGCTGGATACGGCTATGATTTTGAAATAAAATCGCGTCCTTAAGTTCTTTCTTAAAAAAAAACATTTAAAGCAAAATTTAAATAACTTTTTTTCTAAAACGTGGAGGACTCGAGTTAAATCACTTGACAGTTTTTTAAAACCTCCAAGAATTGCACGATATTATTATGGCAAGGACACGTGACCGTCATTATTATTACTTACTTTTGTACGAGTACATCCTAAATTAAAGAAAGTGCAATCCCAGATAAGCACAACATACTGGCTATGCTCTCATTATATTTATTATTGGTAGTATTTCAATTGGGGGATTTGCATTTCCGCCTGTGTTATAGCATTAAGTTTATAATAACGTTAAACAAGGGCCTGGGGTTGCTAGTTTTAGAAAAAAACTCTTAAATTTCTCACAGGTTTTGCATATAAATTGTAAAAATTTTGGATTAAGAAGCAAATTATTGAAAAAAAAAATGCGTAATTATTGAAAAAAACAAAACAAAAAAAACTGCAACTAAACATCGCTAGGCTATGTTGTCATAATTTTTTTATCGTTGGTGGTATCTTAACTGGGGGGGGGGGGCCTTTGGTTACGCCTATGTATTCAGGCGAATTGAGTTCAAGCATACAATTTGTCAGAACTTATTCCCGATTCGCTTTTAGTTATCCATCCACAGAGGTTTTATGACAGATCTGTTGAGAATTAAGTCGTAGCCCAATCACCAGTTAATATGCATAAGAGGTTGCTTGAGTTACTGTTAAAATTCATTTGTTACTTACAGTTTCATCCTTCATTCTTATCTCACAGATTTCAGCAGAATCAGATTATCTAAATTGCCAGCTGACACTAATTGTGTTGCACCATAGCTGCACTTAGTAAATACCAGCACTTCAATGTTAGTTTGTTATCACCCCTAGAAATCTAGACTAGCAATCAAATTTTGAACATCGCATCGCAATGAATTGCTGCGAAAGAGTTACTGTTTGAATGGAAGATTTTTAACAAAACCGGTCTCTTTACTTCTTGACAGTAAGTTCAATAATAGTATCAAATCTTTTTTATTGTGAGTTTTTCTTTGCATTACTTACTATATTCCTTAACTGACTTCCATATCTGACTTCCATATTACTTCCATAACTGACAATGAACGATTAATGAATTCACACTGTCATTCCTGGTCTGATAGTTTTTCGTGTTTGGTTAGGGAAAAGAATTGATAAACGTGCAGTAAATAATTAACGTTTTGCTCGTCTGGTAACTCTGAACAGTATCAGGAAAGCAGGTGTGGGAAAAATCTCATTAATTAGAAATGCATTGGATCGATAATAGATTTTGTTTCTCACTTTTACGATGATGATATTAACTTCGGAATAAAGATAGATTTGCTATCAAACGTTTTCCTATCAAACATCTTATCAAAGATGTTATCAAACACATCAAACGTTTTCGACAAAATTCAGTTAAGTCCTCATCGGGATATTTAATGATAGAGCATAAATATTAGGGCGAACCAATAAGGTTATTGTAGTTGATATCTTATATTACATTAACATTTTTACCCATAATAATATATTGCTGTAAAATATTCTGATTAGGGTCTATAATTGGCATAAGCCAAAACCATTCGATTTCTTTCAATTCAATAAAATAATCTAATTCCAGCAAAGTTGCTGTGAATTTTTTAATTTATTGCTGCAGTGACTCAAATGTGCCCAATAGATGTACAGCAAATTTCTTTTGAAAGTTTCTTGAAGATGTTGTCTCAGCAGCAAAAGATTGTTGCAAAAATGCGGTCAAAATTTCGGCTCCTTGCTATATTGTATATGATTTGGTAATTTGATTGGTAATGTTGTTTTTGAATTGGTAATGAAGCTACTCGAGTAATTTTGATTACATTCTCACATTATAACTGCTAAAGATAAAATGGTGGAATGGTTGGTTCTGTACGTTTACTAATAATGAATCGAACTGTAAATGGACGTTATATAAAATTTAGCTATATTCTTTCTTACTCTGCAATTGTTAGGGATAAAAAATCACCAGCAAGAGAGGAAAGATAAAATTCCGACGACTTCACATTTAGGGATCAGTAAAATATTATAGCCACAAGCTTATCAAAGACATACGAAATGAGTCGTAAATTATATACGGCTATATTTTATTTACTAAAATCGATTTCACCCCAGCAGGGCATCATCAATTAAGTCTAAAACGATTAGCCTATACTTTAAAACCAAAATCATAAAACCTAAACAGACTATCAAAGCAATCAAATTTAAGCATAATGGATTCCAATAAACCGTGATATTAAAGAAAATATAATACTGAATATAATAAATCCTCTTTTGTAGTGCAAGCAGTACTTAAATTGTAAAATTTTGCATGGGGGGACGCTTTTGCAGCCTTGACCAAACACATTTGGCATGCGAAAGTACTTTAGTGAAGATTACGTAATTCCGTCGCCGAAATTGAATGAACACCAAAAGAAAGGTCTTTGCCGGAAATTGAAGTGTTTTTTCGCCAAAATTAGGTGAAGAATTAGGACTTTTTCGTCTAATCATCCACCGCTCAAATCTCGATGGGGGGACACCTCAATCTCGATGGGGGTACGCTAAATCTTGATGGGGGAACGCTAACTCTCGATGGGGGGACGTGTCCCCCCGCATCCCCCCTACAATTTAAGTACTGAGTCAAGTATATTAAAACCTTGTCTTGTCTAAACCACCACACCATCAGAAAAGAAAACAATACAAAAAAGTAATAAACTCCTACAAAAAATATCAATTATAAACGTATTTTATAATTATAATGTATAGGCCTATTATAAGTGACATATATATTTTTTTGTACTTTAAAATTGTCGTATGTATTTTTTTGTTGAGGTTTATTATTTTTTTTTATAGTTTTCTTTTGTGATGGTGTGGTGGTTTAGATAAGACAAAGTTTTAAGATATTTGCACTACAAAAGCGGATTTATTATGTTCAGTATTGCATTTTCTTCAATATCACTGTTTATTGGAGTCCATTATATTTTATTTTCAATTTGATTGCTGTAATAGCTGTTTAGGTTTTATAATTTTGGTTTTTGAAGTACTCGCTGAATCTTTTAGACGTAATTGATGATGCCCCGCTGGGTTGAAATCGATTTTAGTAAATACAATATAGTAGTATATAATTTACAAATGATTTTGTATGTGTCCGATAAGCCTCTGGTTATATTATTTTACTCTGCAATTGCGCATTACCTTAAACATCCAATATTTTGGAGATTTTTTCCGCTGAAATTACTAACATACAAAGCACAAGTTTAATCTTTCCTTCACTGAAAAACAATTCGTCACTCAGGAAAGATACGAATGTAAATAAAAAAAAATAATTTAAAGGTCTCCTGCGCTACCCAAAATACGACTTATACTCTAGTATGCAAATAATGACCCAAAATTGAAACATCTCTGAGTTAGCGTCTTCCTGTTGTCCATTTCAGCTGCAAAAAATACAAGCACAGACTAGTAAATATAAGTTTTCTCAACGCAAAGGGAAATGTGGATTGTTAGAACGTACCAAATTTTACAAACGATTTTATAGCACAAATGGAATGTCTGGGTAGGCGGCTCCTGCAATTCCACACATTGCTCTACTATGCGGTGCAGTGTTTTGTAAATAATCGATATTAAACCAATGTAGGCAAAATTTGTAACTACGTCTAAACTTTTGTTGAAAATAGGACAGTTCGTTTAGAGCTTGGTGATGAGCTACTTTTGTTTGGACTTAATGCGAACTTTTTAATGCAGCGTAATTTATGCAACAGTTTGTCAAACGCGTCAGAATACAGAATCGGATTAAGCGCGCTGTTAATTGGCACCAACACAATAGCCGAGATCACGTATGCACTGTGAGGCATTAGAATTCCATTGAAATGGAGCAAAGTCATGATTGATGTTGGCACCCATGTGCAGAAATCCGTTGCTACCAATCGAAAGATCTTCCTTTGCATGGCTGCACAAAAAATACACAACAGTAAATAATGCACAACACAAAAATACACTCATCACCTATTAAAGCAACATACAAAATAATCAAACATGCTGCACTCCTTTATGCAAAACACAAAACAAAAAAGGCCACACTTTTTACGAACAAACTAAAAGCAACTAAACACATTTTAACGAAAAACAAAAAACGGCTAAAGCAACTCTCATCACTGCAAAATACAGAACATGCACTCAACACTCAGTAACGCAAAACAAAACAACAGTAAAAAGCAATGAATAAATTCTGCGTTACTGCATCTAGATAAGTAAATTAAACAGTACACTCATCAATAAACAACAATTTTGTTCTAAGCTAGAGCTTATGCATTGATCGTTTGGAAAGATTTTGTTTGCCAAATTAGAAGATGAGCTCTATATTAGGCTCATTCAATGTGCAAATCAAAGAGAGTAGTATGGACATAGTTCAACACTTCTGGGGCGGTTTATGCTTCACTTTTGTGATTTGTTTTTCATTGCTATAAACACCGGTCATATTTCACATGATAAAAGAAGTGATTGTAAAAGTAAAAAAAAATGTTTACGTGTCCACCATCGACTATTAAAACGGTCAATTTACAATTCCCGCTCGGCTTAAGCAAAATCACGTGCATTAAAAGCTATAAACATGGGAATTCACGTAACTTTCAGCAATAAAAGAAAAAGTGTGAAGCTTCTACTGTATGTTGTAGAGGAAAACCAAAAGATTACATAGCTGTCTCCTAGTCAAGGCAACTTGGTAAATAAAGAAGCAATTGCAATTTCGATTCGAAAGCACGAACCAAAAAGCTGCACGAAAAGTGGATACGTAACAAGAGAAATCTCACCTGCAGATGATTTATTTCGAACTGAATCGTTTCGGTACCTTTGGCTACCCGAAGGAATTTGTTTGACTGGGTTGCTATGTTTTACTTTCCACAGAATGCAGCAATACGCACATAAAACGTAAATAAAAGATAGTAAGTTGAAAAGGATTATGGCTAATGTGAATGGTAAGGCCTTGTCATCAGGATTTATCAGCATTCTGGGCAAACAGACAGAACTGGTGCTGAAAAACCTAAACCAACCAAAAATCAGTTAATTGTAGAGCTTTTGAATGTTCCCTTTTAGATTATTTTAGTACAGTGGTTCCCAAACTGGAAACCGCGAAACTTTTAGGGTCCGTGAAGCACTTTCACAAGGTCTGCGAAAGAAATTCATGAATAGGCCTTGCTTGGCTCGTAGGTAAATAATTTTGCTTCAGGCTCCTGTGCGTTCAAAAGGTACGCAATCTATGCTTGCGAGATTCATTGTTTGCTACCTTTGCGTTCGTTGTGAACACACTATCTGACTCCACTATGGCTTCACAGAGAGAAAAGTTCGGTTTATCGGCCGCAACTAATATAGTTAGCTACTCCTGTGTCCAGCTAAAGCTCAGTTTATTGTACTTGTGTTTTTAGCCTTGCAGAAAAGGCCGCCAAACATTAAAAAATTTGAAGAGTCAGTTGTGAATTAAAAAAAAAAGTTTAGGAACCACTGTGCTAGCACAATCGATTGGTACCCATGTCCAATGTGGATTTGAGGAAATGGATTTCGTCAATCGAGTGCAGTTGTGCAAGGGTGTAAGAATTTATTAATTTATCATAAAGTTACTGCTTGGTGAACATGGCCATCTCCGTTGTAGGTGCAATTAAATAACAACCACAAATACGGGGCATTC
Source organism: Trididemnum nubilum (assembly GCA_963965965.1). Lineage (NCBI taxonomy): Eukaryota > Metazoa > Chordata > Ascidiacea > Aplousobranchia > Didemnidae > Trididemnum > Trididemnum nubilum. The sequence continues at coordinate 4,791,975 of OZ014482.1, forward strand.
AAATCAAATCTTTCATTATGAGTGTATTGTATTGCGTATATTATCATACTTATTTATTTATTAAAGTTTCTTCTATATTTACTGCGCAATTTTTCATTCTGCAATGTGAAAACAAATTTATGTGCTGAAAATAGTTTTTACTGATGATGAGAGGTTGCAGACTGGACAACCTTGCCTTTGCTTGGAAAATGCCTTGAGCTATTTACAAAAAATGGCCTATGGTTTTTTCGCAATTTCTCATCAGAAAGATCGTTCAGTAATTTTTTTTTACTATATTAAAAGGGCATTCAGGACGTTTTTGGTTGAAAAATTTTTCTGGGAAACCAAAGAGAAACAACTTTGACAATTTTTTAGAATTTTTTTGCTCCAATTTTGATTCTTTTCGACCAAGAAATCGTAACATATTTGCAATTATTTTTCCCCTTAGACTAAAGAGAAAGGCTTTCCGAACATTACCAAACTGAAAGGACGTAGGTCAAAATCGTTCTAAGTGACTGACTACATTAGCAGCTGTGGAGGAAATGGCTTCGTAGCTACTTGCTGATTAACCGTAACAAATCGTACACGAAAAATGCTAACTAAAATGCTTTGCACTGAAATTTGCAATTTCATATTTACGTGAAAAGCTAACTGGCCTTATCTGATCTTTGGGCCTAAACCAGTTGCATAATAATCGCATAAAACTTACTGGCTCACTAAAAACTGGCATCTTAATCTGATATCTTGTCAGCTACGATGCTTTGGCCTTCAACAGGCAATAATTTTTTCGGATAGGCTGTCTATAGTAAGCAATAGTCACAAATAGGCTATCTATAGTAAACAATAGTAAGCTATCTATAGTAAACAATAGTAGTGCTATAGGCTACTACGCCTAAAGCACTAAAACTTGATCTTATTCTAAATACAGTACTTTTAGCTAGCACTTGGCGGACAAAGCAGATTAGGAAAGCGTCTAACTTCTCTGAATTCAAACAGTAGTTGTTCCACTAATTTATTTACCTATTCCTTTAGCTCTCACTTTGTTTCAAAAAGCCCGGTACTTAGCAAAACTCGGAATTAGAAGTTACAAATTGATTTATTGCGCAATCTACTTGAAACAAGATGGCCGAAATTTGGATTCTAAGAGGAAAACATGAAATTTTTTTTGTTAGACTTTCTTAACCGGATGAGTTGCAAAAATCGCAATGGGGTCATGTTGGTAAACATATTTTTCAAGATTTTGTCAGTTTTTCAAAATTCGAGTTGAATGCCCTTTTAAATTGCGTGACTTGATATATTTTTTTATTTGAAGAGTATCTTTTGAAACAAAAATAAATGCCAATTGTATTGAATTCTATTACGGCGAAGCGTGTCACGAGTTGGTGGGGCTCATCTCCACGTCATTGCGCCCGAGGAGCACAGCTTCTTTTGAAGAAATGTTGCAGCGGTTGCGAGCTATGGGAAACATTGCGTTCGATTTGACAGGCCCGAGATTTGAACCTCAGAGATCTTGCTCAAGAAATGAAAGCGTTACCGCTCGACCAACTGACCGGTATACGGCGTTCAATATTTTTATTTTATTTTTTCAAGAGCAACTTCGGAACCGTATTCAAGAGCCTTATTATTTCCACTAAAGCCTTCCTGAAATCGTTAGTGCTTTTGAAAATTGTTGGAACTGCGTCTTATACGCCCCGTGATAGTAGACCTCTTAATAGGTGGGTGAATTAGGTCGGTCAACATCAATTTTGCTGATCAAAAAATACCTCAATCCCACAATAAATTTTGAAAACCTTTGGATATACAAGACTCTTATCTAGCAAGGTTCCAAAACCTTAATTCCTAAATTGTAAATAATGCATAGTAGCTCATACTGTACAATCTACATATTCAATAGGTGCTTGTTACCTCTTATAATCTGCATTCATGTTAGGTTTATAAGTTATTTTTAATTGAATGTAATCGATAAGGAATAATCATACAGTAAATACTCAATGGTTTGCCAAAAACTTTTGTTTCCTCGCTAGTTTAGCGTTTCTATTGAAACTACAATACGACCTAAATCATGTTCAAGGTCTTTTTCAAAAACGTTTTAAGTTAATGCATTTTAACATTTTTTCGTTAGGTTTTTTGTCATTACTTGTACAATTGTAGGACAACTTGATTTGTAATACCAGTCACCGAATCAACCATACTTTAAGGACGCAAAAGTTTATCGCTACGCTTACCCAAGTACAGCAGTTTTCTTCAGCTCTTCTGGCATACCTAGATTGGTCGCAATCTCTTGCAACATGTTCCATGACGTTGCGTTGCGAATTTCATACAACATTTTCATTGTGACGTTTTGGAGCTTCGGCTTGAACGTTAGCAGATTTTCGAGCCACATTTGCGCGTCGTCAAACTTTACTACAACGTTACGAAAAAAAACGTTGTCTGGTATAATGGCTCGATTTGCAAATATATATTGATAGCTTTCTAGCTGGAAGGGAATGGTTAATATGCTGGGGATACACCATGCAAGAGCAATCAAAATCAATACAATCTTGTTAGACGGTGAAGATGCAGCTTCAAAAGGCTGAAAAAACATGAATCAGAAAACTTGTTTTGTGAAAAATTGCTGTTTTAGCGCTAGGAGGAAAATTGGTAAAGAGTCTGCTGACCGATCGCATTAGCCGGGAATCGGTTTATTTGCTCAAACAGAAAAATTCTGATTTTAAGCAGGGTGTCGAACCGCTTCAAGTAACGGTTCGAGTTCAGGTTTAGCTCCTGCTCAAAATATTTTAGCGGTTCAGGTTTGGTTCGGGTTCACTTGAGCACCATTTTCGAGGTTCAGGTTTGGTTCAGGTTCACTCAAGTAAAATATTACTGGTTCAGGTTCGGTTTGGGTTCATTGACTTAAAATTTAACTGTCGTTACTCGTTTTATCCAGACAAAAAAAAAGGAGAAATTGCTGATCCTGCTGATGATCACCACTGCTCTTATTGTGCGTGTACCAGCGCCAGCGGCATCCGGATATGGAAAAATATATCCTTACTTTTGTTAGGGGTTCAGGTTCGGTTTGGGTTCACTGGAGCACAATTTTGAGGGTTCAGGTTTGGTTCAGGTTCACTGAAGTAAAATTTTGCTGGTTCAGGTTCGGTTCGGGTTCACCAAAATGAAACGGTTCATTCGGGTTTACGGTTCGGGTTCAGGTTCGGTTCGACACCCTGATTTTAAGACATTGCAATACTGAGCTGTATTTTTGCAAATTCACTAGCACTCCAGTATAATTGAATAATCTTTTAAATGCAATTTTGTTCAACTATCTAGTCATACAGTAGTGATATAAGCACAAAAAACTTCACTTCCAGCATGTAAAATATCTGTTTACAAATTCATAGCAGCATCGCTTTTCAGTACAGTATTTTTTAAAATTTGGTTTAATTGCAAATGGTTAAAATATTAGCATTTATTTGTTTATTTTGAGCCAACCTTTTTGTTAACCTATACGGTTGGAAATGAATGTGAATTTTTGTCGTTGCGGTTGGGATCGGATCATGAATTCATGCACAGTTGGATACTATTAGCCTGCTACTAAGTAGTGCTAAATTCTTTAATGACTTACCCAAAACACTGCATAGACTCTGAAACTAGTTAGAAGCGCCATGGTAATGACCGAAACCTCACTTGCAATTATTGCCATTAATCCCATTACGGTACATGTTGAGCTGGATTGCCACTTCAAATGATTTTCACAAAAATGTCCTGAATACACTACACCAGCAATTTCTATCATAAAAATGTAGACGCCAATGAAAAAATCTGCCAGAGCCAGGTTCAAAATAAGCATATGATTTGTTCTATTTGGTGCGGAAACAATTTTTCCAATCATTCCAAAAAGTACCTTTGACTCTCTAATGATCACAACCTGAAACAAGAATAATAAAAGGGATCAAAAGGAATTTTCATAGTTGATAGCAATTGGCATTAGGTCGCTTTCTGTTTTTACCGTTTTATGGAACAATCTTAGCGCGCAGAAAAAGTAGTGCCTGAATAAGGTGAGAAGCAACAAACTAAACACTAGCAAGCATAAAATGTTATGAAAAGCTCCGGACAAATACGTAAAAATACTTTTAAGCATAGAAATATGATTATACACTCTCTTCACATTACACTATACTTGCACGTGAACACTTACAACTGGTATACTTAATGCATGCTATTCAAGCACATAGAACAATGTTGTAAGTTTGTTGTACAGGAAAATCGAATTAACGCCTTTTAAGCTAATACTACTTCCTTGATCACACGTAATTAAACAACGGATCCAACGTAGAAGAAACTGCATACAGTCACCACAAATGGGGACAAGACACCGTTCCTGACTGTCAGTATGGGAAAAATTGCTAACAATTACTCACATTCAAATAAAATTGATTTTATTTTAAGGAGATTGAAAATGACGTAAGTTCAAGTCAAAAAGTCTTGTAAATAAAATGTTTCATTTTATTTTGGCTTTGTTTTTTTCGCCAAGTCTTTTAAAATTGTCCTGTTTTTCTTCTTCAAAACAACTCAGATCTTTCACGAAATCACTTCATTCCGTATTGTTTCAGTCAAAATCTAAAGAAATCTTCTACCCAGTGGCGTTGCTAGGGGTAGAGGGCGGCCCACCAGGAATGTCACCATTTTGGGGTGACACCATTTTATGCTACCAATCAAACAAAAAGAAAATAATGAAATGTTTAATATCATTGAAAATGTTAATTTACACCTGCGCTACTGTGGGCCACAATTTTGATAATGACGGTAATTTGAAGTCGTTATTTAAAACGGCTGGCCAGAAGTCAGACGTTTATGGGGTGTGCGAAAATTGGACAGTTTTATTATGTTATTTTTCATCCCTACTTTTACAATTGTAGGCAGTGCTAGGAATACTATTAAGTGTGAACAATTTTGAGGTGGTGCAGAATTTGAATATGACTTTTAATAAAGTTGATTTCATTTTGCTTCCAAAAAAAAGCTTTTCGGACAGAACTTTCCAGATTCGATCTCAGTCTGGTTTGGTATGTGGTGAGCGGGATCTTTTAAAGCCCAAATGCACTAAGGAGAAATGTAATCTACAGTAAGGAGAAATGTATTTTATGGAGATTGTGCAATCAATGGTAAAAAGAAATACAATCTATCTTGAGGCAGCTGGCTCTGATCTTATCAAAGCAGTTGAAGGGAAAAATACGAACTGCTTTTGCCTGCACAAATCTGTTTTTTTGTGAAATATAACCCACTTTTAAAGGTGGTGAACCATCCAGCCAATTCCGGTGGTTTACAATAGCTAAAATTGAACAATAATTTTTGATATTTTTTGTTTTGATTTTGGGGCTGCGTTTGCAAAGATATTCAACAAATACTAAAAGATGTCCCCCGACAAAAAGTTGTTGGAAACTCTGAGTTTTGATGTTCCCGTCAAAACCACAGTTCTCTAAACTATTACGCCTACTGTAATCTTACTAAACTATTAGGCCTAACTATCTCTAAACTATTAGGCCATAGTTTAGAGATAGTTAGGCCTAATCAGGCCTAAACTAATCAACTATCTCTAAACTATTAGGCCTACTACAGTTCTCTAAACCATTAGGCCTACTGTGGTTTTGGCGGGAAGAACAAAACTCAGAGTTTCCAACAACTTTTTTCAGGGGGACATCTTTTTGTATTTGCTGAATATCTTTGCAACCGCAGTCCCAAAATTAAAACAAAAAATATCAAAAATTATAGTTCAATTTTAGCTATTGTAAACCACTGGAATTGGCTGGATGATTCACCGCCTTTAACGGGCTCAAGTGAAATTGAGAACGAGCAGTAGTTAGGATTAGTGTGCACGCAACTATTCTGATTTTCTGTTTAAAATCCCAACCACAGCTCGTTCTCATTTTCACTTGAGCCTGTTGAAAGCGGTTTATATTTCACAAAAAAAACAAATTTGTGCAGGCAAAAGCAGTTCGTATTTACCCTTCAACTGCTTTGATAAGATCAGAGCTTGCTGTCACTATATAGATTGCAATTTTCTTTACCATTAGTTCTGCAATCTTCTTAAAATACATTTCTCCTTACTGTAGATTGCATTTCTCCTTAGCGCATTTGGTCTTTAAAAGATCCTGCTCACCACATACCAAACTAGACAGAGATCGAAACTGAAGAGTTCTGTCCGAAAAGCGTATTGTGAAAGCAAAATGAAATCGACTTTATCAAAAGTCATATTCAAAAACTATCAAGTTTATCTGATAGTGGTAGCAAAAAACTTAAAGCAGCAGATAAAATTGGGTGCGTGATTTTAGTGTAAGTTTGATAGATAATAATAGACATAGGGTAAGGCGGAGCAAAGCGTTCACGCGGAATAAAACGGACACCTCCGTTTCCAGCAAAACCAAAAATTGCAAAGCAAAACAAATGGGGCAATTTCGACTGAGTAGTTATAGGTTTGGGTATATAAAACTGCTGCCAAACACTGTATACGGTATATGCTAAAAACATACGAAAGTAATTCTAAAACCGATGGAACTTTGTATATTACCTTTGCAGCAAAAATTAACCATACGGGAACATTGGTAATTTTAATGAATTATTTTTTCCCAGTACTTTGTTCGGAAGTCGCGTAACCAGGGGGACAGGAGGGGGAAGAGAAAGTCTACCTTGTTTTCAGCACTTCTGAGACTGTCCTTTACACTGAAATCGACTCAACAATAATTTAAAGCACCTTTTGAAGCATGTATTTAGGGGGAGCGGGGGCTAATTTGTCCAAAATAAAACACAAAATAATCAGTATAAACTTTTAAAAATGGCCCGAAATAAGCAATCAAATTTGATCGCTTCTTGAAGAATGCTGAACATAGGTTCATAAACCAAATATAAGCTCGGTAATATGGGGAGGGACTATTCAGTATTAGTTAATTAACAATCACTTCTCTCAAATCACGTTCCATTAGCCCCCTCTCAATTATCTGTATTAAATATAGACGAAGTAGATTACTTTTTGTGAGTAGGCTACTATTGAACTATAGGATTTTATGATTTACCAGCTGGTATAAACAAGAGAACTGAAATTTTACCATTAGCCACCTCCCGCATAGCCCATTTATGCAACAAGTCTAATCCAGTTTTGCACTGCTAATTTCTACACCACGTTTTAAAAGCATTAGTTTTTGTCAAAATAGGTCTAAAATTAACTTATTTTTGCAAAAAATACAAAAATTTCGAGCGCTGTTGGCTCCGCCCAGACCCCCAAAACAGCCCGCTCATTGCAGATTTCTGGCTACGCACCTGATACTAGAGGTGCTGTAAATAATTGTAAGTTTTGAAATCTTACAATGAGAAGTTATTGAGTTAGTGAAATTGAAATCTCTATCTACGGTCATGCAGTAGTACCGATATCTTTAAAGCAAAATCTTTTGCAGTCTAGTGTACATTATAAAAAGTGACACCACGAAATTCCGCCCAGGGTATCTGTCTTTAGCGACGCCACTGCTTCCACCTACCAGTGAGCGCAACTTTGGCGCAACAGTAATGTATGATAATAAAGTTTGTTCAGTTGTTGGTCTTTATAGCATTTTGGTGAACTCACCAAGTTACCACCTAATGCCAATATTCCCATTATCCATACCAATACTCTCAATATAGGATTGGAGACTAAGTGATAGCGAGACGAAAAGACACCTTCGTTTTCATTGTCTGTCGTCAAAGCGCATTCATCACTCCAGTCACTACAGTCTCCTCTTCCATCAAATTTCTGCAACAGTTTTTATTTTTAAGATTTAACCCTGAAATGCATTGGAAGCTTAGCTCATTAGACAGAGGTTTATGATGGTAATCAAAAAATACCTGGCTGCCGGTTCTATTCACTCCAAGTTTTTTTGAAAGGGGGAATGCACTTAACTTTTTGCTTTAAGGCAAGAAATTTATCAGTCTTGGTTGTTTACTGTCCAGGCGGAAGAATGGAAAGTTTGCATTCATCTCAAAATGTTAGGCAGGCGCTGAGTGCCTAATCTATAAATATATATAAGCCTGAATGTCAGTCTTGTGCTATCATCATGAATTAAACTTTTTGGTTTTCATGTTGCATACCTGCTGTCTTCTCACAAATAATGGATTTCCACTCTCACAATAAAACCTTCCATCTTCAGTACAATTCAACTCATCGTCACCATTTTTGCAGTTTGTAATGAAGTCACAAACGCTGCTGTTATCAAAGAAAACCTAAGTAAATGGACATGAATTGGACTTAGAGAAATTAACTATTTTTAAGATATTTTGCTTTATAGGCCCTATTATATATTTTCATAGGTGGGCACAAGACCGTTAGTCGTTAGTCCGTAGGTAACAAAGCTAACTGTTTCATCAACTCGTTAATCCGTTAAAAAGTTTTTTCATGTTAACGGACTGTATTAACTTCCATTAAGTTCTGTTAATTTCCGTTATGGTTTTTATCGTTAATTTTTTGCACCATTTATTCATCGTAGCGGTACAAACCAGCATGCACTGTCAAGACTTGTTGCGCATTAGCACGAGTATTATAGAAAAAAGCGAAGAAAGGAGCTCTTTTTTGTGGCAAATAATAAGCTGCAGCCTCATAGGTCTAATAATTATTACTCTTCGCAATTTCAAAGATTTTCCGATTGCAGCTTCGTTAGTGCATTTGAACTTATTTTTATCTTGAAATTAGATTAGACTGCAAAATATAACTTCCAAAACACAAAAAGACCACCATAGCAATAAATATTTTCTTACAATCAGCTCAACAACGTCAATACGTGTTCCAGAAGCTAGTGAATAAAAAAAAAAGTAAATTACATGCAAAATATTAACGAATAAACGGACTTTATTAACTTCCGTTAATTAAAGCCGAAAATAGCGGAATAGCGTTAACGGAGGTGTGAAATTTGTTAACGTACTGGTGGTTAACGAAGCTAACGTTTTGCATTAACTTGCCCACCTATGTATACAGTATATCTGTAAGATATTTGTCCAAAAATATCAAACTTTGCTTGCTTTATTATTGGACAACTGTTGTTTCAAAAAGCGATCGAATAATGTCGTGCCTCTTTATGAAAACATCATTCACTGTTTGAGTTAGAGTAAGAGCTGTTTTGTGTCTGAACCTTACTTAACTCGGTTTCCATTCATATCTGCCTAAAGCGAAGAATTGAAAAAATCCGAAAGGTTTGAGTAACATTAAAATTACGTTGAACACACTTTCTATTACATTGATTAATAACAAAAGGTAGATATAGAGTATATGTTTTCAATAATGAAACAAGCACTACGAAGCAAGTGCAATCAAACCAATGTATTTTTTGCTAGTTCTACCTTGGCACTACCAAAAGTGGAGCATTTGAATCGATTCAGACAGTTGACTTTGTCTTCGTCAGATCCACCTGCACAATCCTTTAATCCATCACAAATACGAGATTTGGAGATTGTCTCATTTTCATTATCAGAACAATGAAACATTTTGAAAGAGCTGTTGCTCTGGTTGGCGCTTTGGTTTTTGAGGTTACAGTAGGCAATAGCGTCGCAGAAATGGTCTCTAGAAATAAAGTTTGTAAGGAAAATGTCGCGAGCCTATTATACAAAAGATGAAATTACGAAGAAGATGTCAGATTAAATCAAAAATACTTTCTCCTTTCTCTTTGTTTAGCAACAAACTTGTTTCGAAAAAATTCAGGTTTGAAAAACCCTAAAAGCATTGCATAGGTCTAGCATATATTGCATATACAGTATGATGGAAGGCTACAAAGTGACCCTAAAGACCTCGTGCCAAACAGCCCCGAGAATTGGTTAAGCCTCTCGAATTTTTTGAGAGAGCTTTATACAGCGTAAGTTTAATCAAAATACTTGATGCTGCAGTGATGACTTTACACGACTAAATTACCCAACGTAAATTACACTGCTTACAATTATTTTTTTCATTAAACACTTGACAAACTTTAATGCAAATCAATGTAGAATTTTCTAAATATACGATCATCATAACATGCGGGTTGGCAAAATCAAACAAGAATACTATTGCCATGCAAACTCACTGTTTCTGCTTTGCTGAACAATAAGTTGTGACCTCGCAAATAGAGCTTCTGTTGACGCATAACTCATCTTTTAAATAAACCTGACCAACACCACATTGCAGTTTTCTAGACAATACAACTTTTAAAACTCTACAATCACAATCAACATTTTAAAACATTTCAACTTAAAAAAAAACAAAAGGTTTGTTCATTCATTTTATTCTTGACTACCACAATAATAGCGAATAAATAATAAAATATAGATAGCATTAAAAGTTAAAAAAAAGAAGTACGAGTATAGTGATACAACGTCAGACGTTAAAACATGTAGAGGATTTTGAAGACAAAACTAAACCAAATTTTATTTGCATCACGGTTACTACACCTATTACAGGTTACTAATATTTACGGTTCATATACAACTGATTGCTTCATAATTTCAGTTTTTTCAAGCGTGTATAACTAATTTACATAGTGACAGTGTGTTTGCCTTACCGAAACATAACAATTTTCATTACTTATTACTATAGTTCTAGTATTAAGAGTGACTTGATCAAGTTAAGCGCACTTTGTAAGCGAGAGTTAGTTTTATATACTTGCTTAATTTGGTGAAGTTTTGTTTTAGGTTTGTTCATATCATTAAAGTTCATTTGCTTTGCAGTACATATTTACAGGTTTTCGAATTGTACACACAGCTCACCTAAGTGCAGAAGCCTTTTAGTCGATTGCTATGCAATGTGACGCCAAGTGTGCAACTACATAAACCAAGCATAATGTGGACCAGTCACTAGACTGTACTATACTGGTACTTTAATTTCTAACTTTGATGTCGTCCAAAAAGTAGCTCCTGTAACTATGTAGCTGCATATTTTCGGGACTTCCCCTTGACACAAGCATTCATCCGAAAGATCAGGACAGTCAATGAAGTCATCGCAGACTTTTTGACGTGGAATAATCATTGTCCCATCCAAGCATTGAAAACATTTGAAACGATTTATCGTTGCGTTTAAATTTGTAGAAAACCTGCAATAATGAAATAATCTATTGCCATTTTAATCTTCATCATATCCTTTTTTCTGCTTTCTCTAAGATTGATGGAGTTTACTATGGCACGAAATTTTCTTGCTATCTTTCATAGCCTTTTTAGTCATCAAAAAAACATTAAAAAACTTGAAAAAATTTCAGATTAAAAAAGAATTGTACACTATAATAATTTGTTAGAGTGAACACTTATCAGCTGTGATATGTCTAGGATGTCAAAAAAAAGTATCTAATGATAGATATGTGAATAAAGAGGTAACCATTGACCAATCAATTTATTTATGTTTTAAATGAACTGATTATCATTAATATAAAGCAAAGAGCCCAAACGTGAACGATCATTTTTTACTGAACGTTTCAAGGCATTACTAGTCTCATCATCAGCAGATAAAACTTTTTATCTGCGGATGATTTTTATCTGCTGATGATGAGACTAGTAATATCTTGAAACGATCAGTAAAAAATGTTCGTTCACGTTTTGGCTCTTTGCTTTATATTAAGATTACTTAAACGTTCCAATCATTATGCTTCGATGATTATCATTCATTTAATCAAAACTTGAATTTTGTAAAAACCAATTGTTTACTGAAATTAAACCTTTATTTTTTGTTTCGCTGGTGAAACTCGCCTGATTAGTCCAGCTTTTGCCTTGTTTGTCCAGTTGTAGCAAAGATCTTCTCCTTGGTCACAATCCTGTACATCATCCCATAACAATTGCTGAGGTAGTTGACAAAATTCTCCATTTCGCACACATTGGAATCCAATCCCTTTCTTCCATCTGTCATCTTCAGGGCAGCCGTTAAACGGATTGCTGTCACACAAGGTGACTCTTTTAACGCAGTCATTGTTACCACACCGATAATATTCAGGGCATTGAACGTCACACGGATCAGTTCCTTTGCAGATAATTGAACCGTTGCAAATGTATTCAAAGTCAATTAAACATCGTCGTGAGCCAACTTGACAGCTGCAAAATACGAAAACGTTAATCAGTGTACTAATATTGGTACAATGAAAATAGTAAATTTGCTAAGCTTAGTTAAGAACAAACAGCCATAAAATTAATTTTTATTTTAAACGTTTCGCACTAACTTAATTTATCTTCGCAAAAAGTAATTTTATTCAAATATTGGCTTCTTATGCAAATGTGCATAGTGTATGACAAAACCTCACAGAATTAAACAATGCCTAAAAAAGCTGCAGCAGGTTGGTTGAGTGGTACCGCTCTCGCTTTTGAAATGGTCGGCCTGGCTGTTTAAATTAAAGGCACTATCGCTAATGGTTGGCCATTGTTAGATGTAAGATGTAACACCTTTGTCAAAAGCGATGCAACAACGATGGAGCCCCAGAATTAATTGATTCACTGATAACTCGTTTAACACTTCAGTAAAATACAGCTTTTATGATAAATATTTCATTAGATTTGTTGAAAACAATGCTAAATTTACTGATTACTGTTGTTTCCCGGAAAGATCCTGGTCTGCTTAGAGCAATTCAAAAAGTGCTCAACAACAACAGCTAGAACGCATATCATAAAACAGTTCTGTCAAGTCACAATTAAAAACTTAAAAATTTCAAACCCTGCAGGCTGTTTAATTCACATTTGGGACCATTAAAGTCGATTAGGTGCTTTATTCAAATAGATAACTTTTTCATATAGCTTTTGAATTAATACTATGGAATATTAAATAATTTTGAATAATTAAGACACCTTGACGATCCCAAATACAATTGAAACAGTTTGAAGGATTTCAAATTCTTAAGTTCATTTCAGAACGATCAATAAATGCATTTATTTATTCTGTTCTAAAAGATGATTTTGACAAACCTCACAGCTCTTGTTTTCATATTTGCCACGGATTTTATTTCGTCACTCTTATCTTGGCATTGTGACGTACCATTGCAGAAACCGACCATCGGAATTTCATCACCGTTTCGACAAAAATAGACTGATAAGCAAATTAAATTGGTTTGTAACCGTTCAGATAAATAGAAAAGGAGTCCTTTAGTTTTTGAAAAACTGATAAATCAAGCTATAATGTAATTTCAGGCAAATTTGGAAAATAAGTATTGGAAATTGAACTAACCTGAAAGTAATTTTAATAACCATAAATGTTAGTCATTTTCAATTTGTTTTTGTGAAAAAACGATCTAGTATAAAAAAGAAGCAAATGAAAAACCAAAATACTTAGCGTACAAGAAATTTGCTGATTTTAAATTATTAGTTTGAAAATATTAAAAAGATACTGCTCGAAATCGGTTTTATTGAAGAAATGAGAACTATTTGAGGTCCTAAAGAGGTACCCCAAAGCTTTGTCCACAATTTCTTCTATTCTCAAAAATACGTCTTAATCCATTTGACTCCGTATCACTGGCAACCCTGCATTTTGCAATTTTGTGACATTTTATGACCTCCTGTAGAACAGTACTGCTAGCCTAGGTCTACTAACAGGTATCAGTATCAGTTAGCAAATTTTTAAATTTGGTTATAACCTACTCGCTGCTACTAGTCGGTGATCGCGCTTTTTAAGTTTGCGAAAATTTTTGCAAAATTATGGATTTTGCGATGTCACAAACTTGGGAAATGCAGGGTTGCTAATGGTTCGGTATCAAACGCATTAAATCGTGTTTTCGCGAATAAAGAAAATTGTACAGAAAGGTTTTGGGAACCTCTTTACTATCCCAAGTAGCTCTCATTTGTTCAATAAAACCGCTTTCGAGCAGTATCTCTTTAATAAGCGGTTTTTAACAAGCTAATTGAGTTCAATTTATTACTCAGCGAAAAAGCTTTGCCAATTTGCCAATTAAATATTCGCATTATGCAAAGCTTTTTGGAGATAACTGTGTACGCGTTATGCGAGAATAAAAAGTAAACCGGTACTAGACTATATTATCATGCTATCAACATAACTACAAACAATGCACTATGCCTTAACTTAATGCGTACTGTAGGACGCTATGGCCTAAATTGACAAACCTTCAATTTCAAAAATTTCTAAGAATTTTGTATATTGTTGTGCTTAAATAGATCATACTTTTTTCTTCGTACATCTAATGAGATTCTCAATGTCAGAATTGGTGTAGCAATTTATTTCCATTTGCATTCTTGATCCGGATGTTTCTTAAGTTACGAACAAAAATCTGAAAAACTAGCTCAATGACCTAATATTTCGTCTACAAAGTTAAAATTATCCACTCACTTGGTTCTCCAATGGTAGTTAAAATAAAACAAATTAAAGCCAGTAGAACAAAAATCTTCTTCATGCTTGATATATTCATTATTTATTGCTACTTTAGTAGACAAACATTACCGCATAATGATACAAATTTATCTGTTTCAAGACGCTTTACGTATGGCAACGTGTAAAACAGAAAAACAGTAATGTTGGGTTAGTTAGTTCATAAACTTACAGCTGAAACTCCTGAAATTTTGATGTGATTTCAATTTAAAGTTAAAAGATATATTGAAGACACAAAAAGAGCTAACTTTTGTATCATCATTTTGTTACAAAAAGATAAAACTTTATGCTGCTTTTTTTCGATACTACTAGTCATACGACGTTTTGATTAAACGTATGAAATTATTGTAAATAATTATGGATGTCCAAGGTAGCATTTTATTGAATTACATAGGTTATTATGTATTTAGAATTCATATTGATACTAAAATAAAATTACAAATTTTTTGAAGTGTAGCGCTTTTGTGAAGCTTGTGCCATACAAAAAACTTCATGAAATATATATTTTTTCTGAATCTTCAAAATTACCCTCAATCGTGCAAAGGAAGCACTTGTTTTATTACCACGTATATACTGTTGAAAATCGCTTACATAAATCACGATTCATAGGTAACAAGGTTGTAAGTGGCGTCATAACAACCACGTATGTTTTTTTTATGATTTTATGAATACGAAGACATACTGCAAAACTTGAAAAAGATATCGGATATAGTGTTATGATTGTTTAATTTGTTTGAGCTTTAAAAAACCTTTGAGAGGTAATTCTTCTCGCCTACCTCATTTTCAACTCAAGTACAAATATGCTTACAATAACTAGAACTATTAGCCGTGTACATTCGAGCTTGGTTGATACAAAAGCACCAAATTTGGCTCAAATATTTTTTAGGTGATACTTTTTCAATTTTTAATAGAGGCAATTTTTCCTTTAGCTCTTAATTAAAAACCTGGTTTCCAAATGCGTAAAGTTACTATAAGCTTTGAACAAGTACTGAAATCTCAATTATAAAGATATCAACTTCGGTAGCCTAGTAATAAATTCAAAAGTACTTCATCTTGTGCCATCATCCAATGACGTTCAATCACCCTCAGAAAACTTTTCTGTTTTTTGTTTTTTTTGACCCAAAGCAATTGTTTTATGATAGGTTCAGTTATCGGTTTATTATATTTATACATGCATTTTTTTTATATCATATGCAAACCAATGTTATTAGTTTAGTCAAAAAAAGTTCTCCTAATTCGCCAACTTAAGAAGACATCATTTTGAGTAGACTGATATGTTTTTTTTGTTTTTTTTAGCTTAGCTCGAGCATTACATCTACACCGTTGCGTCTGATTGATCCTCTAATTTGAAAGCTTACTTGCTCCCATTTTAGCGTAATTACTCAGCTTTCAACCTTGTTTGGTTTTTTTTTGATTCAGATACCCGCACATACGTTTTTTCTCATTTGAACCCTTTTTGCAATTTGCTACTAAGAATTTTGACTCTAAAATTTCTTTACTTGTCAAGTGTAAGCAACTCAAAAGTAAAGGTAAATAAATACAGCAATTGTAGTGCTATCTGATTTTGCCAGCAGCAACTCCGACTTATTTATTGCATTAAGCAGTATAAATTCTACTTGTTCCGTTTGAAATTTTCCCACGTAACTTTTTTTCATTGCTTTTCTATCCCATTTGGATTGTTCTTCTTGTTCCGTGTAACTGGATGAATCTTCATAAGATAGTTTATGACTTTTTTCAGTAAACTAAGCCAAAAAAGAGATTTTATGCTATGCGATGCTAAATGTTTCACCGACAAATTTTATAAAGAGCAGCAAAATAATTATTGTGGATTATTTGTAAACCTGTCTCTGATCAGTTTTACAGCCGTTTTGCCTGGATGCGTTTTGGAAACAAACGCGCAAATGCCACCTTACGCTCGAAAATCGTGACTTGCTGCGGACGTCAATTATTCCATTTACTTCGTCAAAATCAATGGTAATTACTGTGATCGACTTGCTATCGTTGCCGTATGCCTTATCGTAAAAAAAGCATGAATTAAGCACTAGCAGCTTCATCTTAATCTGTTATAAAAAGTGATAAAAGTTCTCAAGTTAGTGTTTCAACTACCATAGAAATATTGAAATAACATACTTCAAATATTCAAATTCTCTGATGTTTATGAATTAAAAAAACAAAAATGACTATTTCAATTTTGAATTCAAATTTTAGAAGCATTACTAGGTATAATGTGTCCAACAAGCCGTTTCGTAGATAAATTTTTAGGAGGGATTGGGTGTTAATAGTCTAACATTGAAACAGCCTGTTCGAGGCATTATTTTGATGTTACTTGTTTTCAGATTTATTCTTTTACCGCTCTTACCAACGTCCCCGAGTTCTCAAACAGGTTGGACACTAACTGCGGCGCAGACTTCAATTTGGCTTTGTAACACATAACATGCCATAGTATGAAAATTTAAGCTTTAAAACCCTACAGGCTGTTTCACCCGTTTTCAGGATCATCAGGGGTGTCATATTCAAACAGAACTTCAAAGTGCAATAATTCAAAATCAATCGTTTGCTTGTTGGTTCGTATGAACCAGACACTCTGTGTCTGTCTAACCACACCAACGCATTTGGGTTCTGTTTACACGTTTTCAAAATCAACTAAATTTATAAGAAAATTAATCATCAATTTTAGCACCTTTTTATTTCTATTTTCTTTTCGTTTGTTTGAGAGATTTGATTTGATAAGAAAAACTACAATAGCACCAAATAATTTCTAAAACTTCAGTTTTTATGGGATTATCAAAAATTTGTGGGTAAGTGTATCTGAAAATAAATACGGTCTATAAGATTACTTTACGCATACTGCCACTGCAAGTTGCTGCATTAAATAGAGCAAGTAGGGTATACATAGTTTTTATATTTGCTACATAATTATGGTGACTTTGTCTTTAGTCACATCTTCATTACTGTCAAGCTATTACAGTCTGTTCTACTTAATGATTTGAAAGATGCTGGAGATACAAAACAGCTTTTTTTAATGTATGAAACCGAAAGATCGAGTGCTGTTTGATTAAAGTGTCAAACGGCATCAATTTTGTGACAACAATCGTTTAATAATTATTTTAGCAATCATTTTAACCGGAATTTGCACCTGGGTAAAATCAATTACAAACACGTTCAAAAAATAATGGAAAAAATAGTCAAATTTGGTAGTTGTGTTATCATATTATTGCCATTTATCTTAATTTCATAACCAAATTTACAAACCACAGTAAACTTACAAATTATTGAAATTGGTTTGCAGGATAAAATTTAGGGCGTTGTTATAATACCAAATTTTGCTGCCATTTTTTAGTTGAAGGCAGTTAGTTTGTGGGTTTTTCAAATACTGTACCTATAATATCATCAGCGGCTTTTTTGCTGTTGAAAAAACTGTTGTTGGCAACAAGTGTGATAAAATTGCTCGAAATTAGTTGCCTCAGTTTATGCCATTGTATTTTCGTATAAAAGCTGTATATCACAGCAGATTATCGCTTTACTAAAATATCGAAGACGTTTTTATATCACTTACTGTAACATTTTGCTGTGACATTTGCTTTAGCTTTTCATTATTCATCAATTTTTGAAAGTCTGTTATCAACCACAGATTCAAAACTGCCTAACTGGGAATGGTTGAAAAGTAAAATATACAATTAGCTTGATTAAAAGATTCTACTGTTGAAAAATATACGATAAACTGTTTAGGTTTGATGGATTTAGGTGTATGCAGACTTTTCATCACTCGACATTTAAACACCCAACTGTTAATTACGGAAATCTAATCGCTAGACACACGTAAATACTTCATCACGTAGATTTTTTGGGGGTCTCAAAAACAATACGTTTAAAATATTCTTGTTCTGGCATGCCATATATCCAAAGGCTTCAGAAACGTCTGCTGGAGAAACCATAGCCAAGGTCTGTTAGCAACGCACTACAAGTTGTACATTGTCACCGCTTTATCGTAGTCTGATTTCATGTCAATTTTTTTTAATTTTATGAGAATACTTTGCGTCAAGATGTAAGTAGCAATTCAAGGTTTTTGATCCATAAAGCATCTGAACCCACTAATAGCTGCAAACTCGAAATTGAGCAACATTTTCTCAATATTTACCGAAAGAATCCTTCTTTCATTTTCGCGCAAGATGCGAGTATATACAGCTTGTGTTTTACAGTGTCTAACTAATGAAATGTTTTGTTATAAACTATACGTTATTAAGTGTATCGTGATTAAATATCCATGATTAACAGTCCTGATGAGATTGCTTGATTGATCCATGTTTTGACTGGAAATAAAATGTCAAGCGATAAAAATCCGCAAAAGCGGATTTTGACTGGCTCAAAAATTAACTATTGATCAAATGTTATAGCATGCGAAACCGTGTGCTCTTAAATTGCTGGTTTAGATAATGTAGATATCATAATTACTTTTTTATGCTATAGATGTTTAACTTTAACAAACTAGATAACCATACTTAACTTTAACCGATCAGGGTTCAAATGGAAAGACTATCTTCTGCTAAAACGGTAAATTTGGGTTCGATTGCAAGACAAGTCAAACCATTGACTATAAAAATTTGGCATTAACAGATTTTGTGTTTGACGTTCAGCAAAAAAACGGGATATTGTTAAAGCCTCCACCGTGTGCATAGTAGACTAGTGGGCAGGTGGCATCTTGACTCGAAGACAGTAAAGCACCCTTCGCTGTCTCCTGGCCAAGGTAGCTAGGTGAAGAAACTTGTAATTACAATTACATTGCAACTGAATTATAAATCATGATATGCGTCAGAGTGCCTACGGATGATATGTCAAGCCTGGGGAATTTTTTGCATTGAAGATCAATGTGAATGGTGTATCATGCTAACAATCATTTCAGCATAATCAGTTATTTACACATTACTGATATCTTCAAATTCTTACAAAACTCAACACAATTGCGTGTGAATAACGACGAATTCGATTCCTGTGGGAAGACAATTTTTTCGCATTGCTTGTTTTAAGTATTCGCCGTTCTGGCGGCTTTTCTCTACGCTTGCGCGCTGGTAGCCTTTAGGCCAGAAGTACGCAAAACGATTAAACATTATAACTCTAGCCAGCAAACGTCAAAAAGATCTTAATTGACTTATTATTGAAATCTTTAGTTCTTCCAACATTCTCACAAAAAAGTTCAGCTTTTTAGCTGGTGCAGTTTGCGAGATTTTTGCGATCGAAAAACAAAATGCGTTTGTAGCAAAAGGTAGGGACGTAGCTAGGGGGGAGTAGGGGGCGATTGCCCCCCAAAATTTTATTTTGCTCCCACAAATAAATTTCACTTCAACGCCTGAACACTACAATGGAGATCTGGAGATCACCTCAAAACTCATAGATGATAAGAGGCTTCCTGGTGTGAAGCCCTTTATTTTTGAGATCACCTCAAAATCCAGAGCAAATAATGACAATTCGCACCGAAGACATGTTCTTTTTTTTTTGATATCTTCCCCAGTGAGAAGACATTGCCACCCTAACTTTCGCTTGCCCCCCTAAAATTCCGTTCTGGATACTTATCTCTGCAAAATGCAACATTAATTATTGTTAACGTAACAACTGAAATGATTGCAATCCAAAAATCCATTTTTGTAAACTAAATGATTAAAAAAAGCAGGGATGGCAATCGCATCGATGACTTTTGCGATATTTGTTACGCATGAAAACGGAGATGAGATGCAGAGTAGAACATTATTAGATGTGATTTTTTGCGATAATTTAAAATATTTTCTATGCGATAAACTCGCAACTAGTTTCCGATGATAGATTTTTTTCATTAATTTTGGAACTAAAGTTTGCTATCTAAAACAACGTAAACTGAAGCTCAGCCAGCGCAAAATGTTAGTTTAATTAGGTATTGTGATTGTGACGTAACCAATGCCAAAACATTCTCAAGCTTCTGCCAATTATGACAAAACAGAAAAAAAACAAATAACGACAAAAATCTGAATAATTGCCGGCTAAAACCAAAGATTTTTTGTTGAATTTTCTAATGCGATAATGGATGTTGATTCTTTGGCAGGTTTCAATGTGATATTTTTAGAAAAAAGGCGTGCAATGCGATTGCCATTCCAGCAAAAGAGGTATCTGTTGCGTCGTACTAATTTAAAAATCGCACACAAGAACTGGGTTTTTTCGAGATACGATATTATGCTAATGCGGTTGTAATCATGCATTTTAAACAACATCAAAATGCACTGTGCCTCCTTGTTTCGGGCAAGTGGAGGTTTCCTCGGGCAAGTTAACATTTGCTATAACTTGCCCGACGGGCAAGTTGCTGAAAAAGTTAATTTCAACCCTTGTGTTTAGGTATACGCTGGAGGGCAGTCGAAATTCAATTATTCCGGTAGCGTCATTTGATAAACTTCGATTCTCACACAATACTGTAATTGATATCATGCGCACAAATTTCTAATCCATGCGTTGTATCTGTACATTACATATAAAATTAGAGTTGTAAACGGGTCGACTAGTACATGCCCGAAACCGGTCTGAACCTAAAGGCATAAGCCCGAACCCAAAAAGTAATTTGAGGCCAAAACCATGCCCGAAAAAGCGCGAAAGTTAAGGTAGGTTAAAAAAATGTGCATAGTTATTGCTCGTATGCGGTTAATAAAACTTCTTACTGTTGATTAATTGTGATGCAATAATAATAATTATGTTGAAAAAATGTGTATGGTTATTGCTCGTATGCGGTTAATAAAACTTCTTACTGCTGATTAATTGTGATGCAATGATAATAATTATGTTGTAATAACTGCATGGATGCTTAAAAGAAGTCGTTATTTAGTGTTGCAAAGTTATTTCAATTACGCTTTTACAGCACCTAAAAAGCTAAAACATAAGGCAAGTACTTACATTAAGCCCAAATCAGGTCAGATATTTTGTCAATTTTAAGCCCGAACTCGCTAAAGCTTGGCCCGACTTACATTACAACTCTGTGCACAATAATCTGGTTAACTGACATAGCAAACTGAAAAATTAAAAATAAGCTTTGCAAAAGTGTTATTATTTTTAAATAAGGAGGGTAAAATTGCATAATCGAGTAAAGCTCTTTTAAACTTTCATAAACTTTTTAAGATCAGCAAAACAACTACAAAATTAAACATTTTAGAAAGGCTTACTTCGATGTTTGGGATCTCAAACTAGACATAGTAACGTGTTTCGACGCAGTCTTATGTCATCACCACGGCGTTACATTCAAAAACATAAACATATTCATAAAACATTGCTTATGTTTTTGAATGTGACACCGTGAACATAACATGAGACTGAGTCGAAACACGTTGGTATCTCTATTTTGAGATCCCAAACATCGAAGTAACCCTTTCTAAAGTGTTTAACCCCGCGATAGTTTTGCTAAATTGCTTAAACTTTTCTGCATAATGTCGCCCATTTACCTTCAACTAGAGCTCTCCCTGTGTTTTTCCATGTACTGTCATAAATGTTTGTCGCCACGGAATTCTACATAGATTGAACAGATGCATATACTGAAATAATATTCTTCCTAAATTAAAATTCAAGTAGAATCACTCAATCGCACAATGAGTATATTTTGTTTAAGTGTATTGTCGCATGGTGAGACCCTAGAGCAAGGTCGAAACGCGTCGCGATTGCTCAGCGCATATTGCATTAGATTGTTTTCAGTGCAGTAGTTATGTTTTTGAATGTAACGCCGTGAAGGTGACATAAAACTATGTCGAAACACGTTAATATTTCTAATTTGAGATCCAAAATATCGAAGTAAACCTTTCAAAAAATATATTTGAAGATCGCATCCGAAACGTCAGCAACCTCTTTT
Organism: Trididemnum nubilum; assembly: GCA_963965965.1. NCBI lineage: Eukaryota > Metazoa > Chordata > Ascidiacea > Aplousobranchia > Didemnidae > Trididemnum > Trididemnum nubilum. The sequence goes on from OZ014482.1 coordinate 4,814,108, forward strand.
TATACTCGAACGCAGCCGTATCAAAAATGTCACAAATCAAATATAAAGCAGAAAATAAAATGCCGCCAAGGCCGAACGCGTCATAGGCCCAATGTGTCACATCCCCTCTTAAACTCCAAGTTTGAAATGCCAAAAATCAAAAAAATCCACAAAATTTTGAAAAGACAAGTATAATTGTGCTGTCTTTCATAAATACTGCAAGTTTTTATTGACCTAAAAATTTTAAAAAAATTGACTTTAAAATATGAAAAAAATTGATTTATTGATCAAACGAATTTTGGACTAAATAAATGATATTTCGTAAGAACTTATATTACTGTAAAACAGGCATTTAATCAACAAAAGCACTCAAATTCTCAACAAAAGTTGCAAAACAAGTCTATTTGGTGTAGCAAAATAAGTCAAGTCTTAGACAGTATCTAGCGTCTTATAGGCACAATCAAACCTTTGATTAACAGCCGAAGACATACTGCTTCGGAATCGACATTCGTCTTTTATTCCTCGTCAGTATAGCTAGGACTACAGGTACGAACATGAGCGTAGAAAGGCAAGAATTGCAAATTAGTACCAGATTATGATACAATTTTTTCCCCCCAAAATATAAAGTGATCACAATATTACAAGAGATAATTCTAATAGTTCAATTCAAAATAATTTCCAATAGCATGCTTTAGACAGCTGTTTCGCCCAATTGCAGGGCTCATCAGCAAGGCTCGCAAGGACAAATATCACCAGTGATAAAAATATCCAAAACATGCATCTTTACCAATTTATCAATTAATGAATAAATCTTTACCGATTATGTATGTAATATGTAAATCTTTACCCATCATTCAATCAATTTTAGCCAAAAAAAGTAAATCTGAACTGAAAAATCTTTACTCAACGAAACTAAAGCTGTTAATTAAATCTTTACCGAATAAAACTGTTGCTATAAATCAAATCTTTACCGACTAAAGTACAAATCTTACCTTAGATCTCTCAGAAGAACGAATTACCGATCAGTGGTCGAGTGCATAGAGCGTCTGCTACTGAAACGGTAGACTTGGGTTTGATTCCCGGTCGGTTCAAACCAAAGACTACAAAAATTGGTATTCACAGCTTCCCTGTTTGACGTTCAGCCATTAAAGGTACAGTGTGAAGCCTCCATCGTGTGTGGTAGACAGATGGGCCGGTGGCAGCTTGACTCGAAGACCAAAAGTTCCCTTCGCTGTCTCCTGGCTAAGGCAACTTGGTGAATAAAATGTAATTACAATTACTATTACAATAACAAAATAAGTAAATCTTAACTGAAAAATCTTTACCCAATGAAACTAGAGTTATTAATTCAATCTTTACCGAATGAAACTATTGCTATAAATCAATTCTTTACCGACTAAAGTAAAAATCCTAAGATTGGGCGAAACTAAACCTGAGATTGGGCGAAACAGCTGTCTAAGACATGCTATTGGAAATTATTTTGAATATTGAACTATCAGAATTATATCTTGTAACATTGTGATTACTTTATATTTTGGGGGAAAAAAATCGTGTCATGATTTGGTACTAATTTGCAATTCCTTGTCTTTCTACGCTCATATTCATACCTGTAGTCCTAGCTATACTGACGAGGAATAAATAACAAATGTCGATTCCAAAACAGTATGTCTTCGGCTGTTAATCAAAGGTTTGATTGTGCTTATAAGAATCTGTATACTGTCTATAGCTTATTATTAATTTTCTTAGGGCATTTGTACTTAATAAATTGTCATTGTTGAGTCACTGTACAAGTGTATATACTACTGCGAGTCAATGGTTCTAGTTTAGAGCCGTCTCAGCCTTGTTAAAGACATAGCCGAGCTACGAGGAGAGAAAAGGGTATTAATAGCGTTTCATTTTTAGAGATAGTTTGCAAAGATGGAGTCCTCGAGGACATCCTTGGCCTCGAGGACACATTTTGAAGTCCTTGGCCTTGGCCTCGAAACCTCAAGTACTCGAAAATTGCCCTGCCCTCGGCTCGAGGACAGTGCTATTTTCGAACCATTGAAATTTTGTTGGAAAACGCCAGAAACCTTGCGGAAATTCTTCAAAGACCTTTTTTTTTGGTTAGTAGAGATCGCCTGAAAAAAAAGATTTGAAGACCTTTTTTGCCTAAAAAAATTTTTGCCCCTTTTTTTTGGAGAATACTTGCGTCTGTATCCTTGGTCCTTGGCCTTGAGAGGGTCTGTCCTTGGCCTTGGCCTCGAAATTTTTTTGTGTCCTTGGCCTTGACCTTGACCTCGAGCCTTGTGTCCTCGACTCCACCTTTGATTGTTATCCTAGTTTAGCTCTAGTCTGAATTTTGGCACTAGCTTTGAGCCTTTCAACCTACTGGAGACGTAGCTATTTAAGGCGAGCTATGAGGAGAGCAGAGAGTTAGCTAGCCTATCCTTCTTCTGAGAGATCTAAGGTAAGATTTGTACTTTAGTCGGTAAAGATTTGATTTATAGCAACAGTTTTATTCGGTAAAGATTTAATTAACAGCTTTAGTTTCGTTGAGTAAAGATTTTTCAGTTCAGATTTACTTTTTTTGGCTAAAATTGATTGAATGATGGGTAAAGATTTACATATTACATACATAATCGGTAAAGATTTATTCATTAATTGATAAATTGGTAAAGATGCATGTTTTGGATATTTTTATCACTGGTGATATTTGTCCTTGCGAGCCTTGCTGATGAGCCCTGCAATTGGGCGAAACAGCTGTCTAAAGCATGCTATTGGAAATTATTTTGAATTGAACTATTAGAATTATCTCTTGTAATATTGTGATCACTTTATATTTTGGGGGGAAAAAATTGTGTCATAATCTGGTACTAATTTGCAATTCTTGCCTTTCTACGCTCATGTTCGTACCTGTAGTCCTAGCTATACTGACGAGGAATAAAAGACGAATGTCGATTCCGAAGCAGTATGTCTTCGGCTGTTAATCAAAGGTTTGATTGTGCCTATAAGACGCTGTTATACTGTCTATAGCTTATTATTAATTTTCTTAGGGCATATGTACTTAATAAAGTGAAGTCTTGCGACATAACATTGCAACCCAATTACCAGCTGGAGGAATTAAAGTAAAATTATGCTGTAATGTTATATGTTTTCAGTCTGAAGTTTCCGTCCTTCACCAAGAAAAAGCTTCTCTGCACAGAAGCAGTTGTGGGTTGAGAATTTCGAAGTAAACTGTTAGCAGCTGGTGAAGTATTTTGTCTTTCCATGTCTATTATCTTAAAAATGTCATTGTTTTGCATTCTTTTTGTGATGTATCAGTTGATGTTACAAGTGTCTTTCCTGAAGTCAAGTTCTTGCATTGTTTCGACTCCTTACTTGAAGGTGTATTTGACACTTATCGTCGTTTCTATAAGCTTAATGAGGCATTCATATTGGTCGTTGATTTTGAGAAGTTGATCAGCTTTACCTGGTGTTTGCAAGCTATCCTTTGCTTGAGTTACCAAAACACTAGACCCTTCAAAATTTTCCACAAGTGCTTTCACTTCAGCTAATTCTTTGCGTAATATACAGCAGTATTTAATCAGCTTGCAAGAACAGTATATGAGGTGGTTGAACTATATTTGCAAATCTGGCTTGTCTAGTTTTTGTTTTTAATTGCTACTAATTTGTCTTTTGCAATTAGCTGATCAACATCTTGGAAGTGAAATCTAACTTTCATAGCACATTTATGCAATAAGTGTGCTAAACGCATGGCACGTGAAACAGCTTTGGATACAGCAATTTTGCTTTGTAATGCATCTGCTTCCACCATATATTTTGAAGCGTCAGACAAAAACAAATAAAAAGAGTTTCTGTTACTTCCAAGACTTTTTCCGCATCGCAACTTCTTGAGCAATGCTGTTGCTGTTTGGCGCATATGTTAACGGTTGGCAGTCGTATTAGCTACTGACGAGTGGTGTTTCAAGGCTTCCAACTAGAATATTCAAATACGGTGTAGCAGACTGAGTGCTCTCATCAACAACCACAAAAAATTGTTTGTCATTAATAGCATTTCGTATCCGCTGTAATTCATCTCCGCTTAATTGCAGCATAGTTCGTCTACAAGTAATTTCATATGGCAAACTGTGACCAACGTCACAAAAAACGTTTTTGATGTGCTTTTGTTGAGCTTGTACAAAGGAATGTCAGCGGATAAAAATTTCTTGGTCACCATTTCCAAAAAATCGGTGTGGCTGCTTTCTAAAAATGAATGGGAAGTGTGGGGGATTAGTTGTTCAGATCTGTTGCCAAACTCTTTTTGGTGTTTAGACGTTTTTCGATGATCATCGATAAGAAAGCGTTCGCAGCAAGAAAGCGTACAATTGCACAAATTGCAATATAATTCGTCGTTGCGATTTTTCAAAAATTCTTCAGGAAATTTTTTAAGTATAGAATGAATTTTATACGAATTTGTTGCTTTAACTTTTGGCATTATTTAAACATCTAAAACGCAATCTAAAGCCAAATTTAAATAACTTTTTTAACTATTTTTGCGGCATCGTTTTGACAGTTGAATTCACAGTAAACTGTCGTCAGATTGGCTAAATTAACACAAAACCTGAAGAGGGACAGTTACTCCCTCCCAAAGAAATCAAGAACAAAAATGCTTGATTTAGTTCTGTTGGTAAAGTATTGAAACAACAGTGCCTCCTGTATTTTGCGTCGCGTAAACCAATGCCGACAAAGAATGGCAGCTCCATCATTGACACACAGTTGGAGATTTTTAACGTCGCCTTAGCAAACTTGCACACTGCACTTGCGCGAATATACTATTTACTTTTTTCTTTTTCTCAACAGGTTAAAAATAAAAACGTGCTTTAAACTAACCTTTCCCTCTGCGCTATACTGCATACGTTCTTTTTTTTAACCTTAGAAATGTTAGCGTGAACAATGTCGCGCAACTTAATCGGCATTTTAGATTCAACTATTCGATTGCAACCACTGACACAATATTTTATCTAACTTTGACTATTGCACCAGATTGCCCCAGAATCACTTGATTACGCTAGAAATTGTAATCAGTAGGGCCTACTATCGTACACAAATTGCCAGATGTAATAATTTGTAAGCGTAACTTATCACTCTTATTAAAATTATTGCTCTTTCTCAGCAAAGTAAAAAGAAATTTTGACCAGCAAGTGATAAAAATCGATAAATTGGTAACTGAGTGATAATCACAAAAAAGATTGACTTTATTGCCCCATAAAAAAATGTTGCCTAAAGGCAAAAAAATTGCCTTTTTGTTGATGTATCAATTTAAGAATATGAAACGTACTCTTTCTATCCAGATTTCTTGCAAAAAATCACGTTATTCAAACTTACAACAAAAAACCAACTGTATTGTAAAAACTTGCCCTATTTATAATTTGTTGTTTTTCTTCTTTATCTTGTGTATATCAAGGTTAACCAAAGTTAAATAACGAATCATTCATATCAGATGCATCTTTGCCGTAACCTTCATCCGTACAAAAGATTTTTTATCTTTGCTGGAAGCATATTTTATTGTTGAACATGCCTTTTTTAAATCTAATTTAGAGGATTTTTTGTGGCATGACCTCAAAAATTGGAATTTTTCTGTGCCAAAAACATAATATGTATATTGCTGTGGGCAAAAAACACGTACTCAACCAACATGTAACAACATTCCATTCCAAAGTAGTCATAATACAGTAATATCTAAGCATTTTAATCAGTTGGCTTTTCTTAGTACTTAAATTGTAGAGAGGCCGCGTGGAAACGCGTCCTCCCATCGAGATTTCAGCGCTGGATGACCAGACGAAAAAGTGCCTGTCAGTACGAATAAATCCCAAATTCCGGCCCAATATAGTCCCGAATTGTGGTGAAGATTTTTTTTTTGATCTTTAATCAAATCAGGATACGAAATTTGGACTTGAATCATAATTTCCAATAAATTTTAATTGCATTCCAAATGCGTTTGGTCAGGGATGCAAAAGCGTCCACCCATGCAAAATTTTACAGTTTATAAGTACTGGCTATACCGTAATGATACCAATTCTCGACAACAGCATTAAAGTGAAAAACCACATATAAGGGATCAACCTGCAGTCTACATCCATAGATAACCTAACAACTGAAAAAAAAAGGATTGTTGATTTCGTATTTAATAAAGCATTTGATCTATTCTCAAAAGATTTACACAAAAATTGTTGGCAGCACGGATAAAATGGCTAGAGCGGGCAAGGAGCGTCGTTTTTATGACGACCTAATCGCGTGATCTGGGATTAACTGCCACTCTGGTCACGCTATTGAGTTCTTGGATACAGGCGGGCGTATAAAAAACTTGCGGTGCCCAGCATTGGTAATTTTGCTCTAACATTCAGCTTGCTTGATTCTTTTTCCAGATCTTCAATTGCTTTTTTTTTCAAATTTCTTTACGTACAGCTTAGACCGCAAAATTGAAATCTATATCAAGTTGCAATTTTGTAGATGGAAAAAGAAGCGCTACATGAGATGCAAGGTGGTATGAGATTCCAGACCACAGTCATAATTACTTATTTTTCTTTTCTGTCAATTATTGTTGTGTGCTATGGCCTGCTTTTTGTTTTCCATGTATGTAATATTTGCTAAATTGTAGTATCTGCTTGAATCTCGAAATTTACAAATTTAATTTGCATTACCATTGTTTATATTTCATTATGAATCGTAAGGAAGGTGGCAACTGACTTTGACCATATAGTCTTTTCGTTGTCTCCCAACCATTTGTATTTACACGTGGTGCATTTAAAATTCTGGAGTAAGCAGATAAATCTGAATCTGGAATTGTTCAGTTGACCCCATTTTGCCATGTTTTGTTGCAACACTCAAACAGGTAATCTCTGGACTCTGATTGCTGGGAATTCCGTGTCTTCCACATTAAAAATGCTGCTTTCCATGAGATTGGGCGAATGATAGTATTCTCATTTTATAAAGGGGAGCAGCAGGCGGTTGAGTTGGTCAACTTATATTGTAGCTTTATCACTTGCTGCTCAAATTGTATGATGAGAGGGCTCGTTCTGCGCACCACCGTATTTGTATTTCTACCATACTACTCAAAAAGGAAACTGATATTACATAAGCTCCCAATAACTAATAGTTCAATAAGCACAAAATAAACAAATTCTGCAAATGAAGATTGAAATGTGAAGTTCCAAACAAAAAGTTGTCAAATATCTGGTCAATAATGACAGGTTTAAAAACATCTGTACAACTTTTGGGAAGAAACAAACTCCGGTTTAATCTTTTTAAAAAAATCTTAAAAGGACTGCTCAAATGCCCAACTATCTATGCCCATTTCCGAAATCAAACAAATGGAGTGGTGTGCATTTCAGTAAGTGTGATTATTGCTGCAGTAAATTGTTTACCGTACTTAAACTGACCGAAGTTAAATTTTGCAATGCTTGCTAAAGTGTTGTAATTTTTTTTATTTTTTTAAGCACAAATTAAAAAAATTAAAAAAGTCTTAAGTAACCCCAAAGCCACTTTCAAAGTCATAAATGTCTTCCTCGGTAAAAAGCATTAAATATGAGTACCAACATTGCGCAACTAGCACTAATGGTTCTATTTCTTTCGATATTAGTGTATCTTTGGGGGCGCGATTCAAAAAAGCCCCGAGGGCAGAGAGTAAATGGAGTCCGATTTCAAAAAAATTTTGGATTTCCAATTTGTTTGGCCAGAGGCAAAAACGTAACACCCAGGCAAGTTGAAATTCCAAAATGACCCTAAAAGGGTCTGCCCTACTGTAGCAATTTGCAATAGCCTACCAGCATAGCATCGCTTTGCAATACAACGGCTATGTCGAATAGGCGATATCGATTTCTGACAGCGCTAACATAGCGGTAGCCTACTACTAAAATATACACGAGCCTGAACCGCATGGGTTTGGGTTAGATCTTGGGTTCTTTTGCTGCAGTACCGTTACTTGTTGACCTGTTTGTTCTGTAGTAGTACGCCATATGAGAGATAGCAAATCTGAAATACATAATATCGGTTACCGACACGACTTTCGATACGGTACAGCAAAATCGATTTCTGTCAGCGCACACATACCATTTACAACTTAATTACGCTATAGCAATTTCTGATAACGAATGCCGTAAATTGCACATGCCACATCAGATATCTTTTTCTACACTTTCTGACCTGCTGACTGTTGTTATCGATTTAAGTCAAAAATTGCAAACACATCAGATATTTAGAGTTGAAAATTTTGCAAAACTCAAGCACTGTTTGTCATTGCTATTTTGAGTAGCTCTGCAGTTTGTTTGTACCAGTACTTTTCGAAGTCTTCTACTGTACTTTTTACGTTAACTAGCAAATTTGCGAAACAAATGTAAATTCACTGTTTTTGCCAACCACATCCATCAAAAAGCTTAATTTCTGATAGGTGCCAATGTAAATCACTTAAGCGTGGACGTAGTCTGGCTTGATGAAAATAAAATTTTTTTGATTCCATTACCCAACAATATCATCATACAGTATAATACCTATTGATTATTTCTAAAAAACAAATCTAGTGACAGATTAGGCTACTTGACCTCATATCATTTTCTTTAAATTTCTATTTAACTTAAATAGGCTAATTAAAATTTTTCATACAATATGAATGCAATTGATAACTAATCACTTTTTCACTTTAGCAGAATATGCTCAATATTTGTGATTATATCAGTATTTGACTGTTTGTAAAATTCATGTATTTAATAGAAATTTACAAACCCGTAAGCTATAACAGTGTACCGGTAAGTCAACAAAAAATCGCATCAATTTTTTAAAGAAGTCTATTTGGCTGAGAGATTCAAATGAGTCTTATACTGTTCTCATTCCCCACAAATTTAAAGATTTATAACACATAATAGCGAAGATATAAATATTTCCAACCGACTTTAATTAAGTGATTTTAGTAATTTAAATAGGCTATACAGTTTGGCTATGACAAAAAATGGAGTCAATTTGATTTTTATTAAGTATTTTTTAAACCTACGATTACTTTGGCCGAACTCAAGTTGCCCACTAATGATATTGGACAATCATAAAAGCCATGCTACAAAGCAAACTGAATGCTATACCACCAAGCCAGAGGTGGAGTCCTCGAGGACGTCCTTGGCCTCGAGAACACATTTTGAAGTCCTTGGCCTTGGCCTCGAGGCCTCAAGTCCTCGAAAATTGGCCTGTCCTCGGCTCGAGGACAGCACTATTTTTTGAATTGTTAAAATTTTGTGCAGCGCTTGAAAAATTTTTTGGAAAACGTTTTCTCGTGGAGATCGCCTGAAAAATTTTTGTGAAGACCTTTTTTTTGGAGATCGCCTGAAACATTTTTGTGGAGACCTTTTTTTTTGGAGAGCACTTGCGCTTGTGTCCTTGTCCTTGGCCTTGGCCTTGAGCATTCCTGTCCTTGGCCTCGGGAGTGTCTGTCCTAAGAAAGGCTGTCCTTGGCCTTGGCCTCGGATTTTTTTTGTGTTCTTGGCCTTGGCCTCGAGCCTTGTGTCCTCGACTACACCTCTGCACCAAGCCATATAGGCTTTGGTATCTTTTGGCCCAAGGCTACATGCCTACCCCATTTGGTTTTGGCCGTACTTCCAGTTAGGCCGACACCAGTGAGTGTGTTCTGCACTGCAGCAGAGGTGCAACTAAGTGAAACTAAAGTAAAAAGTCTTCACGTATTTCCACAATAATAAATGATACTTGATGATGATAGTGATCTTAGCAAGCACTTTAAAACAAGCAAATAACACGTTAACGCACCAGGTTAAAATGCATTAAGTAGCCTGTAAATTTATCACTAGCTCTCAATTCAACCATGGTTTGATGATATGGTGAGTACAAAGCCCAAACTTGATTGGCCTATTGGTCATTTAACAAAACTGCTATGCAAGCATTACAACCACTTACAGGTTGTCAGTAACGGAGTAGGATTGGTGTGAATCTCTTTTGTAGCAGGTTACCGTCAACGCGAAATAACAGTAGAAGGCTGGATGGTGACGAAACGGCGACGTAAACGTTGACGGTTTCTGTGTGAACCCCGCTTAAGACGCTTTACAATGATTTTCTCTGCTTAGCGGCTTCAAATAAGCAGCAAATTCAATGGATATCAATTTAAAGAAATCCGCAGAAACATTGGATCACAGGAAACTCCTAAGCAGGAGCGGTTCCTTCCAACCACGAAGTTATTGTAATGAAAAGTGTAAGGATCATTCAATAGTTAGCGTCTGACGCTGTCCGGTGACAGGAAAATAAACCCTGAAACATTTTCAATATTTTCATTTTTTTCGCAGCAAGAACATTCCAAAACTTGCAGAACTCTTTTCGCTTCTTTGAATACTTTTGCAAGAACAACTATGCCATCTATCGTGGGGGGTGGGAATAGAAAAAAGAATGAGAGTCGAATTTCCAACATTTCTAAACAAATTTTTAAAAAATAAAACTTTCTATGCTTAGCCTAATTAAAATCAATAAAAACACCTACAAAATTGTGTCTTCAACAGGCTGTTTTGGCGTTAGGCTTTTTAGGAGAATAACAGTAAATCTAAACATTAAAACATTAAAATATGAAAATGCGATAAAAAATTAAAATGCCATAAAACCAATTTAAATACAATATTAAAATACGAGCAATATCAAAATACAATGGATGATTAAACAATCAGTGGAAATGTAACCAACGCTTAAGTTTCAGACCCCAAACGCCATCGAGCAGTTTGCCTGGTTCAATGCGATACAGTTACTTATCTTCTGCTTAAGATTGATGATGCATTTTTTTAAACGTGAGGGCTTGTTCAAAGCATCTATCTTTAATCCTAGGTTCTTTATTGTTGAAAATTAGAACAACAGTGCAGCTGTATATGACCTTTTGTAATTTTACAGCTGTAGATAAAGTTTTGATTCACTCGAAAGTAATGTATTATTGTCTTTTGCATGCAGTTTCATTGGAAAAACTTTGCATACAGTTTAATGCAATCCATTAATTCTCGATTTAATTTTGCTTCTAATGTATGCTTATTGTTTTTTTAAACATTGTAGTACATGTCACAAGATATTATCAGAACCTTTTCTGATAACGATAAAAGATTGTAGTTAATTAGCCAATTATTGTTGTTTTAAAATGATTTCTTGTACCGATAGTTGAAATTTTCATAACTGTTAAATTTTTCCCAAAACCTTCAATTAGATCTTTATTTTTCACTTTGCTTCAAGTATGAATCCTTTATGAAAAATGTCTGAAAAAAATTGCAGTTTGCAATTGTGGTGCTGGATAGTGGACTCCAGACCTTGGCCGTTGCTTTATCCAGCCTCTATCAAAAACAGATGGTTTGATATCAATGGTTGAGAGCATTCATCAAATGATTGCTCGAAGATGCCAGAAATCTGTGATTGTCGATCGTAGCGACGACTCAGTAACTGAAAAAAGAAAAACTAGAAAACAATCAGAGCATTTTTCTTTTCTGATAGGTTTCATGCTGTGTTATGAAATTATGATCTGTGATCAGATGCCAGTTTCTCGTTGTAACTCTTTCTATCAATCTTAGATATCTCTTTACAGATTACAAGGCAGCCGAAGACATCATCGATTACTAAATTTTAACGTACACTAAAACTATCAGTGCCCCAACGATTATAAGTCTCACGAAGACACACAGATTGTAAGTGATATACAGTAAAAATTGATACAGTATCACAACGAAGAGCTGAGACCTTCTTGATGTTCATAATTTCAATGACCTCAATACAAACCAAACATTAAAATGTACAAAACCTACTCTGCAGCTGAGCATGGTGCACATGCATTAATCACAACTTGAATCACAACTTTGATAGTTTGATACTTTATCACATTGCTAATTCCAAAAGTCATATTTTTTGTACTTTATTGTTATTGTAGGATCAGTATTGAGTCTTGGTGGAAGACATATTGCAATGATTTTACTTGTTTAATTGCTGTAGTTAGTGTGTCCTTGCAAGTTAAAAGTTATTACTGTATCTAGTAACATTTTTCAGCTTAATCAGAATTTACTTTTATTTAACTCTTGACGGTCATCCATTTTTCTGCGGTTTGAATTTTTTAGACACAACCATGTTTGTTTGTGATGAAACAATCTTGGATAAAGATGTCGCAAAGGAACCTGCAATCTATGCATTTTTTTTAATTTTTTTATTTTCAGTAATTATAAATTAAGTAAAAAGTCTTGTCAGTTGAGAGTTAACAAGTTCATCAAATTTTCTTCCGCATAAATGACCGCGATTGCCTCTGAAACACGCAAGCAAAGACTAACTGATGTTTGTAATACCCCAGGGCGTTTATTGATACTTTGGTTGCAAAACTTCTCGCTAATTCGTCGTGCACATTTCGTATTGTAGTTATAAAATTTTGGTTTAGGGATTTGTCAGCTGCATTCTTTGTGACAATCTTTGCAAAGCTGAGTGATTCTCTGTTTATGGTAACCTCTTGTAAATTCTTTAAGGGATTGTATATGGCTAAATTACACTGCTGTAATATTTTGATGCGTTGAACAGAGATGATACTTGTGATCCTCGATATTTGTGGCTGATTACATTTTTTTGTGAATTTTTTTAATCTTTTCAATTCCTACAAATTATAAAGATCTAATGTAAGGATTTATTCTTATAAGGATTTAATGTTATGAAGATTTAATGTTTTAGCTGGCATTCAACTTTATCATCAATAGAACATTGCCTTAATAACTAAAAAACTTTTTAAATTTGGATTTTTTTTGCTTATTTCCGAGATATATTTTTATTTTCTACGCTTTGTACCTGTTATAGTTTTATATGTAACAACGAGGAATGTTAATCACTAGTCGATTTCGGACAAGCTGCATGATGCCATCGGATCGTTGATCACAGCTATGATCGTGCTTATACAGTGTGAGACTCTATGATTGGTCAATGAGCTTTCGTAACAAAGCAATCATGCCTATAACGATTGATTGTTTTTGCTTATTTTATATTACATCTTTATTTTCCAAATTGTCGTGGACAGCAAACAAAAACAAAATGGCCTTTGATAAAGGTTGCCGCCCGTTTACGACATAGACTAGAGGCTTCTCACTCTCTCTTTCTTTTATTGCTGAACGTCAAATATGTAAGTTGGGAATACCAATTTTTTATTGTTTTAGGTTTGAACCAGTCGAAAATGGAACTCAATTATATTGCTCTTACTTGTATTTTTTTAACACGTTAATAATTTTGTCCATAATTTTGAAGAATTCTGTAAAATCAGCAGACCGCGGTATGCAATTAATTGCATAAACTAGATTTTCATATCAATACGGTATTATCGCAAAACATACAATATGACGTGATAATGAGATAAAACACTACTTTGTGAATGTAGTGATAGCTCATGCTTTTGTTTACAGTGATATTAAACAGCTAAAATTGTTGGAAAGCACCGCCTTTCAGTCAAGATAAAGTCGTTCATAGCCAAAAGAATGAAATTTGTGCTAACTTGAATAAAAAATTTAACAACCAGTACAGTTTTAAGAATTGATAGAAAAATTTTAGTTTAATTTAAAGTAATTAAAACCAATGCCAAACTTATTCAAATAGAATTCAGCTCACTCATATTCAACTTCTTATTCAAATCATTCTCTTTGAATAATATTGTCTATGGTTTCATAATATACTATAACGGCTCTTGAGTGCAAAATTGTATTCAATTATTTAAAAAACATCGCTGATGTTCTAATCTTTTTGGAAAATGTTCAAAGTGATATCATATGACTATTAAAAACGTGTGATATTTTTTAGTTTGTTTATTCATTTAGTTTTAGAGCAATAAAATACCAACTTTTTGTGATTTTTTTCTGACATTCTAACTATAGAATTCAACAGCTGTTAAATTGCTTTTTTTGTTACTTTAGCTGTAACAAATCAAAATTACCGCTCGCTATAGAATTGATTTTTAATGTGGAAAAAATAGTCCGTTACATATTAAAAAATACACCTTTAACCTTTGTCCGGCGGCATAGGTACAATTGTAACTTTTGCGATTTCAAATAGCGATATATTTTTTGCTATAATTCGTAGATACTTGAAATTTTCTGACATCTCTACATTCTTGAATAGGTTTATTCAAGAAAACTTTCAGTCAAATATGTTCACACATTTCTTGTATATCGCATAAAGTTTTTCTTACACCCATAACAGGCGGCATAGGTACAATTGTACCTATATATACCTTTTGTTTGGAATGAATCCCAAAATTCATAATCATGATTTTTTAAAGATGATGTTATTTTATTAAAACAACACAAATCAATCAATGTATTTACAACGTGAAGAAACAAGTAAAGGAAGAAGAGTTTATTCATTTTTACTAGGAATGCTCATCGTTACAGATACTGAATGTTCGTAGCACAGGCTGCCCGCAAATCACACCGCTTTTCCTGGTTTTTTGTTGTTTTCTCTTCTGGTCTAGGCAGACACAACAACTGCCAACAATCGGAGTACGTCCACGACTGCCATGAGGAGCATGAGCGATAGCAGCATTTTCTCGCGACGTCACAATTTGTCGTTCAAGCACCATTTCCACTGCGCCTCGAAGAAAACGGTTCCTCGTCACCATCCTATTGTTACTACGAGCTTCAATCGAAGGCATATACAGCATATTGGCAAGCTCTTTCAGAAACTTTCTTTCTTGATCCTTTGCCCTAAACCTTGCGCTGTGTTCTCTATAAATGACGTAGCATGCCAAGCCAGAAAAGTCAATCATTTTGTAAAAAAATGCCAATGGCCACCCCAACGTTCGTCGTTTCGCAATGTACTCGCCCAGCATTTTTTTTTTCATAGTATCAACACCGCCTCTTGTTTTGTTATAGTATTTTATTATCTCTGGCTTGGTTGATTGTGTTTCTTCAACTTTTCCTGACATGCGCGTAGATGACAAAAGCACAACTGCTTTCTTCTTCTTAGGCACATATGAAGAGACTGTTGCATCACGATGGTAAGCGAAATTGGTTGAATAAACAGGCCTTTCCTTGGTAGGCTGCATGTTGCTTGGCATAAATCTTTTGTTTTTTCTGACTGTACCAACTAAAGTCATGTACCAGGAGTTCAATGCCTTAGCTAATTCCATAGTTGTGAAAAAGTTATCCGTTGCAACATTTCTTCCAGAGCCTTTGTACAAACTGAGCAGGTTCAGAACTGATCGCTCGCCAACGTTTACTTGTCGGGGACCATCTATTGGTTTTTCAGTGTAAATCTCACCTTACAGTGGGTATGCGTTTGATGCATCGCAAGCCTAAAAAACCTAGAAAATGCCATATTTAGCAGGTTTAGATGGTATGTACTGTGTAAATTTAGTATAACCTCCAAATGGAAATAATTTTTCGTCGATGGTAATTTATTCATAAGGCTTGTAGAGTTTTTCCAATTTTCTATTGCATATAATCCATATGTCTCGTATTAATGCAGCCTTATCTGTAAGCACGCGTTCTGCGCGGGTGTTTTCGTTGTCAAATCTAATAAATCTGAGCATCATTTTGAACCGGTCACGAGACATAGCTGCATGTAGAAGTGGAAAAGGATCACTTTTTCACATATCGTCCAGATTCTCTTTGTTTTGTCTGTTTACACCAGCAGCAATCAGAACGCCAACAAATGCGAGCAGCTCTCAGCTTCGGTAAAAGGCTGGAATGTTTTTGATAGTGGCCTTCCGGACGCAAGAGGAAACCTGTTTACCAGATCATTGTTGAAAGCATCACACACTCTTTTGCTTTTTTTATTTGTTTCTCATAATCGATGTCACTAATCTCTGGTCTCGTTATTGATTTGAATAACTCATTTGGTGTAAGCAGGTTACTATTTGCTGCAGGTCCACCCCTTTGACGCAGAATGATACGAGATCTTGTTTGTGCGCTTGGTAATGGGTTACTACTCCTTTCTGTTTCATCCTAGGCTATCCAGATACTGCTGACGGTTTGAGGCACAGGTTCATTCTCAGCACTTTCATCGAGTCGTATAATTCTTCTTGGTCAATGATCATTTCTTGCTCGATGTCTAAATCTTCTGGAGAGCCAACCGGTACCATCATTCGCTGCTAGAATATAGTTTTCGTTATCTGATGCATCATACGAGTCTTCTTTGTATTCAGAATCCGATTCTTCACTCATTTGCCTCAATTCATAATCCGTATATCTGTAAAAAATATGAAAATAAAATCACGTAAAGTAATTAGTCGATTTGGAAAAGTATAAAATTAGTCATGAGATCGTATTATAGGCCTACTAACCTTCGTTCTTGTGAATTGTGGATCCTAGATCCAGCTCCAAGTGCACTCATAATAATTCAGCAAATTGATAAAAATGAACAGCTTTCTAAAATAGAACTAAAATATCTCGTCATGTAAAACATCTGAAACAACTTGCAGATGATATCGTAAATATACCAGACATCAAGTGTAATTTTACAAAACCTGCCAATATTGCTGCTGCAGCTCCGTACTTCTACTGCTACAGGTTATGTGCAGTACCGCACTAGTGACAAGGTTGAGGCTAACAGGCTATAAACAGGTAACTGGGTAACTACTGTACGGTAAAATTTGGCTAAAGAATTGGCTAACTACTGTAAGGGCTGGCTACTGTAAAACTGGCTGACTAGGCAAGCGTAAAAGGCTAAAAGGTTTATTCAGAAGAAAAATAGTTACTGCTTTGCACAATTAAACTCTATGTAGTTCTGGCGCTTCTAAACTTTTAAAACGTTTCTTCTGACTGACTCAAAAGTAGTGGAATAGCAGCAACGCACACCCTGTGTTTCTAAACACCTAAAAGCATGATGGACAATCTGCATTACGGCTGGTTTACGCACTACGCGTGCGCGAGTCTCGCGTTAAATTTTGTGTTAGTTTTATTATGAAAGGAAAAAAAGGAAAAATTTGCCTTTTTCCCTTCATAATAAAACAAGTACAAAATTTAAACGCGAGACTCGCGAACGCGTTGTGTGTAAGCCAGTATTTAGAATTTCATCGGTATGCATTATGACGTCACAATACGTTGTGTGAGGGGTTCTTAATTGTGTAGCATAGTCTTGAAAGGTTTACTGTTTGAATCAACTTCAATTGTTTCAAAAATTATACCTACAGCAACAGATTTCCCACAAAATAAGTTTAGGTACAATTGTACCTATGCAGCCTGTTAGCGGTGTAAAATTATGCCGTCGGACAAGGGTTACGCAATTTTTATTGCATAGTTTTGACATTGTTTTAATTATATCATGCTCTCGATTTTCGCTTCTTAGAAGCGTCAATATAGCTTCCCTTTTTCTCACAAAGCTTCTTCGCTTTTATTTTCTTGAAACTGAGGTCTTCTGAATCCAAAAATTTGTTGCTTCATTTACCTTCTAGAACAAGTAAACAACAGTTAAATATCACAACAGTTAAATATCGTATGGTATTGATTAGACAAATATTTCTATGCATGAACAGAACTGAAATATCATTACCACTAGCAGTTGACGCATGTCTAACAATTTTACATTTTTACATTGGTAAGTCATTTATTTTTCGACCTTAGATTCAACCCTATATTTTTAATTGACGTCATAAAGCCATGCCCAACTATATACACATGGTTTCATTCACCTTTATGAAGCAACAATTTAATCTACTTAACACGTGTTTGGCCTTTGCCATTTGAGAGCTGCATCAAGAAAGTTTACTGCAGAACTATGAAATCTTGCATAAAATTGGCTATTTCATATATTGCAAGAAACGAAACATAAATTTATACAACAAAAAAAATCAAACAAAAAATTACAGTGGTTTCAAATAAGCTCTGGTAAGCTTAATATGATTCTGAGGACTCTACCTTTTTTTCTAATCGGAGGTATTTTGCTGGAAGTTTGTAGAATTATCTTGCTAATTCAAGCAGGTCGAAGATCACCAAATTTTAGATTGCATACAAAAATTTATTTTGTGTCAAACTAAGACATAAAATTGTATGAGTTAGTTGAGTCTTACTACTCTGAATCCATTGACTCCAGAGGCAGGAAGTTCTGGCATGATTCGCAAATTTTTTTCAAACACAATTTGGGCACCGTGTCACAAACTGATTTGTACTGCTATTGTATGATATTGATTATTTTTGATATTAGTTTTTTTTTTGTTTTTTTTTTGCAACAATGAAAGATTGTTTGTGTGCATTGCATTAAGCACTTAAGGCAAAAAAATTAAAGTGGTCTACAAACATTGTGCTCACTAATGTATCGTTCCTTCGTTTGAAGAAAGCGCTCTTCTTCTGTCAAGCCACACCAACGCAGAGCATCCGTTTTTGGGTTCTGTTTGCAAGTCGTTTGTCAGACTGGGCCATCACAACAGGTAGACTGCTTGATTTCAATGGAAAATGTACGTAGTGCTTTTCACAATGACACAACAATGCATTGCCAGTTCAAAAATTGAACCGGAAGTTAGCTGCTTTTTAACTCTACCGACTAAGCTATCGCCGTTTACTTTTCCTCAAGAGTCAAAATGTGTGGAAACAGAAACAAAAAAGTTTTGATGATGGACTTAATTTTTTTGCTGTTCGATGAAAGGTAACCTATAGTCCGATTTGCAACAGCAGCAAAAATTAAATGAGGTATCAGGTGATTTCAAAACATGAATCAAAATATTTCAAAAATGAAAATTTTATACTTTGATTTGCAATAGTTGGGAAAATTTAACAAAAAATCCATGAAAATATCAGCTTTAATTAGTCTTGAATCCTCGCAAGCAAATATAATGCAAGTTAAATTTTTTTAGCATCATTTGTATGTAAATAAAGAACATAACAATTTCTAGATCTGTGCAAAGTTAAAAATTAAAACATAAACCGCAATCAAAAACCCAACCCAAGAACACTAATCAATATGCAATTATGCAGAATGTCACTTTTAAATACTTGTAAAATTTTCAAGATTCTTTTGAACAAAGATTCAAAATACTGTTACAGCAAAACAACCGGCAAATGACAAACAAACAATTGAAATTAAAACAAAATTAAAGCAAAGCAATATTGCAAAACAATTAAATTAAAGCAAAACAACCCAAATATTGCAAATATTGCAAAACAATTAAAAGGCCTAGCCATTGGTATCGGAAAACAAATATGAAGAGATGTTTCTTTTTTTTGCATTAATTTGTAAACCATATACTTAATCAAACTCAAAATACTATCTATAAAATGTTTATCGCTCAAGACGTTTTGGTTCTTTGTTTTCGACCATTTACATTCTTATTCAAATTGTAAATCTTTATTCGACATCTGCAGTATTTGAATAATTGAAAATCGGTAATTGACGGTTGTACTGTAAGCTAACTCTAAAAGATTGTGCTAAATTGTAATTGTAATTATAATTTATTTACTAAGTCATCTTGATCCGGAGGCAGCGAAGAGACTTTTTGATCTTCGAGTCAAGCTGCCACATGCACACAAGTCTACCAAACACAACTGAAGCTTCACGTTGTTACTTTGATTGCTAAACGACAAGCAGAAAAGCTGTGAATACCAAATTTATGGTCTTTGGTTTGACTCGGCCGGGAATCAAACCCGAGTCAACCGTTGCAGTAGAGGGTGCTCTATCCAGCCAATCACTGATCGGTTAATTTATACTGTTGGATACTTAAATTCGATTTCAATTCATCTCCATAAAATGGCAGTAAACTAAAAACTTGAAAGTTCAATTCTTCACTTCTGCTAAATCTTTATACGTAATTTTACTTCAGCTTCGTCGAAGAGGTTCTGTTATGTGAACATTCTCACGAAATACCAGGGGATAGCAAAACAGTTTACCGGATTTCGGCGAATTTAAACGACAAACGTTTTCGCTTGTCTAAATTTCGTTTCTCTATGTTTTGCAAGGCATATTAATCGGTAATCATCAAATCCCAAAATAGTTTTGAGATCTTGAAATTGAAAGAAGCTTTACGCTGATTTTGTCAACGCTTTTAAATTTATGGTTTTCTATCAACGATGAAGTTTTTCGTTTAAAATAGTGTTTGACTCGTTGCCACTTATTATGTGGTAAATGATAGTGTCAAATCTATAGTATTTATTATATTCATCATTCTTGTTAAAAAATTACAGAACCATATTTGATTCACACGAGTAATTTTTGCAATAAGTTAAACACAAATTTTTCAAATCATATTTTCGTATATGCGACAAAGTGAGGTTTTACTGTACATCTTAATAGAGTCAAATTCTCGCTTTGAGAAATATGAAACAAAGAAAGTCACTCGTGAAGCTCACGCGAGAATAGTATACACTACGTAGTGTTGTAGGCTATAGCAGCAAGACAGTTTTACTGTACTAAAAGTATGCCACTTCCGTACAACATAGACGTAGCCGGGATTTTTGATTGGGGGGGAGGCCCAAACCACACATCACATGCAATGACGTCATCAGAAACTTCGAAAGAGTAATTTTTTGTGGGAGCAAAGATATCGTAGGACGGAAGATCAGAAGCCGTGGTCCAATGTTGACACGTAACTAGGAACTCGTTCAAGGGAGAGGGCTTACACCAATAGTTAAAATGCCAAAATGTCTAAATTGGGAGACGTGTGTTGAGTAAAGAAGTGTACTGTAATTCAAACGTATCACATCCGCTAGGGGATTTTTCGTAATGTTCTGGAAAAAAAGCTATTACAATACCATTGGATCACATTTCGCACGTATTCAGAGCCGTTTGAAAGTACTAGATTTTTAACATTTGAAAGCCAATTGAAAAAATTAAGTTGTTCAGTCCTCCTTTTGCTTACAATTTAAGTCCAAAACAAGTTTAAAATCATGCAATTTGGGGTTAAAAATTGTACGTGATTTGGCCCAGTTAGGGGGAAGTAAAGTGCATTGCCTCCAGCAATATTTTAGCAGTAAACAACAATCCAGTCGAATATTTTCCTTAAAGATTACTGTTGTGTCATGAAAACAACCACTTATAGGAACGCATATACGGCGAGGGGTCCCTGGCCATTTCAATTCAAAATTTTGTTCAATGAGCATTCCCCTTACTGTAGCTTTTTTTTCAAAAGTATTTTGTTGCATAAAAACTTGCGAGGTGGAGGTGAATTGTTATTGAAAAATGTACCTTACACTGTAAACAAAACTGGGTAAAGACTACCCAAAACAATTGGGCACCCTACTTGGGTTGGTTGGGGTAGACAGCCAATTTTTTTACTTGAGTCGAAGGAATCCAAAGAGCTTTACCCAAGTTATATGTTTAGGTGAAACATCCCAAATCTCACACTTGGGTATTCTTTACCCAAAACTAAATTAGGTAAAGACTACCCAAAATAATTGGGCCATTTACTTGGGTTGATGTGTATAGATAGTTACGCCTGCAAACCATGTTATTACCCGGGCCGGATTTGCATTGAGTTTGGCCCCTGGCACTTTGGGATTCTACCAAATATAGGTGAGGACCAAAAAAAGTCTTATCTGAGCGCGGGGCCCCTTGCACTGTGCCAAACGTTAAATTCGTCCTAGATTATTATTGCATTACGTTCATAAAAAGATTAGATGAGGGCCTCAGTTAGCAACTTTTAGGATAAAAACCGTTATTTTCACTCGGGTTATACGTTTAAATTGCTTAACAAACGTTTTATTGAAGGGGCCCGGGCACTCTGAATCAATAGGATTGTTGGGAACCCATTTAAATTGGGGGCCATTTAAATATTACTGTAGAGGGCCCATTTAAATTGGTTGGCAAACATTAACTTGGAGGGGCCCGGGCCCTCTGGATCAATATTATTGTTGGGGGCCATTTAAATATTGAAGTAGGGGACCCATTTAAATTGGTTGGCAAATATTAAATTGAGGAGGCCCGGGGCTTTTGGATCAATATTATTGTTGGTTACTGTTATACGCGTGTATTGTCGTAGGTGAAGATGCTAAAAAAAATGAAACGGAAGAAACAGTAGTCTTTTTTGTGACATTTTATCATTGGTAGCATTTTAATTGGGGGGCCCCTGGCCCCCTGCCCCCCCTGGTTATGCCTATGACGTACAGTATTGTTGTAAACGTGCTTATTAATGCTAAATGAATGAACTCAATGGAGATTGCAAACCATAATCTTTTCTTTAAACTGCATACTGTAGCTAGGAAGTAAAAACGTTGTGGAGATAAGAAATTCAATTCTAAAAAATAGCTTTGTGTTTCAGTTAGAATACCATATTCCAGCTAGCATAGTTTAATTTCAGTTCAATTTAATTGTATGAAATGCCAAAGACATTTTGGTTGCGGATGTTTGTTTAAAATTACTTTAATTTGCTCTTTAGCAAAGAACCTGCACTTTCATGCCAAAAAAAATCATAATTCATTAATAATTAAACTAACGGTTTATATCACTCTGCTGTGACGTAAAAACTTAGTAATGATTACTAAATTAAAAAAAAATATTTTCTGCTATAATCAAAGTTTTAAATGCTTCAAATTTGCCAAAAAAAAAAAATATGTTGCCTTTTCTTACAATGCAATGAATTTTACAAAACTGCGCGGAGGTAGCTGGTCTTAACCTTTTTTTTTTCACAACATTTTTGCCGAGTATAAAAGCAAAAGGAGACAGGACAAAAAAGGTAGGGGCATCACAAAAGTGATTGAGATAAATTCAAAAAAATCGAGCTAATCATTGTCTTGGTTGTTGATTCAGAGAGTTATTAATAGTTTTTAAGGCAAACTACCAATAAAGTATTCTTTCAGATTATGAACTTTAGAGATTATTAAGAGATGCTCACTCAAAGAAATGCAGTAACAGCCAATAACAAGTTTAATCTGAATCGCTAACAGTTTGATTTGCTTTCTTTAAAATGTTTACTAGCCGGCGTCATCAGCATAGAAATGTTGTACCAAATCGGTCACAAAATCGTATCATTTTATTTTACGGCCATTTATGCGCCGTAGATATATGCACAGATGCGGGATACTAAGATTGTTATTCCGGAAGAAAGTTGTTTCTTGGAAAGGTTGACTTCGATGTTTGGGATCTCAAACTAGACAAGATACTTTAGTGTTTCGATAGAGGCTTATGTCATCTTCACAGCGTTACATTGAAAACATAAGCAATACGGTACACCAAAAACCATTTAATGCAACATCGATGTAAACCTTTTTAAAAAGCTTAAATTTGTAGCCGTTTTGCTGAAGTTATTTCTTGTTTATACACTGCTGATAAAGGTAATTTAGTACACAACGATGTTCTTAAAACAAAAAGCGTGGTTCAGGGATGTTTAATATTTTTCGGTGGAGTGCCAAATAAAATATATAGTAAAGTATGGGCGCGCAAGAAACACTCTAGATCAAGAAAAATTTACAGAGCTGTTTTTGTAAGAAATTATTTGAAGACGTACAAAAATAGGTTATGAGTAAATTTACGGCAGTTTTGAAAAGAAGCTAGTTGCAGACCAAAAAAAGGGTCTCCAGCCAATTCATAAAGTACCGTAGGTTTGGTTACATGGGGACGGTTCATTTACGACTGCTGCCTGCATTCCACAGGTAGACTAGAAAAGACAGTTTGGCGAGGGCCGGATTAAAATTTCTTCATGCGCTAAAAGTGGTTCGCGACCCAACATTAAGCATCCCGCGCCGGCATAGACGCTAATAAAATAAAATGAATTGCAGTTTGATCTATCATTGGTGAACCAGTATGTTATAAATATACTGCAGTGTTTCACAACTTCGATATTAATCGACTTTAATTTGGTGAGTCTATAGAGTCAAGCCATTTCAAAAAGTGTAGTTTACACTCAGTGTAGTTGAGCGAATGGTCTGTTTCTTTTATTGCAGCTCAGAAATATTGGAAACTGTACACCATGTAAATTAGACTTAAGTTTAGCAAGACATCTGTTGATGTTCAAAGTAATAGATTGCTATAGCTGTGTTAAAAACTTTATGTGCTTTTTCATTAAACCGAATAAAAATTTAAAATTACATTATTTTCCGTGCTCACTAATACCAAACTTAAAGTTCAAACTAAGATTTATTAAACCTCCAACAATCAACCAAAGTAAAAATAATATACAATAAATAAAAAAATAAATCGATTTCGGCACCAAAAAATTATCAATCATATTCAAATAGATCATCATTCTTATTTGAATAGATCTGAATAAGATTGATGATGACCCTTTGTGGTGCCCAAATGGATTTTTTTTTTTTTTGTAATCCATATTATTTTAACTTTGGCTAATTGTTGGACGTTAAATTAATTTTATTTTGAAAATGATTGCCAACAATCGCCAGCATAACTTTGCACTAAGGAGAGGATCTCCAAAGAACTTAGATTTAAACTTCAAGTTCAAATGAAATTGTTGACAAAATTACGTTTCATTCACCAAAACGCAAGTTTATGGAGAAATTTTTGAGATAAATTTAGACTAAAAAATGCCATGATATCACGATCTTGGGTGAGGCCAAAGCGTCAGCTTCATTGATTTTTCTCAGAACTGACATTTCACGTAAAAATAACAGCAATAAAAAATGCATTAAATTATCTACCATTACAGCAGATAGAAGCAAAATTACCAAATTTATTGATAAATGCATGAATTGTGGCTTAACAATGGGACTTCTTTAACCAATTTCCGCAGTAGAATGCAAAAATAATTAATTGTTGATTTTTATGCTTACATGAGGATATAGAGATAAAAAACTAGTTACGTGATGTGTTAATTTGCGAGGCACACAAATAGTGCAATTTTTCCATTGTCTGCTGATTCTTTTTTAACTTTTTCGATGAATTTTCATTGTTTGTTTAATGCATTTTTTGAAAAACCATCAAGCGATTTTCGTCAGCATAGCGCCATATCTACTGCAATAGCTTCTCATTCTAATGAAACTAGAAAATATCATATACGCTGGATTTAGCTAGGTTTTCAGCAAATACGAGCTTGTGGTAGGAATGGGAGGAATGATAGCTAGGAATAGGATTTGAAATATCGCCTAAACCAACTGCAATTGATATAAACTGATAGAAGTCGAGAAAACATCTTTGACTCACGGCAATTGTTTCTGTTGTACAACTTTGTCATCAAGTCGGTTTCATTTTTAATGCAAAAACAATGATTCAATACATTTAACAACTTAGAGCATTATCACATCAGTAGTTTCGAATTATCAATATATTGAATCCAAATAATCCAGTTAATTGAATTGCTTTTTTCGTAACTAAGTCAATTACTTGATTGCACTTTGAAAACCGTAACAGAACAGTTCATCATGCTGTATGTTTTAATTTTTATTCAAATTGAAAAAGATCTGTTTTAAACATTCAACGAATATTGATTCAAGTTTATAAGCTCAACTGGTGTGGCAGAAAACTTTTTTGCCGACGTTTCGATAGGCTATGCTAAGGGCATGTATCCGGCTACTCTACTTCAAACCCTATCATGATTTTATATGATTGCTTTTCATGCTCCGCCAATCTGTCATTTTTTCGTTTCCAATTTGGAATAATTTTTTGCGTTACCGTATGATTCATTTTGTCACGTGGTTTTATCATTAATTGTGCGCTTGATTTTAACTTCGCATTCTAGCCTAGACGAAGATAAGTAGTCCATGTCTTGAGCATAGCCAATCAAAACGTTGACAAAAAAGCTTTCTGCCCCACTACTTGAGCCAATAAACTTGATTTAATATATTTCCTTGGTGACAACAACTGAGATAGTTAACGAATACTATAAAATTGTTTTGAATTCTGCTTTTGTAATTTTTGATTTTAGTAATTTTGTGATGTATTTGCTCTGCTTTTATTATCAAACACTTTGATTGACTTTATTGAGACCACTTCTATCAGAATAATTGAATCTATGCAAACTTTTTTCAAACTACAAGATTAAACTATCATCTTAATTACTTGGCATTAACTCAATAAAACCGATTACAAATCACAATCCACATAGCCAGGCGCGTAGCCAGGATTTGGAAAAGGGGGGGGGGCTATTTTGAAAGAGTGAGAAGTGTGCAAACGACCTTGACTCGAATTTTCATTGATCTTGAATCAGTTTCAGACGGATTGTCCGATACTTAATTGAGACGAAATGTTTCGGAAACCTCGGAAATTCAAAGGTTTTTTGCGCCCGAACTTAGGTGATCTCCAAAAAAAAAAAAGGTCTTCGCCAAAATTCAGAGTGATTTTCCGGCCCAAATCCGAAATTCAAAGGTTTTTTCCGCCCAAAATTAGGTGATCTCCGAAAAAAAAAAAAAAAGGTCTTCGCCAAAATTGAGACTGATATTTCGTCCAATTTCGCAAATTCAGACGTTTGAGGGGGGGCTGTTTTCGAATGGGGGGGGGCTATTTTCATTTTTCACATAAAATAGGCCTCAAAAGCACAAAAAACATGCGATTTTGCATACTTCACAAGCCAATGGGGGGGGCTCGAGCCCCCCCCGCCCCCCCCTGGCTACGCTACTGCACATAGCTGCTGGCGAAAAAATTTTCTAAACATTTCGAATAAATTCCTTGGCTATTTTATGGCGGCATGTTATGATTTTCGACTTGGTTAAGCATTTACAGCTAAGCAAAAATAAAATATTTACTGAGATTTTTTCAGAATAGAGCACAATTAACAAGACTGAAACCTCATTTTTAATTTTTTATTGTGGGATTAGCACAATCATAAATTGTATCGTGTCAATGAAACAGTAAACGCTTTAGGCCGAATCTATCGTCGTCGCTCGTATGAGTATTCGAGAAGAAAGTCCATGTAGCTATTTAGTTTGTAATCACTTGTCTGCTTTGACCATCAGTTTTAGGAGCTCACTTCGTTGATAACATGAGCCTACGTCGAGTCTAGAGTTGTACATCTTGCCACCCTATCAGCAGGCCGGAGC
This sequence comes from Trididemnum nubilum, assembly GCA_963965965.1. Lineage (NCBI taxonomy): Eukaryota > Metazoa > Chordata > Ascidiacea > Aplousobranchia > Didemnidae > Trididemnum > Trididemnum nubilum. The sequence continues at coordinate 4,840,924 of OZ014482.1, forward strand.
ATCCTTTGTTTGCTTCAGCCTACAGCAACTCACGACCGGTGTGCTGCCTCAAGGTACCAGCTGCATATGTTGTGGTTATTTAAATTAAAGCAAATATTATGCTGGGAAGCCTACAATTTTTTGTGCCAAATCTGGAATGATTTTCGAGTTATGAGCTCTTTCTCATCACTCAAAATAAATTAATGCGCGAGATTATCCGAGGCCTAAAGGAAAAATTGCAAACCCTCGTTTGTGCAAAATGTTAAATTCTTTACCTTAATTATTTGGAATGAATAATCTTGGATTAAGTTGGATTTGCCCAAGAAAATCAATACGTTTGTGTTGTATGATTCAAGCATTTAGTTCCACAGAATAGTGTGCTGCGGTTAGAAAATAATTGTTACATGTTATCAGCCTAAATGATGGCACTGTTATGCACAATTAGTTAATGTAGCCATTGCGTAGCAGCAAAGCATATTAACCAACCTCAATATACTGAACGGTATGTGAAAGCGAATGTTTAAAGTCAAAATTTTATGAGGCTTTCAGCCAGACTATGTGAATCTTTAATTTTAAACATTATGAAACTTAAGCAATAAGAGAGGCGCGAAACGCAATTAATAAGAAAAGAAGTACTAGACTTATCGAAATTAAAGCATTTATATCTTTAATCCTATATCTACCAGGCTATTTTTACAACCTATTTGTACTAGGGGGGGGGGGGGGGGGCTATCTAAAAACCGATTGGTAAGTAAGTGATAGAAGTAAGATTTTTTGCTTGTTCAAGCTATTTTTTGTTAAATTTTTAAAAATAATCATTTTAAGGTTGTGACGTCTCAAAAACGATGATGACCTCATCAAATCAGTAAATCCTTATAACAGTAAGCAAATTTGTCTAAATGTTGCAAAATATAATTTTCAGTTTGGACTTTTGTTATTTCAAAGACATCTCTGATAACGTCACCGCAGATGATGACGTTACATGCATGATGACGTCACATGCATGATGACGTCATCTTTAATATATTGTATTGATGATTATTTGTAATTTTTTTGTAACTGAGATATAGTATAATTCACAAAGATTTAGAATACTGTAGTATTATTTTCATTATATCATTCAACAGCTGATGACAATGAATATTTTTTTTATGCAAACGCTGTTTTTTTCGGGAAGCAGCAGAAAAAGCAATAGTTTTGAATTAGGACGTCATCAATGACGTAATGATGATGCAGTGCATTTATCAGTAAACAAAATATTTTATTCTAGCTAAAGATTAGCATTGATAATGAATACGCAATACAATGAATAGAATACGCGCACTGATAAGCCTGCATTGTGCTCAAAATTGTATGAAATCCCTTAGGTTCCCCTGGCAAAGACAAAAATGACGTCACTTTCAGTCATCCGGCTGACCCCAAACTTTCTGAAAATGTGTGTTATTAAATTTGATTCAAAGTCAGGGTGCATCAAAGCAAGAATTCTTTTTGGTTTAAGAGCTATATTAAAATAACTAAGAGAGGGCAAAATTTTCCCCCGCCTCCGGTACAAATAGAGTTAAAACAATTCATTAAATACAGTAAATGGAAAGTTTTGTTTTAATTCTGCCTAATCAGCATTTCTACTGCTTTTTATTGTTTTTTCATTACTTACGAATTTGTAAGCTGGCTAAAAAAGCTCCAAGAAAAGTAAAGTCGCTGCAACAATTTTTGCTCTCTTTTTTCTCAATTTTTGTCAAGGGAAGAGATTTGATTTGGTTTGAAGCCATATTTTATGACGTTTTTTACTAATACAATTGACCTTTACCAGGTTTCATTTCAGGACGTGTAACCGCAAACGCGTATAATAACGCTTAAAAAAGATATAGTGGATTCTTGCCTGGGGCTGCAACTTTGCTAGGTCTTTGTCAACCTCGTTAATATCATTTCACTAGCAAGAAAATCGGAGGTCAAAGCACATAAACGTGTAAAAATGTAATGCTCGAAATAGATTGTTAAAAGTAGTTTGGCAATCAGAAATTCAGACAGGCTATTACTTTCAAAAGCTGTATCGTGTATTATACTGTTGTAAACTTTCAATGAATATACTTTCAGTATTCAAACACTTGCAGCAGTAAAGAGTTAGTAAGTTTATTAGTGATATTATCAATTTTGCCTGTTATACATTGATTGATTTTGTGACAGCAAGACCTGATATTTCATGTTGTTGACGTGTAAAAGTTTTCAACACCTTATAGCCGGTTGACGTAACAGAGTTTTTGAATACCGGTAAATTATTGTTAGGTGCCAAAACGAATTAAAATTATCGTAAAAGGGGCATTGAGGTCTAGTTTTTGAATTTTGACACTAGATACGTAAAAAATAAACGATTATCAACGTTTTTGATCTGTTTTTTTTTTTGTTGTTTGTTTTTAAATAGCTTAACGGGAAAGTTTTTGACTTTACGGAAAATAAATTTGGCTGTGGCAACATGACAACATCAAATTTGCGTTTGTGATTTTAAATGAATTTGTTAGCTTGTAGGTCTTATGGTAGAATAGGCTTCTACCAGGTTTCTGCTGTGACTTTGACAAATAAATTGCTTTTCAAACGTAAAATACACTTGTTGGTTTAAAGTTGATAGTTTCAGCAAAAAAGTATGGGATTTGCTGTGCTTGGAGAAAAAATAAATTAGGCCTTGGCTGGCAGGCTAGCTTAGCCTTCTGATTAATTAAGGTAGCCTAGTGCTAATAGTTGATTGTTGCAATTCTAAGAGCAAAACCCAATTGTCTAAAAACAGTTAGACTAGACTAGCAGTTTAAAATCTAGTGGTAGAGGAAGGCCGCTAACGGTGGCTTGCATTATAATAGTGATAGGCCTAATAAATAATGTTCAAACTAGCGTCCAAGACATAGCAACAGGAGTAGTCACGGATCAGTGATTCAAAAATTATTTTAAAATGAAAGGAAAACAACAGATTGCGGGAAAAATGAATTCAAATGTTAAATTATTCCTAAAGTGAAATAGGCAGAACTAACTTAATAGTTCACAGAGACATCACGTCTTACACTTTTACTTCATTTGACAGCACCTTAATGCTGTCTCCACGTCGAAATGTTTTTCGATTCAAAAGTGGCAGAATTTTGAAATTAGTCTCAAAAAATGTCAACAAAATATTACATTAATAATAACTTAGTTGTGATGTTTTGACGTTTGCTAGCCAGAGCTTTAATATTTAATCGTTTGCGTGCTATCTGGCCTAAAGGCTACCAGCGCGGAAGCCTAGGAAGAGTCACCAGAACGGCAACTATTTCAAAACAAGCAGTGCGAAAAAGCTGTCTTCCCGTAGGAATCGAACCTGCAGCCTTTGGATTACCGGTCCACTGCTCTACCACTTGAGCTAGAGAAGACGTCTCCTCGTATGCTTAATTTTGAATATTTAAACCCAGCTACTTAATGCTTGTTCTCTGATGTTAATAATAAGTTAGTTGTGATTTTTTGACGTTTTCTGCTTTCGCGCTGGTAGCCTTTCTAGGCTTCCGCGCTGGTAGCCTTTAGGCCAGATAGCACGCAAACGATTAAATATTATAGCTCTGGCCAGCAAACGTCAAAACATCTCAACTAAATTATTATTAACATCAGAGAACAAGCATTAAGTTTCTGGGTTTAAATATTCAAAATTAAGCATACGAGGAGACGTCTTCTCTAGCTCAAGTGGTAGAGCAGTGGACCGGTAATTCAAAGGCTGCAGGTTTGATTCCTGCGGGAAGACAACTTTTTCGCATTGCTTGTTTTGAAATAGTTGCCGTTCTGGTGACTCTTCCTAGGCTTCCACGCTGATAGCCTTGAGGCCAGATAGCACGCAAACGATTAAAAAAAATATAACATTTTGCTTAAAATGCAATAAATGAGCAAAATCATCGCTTGATGCCCCTTTAAGCCAGAAGTACAAATCTTTTCTTACTAAAAAAACAACCGCTAGTGTCGGCAAAACTTCATCTAGTTGTAGTAAAGCAATACCACGAACGATAAAAACCATTATGCATTGAACCGTAACAGTATTCAAATTTTTTATTGATTGTTTTTCATGAAAACGTTTGGTATAAAATGATGTCATAACCTAAATCAGTTTTGAAGTAGCAGTTAATCATTAATTTTATGTCTGCTTGAGAATCAAACCAACCTGCACAAAACAGTGACATGCATTCGATACCAAGATTTTTCAGTGTGGAAGATCTAAGACTACTCTATGCCAAAAATACAAAATTTAGTTTTTTTAAAGTAAAGAATCAATTTTTATGCACTTCGTAGCAAATTATTGTTCGGTCATCGAAGTCTGTAAGGAAAAGGGTGTACGGTACCTCGACGTCTAACTTAGCTACTGAGCTACGGATTAGAAGTTAAAATAATATGCCACAAATTCAAATCTTTTTGTCTAGCCATTGCAAAATACGTGTAGCAACGTTTTGTCCGTCCATAATACTACGTTTATGCGAGCATTACGGGACTTAATGCAAGCATTACGGTACTATGCTAATTGAAGTAAACATCTTATTTTATTGGTAGCACTCTGATAAAGTCAGCTAGTTTGGATTGGCTAAATGTTGCATTAGTCCAAACAGCTTAACAATTTGTGCAAACAATTGATTTTAAAAAATGCATGGTATTCCTAACTTTAGTAAAATTCGTAACGGTACCATAAAATACTGGCCTAGTAATTTAAAGCAACTACAAAGAAAAACTACCATTATACTTCACATGCTCAACTTTATTTTTGTTTTGTCCCAGAATATTCCATAATTAATTAATGGTTATCGCTCAGTAGATATAGTTCAGCACTAAGTGCTTAATATGCACTTTTGGCAATTTTTTTACTTTAAATTATGATGTTAACATTAGAGCAAATTTTATTGTCGGCAAGGCAAAACCAAACACCGCCTTAGCCCGCGGGGTCATGTCTAAGAATTTGTTTTGTTACTTGATAATTTGCTGTCGGCATGCTTCCTTCCAACCGTTTGTATTAAATTGATACTGATTTCAAACTGAAGAAAACTTGAAAAGATATTACTGTTTGTATGGTTCAGCTGCTGTGGCAGCATAAAAACGTCGACAACTTTACGGTAGTAAAACTGCTATAATATTGGCATACCACATCAAAAATGCGTTTCTTTTTACAGCAACTTTGCAGTACTGTCAAATTACCTGATTGTACAGTACGGGTAGTTGCTACTCTTTGACCAAACAACAATAAACATTAAAAAAAATGTAGATAAAAATTTAAAAAGTTGTTGTATACGTCATAATATTAGTCAATCGTTTTCACCATATTGCTACACAACTCAGAAACATTACTCCATTGATCATGTTACTAGGTTATTTATTATTTTGAGCTAGGCTAACTTCATACTTAATCGAACGTTTTCGAAGTTTTACAAAGCGCCCTCATCAGGAAACTAATAATACGGTAAAATTAATGACTAATGTCACTTTCAAATATACTGAAACATACAGTAGTTAGAAGTCTTTTTCTCAACTTACAATCATAATTTGGACGAGCAACTGCATCTGACTAAACTGTCATTTTACATTTAGGCAATTGAAAATTGGCAATTGATGAAAATACATTATGACATTAAAGACAAAATAGTGACTTCCATATAGAGCATCCATTATGTTAAACTTTCACATTGATACAGAAAACAATCTCACAAAGCCACTGATGCAATTACTAATTTCAGCAGCAGAAAATTGGAGCTGAAAACGTCGCACGCCTTAAGATTTGGGTTGGATCACCCAATATTACCACGTAAAATTAAAAGAGATGAAATTAAGGCTTATGTAGAGAAACTCATTTCCTCCGTTAAACGGCATCTGTCAAACACAAAACGGAATGATGATTACAAAGATCAAATTCAGTTTTATGCAAGCAAGTTTTTTAAAGATAGCAACCGAATATGCTCGTCACCTCAAAACTTGAACCTACGCAATACTTTGAATAAAATACAAAAAGATGACGAAATCAGAATATGCCAATATGACAAAGGACGTTGAGTTGCTATCTTGAACAAAAATGATTATTATTCTAAAATAGACTAAAATTCTAAAAAATTTTTAATTCTAAAATTCTAAAAAATTATAAATTCTAAAATTCTAAAAAATTATTAATTCTAAGATCCTAAAAAATTATAAACACTGTCATTTAAAGACCAAACCAAATTTGTAAAAGTAAATTTTGATCCGGAAGAAAATCATCCTGTAATCGCAAAAGAAAGCTCTACTGAATATTATGTAAAGATCTACTTCAAATCGTATGATAAGGAAGTTGTGAATAAATTAACACCATCTGGAAGCGTCCCTGGTAAACTGTACAGAAGAATTAAAATACCCAAGAAAGGATATCCAGTTTGGCCTGTGGTATTTTAGATCAATACACCTGAGTATCAATTAGATAAATTTATGGAAAGACTAATTACGCCGCACATATAGAATAAATATATGTTGGATTCGACGCAAGATTTTTTGCAGAAAATGAATGAGTTTACTCCCCAAAAAGACCGAGTAACAGTGAGTTTTGATGTTATTTCTTGATTTACTAACTTGCATGTAGCAGAAACGTTTGAATTAATAGCAAGTTAAGTATATGCTTAAGACAATCCTAGTTACCAGCTATTTAGCAAGGGCATTTTTGTAAAAATAGCCTAATGTTTAAAGCTACCCAAGGATTATTTTGTACAAAGACAAACTGAATCAGCAAATCAACGGTGTCACAATGAGATCGCCTTTTGGACTTACTCTAGCTAATTTTTCATGGCTAATTTAGAGACTAAACTAAAAAAACAAACTCCAGACATCCAAACCTACGTTGTATTTACGATACGTGGATGACATCTTTGCCATATTTGACAACCAAGAAGCATGTTTTTCATTTTTTCGGCAGCTCAATTCCCAACATCCAGAAATTAAGTTTACCGAAGAGCAAAGCACCACTACACTCTCATTTTTGGATGTCGAAAATAAGGTTATACTGACAACAAGGTAGACACGTGAGTTTGGAGAAAACAAATTAACACTGGACTACTACTAAATTTTGCTGCTTTATGCCCAAAGAAGTGGAAAGAAAGATTAGTCACATATTTGCTTCACCAAGCCAAAAATATATGCTCGGCAAAACTTCTCTTTCAAACCGATGACCGATGTACGTATCTTGAGTCTATTATTTAGCAAAAATGGATATCCTACATCGTTTTCCAACGGACTTTTGGAAAATCTTTTGAATCAAAATAATGGCGCATCCAATCAAGATTTAAATTCATCTAAAGCACAAGAAAGAAAATTTTTTCTTAGTATGTAGGTCCGTATTAAGGAAAACTGTTATCCACTTTTTTCAAAATATACGGGTTTTAATCAAAGGCAGACTGGAAATCAAAATCACGCCAATATTCAAACAATCAAAATTTCTAGCTCTTTTAATATTAAGAGCCGGACACCTTCTTGTCTACAGTCAAATGTTGTGTACAAATGCTCATGTTCACGTGATGAGAACGTAACTTAGCATAGGTTATTCAGCACGATATTTTATAACAAGAGCAAATGAACATATTAGTGACTGCAAACCAAATAAAAGTGCAATGAAAGCCGCATTTTAAATTGCAAAAGCTGCCTAGATGAAAATCTTAAATTTCAATTTGACCGGTTTAGCGTAATGCGTGAGTGCAATAGCGCATATGAGACAAAAATGCACGAAGCACTCCTAATCAAAACGCAGAATCCAACTTTCAATAAAAAAATGTATGCAAATGGGGCCTCATTTTTATTCAGCGTGTATTAATTTTATTTAAAGGCGGTGAATCATCCAGCCAATTCCAGTGGTTAACAATAGCTAAAATTGAACTATAATTTTGGATATTTTTTGTTTTGATTTTGGGACTGCGGTTGCAAAGATATTCAACAAATACAAAAAGATATCCCCCGAAAAAAAAATTTGGAAACTCTGAGTTTTGTTCTTCCCGCCAAAACCACATTAGGTCTAATAGTTTAGAGAACTGTGGTTGGTCTAAAAGTCTAGAGATAGTTTATTTCTAAATAGTTTAGGCCCAACTATCTCTAAATTATTTCTAAACTATTAGGCCTAATAGTGTAGAGACAGTTAGGCCTAATAGTTTAATAAGATTACAGTAGGCTAAATAGGTTAGAGAACTGTGGTTTTGGCGGGAAGAACAAAACTCAAGAGTTTCCAAAAACTTTTTTCGGGGGATATCTTTTTGTATTTGTTGAATATCTTTGCAAACGCAGCCCCAAAATAAAAGCAAAAAATATCCAAAATTATAGTTCAATTTTAGCTATTGTAAACCACCGGAATTGGCTGGATGATTCACCGCCTTCAAGTGTGCAGTTTATTTTACCGTGATAGCCTAATAACAAATGATAATTTGTGTAGTCACTATTTTGTCTTTAACGTCATAATTGTATTTTCATCAATTGCCAATTTTCAATTGCCTAAATGTAAAATGACAGTTTAGTCAGATGCAGTTGCTGGTCCAAATTATTATTGTAAGTTGAGACATAAAACTTAGCGGCCAGTTGGTCGAGCGGTAGCGCGTTCGTCTCTGAAGCAGGAGGTCTAAGGTTCAAATCTCGGGCCGGTCAAATCGGACACAGTGTTGCCAACGGCTCGCCATCGCTGCGACATTTCTTCGAAAAGAGCTGTGTTGCCCGGGCGCAATGACGCGGAGATAGGCCCCGCCAACTCGTTACACGCTTCGACATAATCCAGCGAGTATAATGAAAGATTGATTGATTGAGAAAAAAACTTTTAACTGTGTTTCAGTTTATTTGAAAGTGATATTAGATGTTAATTTTACCGTATTTTTAGTTTCCTGATGAGGGCGCTCTGTAAAACGTCTAAAACGTTCGATTAAGTATAAAGTTAGCGAAGCTCAAAATAATAAATAGCCTAGTAACATGATCAATAAAGTAATGTTTCTGAGTTGTGTTGCGATATGTTTACTGAAAATAACCTCTCTAGCGATATTTTTTTTTACCTTGTTATTCGTAACCTGGCCTTGTGTTATAGAGCAAGAATTCGTTGTATCAATTTTCGTTCTCTTGGGCCACTACTGTTGCAACCGTAGGTCATGCAGTTCAGCTTGGCTAAGCTAGAAAACAAATTAAAGCAAGCTTTCGTTATACAAAGTACAGTACTATTCTATTCGTATTTGATATCGCCTGCACAATACACAATGTACTTTGTTTCTGCTGCAAAAAGTAGATTTATGTTTTATATCAGTTTTACATCCCTGAAAAGCTTAACTGCAAAAGAAATCTTTTTGGTGTGTTTATTTTTGATATTTTTAGTGATTTTAACGAGCTAGCTTTAGCAAAACATCACCGTGAACATATAGATGAATTAATTTTAAAGTCACTGCTATTTGTTTCCACAGTTTGTTTACGACAAGTTTGCTAAGCGTGTAGTTAAAAATTACCGAAAAAGCTGGCATAATTCAATAACTGTTGCTTTGATGTGTCTGAGTTTGTTTTTATCGCCATTTTGTTATGATGTTTTAAAGCAATTAGCGGAAATTATCAATTGTGACAACCATTTAATCAATTACAGCATAACAAGAGCACTTTCTACGTAATGCTCAAAATAATGGTGATAAAATTTTACTATTTTGATCTTTACCATAGACATTCTACAAGTTTGTTTGCATTACTTTGGGTGCTCTTTTTGCAGAAACAGGTATTAAACTTTTTGAAATTTTTCAATATTTCAATGTTTATGTAATGTACAATTCCTGTCAGCAACTTTGAAAGCTCCTACATTTTCAAAAGAGTGACTTCGACAAACGTTTAGCTTCAAGCACAAGAAGAACTAGCAGATATTCTATTCAGACAAATATTATACTTAAATTGCGTTTACTCTGTAGTCGTTGAAGCAGAAACGAACGAAAGCGGAGAAAAAGCGGATGCTGTAAAAGTTCACTCATGAAAACATGAAAAATTGAAAAAGTAAATTGGAATTAATCAATGGTTTTGCGGTAAGACAAGCTGCTAAAATGTCAAGAAAAACTTATTGTGATAATCTAAGTTTTGTAAAAAAATCGTTAACCAAATTTATACATTTTCATTTTTCAGTATTATTGCAGTATGCAATATAAATCGATTTCAAAACAGAGAAAAGGTTCATTTATTTATTTATCTATTCACGCATTAATTTTATTCATTAACAGTATTTATTCATAGTTCCACCCTTAGTTTTTTGTAAAAATGCCTGGTGAAACAGATTTAATATGAAACTCTTTGCTAGTAAATGTTCAGATATTGCCCACAAATTTCACAAATAAAGATAAAAAATAAATAAATGAAATTTGGTAGCTAAAAATGAAGCTTCATGTGTTTATATAAACAACATAACTTGAAAATAGAAATTGAAATAAGTTTTGCAAAATGCATTTTATTTAGATCAAATATTTGACGTCATACAGCCTTTGAATTAATCTAGCTTTATTAACGCAGCTGTAGTGAATTGCATGCATTTGTAGTTTGTAGTTCGCCGCAGTTAAAGCTAATATGATAAGGCTATATTTGAATGATATTGGTACTTATAAAAGAATAAGTTTTCAAATTCATAAATTAATAATAATGTAATGTATATGGCATGTAAGATAAGGGAGAATTAGTATGTTTTGATACAAAATTGTGGTGCTGTATTATACAGTAATACTCGGCAACTTACCTGAAAAAAAGTTATTATTAAGATGAATAATATAATCGAAGTAAGTTTAGCGCTTTATTAGTTTAGTGGTTTTATATAAAGTGTTTCTGGAAAAAAAGTTTTGGTTGTAATTTTTTGGGCTAAAAAGAAAGTGAAACATCTTGAAAAAAGTTTTGAATTACAAAAAAGTACACTAACCTTACAAGAGAGCCATAAACGGATCTCTCTTTGAATAAAAGATAAGCAATCTTTGAATTTACAGTTTTGAACAAAATAAATAAAACCCCATTTGTAGTTTGCTAACATTGAGACTGTTTGGTATAAAAAAACAAAACTAAAAGTTATTTCCATGTTTTTTGTGGAATGCTATTATACAAACTAAATTTTGAAATTTCAGTGCAATATCTTGAGCATTTATCAAAAGAATTAGGAAGAAAAAAGTGAATTTTTTAAAAGCTTGTCACCACGCATACTGCAAAAGGGTCTTAATCAGTTGGAATTTTGCAAATTGCAGTGTGATGTGCATAATATACCCTTAGAAAACAATGAAATGTTTTCATTGACGCATAAGAATCAAATTTTAGTAATAATGCATTTTTCATTATTTGTAGTATACAGACTCCCAATATGTTAAAACCGCAACTATATACGGTAAATTGCATTGGGTAAAAGTAAACTAAAAATAATAAATCAAAAAATTGAAAAAGAATTCATCTGAATACTTAATTGATTCCAAATACAGTTTCACGTTTTTCTTTTCATTTTTCTGTTTAGATGTATGATCTTCAAACAAATTTAGTAAGCACTTTGGCTGGATCGCTCGCGGCTGTTGTGATTGTTACGCGATAATTCAGAGATAGTTTGTTATAAAAAAGAAGTTCAAAATCTAAGCGTTAAAGTGAATGAAACTTTACAAGATTTAATAACGAGAGCGTGGGAATGTTAATTAAAGCATTTGACGTTCAAGAATGTTGTGAAGGGTATAAAAACAGTAAACCAATAAATTATATTGTTATTTCATTTGCGCTTCCTATGAAAATAAAAAAACAAGCTTAGCGCCGACTTTTTTTTTAAAAAGCTTTAGATATTTAAAAACGTATTATGCAAATTTATAGCCATAATGATTTTGAAATTTAGTACTTCTTCAGCAAAAAATACAAGTTCTATCTACTGCAATTGTATTTTATCGAGTTTTTGTTTGGAACTATTTAAAATCTTGAATGCTGACAAAATCATTTCCGCACAGTACACAACCCATTACCGGTTATGTTGCATGAACTATTCTATTTTTGTCACATTACGCAATTTCTTATTGCTATTTATTGCCAATTTACGTTCATTGTAATTAGGTGAATTGCTTTCCATTCATCGTGCAATGCATTTTGGCAAATTCAGGTGGCATAATGATTGAAAGACCTTGGATGTGAACTGTGTGGATACTTTATGACTACGAAATGTGTTTGACCCTGATTGACTGCTGCGCTTATTTTTGTTGAGTTTGTGGCTTTAATCAATTTTATTTTTGGGTCGTGCGGGATATGCATGATATTTTTCTTATACTGAATAATATTATTGAGTGAATAAAGCTTTACTTTATTGCATTGTTGCCAAATTTAACATATTTTCGCATCTATTACATTTAATAAGTACACGCAATCAGCATTCCTTTGGTTGGTAATTCATTCTCGTTAACAATATTCGTTTGCTTTTTCCTAAAAGCAAAATGCACTATTTACGGTATTGGACAAGCTGCGTATTCCTAAGATTTGAAAATCTCTCAATATCGAGCAGTTATGTTGCCGAATTAAAAGATCTCAGCTAAGCTGTTTTGGCCATGTAGGCAGAATGCCTCAGAAAAAACTTCCAAACAAGCTTAACCTGCAAATGCAAACGGCAAAAGATGAGTTGGCGGCCCAAAACGAGATATGTCTGTTATATTGAGAATCTTGGATGGAATCATTTGGGACTTCACCTAAGTGAAATTATGGAGGCAATTGATGACCATGAAACACGGAGTCTTAATCTTGAGCTGCATCCCCGCGAGAAAGCTGCAATATCTATCTTTAAAGGACATATACGGAAGTAAGCATTACCAAGAGAGCGCGAAAGATTATGATGTTGATATTGTTCCAGAGGTCATGAAGTCTGCATCCGCTCATTTTGCGTCATTACTAATAAAGAAGGTTGGCAGAAAAATATTTTGTACCTTTAAAACAAAAGATACAAAAAATTGTGATTGCTGTCCGTCATTCGTGCATCAAATTATTGGAAGCAAAAGCTGTGTGTTTTTGCACCTAAATTACCGTATAGTAAACAGAAATTATTGCAAAAAAATTTTTGTATAAAGAAACATTTTTTTTTTGTCTACTTAGTAGACAAAATTTTTGTGCACAAAACTGGGTTGCTCAAAATTGCGTTAAATTGTTGTTGAGTGAATTTCTTGGTTTGACTAGTATAAATTCATTGCCTTTTACTTGCTTCGCTATCTAACACTTGCGACAATAAAACAAACACAAAAATTCACTTAGCTGACCGGAACTTTCATTTCATACCAGCCACCTTTAGCCTAATGCAAAGATTGCAGGAAAGTTTAAAAGAGAATACAAGACAGCACGAAATTGTACCCTACTTAGTGCACGGTAACACTGTTGCTTTTTTGACAAACACTAAGCTTATATTTTTCCAGATTTGTGGTAGTAGTTATAACTAGTGCACATCGCAAACGCTAGAAGGGAAAATGTTAAAGCAATTTCAGATAGTTGCATGGATAGCATTTCTTGGTTTTTATGTGGTAACAAGTAGTGCATCTGGGACAGTGGACAATAATGGTACGTATATTATTTCTTACTTTTTTTGTTTTAGTTTTTTTGATTAAAATCAGAACTTTTACTTATTTAGTGCTTTATTTAAGAAATGCTTGACAACTATAGATTTTATGTATGTGATGTGTGCTTTTGGGTTTACTATCTTTTTGAGCAGTACATATCGAAACAAAGAATATCATTATATTTTTAACTTGAAATCTTACTTGAAGTTAAAATAGCAACTTTTGACCTTTTTTCCTAGTAAAGCAATGCTAGTTTTTTTTGTAAAATCTGGCCAGGTTTTTTAAATATTAAAAACTTTTGTTGATTTTAGCCCATTTCTTGACGTTTAATAATGATAAGCCTATTACTGTCCATCATCAATTTCAAAAACTATTTCACCGGTCGGCTGATCGAGCGGTAACGCGTTCGTCTCTGGAGCGGGAGGTCTGAGGTTCAAGTCTTGGGCCGGTCAAATCAGACACAGCGTTGCCAACGGCTCGCCATCGCTGCAACATTTCTTCGAAAAAAGCTGTGTTGCCTGGGCGCAATGACGCGGGAATAGGCCCGCAAACATGTTGCAAGCTTCGGCGTAATGCACCGAGTATAATGAAAGATCTGATTTTTTCGTCTCAGGTAGAAATTAAAGCTTAAAAAATTAAAAACCTATTTCCTGTTTTACCCATATCATCAGGTTGCTTGCCAAAAAAAGGAAAAATGTTAAATTAGAAACTAAAAATTGAAACTAAAGTTCATTGATAAATACGTTTTAGCTACAGCTGCTATTTACACTACCACAGCAGTTTATTTTTGAATCAGTTGAATTCAAGCTGCATTTACTACATCATAGAACTACATACAGCACAATCACAAGAATTAGCATTCAAGCAAAATTCGAAAAGCTTTGTCCTTAGCTTAAAAGTTACGTAGCAGATTTTCAACTTAAGTTTTTCACAGCTGTGAGGTAGCATTTTACTAGCATAATTATCTGCTTTCCCATCAGGCCATTGTTTCATCAGCATCTGAATTTACACTAAGCTTATCCTGGCAGCTCCCCCGGAACCTTCAAACCACATACGAGGACAATTTCGGCACTTGCCAACGTACCCTCTTCTCGGATTACTCTGATCAAAGTACGACAACAAAGTCACCAGAAAGAGGATTCTCCACCTATATCACATTGGAGTAACTGCCCTCGTGTGTGGTTTGAAGGTTCGGGTGGGCTGCCAGGATAGGCTATGTGTGAATTCAGATGCTAATGAAATAATAGCCTAATGGAAAAGCAAATACGTAAGCAGAGCGGTTGCTATGAGTAGGCCGTGCTCCCCTAACGACTGCTTGTGCCTTCCTATTTCGGTTTACTCAGAATACGTTTTTGAAACATCCCGTAATTACAAGAAAACAGGCAATAATGGAATAGCGTTCAAACATAATTCTCGTTAAAGTTTTCTCAATTTTTCGGGAAATTGCAGGCTATCAACTGCTGTTCAAAAATGTGACGTAATAATCCGTTTTATTACCACGCCTTTACGGATGTGTCGCGGAATAGGGATGCCAGTAAGCCTATAGAATCAATAACGGAACTTCGTTAGTGATTACTACGTGAAAGATTACATAACAACTTTTTTTGAAAGACCAACTGTTTTTGTTTTTTTAGAGCACACTCAAGATTATTTTAGGTCGCAGTTAGTGGAGCAACCAGGGAGAAGGAGCTAAGGGGGTTTCAGCCCCCTTTACCCAAATCATTTAGAAAAGTTTTTCCCAAAATACCAGCGTTTAGACATGATGTGGATTTGACCTGAAGAATAAGGAAGCAAAAGAGGCTATGAAATTTAATTCTTCCAATGACTTCTGAATTTTAGCAGTTTACTGACGTCATTCATATAGCTTCAAAAACGTGCGAAGTGTGATTGAAATGACTTTAAAATGGCTATTTTTGCCACAAAATTGCAAAAATTACCCAGCGGCTGAAGTCTCTTCCCCTCAGGCTCATTTTGTGCTACGCTTGAGTTACATCAGTTTTTCAGCACGGGGCCTAAATTAGACAATTTTTACAACAAAATTTAAAAGGAAAACCATTTGAAAGGTACATTGCGAAAGCAATCGGACAAATGCAAGTTATAATTTCTTTTTGTCTGCTTTAAGTAATGTTTTCTGTGAATTTTGATGTTTGTTCGATTGCTTTCGTAACGTGCCTTCGTAACGTCCCTTTTAAATGCTGCTCCTTTTCAACTTTGTTGTTATACGTGATTACTGCACCAACTCAGCTTGGATAGATTTCCAAATGCTACAACTTTGTTATCTCTTTCTTTAGAGAATTTTGGTGCAAAAAAATTTGGTTTTGTTCAAACCACTTTCCTCTTAGCAAAATCCTGGTTCCCCATTCTGGTCGCATTCACTGCTGCAGACAGTTTTTTCAAGCGATTATATGGGCCGGATACAAAACAAGCTAAGAAATGCTGCCGGCCTTAAAGGTATCTTTTTTCAGACATGATTACAAAATTGCCAAAATAGAGCATAATTTGAAGCTGTAAAATATATATTTTTTGCAAATATTTAGTTTATTTTAGTGCCCTCCTTCTCCCCACTTTCCGCTAGTGCCCACTCACTTCGGTCGCTTTGGCGACGGCACTGTACGTGAGTGAAGTGCAACCTCACGGTTGTGAAAAAATTTTGCTAAGTTGATGAATTATTATCATAACTTATGAGGCTAATGCTCAAATGTAACTGTTTGTTTTTAAGATGATTTTTTGAGCCATAAGCGAGCAGGCATAAAAAATATTTCGTGCGGGCATAAATCAAGAAGTTTCAAGTAATTTTTAACAAAATGCTTTACAAGCTGCGCTAACTTTTCAAAACAAACTTGATGATCTTGTCAAAACCAAATTTTATTTTTAAAAAAAAGATCAGCTTCAAATTTTAAATCGTTTCCACATATAATGAGGGATAAACACAAACAAAATTATAAACCATGATAAACTTTGTTGAGATGTTTTTAGTATTACATAGCCTTTTTTTTAGAGGAGAGGGGAGATCAAACATGACTCCTCTTTTTGCGATTAATCTAATACTGTTATACTTCAAAGCCTAAAGCGATTTGGCTGTGAGCCAATTGACATACAATAAACCAGCGGCGCAACCAGGATTTTGCTAAGGAAGGAGAAAGGGGCCTTGACTGATTTTGTTCCGCCGAAACTTAGCTCAAGGCCAAAACAAGGTTTTCGCCGGATTTATCTTCTTCCCCACTGGTTGAACCACTGCATAGTAGTTTTTGCATTTACCTCTGTCATATGAAAGAAAACCTGTATCCACATAATGCTGTAAATTTTGCAAGCAGCAAAATGCCATTTAAACTATTGTGCTGAGTATTTATAACAGAATGATTCATTTACTGCATGAGCCTTTTGGCCGCTTTGATTTGTCATAATGGCACATATTGCTTCATAATTATTGAAAAATATTAAATCTAAAATAACATACTTTTAAGGTATTTTGAAAGTGTTGACTACTTTATCGAATATTTTTAAGTTAAAGAGAAAAACACGAAAACAAGAAATATTCATCCTCGTATTTTTTGTTTACTTTTTCAAGGGTTAAGTTTACAGTTTGAGTTAGAGTTTGGTTTAGGATTAGTTTTAGAGTAAGAATTTGAGTTTGGGTTAGATTTGGTTTAGTTTAGAATTAACAAAAAAGTAGATAAAACTTTTCAGCGAAATAGTCTCGTCCATATTGAAATATAAAATAAAGTATTATTCCACATACTAAAAATGCTAAAAAAGCTAAAAAAGTTTGATCAAAAGTTCAAGCGTTTTTTCACAAAAATTATGATTACCATTGGTTGTTTTTGTGAGTATTTTTAGCTGATTTGTTGTCACTAATCACGGTGAAACAGCTTAATTACGCTTACATGTAGAAAAAATATTTTAATATTTTTACCAGAAAATGATTAAACCTCAGCGCGCCTTTGGGCTAAATTATTGCTAGATTTCTTTTGCTTAGTTGCAACGACCCAATAATATACTGTAATGCTTGGTATTATGTACAGAATCTCAGACTTGCTGAAATGGGTGTGCCTCTTCATTTTGTAACGGAAATTGAGCATGATTATAGCTGAAATATAGATGTTCGATATTTTATCAGTGGTTCTCTTCAACTTTAATATGACACCAAGTAGAGATCGCTACAGAAATTTTTAACATTCCATCCACATTTGCAGCAATCAGTTTTTCCAACACATGAACTTAGCAGTTTTGCACTCATTATACAGTACAATCGACTTTTTGCAAAAACGTATTTGTAGCATAATTGTCTTAGTCGTTGGAGTATGACTGAAACAAATGATAATTTTAAACGCCTATAGTTATGATTATTTGTTGTGCTTTAACGTAGCCGTGACAGCTTAACTAGCTTTGCCGCCTTTTTGATTTGGAATGTTTGAGATGATTTTTTTCCATTATGTTTTACGATTTTCTACAGTCACCAGGTTACTTGATTGTTTACAACTTTGTAATTGCTCTTTTCAAGCTTGAAGTTAGTGACATCATAATTATGTTGCAATTTGTCATCGTAAGCTCGTATACTTTTTCGATTGTGACGTATTAACGATTTTTCTGGGAAATTCTGGAGCTTTTGCCTTAGTGCGAATAGGCGGGTTTTGCGGTCGTTTAAATTTCTATTCGATTCATCCTAATAATTCCAGAATTCTAATAATTCTGGTGTTCCGTATATTAGTTTCGTAGACAGTTTAGCCGAGATGGTATATCTGTGGGTGGCTTGTGTGGTCGTAGTGTGCGATATGAATTGGTCGATCGCGAGAAGTTTTCGGGGAGCAATTTTGCTCGGGGAGAATTTGTTTTTGGCTCCTGCTGCAATAGCGTTTGATGAATGATTTATGTGAGGCAGGGTTGTCAAAACAATATTAAAACTTTTCCTTTTTTATTGAATACCTCACATTTATGAAGCGAGAAATACTATAAATTTACATGCATCGTGGCAAAAACTGATTCCTTAATTTAACCCTAATTTACGCGAAGTATTTGGCCAATGCATTTTACAGCGCGAGGAGTCGGGAATGCTCCGCTATCTAACTCCTAAACTAAGACTTCATGGGAGCACCAAAATTGGTATGCGTGATGGTGTTCACCAAAATTTTTTAGCGTAATAGGTTTTGACGTGATGATGTTGTCTTAGTGAAGTCACGGCTGTATTTTTGAAAAATGATATCATTTTTGCAGTGATCACGAGGTTACAAGTGGTTGAAATTTTGCTCATAAGATTGTTTTTTAATACTAAATCATAAAATACCTAAGTTAAGTTGGTTATAACACAAAAGACTTTATATCTTATGACGTCATTTAAGTTAAATATTATCTAAAAAATTACTTAAATTTTAGAAAGTGATTTCGGGAAACCTCAAAATTGGAAAACGTTCGGTTACCTTAGCAACTTGAAATTTTTAGGAGTTATGTATAATCGAATATGGCTAAAATTCAAGTTGATTAGAAATAAAAGTATTTTTCTGAAGGGATTTATCACGAAAAACCTAAAAGGGCAAAAAATCCCCTCTCCGTGTGAAATAGGGTTAAAAAAAGTAGCACAATTAATTAATGCACTTATTTTTTGGTAAAAGCAAACGTATAATAATACGTAGCTCATTTTCGTTCAAAATTTAAGAAAAAATTATGAGCAATATTAGCTTCGATATGATTAAAGTAATGAAAAACACGACCCAGTGCAATGCCTTTGAAAGCAATTTGTAATAGTTTTCTTGGCATTTTCTATATTGCCACTGTTTAAGCTGTCTGAAGCCTTCTTTAAAGAATCATGGTTTATACAGTACTAAGAACTATTTTCACCCAAGAAAAGCTTTATTTATGTAACTTTATTTTTCAATAAAATTCGAGAACAAATTGAGAACAAATCAAATTGATTATTCATGAAATTTGTTAAAAAATCATTTACTCTCAAATGTAAATTTACTGGTTCTTATGAAAAAAAGTGTATATGCTGGCAAATTACTTCACTCATTTTTTTTTCACAGACTGTTTGAAAGGCTCTAGTTTGGCTTACACTGGGACTCGCAATTATACCAAATCAGGAGCTTCCTGTAGAAGATGGAATGAAATATCGTCAAATTTTTCCAGTGAAAACCACAATTACTGCCGGTATTAGTGACTATCTTTATTCAAAGATTCTACAAGCTTTTTTCATTATTATTTATATAATTACAACCATACACGGGTGCTGTTGCATGTATATAGACGCTAGCTTCTTTGTTGTCTGCGTGGCTGAGAAGTAAAGGTATGGTTTGTAGGACAACTATGGTTGCAAAATCTTAGTTTAACCTTATTCTGTTCGGTTGCATCGTTGTGACTTTGTCTAAGACGCTGCAAGGTGATTATCTCTACTTGGTGGGTGCGAATTCGTCCACGAACAACTTGTTTATGTGAATGAGCAGAGTGTGGATTATCCAATAGTTAGCACCTAACGTAGTCCTGCGACAGGAGGAAAATATGCAACTCCACCAGCAACTAGTTTTAACGTTTCTCTGACTTTTTCTCCGTAGTAGAGGCCTACTTCTTAGATGAGAAAATTTGAAAAAAGTAAAATCATACCCAAAAGAATTTATGCTATCCTCTATTACCAATTAGATGATGCATCAAAGCAAGACCTTTTGATCAAGTTTAAATTTATGCAGTAGTTAATAAGTGCTTGATTCTTATCATAAATAGAGGTTCCAGAAGTCTAATACTCCAGTTGATAATTAAAAAGTATATGGAGATGTTTTTTGAAACAGTCAGCACCTGTACAGATAAAGCAAAATTATTAGAATTTTACAATTCGAGGGTTGGCCAAAGGACCGTGCTCACCACATGACGAAGAGTTTGTAACCGATAACATAGTGTCAAATAACCGATCAGTTGTCGAGTAACCGATTATAACTCTATCATAACGATCATAAACGATCACAGTAAAACAAAATAGCAGTGCCCGTGTGGTTAGAGCGTTAGTTACTAAAACGACTCGGGTTCGACTCCCGGTCGAGTCAAACCAAAGACTATAACAATTGGTATTTACAGGTGTTAACGTTTAGCAAAAAAAAGAGACTGTGTGATGCCTCCGCATTATGTGATAGAAAGGTGGACGTGTGTTAGCCTGATTCGAAGACTGAAAGGTCACGTCGTTGTCTCCTGGCCGAGGCAACTTGGTTATAAAATTACAATCATTTAATATATTTTTATCAGAATTATTTAATATATATTTAATATATATTTATCTATATTAATATATAAATTTAATATTTAATATATATTTATCAGAAACCCGTCAGGCGATTTAAAGGGAACTTGGTGCTACATATTCAACGGTAGTCGAGAGTATTGTGATATTCCAAAATGTGGTAAGTAATCAAACTTCTATCGAAATCACACTGCTAGTATCTAATAATTTACCTCTAAACAGTATAAAATTATTTTCTTCAGTCAAGGTTGGTGGAGAAAAAATAAAATTTGACAATACGATGTTTAAAATTCACAAAATACTTGAAGTTTAATGTTTAGAGTTTTTAAATCACAAAAATCAAGCAGTTATACTTCCATAGATGCGTTTTGATTCTTGTAATTTGAAAATAATGTAACAACGCGTTTACGCTTTTGCAGCTGACAATTCAAGAGTATTTTGGACAAATTACGACGATCACGCCGAGCTGGCTCATATATTGTGGATGCATGCTGATCCGGAGGTTATTAAGAACGAAACAGATGCTAATGGAGTTTTCAACGTTCCAGTTCTCCTTCTTTCCAATACTTCCATAGCGGAGTTTTATGCAATAACTGGGGACTACAAAAGCAACCTCTTATTTTACACAGATTATGTGTAAGTATCAGTAGTCGGTGGGGTGGCCGAAAGGGTAAAACACAGTTTTTACGACGAACCTGATCGCATAATTTGCATTATCTGGGTTCACCCCGCATCTTAATAAGCAATTTGTTGTGTTCTAGGATAAAGCACTTTACGATGATTATGTCTGCTTGGTGAACTCGAACAAAATGCAAATTTAAAAGAACTGATGGCAGAATCAATGGAGGTACAGTATCTAAAGTTAGGACAATAATTGTATTAGATGACATTGGCGTTGACTCCATTATTTTTGGCCCGCAGTTTCAGAGATACTTTACTTCAAACACGTCGTAGTGGGCTCTTTAATTTTTAGTTTTATTCCAAATCCTAGTGTTTCAATGCAATAGCCTAGCCCAAGGAGGCCTTTGCTAATCTAATTACAGATCAAAAAGCCTCTGTGGCTGAGCCTAATTGCGACGATGCTTTAAGATAGAACTACGATGGCGTCCCTGATGCTATATCAACTTTAGGGCTGCCAATAAAAATTATGATCAGGGAGCACCTTACGTCGTGTTTGCAGTATGTCTCTGGAACGGCTGGGTCAAGAACAATGAAGTCAACGCCAGTCTAATCTAACACGATTGTTCTAACTGTTGATGTTGGCGTTGGACTCCGGCAAGGGTGTATTTTGTCACCTCTTCTTTTCATTGTTTACTTGAACTGATGGATCGACAAATATGCAGCCAAGCTGACGAGTGTCACAATTCGAAATTTCAAAATCAGTCGTTGCTATTCGCTGATGATTTGGTTCTGCTTTCTTCCACAGAATCTGGCCCCCATCGCGCATTAAATAGGTTTGCAGATTAATGCGACACCGCCGGAATGAAAATAAGCACGGCCAAAACTGAGGCACTTCCATCTTTCAAGAAATCCTGACCAGTGTGTGTTGCAAGTGAATGGAGCGGCACTGAAGCAGGTAGAGAAGCTCAAGTATCTTGGGGTTGCATTTACAATTGACGGAAGGGAAGACAAAGAACTGGATCCCCGAATAGGCAAGGCTAGTGCAGGAATGCGAGCTTTGCACTATTCGGTTGTCATGAAACGAGAGTTGTCAAAAAAGTGAAAGCTCTCAATTTTCAAAGCAGTTATTGTCCCCATTCTCGCTTATGGTCATAAATCTTGGGTAATGACCAAAAGTGTGCGATCACAAGTGCAAGCGTCGGAACTGAGGTTTTTACAAAGATTCGAAGGAGTTACACAGTTCAACAAGGTGCGTAGCACTAAGATTCGAAAATCTCCTCGAGCCGTTACCTCTCCGAAATAAAAGATCTCAGCTTAGATGGTTTAGCCATGTAAGCAGAATGCTTCAGGAAAAACTATCCAAGCAAGCTTTACCTGCCAAAGCAAATGCGAAAAGACCAGTTGGATGCAGAAATGGAAACGGTTGGGTCGACCGGCTGGTTGGATTACCGGTCGGGTCGAGATTCTTCGACCGGCCGGTTAAGCTGGTTGAAACAACGGTCGAATTCTCCTTTCTTGTAGCTAAAAGACATCTAAGCAACAACAGAAATATACATATATATATTTCATTATCTTTTGGCAAACAACTTTTGATAAAAAACAGCACTAACAAACCACGCTTTTTGAAAACCCTCGTTGAATGGTTTCAAGTTGCGACTAATATGCTGTTACCATTAAGACATGCACATCCGGGGGCGTATTTAGGGGGGGCATTGTGTCATGCCCCCGTTTGGGGCACGGCACAAGGCAAAAAGTGCAAAATATAGCCTACGTGAAAATTGTGTGATGAGATTATAATAAAGACATGCATGTGGAAGAGGCTTACGCTACTTGATATTTTAGCATCAGTTTAATTAGCTTGAGAGTAGAAGTGGCGCAGGTTTCAGATTTTTTAGTACATGCTAAAATCCTGCCGCTTTGAAAAGCTTTTTTCAACTTAAATTTGCCACACTCTACTCTGTGCAAGAAAGACATAGCCTTATTTTTTAATATCAAACTAGCCGTGGCTTGTTCTGAAGTATAGCAGCATTTCTACAAACTGCAGTGGCACATTACATTTCGAATAATTTCTTGCCAATGTCATAAATGTTAAATGTTTACTGCCTGGCAAATTGCAAATAATCTGTCACCAATAGCTAAAAAATTTTAATCTCTTATCTTGGCTTTACTCATAATATCATCGGAAAAAAGTCTAACAATTTAGATTGTGCCCTCCAGTTCTTTTTATGCTTTTTTTGTGCACATTTTGCGCTGAGCAAAACAGGTATTTCAAACTGAAATTTAACCTAAAAAGGTCTTAAAATTGAGCTATTTTTGCAAAAAACGCAGAAGTTTTTTTGCGTTTTTTTCTGAGACCCCCGTCCGGAGTCACAAATTTTAACACCTCACCATGCCCCACCTTTTTGAAAATTTTTCATAAGATGAATTGAACAGTGAAAAAACCTTCTGTGAAAAACCGCTTGACCGGGCCAGTCAGAAACCGGTCGACCAATAGATTTTGAAATTTACCGGTCGAGTCGGGTCGAGAAAATCTTGACCAGTTCCACTCCGGTTGGATGACCTAGAACGAGATGGACCAATTGCAATGAGGATCTTGGATGGAATCGCTTGGGACTTCACCAAAGCGAAATGATGAATGTGATGGAAGACCGTAAAGTGTGACACGTTAATCTCGAGCTGCTGCCCCGGCAACTCTCACGGAAAAGCGGACAATAAAGAAAGAAGAAAAGAAGATTTGGATTTCAGTCCTCGTTTTACCTTAAATAAATCAAACGTTAACCGGAAAACTTGGTAAATGGCCAATTCCTTAGCGGGTAGGATTCATGCAAAGGAAAAAGCCACCATCATTTTCTGGTGACCGAAGAACTAAGAAGCGTAAATTAAAAAGTACTGAAGTGTTAAAATTATCCATTGTTCTCAGAGCGAGGCCTACCATATCTTTTGGGGCCTGTTTAGAGTTTATGGATGCAATACTATTTTTTGCAGGGTCATTCTTTATTGCTTTATTTTGAAGTCTTTGTTTACGGAAATCTGTTTAACGATATTTTTACAAATCACTAAAAACCTTTGCTATCGGTTTTGGAGAAATTCAGTAAATTGTTGATTTAATTGCTGTCTCAATACATTAGAAAGTCCATATTACAATATTGGTTTTACGTTAGGTTAGATCACATCAGTCTTTTACAAAAGTACCGGGTTTTGTTTTTTAAAGACTGTAAGTTTTTGAACAAACATTGCAATCTTGCATTTGGAAACCCTATAATTCAAAACCCAACAAAACATTTGGAAATTTGCTTAAAGAGATACGGCTCAAGTTGTATTAAAGAAACTAGAACTATACTAGAGGTAGTAAAGAGGTGCCCAAAATCTTGTTTTACTATTCCCCTTATCCGCAAAAATAGAATTAGTCCGTTTAACTCCGTACCTTTGGCAACCCTGCGCTTTGAACTTTCGTGACATCGCAAAAGGCTAAATTTGCTAAATTTCTTGCAGAATAAGCAAAGCGATGTTTAATATTTTACAAAAAAAATTTCCAAAGTCATCCTTTTCCTATGTCACAAAAGTTCGAAACGCAAGGTTGCCAATGGTACGGAGTCAAGTGAATTAATTCTATTTTCGCGGATTAGGGAAATACTGGAACAAACTTTTGTATACTGTACAAACAATTCCAGCAACGCCGTCTTCTCGACAACTTGCGCACTGTGCAAACAAAAAATTTAAACAATCATTCTTATAAGATTTGTGCTGAACTGAAATCACAATTCTTCCATTCCAACCAAAATGTGTTAATTAAGGATACGTAGCATATGGAGCGTATTAATTTGGACTTCAAGGGACCAATTCAATCAATCAATCGCAATAATTATTTATTGATTATCGTAGATGGGTTTTCACGTTTTCTCTTAGTGTTTCCGTGTAAAAATACCGCTTCTTCTACTGTAATTCAATGTCTTGATAAGCTTTTTTTATTAACCGGCACACCGAGCTTTGTTCACACTGACAATACCACTTCGTTTCTGTCTCATGAGTTTAAGCAATACTTACTAAGACGTGGTATAGCGTCTATTAAATCTAGATTTAATCTATTCTATTAAATCTAGACGTGGTATAGCTTCTATTGAACATACCATCCCGCAGGAAATGGGCAAGCCTAGAAAACTGAGTGAACAGTGTTTGGAAAGCCATTCAGGTTGCATTACAAACATTTAATTTACCCTTGTTATATGAAAGTGTTTTACATGATGTGTTGCATTCGATTAGGTCATTCTTGTGTGTGGCTACTAATTCAACGCCTCAAGAGCGATTTTTGTTTTTCAACGACGTCGTTCTTGCGCTGAAAAATCCCTTCCGATCTCGATTACAGTAAATGAAAAAAATTTTTAAGCGCTTTGTCCTTTACAGTAATAGTGATCCTTTTGTTGATGAAGTTGAACTCATCAATGTAAATCCGACATAATTATGCCAACGTTCGATATCTTGTGGGTAGGGAAGCTACGATTTCCGTTCGTGATATTTCTCCTTGTTTAGGTAGCTTGTGTCCACCGGTGAATCTTGGCACACCAAATGTATTTGATGTATCACATGATTTTAGTTACAATAATGTGTCAAATAAAAATGATTTTTCTGTTAATTTGGAATTTGAATCTTGCACTAGTTTTGATTCAAGTGAATCCTTAATAAGTAAATCCATTTTAATTTTTTTTTAATTTGCGTGACAATAGCACTGAATCTGCTTATGAAAATGTGAGGCAATCCAGCCATAGTTACAAGGGTGTTCCTCCGTCCCGTTATGGCATAAATTACTAATTTTGGAAGAAAGTGAAGCTATTTTTCTATTCACTCAGTGCTGTGACGTTTTGTTCCTTTTTTTAGGAGGGAAAAATGAAGCGTGTTTTGGTTTGTACAGTTCGAAAATTATCGAAGAGACGCGTTTTGCTGAAATTCGCCGTGCACAAAAAATTATGTAATTTTTTTTTCGCAACGCGAGACGTGTTCAATTTTTGTTTGGTTACGCGTGCAAAGTTTTGTTTGTTATGCTGTGGTTATAGCGTTATCAGTCGAAAGTTTCAGAGATGGGAGCGATATACTGCTTTGCTGTTTTTGCTAACCTTTTTCTATTTTGTTTGTAGACTATATTTACTTGATATGTAGAGTTTTTAGTTTGTTTAAGCTTTGAATAAAGTAAACCTCACTTCATAACACCTCTGTATTACTTCAAGTAGAGTTCTCTATTCTTCAATATAACCGATCTCGACCATTATCTCTTTCATGAAGTGCTTCGAAAATGCTTTAAAGAAATTTAATTACTGTATATAATTGCATCTATCAGAATTTTGCCCTATACGAGTGATAAATGGTACAGGATAATGCAGCTATAGTAGCCACATTAGCTTTCCGATCATGAAAAATGCACACATATTAACGGTTTGGTACTGATTAGACTTTTACTTAGCGCAAAATTCATTTCTCAATAATTCTTAGTAACCTTTGTGTGCTGGCTTTAATCTGTTTTCTAAATTTAAATCAAAATGCTCATCTGTATGCTCCCGAAGCAGTAATAGTTTACAAAACACCATCCTTTTCGCAGATCGGAATATCTTGGAATTCGAGACCTAACCACAAGTAAAACGACCATAAAATTTCACGGGATGGCGCGAGGCATCGAAAACCTTGCTTATGATTGGGTATCAGGAAATTTGTATTGGACGGACTCGTTCTTCAATTGGATAATGGCCACCAACCGAGGATTCCGATTTTACACTCCAGTATATCGAACAGTCGAAGCAAGACCATATGCATTGACAATTCACGCAAGATCAAGGTAAATATATGAGATGTTATGTTTGTGTTTGTTGCGTAGCATTTTTGTGTCTATGATGCTCATATATGGTTTAAAAATTAGAAATTTATTGGGTTTAAGAAATTATGCGCAAATTTAACTCTTAGAAGGTTTTGAAGAGCTTATACAGACTTCATGTACACTTTCAGTTATTTCCAAGAAAAGTTGAGAATAATTTTTTTAATTACTTGGGATATCAAGTGAATTATTTTGTGTTATCTCAATTGTTGTCACCAAGAATATTAATTAAATCAAGTTTATTAGCTCAACTAGTGGGGCAGACAATTTTTTTAACATTTCGATATGCTAGATGGTTAGGGCATGTACTGCTTATCTTCCTCAGGGCTAGAATGAGAAGTTAAAAACAAGCGTACAATAAATGAAAGAATCACGGGACAAAATAAAGCATAGAAAAATTATCACAAGTTGGAAACGAAAAAATGACATATTGGCGGAGCGTGAAAAACAATAATGTTACGTCATGATGGGGTTCGAAGAAGAGTAGCTGAATTCCCTACCATTTGTTCGGCTGCTATTCTTCAAACCCCATCACGACATTATATCATTGTTTTTCACGCTTGGAATAATTTTTTCGTTAACGTATGATTTATTTTGTCGCGTAATTCTATCATTAATCGTAAGCTTATTTTTAACTTCGCATTCTAGCCCAGACGAAGATAAGTAGTTCATGGCCTGAGCATATCCTGTTGAAACGTTGGCAAAGAAGCTTTCTGCCCCTCCAGTTGAACAAATAAACTTGATTTATTTTGTGTCATACTTTTCTATACTTTTTCAACGCAAATATTAAGCAGGTCTATAATACATTTTTCAAAACAAAATTTGTGCTCCTCTTTTCAATCTTGCTTTCATATAAGTAATATTTCAACATCAATATTTCTTAAATGAATAAATCCCAGTTTTACGCAATTGAGTAAAACAACAAAACAAAGAATCACGTAAGACAATGCAAGCAAGATATTGCAAAAGGCAGTCACTTAAATTGCAAGAAGAAGCTGCGAAGGAACTTCTGCTGTTGCTACCATGCTTTTCCTTGCGCCCCGTCACTACGCACGTGGCCGCTGCTGATGAGTACTATTGGATGTCTGGGTTTGAGGATACTCATCAATGGGTACCCAATGGCCGCAAGAAACCTTTTGGCTATTTAGTAGAACTGAAAGTCTTCTAGGTAGTTTTGTTTAATAGTGAGACATGCTACTGCTTGGTAAAACTGTTTAGCGGCGTAGTGCCCTATGCCGTCGACTGGCTTGCTTAGAAGTTGAAATAAATGCTCTTTGTGCAGTCAGAATTTCAATTTGCCTTCGACTTTAATCCTATTGAACAAGCCGCTGCTTACAAGTCAAGCCGAAACTTAGAGTTGGACAACGCTCTTTCGGACTGTTAGCCCTCATCGGCAAGTCTAAAAACCGTTTCACAACCCCTAGAAATTATCAGTAAATAACATCACTACTAACAGTTTTGAAAGTTTTGACAAGAACTAACAGTCGTAAACAGCGATGCCCTGTTCTGTGAACTTGATACTACACATTTTTAAAAACATTATCTTACAAAATACGAGGCTGAAATTTGCTGAAAATTTTAGAACAAAGTAAGAACAATGACACCCTCAGTATAAGCAAAATAATTAAGAACACAATTCAGATTTAAAAAGCCTAAAATTAGTTTCTTTCAAGTGCCGTATCGTAACGAAATAAGCAGATTTTTGCAATCATGGTCTACGAACTTCTGTACTATTTTGCCCTTGCAGCTTTGACAATCGGCAAAACTTTTACACAACTCCACTTCTTGCCAAGCAAGAATGAATTTGCATCTTTTCATTCTGTACTGATACTTAAAAACAAGTGAGGCGAACAATTTGTGAAAACTTAAGTGCGGCTAGCCTCAGCCTAAAATTTATTGGTTCTTTTAAAAAAATTACACTCAATTTTGCCGTACAGACGTAATTACTTACAGAGATGGGCGCGATACTCTAAATTTGAGTTAAGCGATAACGATACACGATGCCCTTAATTTTGGTTAATTCGATACCAATACGCGATACTTTTGAATTTCCTTAATTCGATACCGATATCGAAACAGTATCGCTGATAAATTTTAACATCAAAAGCGCTGCGCAGCAAACCGCAACGATCTTTTTAACCAGTAAAAGGGCAGCGCAAAACGAGCATTTTAATTTTTTTAATTTTTGAAGCGCAGCACAATTTCCGCAATAAACTTTTTAATTCAGTTGAAGCGCAACTCAATTCCACTTTTGCGGAACGGCATTTTGATACTAAGTCAAAGCCCAACTTAACTTCCACAATTAAAATTACAAGGCACCACAAAAATACCGCATTTTGCAATTTTTGACGGAACGAAAGGAAGTAATTTGCTAGAGAAGGCCGAAATTTATCACTATTAATATCGAAATGAAACCAAATTAAGTTAAAAGTATAAATTTGCGCTATTAACCGAAAAATAATTTGGATGCGCTGCGCAGCTAAAGCAACAAATTTTAAAAAGTTCAGTAGTCCGCAACACAACTTCTGTAATGCTTCAAAAAAAAAAATTCAAAGTGCAACTCAACTTCCGTAAATTGTCCCTGAAAAATCGATTTCTTTAAAAAAAAAATGCTGTGTCGGCGCTGAGCCGTTGACAACACGATATCCTATTTGAAAGGCACGAGAAGAGAACCGTACAGTCCCCCCATCCATAGACGAATTGCTTACTGTTAAGACCAACAGATAAATACGTGACTATATAAAAAATTAAACTGCTACTTTCACCGTTTTATCCCTGAAATTATTATTGTCGATTGAGTTTCAAATATGCTACAGTTCACTTTCGTT
The DNA here is from genome assembly GCA_963965965.1 of Trididemnum nubilum. Lineage (NCBI taxonomy): Eukaryota > Metazoa > Chordata > Ascidiacea > Aplousobranchia > Didemnidae > Trididemnum > Trididemnum nubilum. The sequence continues at coordinate 4,870,945 of OZ014482.1, forward strand.
CACGTTGCAGATAAATTTTTTCGTACCATAAAATTAACACCCTTTGAGTTTGAAAAAAACAAACGCATTCGTAGTATCTTGAGCGATTTGCTTATTCCGGATGAGATTAATTGATTGCAATGAGCTGTTGTTTAATGCTTTTAAAGAAAAGATATCGCGGATTGTGTTGTATCGGCTACATGGTGAAAAAATAATTATTCGATACCGATACGTGCTACATCTGATCAATGCTAATTCGATATTGATACAAAACAATAGCGCCGTACGTCCCTCCGGTCGGTATCGCGATACTGCCCATCTCTGATTACTTGTATAGTATTCCTTAGATTCAATGACGAAAATAATTTTTCTATTGCCGACCCAAAGCAGTTCTTTGAAAAACTTGATGATTGTTTCAGGAAACTTTATTTCTCATTGTTTGCGCAACGTAATTCGACCGTGATAGAAACCGATCTTGCTGGAAAGAACGCGAGGATAATTTTACCTAATCATTACGTAACCGACGTCACGGGACTCGCAGTTGACTACGTTGAAAACAGGTCAGTAATTGTTATATATTTGCTTATATCACATTTTATTTAGTGCCTGATTTGCATAATACGGTATGAATGCATTTCAATTAGCAAAAAACTAACACTATCGGTATTTGATTGCCGTCTCAGAAGTTTGGAAAAAATTAATAATTTTTCAAGTAGAAAAACTCTCAGTAGTAAAGTAATCCTTCAAACGTTGTTATGTTTGCAAATGTAAATATTTACCACTTTTCAATAACATTTTTTCTAAAAGACATATTATTACATTAAAAATTGAAGTTTGCTTGAATCGTAGACCCTGGGCTTGAGAACCACCGGATGAGAGTGTGATTCTTTAATTTTTAAAATTTTTTCGACAATGTATTTGTCATTCTAGAAATTAACGTGTGTTGACTTCTAGGAAGGCCATATTTCACGGAAAATTTTTATCTACTTTTTTATAAGTTGTGACCTAAACTCAAATCCTGACTCTAAAAAACTGTAACTCAAATTCTCATTTTAATACTCGAAAAAGCTAATAAAAAATGCGGAGATGAATACCGGGTTTTCTCAGGTTTGTTTTATTCTCATTAACTTAAAATTTTCCACAGAGCTGGACAGTGCTGTTTCGAGCTTTTAGCTCTCATTAGCGGCCCATAGCATATCTAACCAAAGGTATTCCCCAGCTGGACAAACCTCTCGGCCAATCGGGACAAACCTTAAGAGATTTCCGGCTCTGAGCATCATTGACTCTCCAGCGCCGTCCCGAAATAGCGTTGTCCAGCTCTGTGCATCAATGACTCGAGCTGCTTGCGGCTGTAGGGTTGGTGGTTGATCTGGCCATCTAACTGCCAGTGGAAGTTGTTCTGACTCCCAGGAGTCGACCACGTAGGACGTCAAGCTTGTACGGTTAAAATTTTCCGTTAATATAGCCTCTCCCAAACTTTAAATCTACTTGACAAAATATTATCAAAAACTTTTACTTCACTATACGGCATGCTTATATCTAATTAAAGTACTTTAACCTAGTTTATGGAATACTCAACACTATTATAACTGCAGTTATGATGTGTTTGCTTTTAAGCAGAGTGATTTTGGATTCGCATCTATTTCTTCTTTGTTACGTAATATAAACATCATTCATTCACATAATGGCCAGTCTGTATTTTCTAGTGCATCTAGCTTCTACTTCTGAAACGGTAGAATTATTGTGTTTGATTTCCATGGTCGCTTCCCATTAAAGCTTTTAAAATCAATAACATTTTTTCTGCTTGACGTTCAGTATTCAAAATGACTCTGTGAAGCCTACGCTAGCTTCAAAGCGAAAGTAGAAAGGCATTATTGCTGTCTCTTGGCAAATTTACCGAGGCAGCTTGCAGTTAAAACTACAGCAAGACAGTCTTCCTATCTTCGTTACCTTGAGAAAAATACAGAACACAATCATTGTGCAGTAACGATTTGTTTGAACTGATTGCTTTGGTCGCATTCAGGCTCTACTACACCGACTACAATGGATTCTCGAGCTCCCTCAGAAGCTCGGACATGAATGGCAACAATATCACCGTGCATATCACCAAGGCTGACTCTCTGTTTTGGAACGTTGCTTCATACAAGGTAGGAGCTAAGCAACGAAGCGACTGACTTTAGAGCAACTACAGTTAGTGACGCAGTTGAGTAAGTCATCGAAAGGCTGCGATTCCCATTGGCTCAATTCCCCATTTGCACTGCATCAATCGTTTTGTCCTTAAAAAACCGTGTGCTTATTTATCTATTTTTTACTGGGGTCAAGTAGTTAACCGTCTTAATGGCCCAACCTGACAAAATAACTTGCAAATAGAACTTTAAAAGGTGTTCGGTATTGGTGTGATTTGATAAACGTAGAGTGTCAACGCATGAAAAGGTGAACGTATAATAATTTGATTACCGTGATGCACCACTATAACAAATATTTATGCGATGGTCGTCTGCTTTGTAGCATTTAAACAAATGGATGGTGGCTGCACCTAAAAGATTTTTTTATCCAGGATTTTCTTTACGTCACTGATTTGTTTCCGACTGGTGGGATTTCTGGATCTAATCAACTTCTTTACTCAGTTTGGTTTGTGGGAAAGAAAAGCCAATATCGGCATAGATACAGAATAAAAGGTCAACCAAGAGGAGTTACAGTACTAAGCGAACAAGAAGACATGCCTGCAAACATAAGTAAATGAATTTTCTGAGCTTTCATTTTGCTTATATTGTATTGAGAGTTAGTTGAATTTGAGGACATCAAAATTATGAACAATGAGATCTCATGCTTATAGAGTCACAACCAAAAGTTGACATTTTCTCAATGCTTATAATTGTACTGAAAATTTTACAGAAAGAGCAAATGACCCATTAAAATAGCCAAGTAATCGCGAATTTTGAAAGTTGTTGTTTGAAGCTAACAAATAAACAAAAATTCACACACTAACATTGATGAGAGAGCACCATGCTGAAAGATAGTTATTGAACTTAAAATGAACCTTTGAAAGATCTCAAAATAAACCTGAAGATACAGAGCGATTGTGGATAAGCAGCGCATTATGAATCAATGGATGTTATTACCAGTTAATAAAGAGCTTATTTACAAGGCAAGTTTTTGGGGCAAGTTTTTGCAACTTTTTTTTACATTAGGGCATTAGGGCAAGTTTTTGCAACTTTAGGGCAATTTTTGCCCTAAAGTTGCAAAAACCATTAGGGCAAGTTTTTGCAACTTTTTTTTACAGATTCCGGCAGCTTACGAAATACTCAGACTTTACGGAGTACGGAATGTTTTAAGCTTTTTCCATAAATTTTTATTTGCAACTTTTTGCAATTTTTTTCGGTTTTACGTCCAACTTTTTACCGCAATTTTTTATTTATTTATGCGCAAAATAAGTAAAGCGTGATTTGAAAAATATGCTTTGAAACTACAGCAATTCTAGCATTCTTTTTGAATTGTGTAACAACGAGCTTTGTGACGCATTGGCTGTGTCTCAATGTTATCTATATGATGCAACAATTGGTTTGAATTATAGAAGTTGAGCTGGAACCCTAGAAGTACTAGTACCATATAGCGTCAGACCATGGTTGTGGAGCCTTGTTGAAAAGTTCTGGCCCCAACTCTGGCTTCGAAATTTTCAAGGCTCCAACGATGTTGTTTAAAACCGTTGTGCATAGACCTAAATACAACTTTTTACCGCAATTTTTGTTAAAAATAAATGCAACTTTTCTTTGCAAATTTTGTTTAGAATAAACGCAACTTTTTCAGAATTTTAGTGCAACAAAAACTTGCATAATGATTAGGAATCAGAGCAAATAGAATTAATTCAATCGTCAAAATGTAACATCCTTAAGAGCTATCCGATAAATTTTACCGGTAACAAATTGTGTATTAACCTACTCTTCGATAGGCTACAGCAGTAGGTGATTTTTAAATTCTGCAGTAATTAAATACTAGTTACTGGTTGGATAGTGATTTGGAGTTCCTCCTTGCAGATGTAGATAAGAGCAGCATGGCGTGCAGAGGAAGTGCTTCTCCTTTGAAATCGGTTTGGACTGCAATACCCGGGGAATAATAATGGTATTTACAGTAGTACTCCACCATTGAAATGGTGGGCACCTCATCACGCACACTGGAGGCCACTGCTGATAGGTGCCAAAGCGTTTCCTACTTTGACCCTTGTTGGTGGGTGGGTGGCTTCACTATTATGTCTTCGCATGAAGCGCAAGCAGTAATTATAGTTTGTGATTTCACCCGAGCTAGATAAGGGAACTGATGGCAAATCGCGATAATGCGGCGTCTCAATTTGCAGCTGCTTTTGTGTTCGCGAAAGGAAAACGCACAATGATAAAAAGAAGTATTTGCCTACTCAATGCAAGGAGAAGAAACAAAGAAAAGTAATCATAATTATGGATGATCTAGATTGTAGAATGTTTAGTTGAGGTTTATTGAAATGCGGATCCGTTATCTATGACGAACTAATATTTCAATTAGCTTATTCTTTTCAGCTAGCAGCATTGGTGAATGCCACAGCAATTTACTCCCAGCATGTGAACACATCTGTCTCCCACGGGTCGGAGCCAGAAGGGAATGTCAATGTTCGTTAGGTTACGTAAAGAAAGGTGACAACCAGTGCGTCACAAGTAAGTACGAGAATACTGTAAAACTTCAGAAATTAACATTGATGCTGCATTATTTCCAAAATCACCTAACATGCCAAAATAATTTCTGAGTGATAACACATGCTCAAGCTGACCATCCACAGCAGGCTAAAAATTGGTAACCATTACAGTAGTAATATTTATTGATTACTTTTGAAAAGATTGATCGAAAGCTGCATTGTTCAAATCAAATCTTTTATTATACTCGCTCTATTACGCCGAAGCGTGTAACGAGTTGGCTTGGCCCATTTCCGCGTCATTGCGCCCGGGCAACACAGCTTTTTTTGAAGAATTGTCTCAGCGGTGGCGAGCTGTTGGCAACACTACGTCGGAGATTTGAACCTCCGACCTTCCGCTCCAGAGACGAACGCGTCACCGCTTGACCAACTGGGCGGTTTGAGATATTCACCGACAAGGTCTTTTTAGCAACAACATCAAACTGCTGAAAACGTTTTGTTCAATCTACTTACTCTGCTTTCAGATACCTTCTACGATGAGTTTCTCTTGGTAGCCGACGCTGGACAGGGAAAAGTATTCAAAGTTCCATTTAACTACAACAAAAACCAATCTCCAAGCTATGGAATAATGGAGGTGACAGGTAACGACACACTTTTTAGTTATTACGACCTGAACGTATCCTATAAATTTTAATTAAACCTATTAGATCCCTTCATGTTCTCGGTGCACTTGAAATTTGCTCAATAGCAATAGTAGTTAGAGGAGGATCATATAACTGTTTAACACACCCCATATAAAAACTTTAAAAATCCTACACTATGTTCTTTTTGAGTTAGCTTATTCAAGCAGCATCTATTAAACACAGAGGCTTAGGTACACTGATTGTTATAAGGCTTTTAAAACCTTTACTTTCACTTGATGTTTTTGAAGGTTATTAATGGGTTGTAACGCATGTGGTGGTTCACTTATGTTTTGACTTCCCATATGTCGGTTGTTTGTCTGAATTTTTCCGTTTAGCATCTCGAGTAAGAAAGCAATTGTAAGAACAAATTTAGGGTTTTAAGATTTCGGCCAGCTCGCCTTTATTTTGGGGCAACATCATTTAGAAATTTTTATAGTCACATATTAAATGATTGCTTATGATAAGGTTTTTCGCAAAACAGCTTTTCGAATAGTTTAAAGCGTTATTGGACATTTTTGTGGTTAAGGCTTGCTGTATATTGGAATCCGATAAGATCAAAAACGATAAAAATTAAGTTTAATAAAAACTTACTTAGAGTAAAAATTTTATCATGACGTTAGACCTGAAACTCTTTCTTTGTTTGGTTATTGCAAATTTTTTGACGTTTTACGTGAAATCGTAGTATGAAGAATAGCATATTCGGTCTTCAATTCTTTTCACAATCTTCTGCAAACAAACTCTAACGTTTTTCGTCCGCTTCTAATTCTTATCAATGATTGATTATGATCAAGTTAAGATAAAGTCCGAAACTGCAGCAGGATAATCTAATTTTCGCAACATTCATGTTTCGCAGGAAAAAATTTAGAGATAAGTTATAGACAGTAGACAAGATTATACCGTGTTTTAACTTCTTTCGAAAACTTTCAATATGAATGTTTTGAAGTATTCTATAATTATGTCAAGCCATTTTAACATTGCCGTGATTTATTTTAGCTAAAAACAAAATTAATTGCCTAAGCAGAAGACTCAACTTTCATGTTATTTAAGTAACTTGATGTAAAAGCTCTGATTTCTTATATTTTTTAAATATTTTCTCGCTAAACGGAAAATAATAGCTAAACGATACTTAAATGTTACCTTGACATAGACAGAAGACAATTCAGCAGAGCCCTAGGCAACTTTCTACGGTTGTAATTATCAGTTATAACAAAGAAATATGTCTGGCAGTATACAAGTTATGATATTTTCTTTCAAAATAATGAACTGAAAGTTGAATGAATCTTTTTTCCAATAATACTCCAATTCACCAAAACTGCAAAATCATAAATGAGTAACATCACAAATCTGTCACGAAAGCCTAGGCACAAAAATAGCAGCTTCTTATACTGCAAGAGATGTTTGAACAAACTGATCATTAGCAGCTTTACGAGGCCGCTATTTTTTTCGTTTATAGAACACTATAACTTACCAAATAGCAGGTTAAGGCCGCCTATCAATCTTGAAAAGTTATTAAAACTATTTTTTGAAAAAAATAGTAGAAAGTTTCAATCATTTTTGTGTCGTCACTGCCCCCCTCCCCCCCCATCAGGTTTCGGAGAAGATTTTTTGTCTTGCTGTTGAACTTTGGCCAGATGTTAGTGAATGCCGATTGGTACTTAGAGGCACAGGTCCGATTCTGAGTTGGATCAAACGAATAATTTTAAATCTTTTCTACTTGAAGTTCAGCAACAAAAGGAAATATATGATGCTTTTACCATGCGTGGTAAGCAAGTGGGCAGGAGGCAGTTTGATTTCAACACCACAAGGTTGCTTCTGATCAAAGCAACTTGGTTAATGAACAGATGTAAATTAAAATTAGTTTGCTACTTTGATTAAATCATAGTTCAACCATATATCTGTCATGTATCCTATTGTGACTTAATATTACAGAATCAACTGAGCTTGAACATAGAGTTACAACAGTGGCTGTCGATACTAGGACTCAAGAAGTTTTCTGGTCTGACAAATATCTTCAGCAGATTCAGAAGTCGACCATCGAAGGATCGGTGATTACCACTCTCTCCAATTCAACCCATGGTTAGCTAAGCTCAATTTTGCATAAAAACATAATAAAAATTATATACAAAACAAAGATAATATTAGCGTTAGGGTTGACAAATCAGATGAATTATTCGTTGACGAATCAAAGTGAAATATTAATTACCTGTTACAGATAACTACAAGTTATCACGTCCCAACTGTCTGATTCGCCCGTATGAACTCTTCAAGAGCTAAAATTAATACAATCATATTGAATAAAAAACTACGAATTTATTATAACTTACTTTAATCCCCTAAAGAACCCATTTGGGCAAAACAGACAGTTAAAACGTGACAAATTTCGGTAATCTGTGCCCAGTTAATAAAAAAAAATGCATTTTTAAGACGAATGAAAACTTCTTTTACTGCTAACAAAAATTACCTTGGGCAATCAATATAATATTTTTCACAATTTTAAAACAAAAAAATACAAAGGAAATATTCAGTAGAAAGCAAGCAAAACTGCCAATTTAAAAATTATTATTGTTGTTAATAACGTTCTTAATCAAAATTATTTTACTCTTTGTAACGTTTTGGATGAATTGTTACATCACCATCAACCATCAAAGCACTTGAAAATAAACTGCAGTTAAGAGCAGTTCCTTATTACCGCATAATACATCATCATTGAAAGTGGACTTGCATTGATGTCATGCAGAAGAGAGTTTAATTTTGTTCTAGTAGATCACGAAAATGTTCCTTTTTTAGCGTCTTACATGCTGGTAGATCCTTGCACTCGCAACGTCTTCTTTGTCGACTCAAACACTCAATCAATTAAAGTCATGGATTCTACCGGAACAAACATCAAAACTTTAAAGCACACGAACCTTACGAATGATGCAAATACAAGCATCCAAATGCTGACTCAGGATTTAGTTCATAAGTAAGAATTCGATTACGCGGTTTTAGGTTTGTTATTTAGCTTGATTGAAGTTTAGAGAATGTAAATTGAAATTTGTTACTAGACTAACATGACAATTTATTAAGAACAATAAACTAAGAAAATTATAATAATAACCTCTAGACAGTACCCAGAGTCTAATAGACACAATCAATGTGCAATGTGCCCTGAGATTGGGCGAAACATAAGGCATGCGATTAGAAATTATTTTGAATTGAACTATTGTAATTATCTCTTGCAATATTGTAATTACTTAATACTTTTGGGAAAAAAAGTATTGTGTTGCGATCTGGTTATTTTGCGATTCCTTACCTTTCTACGCTCGTGTTCATACCTGTAGTCCTAGCTATATTGACGAGGAATAAAAGACAAATGTCGATTCCGAAATAGTATGTCTTAGGCTGTTAATTAAAGGTTTGATTGTGCCTATAAGACTCTAAATACTTCTAAGACTAACATAATTTGATAATAAATATAAATTGGTTAGTATTGGTCTTAAAAGTCCAACCTAAAACAACCAACTGAATCAAAAACCAGTATAATGCGGTTTTTCTTTGTGTGGTGTAACATATTTTGATCTGCATTGCAAAAATACGAATTGATCAGTCTTGCTTTGACCACAAACAAAACTGGCAATATTTCAGAAAATATTGCTTAACCTACCAATAATTGCTCAAGATGAGGCGTTTGACGTAGCCGTGATTCATCCTAAAAATGTTGTTGTTACTCTGAGATTGAGATTGGTAGACATTATTTAAATTAATTCAACAGAGTACAAACTATTCTTTTAAGTTTATTGAACTATAAAAAGTGCAATTTCATTTATTCTTTTTATCAAAAATCCTACTTTCGCTCTCCTATTTCTTCTGCATACATGAAACTTTATTTTTGTAATTATAGTTCCTGTTTATACTCAAGAAGTTTTGGCATTAGAAACAGAGGTTTGATGAATTGTTATGACCTGTACTTGAGCACTCAGCCAACTCTTAATGATACTTGAGTCCGATTAGGAAGCAATTGCCACAGCAGCAAAGTTCCACTTGCATTTTTGCTGTCTTTCTGATAATAATCCAATAATTGAGCATTGCTGTCCTTCATTCTGATACGATAATTATACTGTTAGGCCGAAACAGCATTTTAACCCCAAGCAAATTTGACATTTAGTCAGACGATATGACCAGTGCCCACTAAACCGTCGTTTTTGGTGTACTCAGCAAGCTGATCTTGCATTTGAACGATTGCCGTATTTTGTAGGACATGTAAACAAGTTAATTGTGTCTAAATGCCAATAAGAAATGACTAGCCCAAAGGAAAAAAAACAATTCCAACGGTTTTGTTATTTAAGATCAAAAACCATTTAAAACTAAAGAATTTCGCGAAAACAAAAATCAATCGAACTTTGCAGCAAAACTTTTCAAGTATATTTCGCCCCTTAAAGCATCATCACTTGAATAGCAGCTCATGTTTTGACATTTTTAAATAAAAACTGACGATAATCCTTTGGCTAGCTTAAGCAAATGGGAGTTAATTTCTACGTGGTACTGCAACAAAACAATGAAATATCTTTTTCTGAGTGAAAATACTAAATAAATCTTTGTGGTAAAGTGCAGCGGAATGCGTATTTTCCGAAGTTGTTGTGGCTGAACTCGTAATTTTGGGTTATTTTTGCAGAAAGTTGTATTGGACTGACACAAAGAATACATTGGGAGGAGGACAAGTTTGGAGGATGAACTTTGATGGGAGTGAAAAGGAGCTGGTTTTCGATCGCTTGAACAGGCCTCTTGCTATTACTGTGGACAATAAAAGTGAGATATTGTCAAATTAAAGATTAATATAGATATAGGCTATACTTCATAAAATTATCGATTACAAATCAAGCCAATTGTCCAGTTACTAGAAGATTAGTTTTGGCCAGCTAAAACTTCATTTGTACTGTACTAATTAAGACCGCTCTACATCGGGCGTAAAATTGTTAACGTAAAAGCGTATTTTTATTAATTTATTTTAATTCTTAACAAAAATTTAGTACGCCCGCGTATCACCTAGCTAACGAGCAAGCTGTCAGTTGGTTGGCATAAACTAAAAATACGTTCTTACGCTTGCAATTTGACGCTTAGTGTTGACTGGGTATAAAGCAACCAATACTCCAAGTAAGCAGTCAATATCTTTTTGGGAGCAGGTAAAATGATAAAAAACTGTTTAAAGGGTACTAATAGACTTTTGTCCAGGAGAAAGAAAAGCGGCCAGATATCCTCGTAAAGAACTGTTGCGATTGTAACATCAAGCTGTTACCCTGCCAACCAGACATGGTAGAGGCTTCATCTTATCTATTTTTATTGTAAAACATCAAGCAAGAAAGCTATGAATTTTTAAATTCTTTGGTCATTTTTTAAATTTTTTGCGTCGACCCAACTGGAAATTGAACAGGAGTTTCGTGTTTTAGTTGCATACGCTTATCCGCAAGACAAATGATTGGTAAAATTTATTTGTAAAGAGATTCTTGTTTATTTAGTTTATTCTCAACAGACGGCCGACTTTTTATTGGTGAAGCGAAGACAGCTATGATCTACATGCAACCGCTGTCAAAACTGAAGAACATCACAACAACATCTCATCTTTCGATCATCATGCAGTATGATCTCAACGCGCATCTTCCCACGCATCATCCATTTACCATGGAGTAGGTTTACAATTAATTAATTTCTTAGTCTCCATGTTTGTTTTGAGTCACTACATTGAATGAATTTTTGTGCTGTTTTCTACAAGTTTCTGTTTGATTGATTTTTGCCCTAAGTGGACCTAGTTCATACTGGCCTAATGCCATAGCATGTCTTTTCCGCTCAGAAAGAAGTTGATAAACATTTCTTGATCTTCTACGATATAAACAGACTGCAAGTGAAGTTTTGCATCAATTAAGATAAATTTGAACTCACTTGGTTTAATTGCAACACTCTTTTCACTCGCTTGCTGAACCGTTCGGTAAATGGATCCAAACAGCCACATAAAATTTTAGCGTTTTTACATATCCATTTATTGAACCCGTCTTTTACACAAAAAAAATGCAAAAAAGTGCCAAATTACGAAATAAAGAATTTGTTATGTGGTCAGCGATGTTAATTTGGTGCAGCATGATTCTTTGATTGGCACATATAGGCTTCTTTTGTAATTTTTGTGTCTCTTTGACACCTTTTGAGTCTCTTTGACATTTTTTGTGTCACTAAGCAATAAACAGCCTCCGGAACTTAGAAGCAGGCCTGAAAAGTGACCATGCAAAATCGTTGTGGGTGAAGCATTTGCCAAATTATGAAATTTTGGTGTGTTCTTGAGATACAAAAAAGTTAATGATTGTATCAAACTCAAAACTGCCCCAAACCAACAAATTGAAGGCACCGCTGTTGGAATTCGGTCTATTATCGTCATCTTTCAAACCTGATGTAGAATAGTACTTCAAAATTAATATAATGACAATTTAATATGAATTTTCTGTAAATTTTCTGATTTCCGTAGCTATAATTAAGTTGATTGAAAAAGATAATTTGAGATTTTTTTGAGCAATTTTGCCTTTTGCGATTAAATCAACAAAACATTTTTTGTTTCATGAAGAATCTTTACAATTCTGCAAGTCATGCTGTTCATCTGCCACAAAATCATGGTTTCATATTCCTGCAAATGTTTTAGATTCAAAGTCTTTGACGATATGTTGTACTTCTATGATGCTGGTGTCCTTGTGGAAGAAGGGATTATTTCCATCAAACGCTTCAATCTCACAACTGGTCCTGCATCTCTGGAAGATTTCGGACCCCCTGAATTCTTTGCTGTGAAGTCAATGGCAATCTACAGCCACAGATATGATTTGGAAAGCTATAGTAAGTTTATTTACTTTTAAATAGAACGGAATTGATTTCATCAATTTTTATGGTAAACTTATGGCAAAGGCAAATCATAAAAAAGAGGTTTTATAGTATTCTTTACTTTCCAAACAATATTGAGAAGATTACCATCATTAAGTAGATACTGCATTATGTTAACGTACATCAATTGCAGTTTGAGCCTTCTTGATTTGGATATCTCTTAACTATGACCAGTGCCGCCGCTGAACAAACGAAGTGAGGGGGCACTAGCCGAAAGTGAGAGGACGCTAAAATAGACTGAATTTTGCACATCAAAACTGATCTTGTACGATTACAAATTACTGTGCGTGCAATTTAAAAAACTCTGTATTCAAGTCTAAAAAAAATATATATATATATGTCGTCAGCGTTTCTTAGCTCTTTTCGTCTGCGGCCCCTTATCGCTTTAAAAATATATCTGCAGCAGTGACTGAGACGCAAGGATGCTTGAGTCTGCTCTAAAAAACAAAAACAGCTGATCTTCAAACAAAACAGGTATTACGTACAAACGCGTGATCAGGATTTTACCATATAGGGGGCTTGAGCCAAAAGTTAAAATATTTTTGTTCGAAAAATGTCTTGTTGGGTGACGTACTGAGTAAAATGGTGCAGAGCCCTGGTCTAAGGGAGGAACTTCCCTCTGCCAAGGGCCAAGGAGGTCTTGGGATATAGCCCCCAGTCGCTGGGCAATTTTTGTATAGAGTTAAACTTCTCTATTCCGTGACACATCTGTAAAGGCTTAGCGAGCGTAATGTGCGTCGTGATCCATGGCTTGAGAAACGCTGGCTTGAGATACACTTAATGATACCGAATAACCAAAAGTGAAAACATGTACACCAAGTTAATAAGCGAATTATTGAATCACAATTATGTTACTGCTGTTGGTTGCTTAATAATTTGGCAAACAATCAAAAAAACGTTAAACAAAAATTATGTTTGAACGTTAGGATTAAACGTTATTATTCCGCTTTGCATCATAGTCTGCTGTCTTGTCGCTACGTAGTTCCAAAAAAGTATTTTGAGTAAACCAAAAGAGGGGGAACCAGCATCCGTCAGGGGACAAGGCCCGATGGCACTACCTTAGCGACGGCACTGGCTATGACCCAAGGTTGTCTTAGCCTCACTTAGAATTAAGTTAAAATACAGTGTAGTATGTTCATGAATGAATCGAAAGTAAATTGCAAACTGGATGGGACCAAATTATGTATAGTATGTTTTTAACATTTTTCATAGGATACATTTAGAATTTGCGTACAATTTTGTAACCTCTCTAATTTTGTAAAACTAAAATTACTTGCTTTATGTCTTTAAATCACCAGTTTTGTTTTGCTTTTTTCGAGTTGATAAAACTGATGCATATCAGTGCCATATTTTGATGTTTATCAAATTTATTTTAGCTACAAAATAACAATCATGAAGCATGTAAATCTGTAACTTTACACTTTTTTCAAAAGAACTAGTAAATTTGTGTGGAAAAAGGCTGTTTTAAAATTTCTGGAAATTTTTAGCTCCTTTTGTGTTTATTTGGACTCAAGTTATATGGAAGCATAGAATGACTCCAATTCATTCGTGCTTGCAAAAATTTGTGCTGCGTAAAATTTTTGTCGAATGTCAAAGCTGCAAGAAAAAAATTTGGTTATTTCATTACGATAGGTTACTGCATACGATTTTTTTTTATTAGCCCTCTGATCTTAATTATGTTTTTCATGCCAAGGCTGGCATTGTTCTTACAGTAACATGCATTTGAATTTTGAGCAGAAATGGGTCTCCTGCTCTTACTAAATTTTTCTTTTTATAAAATGTGGATTTTTTTGTGTTTCGCTGATACAATAAACTATCTCAAAGCTCTTACTATTTCAAAGCTCAATACATATAAAATACAGGCCAAGCTAAAGCCTCACCCATTCAATTTCATAACAAGTATTAATTGTGTGTCATAAAACACAAAATAGAGAGTGTTATCGTCATTTTTTATGATAGGATGTAGCGCAACGCCTTGCGTGAATAAATCTGAATGTGACGGAAGGTTATGCGTGTCGGTGGTGGCGAACAAAAACGACTCTTCAGATATAGAAAAACGATGCTTGTGCGGAGATGATCAGTTACAATACGATGGATCCTGCTTGTCAAAGAAGCGATCAAGTAAAATAAATGACGTCTTGGTTATTAAGCTTTATCTTCTCTGTTATGTAGGACTAAGAATTTTGATGACTTTTTCTCTGTTAACTAACTTTAATAGGTTTCTTGGTGTTTTCACCCCGCGTTCGTTTGCTTTAGTTTACATTCCCTACTTTACTTAACAGTCTACACCCTGCTCTTAATTTTTCTTTTGCCCTAATTTGTTTGGTGCTGTTAATGCGCTACATCTAGCAACTTGACCAAACAATTTTGTTTTGTTTTTTTGTGTTTATATAAACGAACGAGCATAGAAAATACATGATTATTTAATCGCGAAAATATATAGTTTTTGTTTTTACTAGGCGATTGTTAGCAGTCATAACATCAACTTACAATCGGCAAAACTAGTCTTATGGTGTAAAATCAGAAAACAAAGTCATACTGTTTCGTTATTGAATATCGTTTAGTCCAGCATTAGTTTACGTTAATCTGGCTCTCCATCTACAGATAATCCACCGAGTTATGGTGACACTTGCCCCGATGATTTCACGTTGACTCTTCCTATATGCGCTGACGATCTGCTAGCATCATGGGTCGAACCCACCTGGTCCGATGATTTTACTGGTGAGTTCACCATTTTATGATTGTAATTGTAACTACTGCACTATTTTGTCGAAATAACCGAATGTTACAATCTTTGCGATGGTAACAATACGAGTATTATGTGACCAAAAAGATCAAGATTATTTAATTTTTTGTTTCGAATTTTGTTTCTTTTAGTCCTATGAGCATTATTAAAAACCGCACAATAGCGGGAAATTATACTGCAGTAAAAAGTTAGTATTAGTAATATAGGCTAACAAAGATTGCCATTGTGTTCAACTTCAATGATTGATTTCCACACTAGAATTATGAGGAGCTCACATTTTACCCTTCATTTTTTTTCAAAAGTTTCTTTTTATAGTTTAAGTATACAGTAGGTTGATAAATTCTAACTCTATTGCTTAAGCTTTGCAACTCTCTTGCAGTATTAGCATTTCATTTGTCATTTTATTCAGTTGCCTCACTTTTGAAAATTACAAGGCCAAAGTCAAAACGACTGTCCATTGGACGCCACGAGATTCGATATTTGGCTGAAGATGAAGACAAAGCAACTACTATCTGTTTGTTTGCTGTAACAGTAAAAGGTAACTGATCGTTTGTCATTGACTGTCAAACTAAATTGATTATTTTGCTTATGTAAATATCTATTACAATTTTGGAGCTTTTTATTGCGATTCTTCGTATAAATCTTTGAAATGACATTGCAGATTATATTGTAAGTCACAAAAAGAAATAGAAATCCCCAGACTTTGGGTATGGCTCTTGACATCATGTAGCCCTCACTCAATTACCACCGGTTATGCAATGATGTAAACACACAATTTATTATGATCACGTTTGAATAAACAAAACATCTTTCACAGCATTGCTTTGAAAAAGCTTTTTTTGTTCAAACGTTGTGATAATTAAATTGTTAGTGTCATTATGTACATGGTGGATATCGAGTGCGGGCAATGTAATTTTTGTTAGGGCCTTTCCATTAAATTCGAGGGATTTTTTGTTTCACTTATATGATCTATGATGTGATTTCTAAGATTGTTGCAAAAAGTTACAACGAGAAGCTGATGTCTCACGGTTTGTAATTTTGATGATCTCAAACTAAACACATATTAATTTTGCTCTGAAGAAGATATCATGACAAGACCTAAAAATTAAAGCTTAAAATTTGTCTTTTCTGATGAAAATATTGGCTGCTTGTGTTCTATGAATCATAATGTTAATTGTTTTTCAGCACAAACTGTCTTTTACAAGCGCATTTGAATGTGAATACAGATATTTCACAACTTGAGTTCAAATTGATTTTTATGTTACCTTGATATGTGATTTAAAACTAAACGGTATTCAAAACGATTCTTTTAATTGCTACTCTGGTTATTATTTTAGGTGTAAATTGTCCTTCGCTGCTTTCTTTACCACCTTATTTGAATTCTTCATCTTTATTATGTGGTCATAATCTGGGATCAACATATACAATCAGATGCAAATCGGCTAAAGAAAGCATGTATTTTATGGGCAAGCAAGTTGCTAACTTAACCAATGTCTGCAGCGAGAAGGGAAAGTGGATCCCGGTTCGAAGCTATAAGGATGTAACCTGTGTCCCAAAGGATGGAACATTAGGTAAGTTATTGTAATTTAGAGTGATCATATCTATACTGCTAAGCTGCCTTGACCAGTAGACAAAGAAGGGATCGTGCACATTTCGAGTCACTCAAGCTTCCACCTGTCTATTGCCTAGGTGATCTATTCGGTCTGAGTAAAAACAAAGTCAGGCTTTAAAATTTGGGAGATCCAATGTAAAACTCATAAAATCATATGAATATATATTTATTGTACAAGTAAGTATATTTTAAATCAAGTCGTTTTGATGAAGCAAAAACTGGCTGCGTTTTAATTATTAATTTTTAATAAATATTGAGGTCAGCTGTGCTTCAGGAAAAGTCGATCTTTTTAAATTTTTTCAAGCATTTTTCAAAGCAGTGAACCCTTAAAACTTTTAGCAACAACTACAATTAAAGCAACGGAATCAACAAAAACTAACAACTTCATGAATTTAACGAAAGACAGAAGTTTGGGTGAGATAACCGTATTAATACTTTGTAATAATATAAAATAATGCAATGATATTATTCAGAACGGTGTGGTTGTAAGAGTTAGTTGTGCGAAATCAAAGTAATTCTTAGAAGTTAATCAGCGCAATCAAATCAACAATGACCTTTAAATGTTTTCAAGAGCACCTGCTTACCTGGCAATTTTCCCTTTGTTTCTTTTTCTGCGGGGAATGCAAGATTAAGCAGCCAAACTTCCATGATCTTCAACTATTTCCTTCATTAGTCCACAGCGATTCCAGTTTCATTCTGAACGTAACATTCATCAATAAATGCATATATATGATTATTCCGCACGTAATTAACAATCTTCAACAGAGCGAAACGGTTGCGTTTTGCGTTGACTGATACCCTATGAATTATGATTTAATATTGCTGTTTGACATAGAAATGAACCAATAAATTTTTGTCATTAGCATTTAATAGACGAAAAGAGACGACAATAGGAACTAAGAACAGTGTGGACTAGTTATCCCAAAACGAAATCAACAACGATCAAAGTAATAGTCCGGTAGAAATAGCTTTTACCCGGAAAAAATTTATAATAAGCTGAAATTTGGCACGATGACTCAGGATCATGTCCTGAGCAACCAAAAAAAAATCCCCATGTTTTGGACGTGGGACTTCCCCCTTTTTCGGCCTTTAAAGTCTGCCATCTAGTGTCAAAGAGCCTTTACCAATCAACAGCCTATCCAAATATTGAAAAAGTGCCAAGTTTTGCATAAAAGTTGGTTTTCAAGTTCAGGTTTAAAAAAACTGCTTCGAAGTTGATGACGTCATTGTTGGTGACGTCATTGCCAAAGTTTTTGAAAAAATGACGTATCGATGGCTCAAATTGTAAAATGAGATTTAAGTTTTGGCTCCAAACCAAAAATTGCTTAAATCGAAGTGATGACGTCACAAACGTTTTTGATGACGTCATCTGTCAAGAGTTTTAATGGTATATTTGAAAGAGTATTTGAGCAAACAAAACATTGCCAAACTTTTGTTAGGTTTACACTTGGGAGAATTATATCGTAAATTCAGTCGATTGAAAGTCAAAAACTGTGTTGTCAGTAAAAATCAGGCCTAGTAGGCACATGCACAACCAGAGGGAGTTAGGGAGACCAGTTTCTCCTTTTTTGAAAGTGCACAACTTTACAAAAATTATTCAAAAGATAAAATATCAAAAAACTACGGTAATTTAAAAACGCTTAATTCAAGTGTAATTCCACCTTGAGTTGCAAATAAGAAACGTCAAAACTTTTGAAGTGGGAATGCGTGTATACTCAGTCTTGATATTTAACCCTATATTTACCCGGCTATTTTTACACCCTATTTGTACCAGGAGGGCAAATTTGCCCTCCCCATCTAAAAGCCGATAGGAAAGTGATAGAAGTAATATTTTTTGCTTGGTAAAGCTATTTTTCGTTAAATTTTTAAAAATAAATATTTTGACATTGTGACGTCACGAAAACGATGATGACGTCATCAAAACCAGTAAATCCTTACAACAGCATGTAAATTTGTCTAAATCTTTGCAAAATATTATTTTCAGTTTGAACTTTTCTTATTTTAAAGACATCTCTGATGCAGTCACTGCAGATGATGACCTCACATGCACAATGACGTCATCTTTAATATATTGTGTTGATTATTATTTTTAATTTCTTGCCAATGAGAAATAGTATATATCATAAAATTTTGGAATACTGCAGTATTATTTTCATTATATCATTCAACAGCCGCTGAAAATAAATATTTTTTTTTTGCAAACGCAGTTTATTTCGAAAAACAGCAGAAAAAGCAATATTTTTGATTTATGACGTCATCAATGACGTAATGATGATGCAAGGCATTTATTAGTAAATAAAATATTTTATTCCAACTCAAGGTTAGTATCGACAATGAATACGCCGTACAATGAATAGAGTATGTGCACTGATAAGCATGCATTGTGCTTGAAACTGCACGAAACTCTAGGTGCCTCTAACAAACGCAAAAATGACGTCATTTCCGGTTGCCCCAAACTTTCTGAAAGTGTGTGTTATTAAATTTCATTCGAAGTCAGATTGCACCAAGCAAAACTTTTTTTAGTTTAGAAGCTATATTAAAATAACTAAGAGGGGGAAGCAAATTTGCCCTCCCTCGGTAAAAATAGGGTTAATCAAAATGTAAGACCATTGCGTAGCTTGTTTTGCGCTGTCGTGGAATAATAACGTCTCGTCAGCATACCACATTGCTTTTGCGGGAGAACGCAAGCGAGGCCGAAAGCAGCGTGATTTCGCACCAAAAAACGCAATCCGTTTGTTCAAAACTCATCATTTTCCAAAATAAAAGTATAATCAGATACCGGCGAGAACTTGGGGCGGCCGAGATCTGAGGCGTATCAGTACAAGAATTAAATGTCACCATAGTCGAATCGTATGGTATTTTGAAAATTTCGAAAATACTTTATTTGAAAGCATTTGGAAAAAACACTAATCGCAGAAGGAAAGCAAATCTCTTCTAAGAGAATGACTCTACGTTTACTTTCAAATCAACGTTTACTTTAAACGTTGGAATTAATTTTTTATTATACTGTTTTTGGTCCGTTTTACCGATCGCGCGTATTTAAGCGTATAAATATATGCATGTCATTTGATTGGATGTATTTTTCCTTTTTTTTTTGCGTTTACATGGAATAAGATTTCAGACGTAATTGGTCTGAACCGCTTTATGTAGGGCTACATAAAAACCAACCGTCTAGTGAGCCCGTTTATCTGAAAAACGACGGAATCAAAATAATATTTCTCAAAAACTTTTGTCTATTACCAAAAGCGAAACTACGATGTCAGCTTGATCCTTTAATTTTAATTTCGGCTGGAGTTGGGGAAGGGCGATCGGCTGGTTTGAATTAATCTAACAACTTCAATCTTCGTAATGTTCAAATGTTTAATTCAGTAAACGTATCCTATGCTAACTTATTTTTAGGAAATCTTTATCGATCAGTGTGTTAATTATGAGCAATCTTCTCGGTGTCTATCAGAGTAGCAAGTCCGGCGACGTAGCCCAAATTGTGTCGAAGTTTAAATTGAGTGCGCTGATTAGTTGCGAGCAAAAAGTCACGCAGACGCCGTCTGCCCAATGCCGATCAACACTGTGCGTAAAATCGTGAGAGCAAAAGTTGGTCTTTAGTTCATTTTAAACCAAAATTTGGTACGCTCGGCGTATCGCATTATCAGCGTACAAGCAGCCAGTTGTTTTAAACGAACTAACAATATGCCCGTACGTTCACGATTTTACGGCCAGGCCTAAAAATTTGCTCTGGAAGCATTCTATGCGCAGTTTTCGGCGCGAACCAAATTTTGATTGCGTGCGCGCCATATAAATAAAAATATACCCATTGTATTTCGTTATGACCATTTTTCCGCGAACGCCGTGTTCAGATTCGCATTATTTAATTGAAACAACCGCATATAAGGAATTGGTCGGTCGCTAGCGCATTATTCTTGCTTAATGCTTACACTCTTATTTCCTTCCAACGATAATAATAACGGAACAGCAATCAATTAAACGAAACTTTGTATTGGCAAACCACAATACTGCGCATTTTTTTCTGTTTGAAAATAGCAAACAGAATGTGGTGTCAACTGTCAGTGAATATAAATATCAATAGGGAGCACTTATTTTTTCAAAAACCAATCATTTTCGTGTGTAGGCGGGGGTTGTTCGTATGTTTTGCGAATTGTGCCTGCCTTTCATTTGTTCTTAATTTTTTACATTATACTGTGGTAGACAGATGGGCAGGTGGCAGCTTGACTCGAAGACCGAAAGTTCCCTTCGCTGTCACCTGGCCAAGGCAACTTGGGAAATAAAATGCAACTATAATTATTCGAAAATTAAAATATTATTATGCCAGCTTGCTTGAATAATAACGGCAATCTGAGATTTAAAAACGCGCTTTTTTGTATCTGCTGTTGCATCATCAAATAAACTAGAATCGTGAAACCACTTTAATTCTACAGTATTCTTTTTTATACCAAATAATCGCAATATACAGCAACCACAAAATTTGGTGCATTTTAGGCTTAGGCCTATCACTTTTATTTATTTACATTATTTACAATTTCTCTAAACGAACGTTTTCGGCACTAGCACTGGCCCTCTTCAGGAATATCTAAATAGCAATAATAACTTTAAGAATCCGAATCAAATAATAAACTAATCTTCAAAAGGTTAAAACATTGCTGTACTTGACACGAACAAGACGTGTGACACGACGTGATGACGTGATTCGTGAGACGTGATTCGTGTGACACGAACAAGACATACATTGGTATGTCCTCCAGACATCTGAGCACTAGAGTCCAAGAACATCTAAATTTCAATCGTAACCAGAAAAGTTCAATTAAAGACCACATAATGTCCTGCAACATTTGCTCTAATAAAAAAACTGGCTTGGATTCATTCAAAATAATTCGAAAATGCCGTTCTGAGTATGACACCAAAATTCACGAAGCTCTCCTGATCAAGAAACACTCTCCTGCTCTCAATCGTCAACTTTACGCCAACGGATCATCATTTCTGCTGCAAGTTTTTTAACCATAAAATTCAATGACAGTTGTTGGACATACTTAGTGTTTGCTATATTTCTGAAATCATAATGCTTGTTTCGTCATAATTGCTAACTCTTGTCATTTCAATTGTAAATTTGAATCGTTCTTGCTGAGTTTAACGTAGGCTAGTAGACACTAAAAAAGTACAGCAATGTTTTAACCTTTTGAAAATTAGTTTATTATTTGATTCGGATTCTTAAAGTTATTATTGCTATTTAGATATTCCTGAAGAGGGCCAGTGCTAGTGCCGAAAACGTTCGTTTAGAGAAATTGTAAATAATGTAAATAAATAAAAGTGATAGGCCTAAGCCTAAAATGCACCAAATTTTGTGGTTGCTGTATATTGCGATTATTTGGTATAAAAAGTCGACCTCTTTACCGAAACTATATTCTTTTTTTATGTTTTTTATGCGCCTGCTGCATGAATGACCGCAGGACTTCAACCTGTTATTGCTTAACTTTTGTCCAGTAGTTTGATACAATTTGCCTAAATAAAAATCTTTGGATTTGCATATGCTTTTTTCATAAAAAATTGTGTCCCTCCCCCTTTTTTTATTTCTGGCTGCGCCGATGGCAGTAATCAAGCAGATAAAACTTACACCTTCCAATATCGGATTAAATAAAAATCATGCATTCTGCAGTTAGAGCAAGAACCCCATATATGTCCAAAAGCTCCCCCGCGCGGTTAAAGTTAATCGGCAATTTTAGTTTCAAATGCAAGCATTAGCAAAGATAAAAAAAATCATTAAAACAGCACATTGTCAAATATTAGCGAGGTTATTATAAATTAATTAAGTTTTCTCAGATGTTATTCAAGAATCTAGCTGATTAGATAAGCTTTTGATCAGATATTAATTTAGATTAATCAGATAAGATTGTTCAAATGTTATTCTAAGTGATTAGATCAGTTTTGTTTAGATGCCAGGCCTATTCTAGAATAGATTTAGTACCAGAGATTGTAGAAGTATGCTAACATAGTATTTTGCGTAAAATAATGATAATGTCAGGCTTTGCAAAACAATGGAAATTTTGTTCCAATCAGATATATTATCGTGCTCGGGACATATTCGTATTAATTTACAAATAATTGCGCCAGTTATTATTTTTTTAGAACCATTACATATAGGAGGATGATGCAAGTCCTTGGCCAAGGACTCGAAGATGCCTTAGAACGTCAAAATAATGAGGATGTTGATATTCTCAAAGTGTTGGATTGTTTCTTTTTTTCAAATTTACAATCAAAACTCTTGACAGATGACGTCATCAAAAACGTTTGTGACGTCATCACTTTGATTTAAGCAATTTTTGGTTTGGAACCAAAATCCTAACTCTCACTTACAATTTGAGTCATCCACACGTACAGAATACGTCATTTTTCCAAAACTTAAATAGTGGCAATGACGTCACCAAATATGACGTCATCAATTTTAAAACAAATTTGTTTATACCTACACTTGAAAATCAATTACGGATCAAAATTTGACTCTTCCATAACTTTTGGATTCGCTGTTGGACGGTAAAGGCTCTTTGACACTAGATGGCAGACTTTAAAGGCCGAAAAAGGGGGAAGTCCCTTGTCCAAAACATGGGGATTTTTTTTGGTGGCTAAGGACATGGTCCTGAGTCATCGTGCCAAATTTCAGCTTATTATAAATTTTTTCCGGGTTTCAATGTATTTTGTCGTATTTCTACCGGACTATAACTCGATTGCAAATTTACTATCACTCTTGATAGGATATGGCGTTATGCTAGTTACAGTATGCCTAAGCACCTAGTGTTCTATCCGTTGCGATGGTCTAGCTTGACTACCAACTTGCAAACAAAACCCAAAAAAGGAGTTCTGCTTTGGTGTGGTTAGACAAGCTTGGAGTGTTTGTTTATGCGCTTGAATGAATGATTGCCTAACGCAAGACCTTTTAGGTGCAGAAAATCACCCTCAGCATTTGCCTTCAACTTCAACCAACGCCATTATCGGTGGAGTGGTAGGAGCAGTCACATTTATCATCGCTATATTTGTATTTGTGCTTTTAATGTAAGTTAATGTAATTTTTTTAATTAAAAAAAAACTTCTGCTAAAAAGACAGATGCTCGAGTTAGAACCGAGTTCGTAAAATAGCGTTTCCATAATACGTGCTAGGCGTACGGCAAATGTAAATATTTTAATCGTTTTGCGTGCTTCTGGCCTAAAGGCTACCAGCTCGGAAGCCTAGGGAAGAGCCACCAGAACGGCGACTACTTAAAACAAGCAATGCGAAAAATTGTCTTCCCACAGGAATCGAACCTGCAGCCTTTGGATTACCGGTCCACTGCTCTACCACTTGAGCTAGAAAAGACGCCTCCTCGCATGCTAAAATTGAGCATGCTTAAATCCATGCATAAAAGCATGCTTAAATCCATGCATGCTTAAGCATCCGAGGAGGCGTCTTCTCTCGCTCAAGTGGTAGAGCAGTGGACCGGTAATCCAAAGGCTGCAGGTTCGATTCCTGTGGGAAGACAATTTTTCGCATTGCTTGTTTTAAGTAGTCGCCGTTCTGGTGGCTCTTCCCTAGGCTTCCGAGCTGGTAGCCTTTAGGCCAGAAGCACGCAAAACGATCAAAATATTAAAACTCTGGCCTGCAAACGTCAAAAAAAGAAACAAAAAAACATCTTAATTAACTTATTATTACAAAATGTAAATATGTTCGATTATTTCATGTTTCAAAAAAAGCTTTTATTTCATACTTAAACGAGGACTGAAGGCAAAATCAATGGGTATATTTAAAGTTAGCGAATCGCATTAGACTTAGATTGGCGTTGACTTCATTCTTTTTGACCCAGCCGATCCAAAGATGTTCTTCTTGAAACACGACGTATGGGCTTCTAATGTTATAAATTTTAATAATTTTTCTTGGCAACCCTAACGTTGATAACCTTAGCGTCGTTGGCGCGCATTCCCAGTTCTAACCTAAAGCAACGCCGCTATTAGGCTACTGCATTGAGTCGTTCCGGTGCGCACTAATTAGTTTGATCATGTCGCACAAAAGATTCGAGTGGGTGAAAAGAGTAGATTGTTTGTAGCCTTGCAATCTCAGTAAAAATCAAGCTGTCAGATACATTTCAGTCTAAATCATAGCCTAGCCCAACAAAAAGGTTTTTATTGCTAGGCTACAAAGTACGACTCATACTTGATAATAAGACTACTGGTGCTTAAGTAGGTCTATTGTATTTGGTTACAGTATTTTATGACCCTAGAATAAACTTTTTTATCTAAGTTTCAAACAAAGGCCTAATACTCTACTAACCTTACTTGCGCTTGTTCTTAGACGTTTGTTACCTAGGCTACCGTACAGTCTACTCTTTTTTCCAGCTCTGATATATTCTGCTGACTCGATCAAACTGATTAGTGCGCATCGAAACGACTCAATACAGTAGAGTAGCCGAATAGCTACGTTGCTTTAGGTTAGGACTGGAATGGCGTCGTTAACGACGCAAAGGCTATCAACGTCATGGTTGCCAATCAATATTATCACAATTTATAACATATTAGAGCCCCCAAAGTTGTTTTCGAAGTAAAATTTCTCCGAAATCGCTGGGTCAAGAAGGACGGAGTCAACGCCAATTTAGTCTCATGCCATTGATCCAACTTTAGATACCTCCATTGATATTGCCTTTAGTCCTTGTTTGAATTTTCTGACTAATTTTGAGCAGTATTCAAAAAATGTTTGTAATATTTACTCAGTTTATAACTTAGAAAGTTTATCTACTTTAAAGACACTGAAGATGCCTTTATAGGCGTAATATTACGCATAGCAATATGTCATTATTTTCTCGTTGATTCCTATGTGATCTTTGGACTAGCAGTTTAAAATTACAAATACTTGTGTTTTTTTTCGCAGGGTGCGGCGGAAAAGAAGTTTATGTCTTATCAAAATAAATTTTCCGAAGATTTGGAAACGAAGATCCGACTCGGTTAATCTTAGGGAGAATGCCTTTTCTAATTCTAGTTTCCATGCTATGTGAATGCGATCAGGTGGTGGCGCTCTTGATCGTGATTGGTGATTCTTGCTACAGCACAATGCGACTTGCGACGAAATAGAGGTTCAATTCATCTGCATTCTGATGTAACATAAACTTTTTCACATGGTTGTTTCGTATACCTCCGCATCAATTCCTAAAGACACTGTTGCATGACTTTCTTGAATTTTTTGGTTTTCCTTTTTTTCTTGCATTGTTATATGCGTAATTTTTGCGTATTTTTCTTGCATTTTTGGTTTGTTGCATTTTTGTTGAAAAACATGTTTTTGGTTGAAAAACATGTTATGTTGCCACTTTTACTTTTAGATTTTCTGTTTTTATGCAATCTTGTTTCCTTAAGTGAATTTTCAAACGAAATTCGCTTTATAATTGTTTGAAACTAAACATGCTGCAGTATTTGGTGGTGATGTATTATGGGGCGAGAGAACCGCTTGTAATTTTGCAATTTATTCTTTTTTTGTGAAAAATGCTGGATGTTGTTGTGGCTTGTTGATTAGTATACTTGGTTATGACTTGTTTTTACGACTTGTGTGGATCAGACCATCTCAGCTTTACATTACCGAAAGTTGCTGATGAATACGATTAATCCAAAATAGCACTGTCAAGCTATGTTAGCTTTAGACTCATTCTTTTCTTCTTGATTACTCACAAAGACTCATAACGTTTCTTTTACTCCAGAGCTCAAGACCTTCTGGTTTGGCAATCGACCCACTACAAAGAACAAAGTTTTTAGAAGAAGATAAGCAACAAAGAAATGCGGCATCACAAACTCCCATCTATTGCAAAAGCTTAGCAAACGGGTCGGAAAAATCTTTGAAAATCAAATTTAAGAATGGACGCTCGAAAAAACATTTAAATATGCAAAAGAATGGAAGCGTTTGTGATGAAACAGTTGCATTCACTTTAGAATCTGTGTGATAACATCCTTAAAAAGTTTGATTTCATCACCGTTTCGTTACATGAAGCAAGGAAATATGTCAAAGATTTAAGATTGATAAAAAGCTGCTAGCAGAAAATGGCAAATGTCTTGCTTATGAAGAGAGGCCTTTAGGGAGATAGATAATTATTGTATGTAATCTTTACATTCATTTTGCTTTGTTATATGAATTGGTACTTACTACTCATCAGTTACGTTAATTCACAATCACGTATTGTTTAGTTGATATTGTTGTAACTGTTTGGTGTTTTGCTATGTCTATACTGATAACGTTTTGTTGGTTTCGAACTTGTGGTAGCCGTAAGTTCAATGGGGTTGGCAGGTTATCCAACTAAACGGAAAAAGTGGGATGGATAAGACATTTAAGCAATCATTGTAGTTGTACATGTGATGACATTCTTGATATGTATTTATTTTGAAGCGTATTTATTTTGTAGGAAAATGCTGCAAACTGCTGTCTTCTATCTTATATGTTTTTTGCTTTTTTTTTTAAGAGTATAACCCTTAATTAATTCATTAACTTTCTCTCAATCGAAAATTTTGAAATAATTCTTTCTATAAAGTGTAATATTACTGTACCAGTTAGCCGAGTAGATTACAAGTTTGGCACTGGAACAAAAGGTTTGGAGTTCAAATATCGCGGTCAACTTCAACACAGTACAGCCAATGGCTTGCTATCGCAGCGACATCTATTTGCAAGAAGTTGGGTAGCCCAGGTACAATGACCAGGAGCAAAATACACGCTTTGGCGCAATACAGCAAATATTGTGAAGGGTTTGTTGTGGTCTGTTGCTGTTGTCATATATTGCAGATTTACATTTCGGGCAATCTTTTACCCGTTTAAAAATAAAAGATAATTCGAAAACTTTGCCAAAAACAATTTTAGAAAAGAGTACATGGAAAAGGGCCCCTCTATCCCTTTTAGTTTCTCAAGATGGTTGGCGATTATTAAATTACAGTAAGTTAAAAACCAGACACCACCAATTTATGGCTAAATGTATTTTTTCCTAATTTTGCTATTCTATTCAGATGAACCCAAGCCCCGCGCCAGAATAGCATGCCTGGGGTGGCGTAAACAAATTTTGGGGGGGCACTAAAACTTTAATACTACAAATTTGATTTTGTGGACCAAAAAACAAAGGTCTTATCACAAAATTTCACGAATTTTGGGGTGAAGACCGAAAATAAAAGGTCTTTATCTCAAAAAATGCGCGAATTTTCATGAATTCTGGGGTGAAGATTAAAAGAAATGAAATGAAAAAAAGGTCTTCATCTCAAAAAAATGGGCACATTTTGACGAATTCTGGGGTAAAACAACAAAAGGGACTTTATTGCAAAATCTGCGAAAAAACAGTTCTTGCTCACGAATTCTGGGGTGATAACAAGTATTTTGGGAGTCTCAAGCCTAGAACTGCACTCCAGTGGTACCAAGCCTGTTACTTTCTTCGGGCCCCAATCTTTGCTTGGGGAGCACAAGCAGTGATTTGGGGGCACGGCTCCGGAATCCCCCCCGTGGCGCCGGGCCTTGGTGAAACATATATAAACAGCATTTTGTGTTACCGGTATGTCACAGTATGTTACCGGTTTGATTTAGTTGTTGGATTTATTCCGGACCAGAATCTACTGAAAATATTTCTTAATGAAATTGCAGTTTTGATGAATTAGTACAAGTATGCTGTGATCAACTTCATTGAAATTAATTTATTAGTACTCGTAGATTTGCAATAAGATGGTATCCAAAATTGGAAAATTTTTCTTTTTTATTGTCTGATTGATTGCAAAGATCAACAGATCATAGATTTTTAATATGTTCAAAACTTTGCAAGCTTCTCATATTCTAAGGCTTTTTATTTAGAATTACGATTAAAAATCAAAATTTTGACCGAGAATCTTGATACATTGAGTTTTTGCTTTATTTTGTGTTTTTTTGCATTGTTGTATGTTTGATAGAAAGGTCTTTTTTCGTTTCACAATTGCAGTAAAATAAAATTAGCAAATTAGTATTGTTGTTGTTCAGTGACATGCCAGACTCAATTAAATCTAGTAGAAAAAAGATTGGTTGGAGGTGAGTTCGAAATTAGTAAAGTATTTTTCTTTTATTCCGTATAGCATTCTGTGGCTGCAGGGTTTGTGTTCCAAAAATTAGTTGAAACTTGTCAAATACACAAACAACTTTAGTGTTAGCTGTTAAAAGCAAGAATTTTATACTTTCGTGGACAAATGCTTATCCAATTTTTTGCCTCGCTGTTTGGTTTGTATTATGAATGATAAAACGTATGTAACTAAAACACAAGTGCGCTTGTAGTAGTGCATATTTATCATCTTGTCACTGGACAGCAACAGAAGCTAAGTATTTAACAATCTGCACACTTTTCATTGCAATGATTGGAGGAATCCGCTACTGAAAGCTTGCTTATCACTTGAGCTTGCTTATCAGTCAGTTCAAACCAAACAACAACTTTCCTTTCACAGTTTACGAATAATGTTGAAATGCAGTTGCATTAAAAAGTAGAGCCTTCATGGTGAGTGTGGCTTGACTTGATGACAGCGAGGTACCGGTATTATTGCAGTCTCCTGGCTCTTGCAAATATCTAGTAAATGTGGTCACAGCAGTTTTGTTTAACCTGTATGACATACCAAAAGCTCCATTGTCTGTTAACTTAAAAATCTTGCTGATCCCAGACCATTACTGGCCAATAATTCTGTTTATTATGTTAAACAACTTTTTCACAAAGAAGCAAATAATTAGTTTTATAACTTTAGTTGTCAGGTGGTGCTAGTGAGTCAAACTATATTAAATTATTTAAAATGTTTGAAATTTTTCTAAAAGATCTAAAAAATGCCTTTTTTTAGAATTACACTCAATAAAAATGAGTCAGATAAACAATTGTTTATGAAGTCATAAAAGTAGCAGACTACCTTAGCTTTTTAGAAATACAAAATGGCCAACTTTTTTATCTGTCCAGATCAAGTTGTTTTTGTTTCTTTTCTTGTTCAAAAAGAATTTCCTGCACATTTTGCAAAACGGCTACCAAGTTAAACATTTTAGAAAGGCTTACTTCGATGTTTGGGTTATCAAACTGGAGATACTTAACGTATTTCGACTTTTCCTGTATCACTATTTGCTTCTGATGAATTGTTTCCTTATGGATTGTCGAACGCAGAGTAGGCTTTTTCTATTTTACTGTGCTCGACAGTATTTTAAGTCATTGTCTTGTCATTAAACTTCAATTTTACCTATACCAATTCATCATTTTTCAGTGCTCGTGAGTATGAACTAAAATATACCTTTTTGCTTTTGACGTCATTTCCGTACCGATTGAGAAATAATGAGGCATTTGTAACTATGAAAAATTATAATAAAGTGTCGTAGGAGGTCATCGTGAACTAAATGGGAAATGTTCAAGTAACGTCGAAATTTTTACGAATATATTACTAGTAATAATTTACATTCCTCTTCAAAAATATGAATCTCAAATCAGATAACTAACTTCAATTCAAAAAATAAGTTTGAGAATGTAGCGACAAATTTTTTTCACTTAAACAAGCAAAAGAAACCAGTATTAAGACGGAAACGTTAAAAAAACACAACTTGTAATTCTTTCTCAAAACAACACGGCTCAAAAACTGTCGTTTGTCTCGGCTATTACAGTAACTCTAAAAGAATAAGATTTTTCATTCTAATATCTTCACAAGGAGTGGCAAATGCTATCTATTACTTCGCAACGCAATCAAAACCAAGGATATTTTTTATCTTACTTCATAAAATCACAAAATTTAGTATCGTAATTTTTAAGCAAACGTGGTAAGGGATTTGCAAATCAGTACAATTTCCGCATAATATCGTGCTGTTGAAGGAGGCTATATGACGTCATAGTGCAATCAATGTCAAATTTGTAAAGCAACATGAATTTTATAAAGTCGAAATCACAGTACATGATAATATTATGTATGTACCTGTTGTTTGACCACTCAATGACATAATCAGGAAGTTCAAGTTGTTCACCAAACGCAAGGTGAAAATTAAAACACATGATTCGTTTTGCATTATATTGTATGCGTTGTTAATCAAAAACAAGCGCAGAAAATTAAATTCGGCATAAAACGAACCACATCAAACCTATACTGCTAAGAAAACTAAGAAAGGACCACTCAAAGTGGTCTTCGACTGTCGAGAGACAAAAAGTGAGATACAGATTCCTTGTCACATTTGGCAACATTTTTTATCGTTTGAGAATGAAAGAAAAAATAAAAGATCATTCTTTGTTTGAGGAGCTTCGTTAATTTAGCGGTTTCTTCCATTACCACAATTATCTCTGTTCTTTTTTCAACACATTAACAACTCTACAAAATGGTCGCTGCAGCTGATTGTACGTACCGCTTCATGATTTAGTACGAGGAATGCAATGTAGTCCGTGATTTGTGTCAGCAAAAGCAGTCTTTTTCTTATCTACTGGACTATTTTCACACCCTTTTTGTACCGTTTTTTTAACCTTTTTTTTAAAAACTGTTTGGTAAATGATAGGAGTAAGATTTTTTGCTTGTTGAAGCAATTTTTTGTTAAATTTTTTAAATTAAATATTATGAGGTTGTGACGTCACGAAAACGATGATGACGTTATCAAAATCAGTAAATCCGTAAAACAGCATGTAAATTTTTCTAAATGTTGCTAAATATTATTTTCAGTTTAGACTTTTGCTATTTCAAAGACATTTCTGATAAAGTCACCTCAGATGATGACGTCAGATGCACGATGAGGTCATTTTTAATTAATTGCGTTGATTATTGTATGTAATTTTTTGCGGCTGAGATGTAATATAATAGCATTCACTAAATTTTAGAATACTGCAGTATTATTTTCATTATATCATTCAACAGCTGATGACAATTAACAAAATTACCATCTTAGTTAAACACGTTTGTAAAATTGAATATTTTTTTTATGAAAACGCAATTTATTCGAGAAACAGCAGGGAGAACAATAGTTTTGAATTATGACATCATCAATGACGTAATGATGATCCAATGCATTTATCAGTAAATAGAATATTTTATTGCAGCTAAAGATTAGCATCGATAATAAAAACGCAATGGAAAGAATAGAATAAGTGCGTTGATAAGCATGCTTCGTGCTCAAAACTGTATGAAACTCCTAAAGTGCCTCTGACAAAGAAGAAAATGACGTCACTTCCGTTTATTCGGCTGACCCTCAACTTTCTGAAAATGTGTGGTATTAAATTTAGTTCAAATTCAGGGTACATCAAAGCAAAGCTTAAATTAACTAAGAGGGGGGCAAATTTGCCCCCCCCTGTACAAATAGGAATAATTTAATTTTAGCCTACAAAACTTGTGCACACAAAAAAACTCGCTAAAAGAGAATGAGAAAAGCTAGAATGGAAAGTGAAATAGCAGTAAATATGGTGAAGTGTGGCGGCATATTCTTGAAATTTCTGTCCCTTGCAACCCTAACAAAAAAGCAAGCAATGTACACGAAAAGATCTACGAAATGATTTGTGCAGCATCGAAAAATCACTAATTATTTTTAACTTATAACTCTGCGATTCCGGACACCAATAAAGCTAGTTTTCTTGGAGACTAAATCCCCGTAATTTGTTTGTAAAACCTCAATGCAAACGATTTAACCGGTCAGTGATCAAGTGCATAGAACGATTGGTACTGAAACGGTAGACTTGGGTTCGATTCCCGGTCGGGTCAAACCAAACATTATAAAAATTTTTATTTACAGCTTCCTTCCTTGACGTTCAGCCATTACAGGGACAGCGTGAAGTGTTTATCCTGTGTGGTAGACAAGTGGGCTGATGACAGTGTGACTCAAAAATCGAAAGGTCCTTTCGCCGTCTCCTGGCCAAGGCAACTTGTGGAATAAAATGTAATTACAATTGCAGTTAAAGTGATTAAACAAAACGTCTGTTTAAATAAAATAAATAAAAAGAAAATATATAGGCAAAATCATTGCGGCTTTCGACAGGCAGAGCGGTGAGGAATTTACACGCGCTGCGTCTAACAAGGTTCCTCTCCTCATTCTGAAGACTTGCTACCAGTCCAGTGGTGAGGAGACACCTCTATGCACGTACTCGTTCATATGTACCACTGTTTTATTCGTATGCCAAAAAAATTGTCGTTCCGTGCTAACAGTTTGTTCACTTTGTTAACATTTATTTATTCATTTTCTTAGCGTTTGGCATCAGTTGGTTTATTCCAGTATGTTGACATTCAATTAAACAAAGTTTGTTTCTTTTCTGTTTTATTTAAATTAATTTTGTGATTATAATCATAGCTTGTTTTTTGGGAGACAGAAAAGAGTAGGTAAATGCTAGATAATTGCAATAAGAAATTAGATCTGCATTCGAAAAAATCTACTCATTTTTAATAGGTCCGTTTTACTATGCTTTCTGTCACGCCACAAGGTCCGATTTTGTCAAATGAAACATTTGCGGTCAGTTGTCACTTGTAAGTTCTGAGGTTTTTGAGTTTATTAGTATAATCAATCAGAGGTGTGCTGCCTAAAGGCGTAATACGAGCGGCCGACTTCTAACGTCACTTTAGTGTAATAACGGGGTTGAGAAATTGTAAGCGCTTTTAGAGGTGAAAATTCTATTTTACCTAATCATCACCTTCAATGAACTGCAGCTTTTTCTGAACAAATTTGAAGTCGGTGCAGAAAAGATAGAGGAATCAACAATGGCCATTTGTGTCGTAGTTTTTGTTGTTTGTTTTAGAGTAGAGTTACTTTTGATATCTTTTTATTGATATGACCGAGAAATGATTGGATAAACTGCCTTAGTATCACGATACCCAATGTTGTAGGTTACATAACAGTGCAGATGTAGGATTTACTGTATGCAGAACTAGATTTCAGACTATACTTGTTGATTATTTGTAAAGCATTTGCAAAAAGATGCCAAGTGTGCAATTGCACTACAAAAGAGGATTTTAGAAATGAGCATGCATGCATTAAGCTGTCAGTTAAATGCTACCATCTACTGAAAATTCACAGTAAATGAGCTGGTTTGGGAAATTGTCATCTTGTGGCGTTTGTCGTTGTATACCTTTTTGCTAACGACTTGCCAGCGTTTTCAGTGTATTACTAAGAATAATGCTCGCATTACCATATCATGTATATGAAATCAAACTATTTGGTGATTTGCTCCGACTCTGACTAAGCGATCAGCCACAGCCGGTGAACAACTAGCTGTTGCTGCTTTTAAATTTTAACTTTGGCTGCTTTAAAATGCGCATCGGGCTTATATCAACTTAGCATTGAACGGTAAAGGAGCAACATCAAAATCAAATATTTCCAAAACCATGGCGTTCCTCTGCTTAGAGAAAAAACTTGCCATAACTGTTAAAAAAAAAAAAAAGAACCAAATTTGCCCTTAACGGAAAGCATGGATATTTCAATTTGTGATACTTTCTTTTTATAGGCACATTCGAGTCATATATCGTGTATTTTTACTATCTCTTACACACTGCACCACAAATTTTTTGTCACGCCACGGAAAAAATTATATTACGCATTTGAACAGATTTTTTTGGGTCTAAGGATTAAGTTAGTAGCAGAAACATAACGTAATATCAACAAAATTGATGGTCCATTATTCTCACTAAAAGCAATCTCCAAAGTGGTCAGACGAGTTTTATGATGTCACAGCACCAATGACCTCTGTGATTTTGACGGACAATAATTGTGGCTTTGCTTTTATTGAGCAATTATAAAACTGTGAAAGTTCTATGGCAAATTTTTGCATCAAAAGGGCCGAGGATAGGTTGAACGCAGCGATACACGCACAGAACTAAGCATAGCAATGTTTTATTGGAAATTGAAACCGGATAGCAAACACAACATCTTTTATTTCTTAATCCACATACCCTTAGTGTTGTATCAGAGACAGTTTGGTTAGCATTTTGCAATCGGATATCAGAATGCATTTCTTTGAAAATATGAAGAAGTGGATCTACGCAAGCAATCATGTTGCAGATTTTAGTTTTAGATTTCAGTTTTGAAGGAGAAATATCTTACAAATACTTACTCGGCAAAAATACCAGCAATTTAAAATGCGATTGTAGTGATTTGACTGCAATAAAAATAAGCATGAAAATAAATTTGTTCAATTATAAGTTAGAAAAACAATTTTTGAAATCACCAACGCATTTATTTGTGATGAAATAATTGATCGAATTCAATCAATTATCTCATGAACGTATAGTACTGTTAAACCACATCAAAGTGTTTTGTTATAAACAGCAAAATTGAATTCCGCAATTAAAATTTTTTGAAAATTTTTGATTTGTTTGCATTAAATTAGGTTTAAATTTTGCTCCACCATTACCTTAAAAAATATTTTTCATTTTGAAAATGGTTTAACTATACACTTTTTTTAACAAAATATTCCATCGGACATCAGCAAAAAAATTCAGTAGATTCAAGTTCATAATTCAAAGTGAAATGTTAAACTATTCCGGTGATTTACTTACTCTGATGGCAAAAAATGATATTTTATCTCACAATTGATCAGGTGCTAATTAACCTAAATTAGTTTCCTCGGAAAATGAACTTTGCACGATTTCCCAATTTTGACGTATTTTTTTTTTTTGATTTGCATTTGCGTTTCTTGGAAATCGATTTTGTTGGCTCTCTGCCAACATTAGTAATAAAAGGAAATCAAACTAGCAAGCGAACAAGCTATGCTGATGGCAATTTTTTTGTTTTGCTGTTATTTCCCTAAACCCTTTATTTTATAAAAATATTACAAATTTAATAATATTGTATGGGGAAAAGCAGACTAAATTTAAAAGTGAGATAACTGAGAAAATACAGTAAAACGTCTGCAACTGAAGCGGTAAATTCCGCTTCGATTCCCGGTTAGGTCATATTAAAGACTATAAAATTTGGTATTCACAGCTTTCATGCTTGACGTTCAGCAATAAAACAGACAGTATGAAGTATCCACAGTGTGTTGTAGTCGCCACGTGGGCAGATGGGCAGGTTGCAGCTTGACTCGAACACCGAAATGTCCCTTCGCTGTCTCCGGGCCAAGGCAACTTGGTAAATGAAATGTAATTACAATTAATAAAAATCGCTACATTACAGAGAAGTTTAAAAACTGCCACATTAGTATTCAGTCTTTCCTAAGACGTTTGTTTATTTTCTTTTTTTTAATTTTAGCTTTTTACTACATTTGAAATTGAGAGACAAGGTTTGCCAAATTTTGCAACTAATTTGTATTTTGTAATGATCAGATTGGTTGCTAAACAAAACCGAAAAGTGAGGCAAATTTTTTGAAAAAATGCAAACATTTAAGTAGCACCACTGCACTTGCTTTCGCTAGGGCAACCGAAAATTGATTCATTTTTTTCTTTTTTTATAAAGTTTCTAATTTTCCAAACTTTGCAGCTATTCATCGAGCAGCAATTTATTACTAAAGGTCTGCCAGATTTTTTAAATTTGAGAAAAGAAGAATCCGGCCAACTTAATTTGACGAAATAACTTTGAGATATAGTTTTTAAACCCGGTGCCAACAAAATTTTGACCAGTCTCGCTTCATTCGATTCCAGTTAAAATCATTGCGATAGTGAATACTTTCAGACAAAGGATTTTTGCAACGCAGTCTTACATTTGAATTTCAGTTGTTGTCTAGTCAGTTGTCCTACCGTGTAATGCTGCTGACGGTAAAACACGTATCTCGTGAGAATGTCATTGATGCATCTTTCTAGCAAATTGCAGTCAAAAGTTGAAGTTTATAGTTTCGATAGAAGTTGAAGTAAAATGCTCTCCCTATGATCAGCAAAATTAAACACCTTCGGCCGTTAATTAACAATATTGTGGATGCTGTGTGTTTTGTAACGCAGAATTGTTTAGGTTCAACACTTCCGCTTTGTCCAATTCGGTGTAGAGCCAGCCAATTCTCTCTTAGGTAATTAAACTTCTTCGTACTAATCGATCATAAACAAATTTACTGCAGTAATGACTTGAAAAAGTTTTTCCAATTAGACTGTTGACCTCTAAAAAATGCGCTATTTCATTAGGGTGCTCTTCCAAAATAAATGCTTGACGCGATGCAGTAAGTGATAGCGAAGGTGAAAAACTTGTGGTACTGAATCGTTCGTGTATTTTCATTCACATTTGTGTGACCTGAAACTTAAACTCCGAATAAAAAGGAAAATCAACTTCTGTAATCTGATTCATTTTCATCAATTCCCAGTGAGCTCTTGTTTTTTTTGCCTCAGTTCTTGCTAAATTCAAACTTAAATGATAAATGGAAACGGAAGCGATTTGTCACATAATTAGGTTCTGTAGCAATCAGAATAAGATCTATTGAAAAATGACTTTGCGAGCTGCAGCTTTAATACAACGAAAATACCGAGTCTAAAAACAAAACTTTTTTACTTAAACAGCACATACGCAAAACAATCTCGTACCCTCCATCAGTGGCGTCGCTAAGGATGGTGATACTTGGTGCAAAATTTGGTGGTGTCACCCTTCATCATGTATAGTAGGCTGCGAAAGGTTTTATCTTAAAGATAGCTGTACTGCTTCCTTATTGTAGAATGTAGATAGTGGTTGCTGTTTGACTAGCTCAATAACTTCATATTGTATAAAATTCTAAAACTTGGAAGTGTGAGCAGCACACATCTAGTATCAGGTGTGTTACTAGAAAACTGCTATGAGCTGAGGGGCTGTGTTTGCGGATCTCGGAGCTCCGCCGGAGGCCATTGCGGGCTTGGGTGCTGAGCCCCAGCGCTCAAAAAAATTTGTATTTTTTTTCAAAAATAACCTAATTTTAAGCTTATTATATGAATATAAATGCTTTTCAAACGTTGAATAGAAATTAGCAGTGCCAAAACATGATTAGACTCAAGTACATAGCCAGAAATCAACAATGGGGAGCTGTTTTGGGGTCTGGGGCCAAGCACTCATTTGCCGGTGGCTGGGGAGCAACGTCCCCAGCGCTTGAACGTTTGTTTGCTATAATTGTAATTTTTTGCAATTATTGTAGTCAAAATTGCTATTCTCAACCACTATATTGTATGAAGCTTTGTTTAAATGATTAACAGTAATTTTTGACAGGTTTTGGAAATTTTTTAAGAATAGTGCAATTAGAAAATTAGTCGATCCATCGCAAATGCATCAAAAAAAGTTCAAAACTTCGACTGCTTTGCTTGACATTAGAAATTAGTAGCAAGTCCATAACTGCTGCTTTGAATGAATAAAGATGGCTCAGGCTTGTAATGATATGCACGTTTGGTTTGTCATAGTTCCAGCCACTAAGGTTCTGCCAGGATATAATCATCAATCAAACTCCAGCAGAAAAACAGACAGAAATTTTTCACTGAAATTG
This sequence comes from Trididemnum nubilum, assembly GCA_963965965.1. Classification (NCBI taxonomy): domain Eukaryota; kingdom Metazoa; phylum Chordata; class Ascidiacea; order Aplousobranchia; family Didemnidae; genus Trididemnum; species Trididemnum nubilum. Next base: position 4,908,848 of record OZ014482.1, read on the forward strand.
TCAGCAGATGAATTAACAAAAGAGCAGTTTGTGCACGGGTTTTGGAATTGAGCTTAGAGAAAATTTATACATTTTGGATTAAAAAGTCTGATCACAAATCTAAATTTGTAAAGCAAGATTTATTCATCACCAGTTATTCTTTTATCATGCAGTCAAAACTAAATACAGTTTGCGTAAACTAGAGTACAATGTAACTTTGCTTCGTTTTTTTTTTTTTTTTTTGGTTCCAGTTCTACAGTATATTTGCATAATCATTTTGAATCTATGCAACGCTAATTTTGAAATTTTTCTCTCATGGAGCTGCAAAAAAAAAGCAGTTCTTTATTGACATGATTAGTTACATAATAACATTGCTTCATGTCAACAATTAAATAATCGGATTGTAGAAATGGAATTTAATTTGGACTTTGCGCACCAACAAAAAGTTATTAGATGGTCTTGCAGCAAGATTTCGGGCCTTGGTATAAGAGACGAAATAGCATTTAGCGCGATTAAAACGGAAAGGTTTTCGCCTTCTTTCAACTTTTCAACTACGTTTTGATGAATTGCTTGTCGATGAAAACTATCGTTGATTTGCAAAACGAGTGAAATGTTCGTGTAACGTTTGGTACCAAGATTTGCTTTGTCAAATCAGACGCAGTGTTGCCAACGGCTCGCCACCGCTACGACATTTCTTTGAAAGAAGCTGTGATGCACTGGCCCAATGATTCGGAGATTGGCTCCGCCAATTCGTTACACACTTTGGCGTAATACTGCGAGTATAATAACGCCAGTGTAGTATAGGATTGTTATTTTACCCTCAGAAGTTTCCAAGAGCAAAATACTGACAGATTAATTATCAGCATTCAAATTTTTGAAGAAGTTACCTGATTAAAACCTAAACTACAACAACAGTTTCTTTGACTTTGTGATGATGAGATACGTTCAGTTAGCGGTATGGATATGCTTTTCAATTAGAAATTAACTTTCACTACTAAAAATATCGGAATTGAAAGTTAAGTTTAGTTTTGTATTAAAAGAACGTGAAATGCTATTGCTTTTAAGCGATTTAAAAAAGCATATCATAGTTTCAAAACACGTACTTTGAAGTAAGTTATAAATGTAATTTGATTTATTTCAGAAATTATTCGGTGTATGCAATACAGTATTTACTTTTCCACTGAATGTTTTATCGATTCACAATGAACTCTTTTTACGGAACATTACAAGTCATTGTATTGTCACAAATTTGCTTTGTGACAGGACAAACAACCCCACAAACCTTCGTCAATACTACAGGTAAAATATTTTGTATTTTCTTAACTTTGTGCTTTTATAAATATATTTTTCTTTTCAGAAAGTTCTTTATTTCAACAACTTGAATCATAAAAAATTTTAACAAATTTGTCTTAAGCAATAACTGACCGAGGAATATATAAAATTTTTGTTTAAAAATAAACCAGCCTAAAAAATGATTTCATTCTAAAGTTTCAAACTAACTCAGTTGATCATCAGCAAGTAATCTGAATTACTGATCGTGAAATAAGTTAGATCCAAACGTTTAAAATTAAAATCAATTTTAAAGCTGTTTTGTTTTTAACTATAATTTAAAGAAAATTGGATTTTTAATGTACCTTAAAATAATTTAAGAAAAGGCTAAAAATATTTGTAGCTCTTTTTTTACACTACATTTTAAACTTCTTCGTAAGTACGTTATTTGTAATCACTATTAGCTGCAACAGTCAATAATCAGAAAAAATAACGATAATAATAATAACAAACAGTATGCCAGCACAAACAATGGTATAATTTTTTCGTAAGTAATCCTTCCTTACACAATCAATAAAAGATATTATGAATCAATAAAGCGAAACAGATTCGTTTAAAAGTTGACACGAGCCAGCCAATTTTCCAGTGAGGTTTGTGAGTAGTTGGATGGGTTGCTCTTCAACCCAATCAAAATCAGAAGTCTGCCTTATACTTTGCATTATAATTATCACCACCCTTATTCTAAGAAGATCTTTGATTTTTTGTTGAAACATTACATAAGCATTTTTTTCTTTATGTTATAATAATCCAGCCATGCTGTGAAATGCGATAACAAGTAGCAGTGCATAATTTTGAAAGATTGATTGATTGATGGCCTAAACTTTACAAGCCACTTTTTGAGTGCCTGGTGTTTGTTATGCCAGCGTTGGTGAGCTAATTGTGTTTTCCATCAAATAACGCCATTTCCTATTCACAATTTCCAAATGCCGTTAAGTATATATGACATTTCAATCGATCGACAATTCTACCCTTGTCTGTGGTTACTACCTCACAATTGCCATCATAGCATTGACTTTGTTTCTTCCAAACAACTTTGAATCCCAACGGAATTTATTTTCAAAGTGGATTGGCCAAACAGAACAAATAGTTTGTTAATGCGCATAGCAGCAGTTAATATTGCAAAATACTGTTGATGCAATGTATTGAAGATATTTCGGCCCGTTTCTGATGCCATTGTCAGCACTAAAAACAAGCTTCAGTAAACTAACAGTCAAACATTGTTCTAACCTGCCATGACTTAACTGTTGGTTAGCTCTAAGTGTGTTTTTTGGCGTTCAGTTTTTGTAGCTCATAACTTTATCATTTACCTTAAAGCTGATATGTTTTTAGAGCTGCTGCATTTTCCGAAATCCAAAACATATTTGCTTGTGACACAACTTTGATATCGAAAAACGCAGGACTCCTCAAAAATCTCTTACAGTTTAACTCTCTCTATGTACACGAAAAACTCTCGAAAAACGACTCCATGTACACAACTACATTTAAAACATCGCAAATTTAAGCAAATGCAAGTTTTGGTATAGAGCTATATTTATTTGATCATTAGCATGTTTGAACAACTGTAATTGGACCTACCTGCCAAACGAAAAATGGAATTATAGTTTTTGATTGGCATCTTGCATTGTCAGTTGGCTATTGTAATTTTTTTCGTTTTATGTCCTGCAACTGCTTAAATATTTTATCATAATGTTTTCACTGGCAGAAAGTTTAAATCAATCTTAAATCGAACGCGACATTACTGTCAAATCATTAATAATTATTAGAAATTTTATTTTTCATTATTATTCATTAGCTGAGTCAGCAATATTTTTGAATCCCTCAAACAACCGAAGACGTAAGGGCAAATTTAATACAGCCGGAAATATATAATAACGACAAATTTTCTGAACAATCTCAATATTGTAAAAGCGATTGAATTCAATGCATTTTCCAAAGCTGCAGCCTTCATAAAGTGGTTTGCAGTGCTGAAAAAATTGATGAATTGCTATTCTTGAATGTTGGCTCTGCTCTATATTCTTTGAATTTACTGCGTTGTTTGATTTCTTCGCTTGAAAACTTCACACCTAATCCATTTTACTAAACTGCTGATGCTTCAGCAATTGCACAAAATAGTGCTTAATTAAAAAAGTGAAGTGTGAACTCAACGATTAAAAAAGTGCTGGCCGCTGGGTTTAGAGCATATATCATAAAACAGTGCACGCCACAATTTAAAAATTAACAATTAAAAATTTACAAGCCTTAAAAATTTACAAGTATTACGATTAAGCCCTACAGACTGTTTCACTCATACTTGGGAATCATCAGGAGTATCTTCAACTGTGTACTGGTTTGAGCTAGTTGCAAAAGTACTCAACTATATGGGAGCTTATTATAACGTGAGGTGTGAATTCAAATGATTTAAAAAAGTTCCAATCTAAAAAAGTGATGACTCACAAAAAATACCCCTGATGAACCCAATTATGGGTGAAACAATCTATAGGATTTTTATTGTTATGCTTTGATGTGTAATGTTTTATTGTTATAACTTAATTAATAAATTGATTATTTAGGTTGCATCACTGGACCCAGCACCTTGTATGTCGGGACACAGAATGTAACATTTACTGGGATACCGTGCCAAAGGTGGGACAGTAATGTGCCCCATGTACCCAGAAGAGCTCCAAAAGATGGTACAAACCACAACTATTGCAGGTGGGGAGATATATTGCTTCATCTACTAAATTTCCAGCTAATTATGGAAAAACATTAAACACTAAAGCGTAACGAGTTTGTCGCGCCCATCTAACTTTACGCGTCTATGCTTCCAAGATCTACACAGCTCCAATCGACGAAATGTTGCAGCGATGAAGAGCGTTATTGTTAACCCTGTGTCCGAATTGACTGGCTCGAGCTTTGAGTCTATAACTTCCCACTCCAAAGATAAACGCGTTGTGATTACAAAAAAAGTTATTATAAAAACATTGAAGAACCTAACAACGTACTAAACAACTTAATAACAAATCGGTGCTTAAATGTATTAGTGATATTACTTTCGTTATTCAAAGCTTTAAAAATCTAGTTAATTTGTGGTGGTTCATCACTTCAAATTTAAAAGCCTTTATTTCTCCAGTCTACGGTATACACTATGTAAAAAACTTTTTTGAACTAGGCATTTAGCAAAATATTTACTGGGCCTACATAAACCGTTAGCAAAAATTTCATACTTTTTTTGTTTGCGGGGTTTGATATTTGGAAAGGTTTTTGTTTTTCCTGCAACTCTTACAAAACCAAAGTTGCTATACTCGTGTTCATTTAACGTTTCGTTTGCCAAACCAGAAAACGTCTTCAGAAATAAACATTTTGCAGCCAAATGCTGAATGAGCCTAATTATTATTACTAACAGACGAAAAAGTAAGAATTGCTGAAACGAAAAGCTTTCAAATAAGCGATTCATATTATGTCCATTGTGATCAACTCCAAGAACCTTTTAACAACTTCCACTTAGCAAGTGGTTGGGATTAATTCGTTCTGAATGATAATGCTGAAGAATTTCGTTACTGATGAAAGCTAACAACTCGAAACAAAGTTGTAAGCTCCATGCATTGTAAAATAAACTTTAAGATGTTAAATACAAAAAGGAGAAATCCTTGTTACGTGTTTATGAATACTCGTACTTGTTTGTTCACAATGCATCTGCGTCCAAACAACAAACATTTTGCGAGGTTCAGACACTCTTTGAGTTTGCGTAGTGATCGTGCACAAATTCAAACACCTTACGTAGTAGATGGGAAATCGCAATGAGGCATTCCTAAGTGAGAGTCGGAAACAAGACATCACGCAGTCTACGTATTAATTTTCCCTTCCATTGATTTGCAATACTTAACGACATGTCTTGCGTGAAAGTGCAGCGTGATTATCACCTCAACGTAGAAATAATGGCATGGAACATTTTAATGAACCACCTTCATACTGCAACTGGTGAAAAAAGAAGCATTATATTATGTAAAAAAAAAGGTGTCATAAATCTGGTCGAGGAAGCTCTCTCTGAGTAGTACGCAGAGAGCAGCTACAGATTTTGCTGTCCTTACTTTTCTGTCGTATGAATATAGCCAATGAAAGAACACCTATACAGCAATGCACAGTCCCTAAAAGTTGGCAGAAATTAAGCTCTCTTTAAAATGGTGTTGCTTTAGAGCTAGGTCTTCAAAACGCGGGGTGCTCATGGCTCTTGAATGCCAGCATTTTTCGAAGCTTTCGTGTGATGCATTTTGTCCTGATCATGAAAACTGACTTGAATTTTTTTCCAAAACTTTGTAGAGAATTAAAAATCTAAGGCCGAGCAAAACTAATTTTGAGAAATCGTTGTCCATCTCTGACCATTCTGATAAAACGATGAAAAAGCTAGCATATTATGACTATTCTGATGGAACAAAACCGATATGTTTCTAACAGTACAAACTTTTCTGACGAATTATTTCGGCAAGGTTCATGACAGAATATGCCATTTATCAACAACATAATTAGTATAAGTTGTAATCTAAGAGCTAAAGTCTACCAAATCAAACAGTGATTTGTTTTTTGCTTCAGTTGTATTTCAGCATTTAATTATTTTTAGATTTTTCACAATTTTAAGGTAAAAGCAAAAATAAGCATTATGTACTCTGCAGAAATTATCGCGTTATGATAAGTTGTCTTTTTAATGCTGTTTGAAAACATTGCTAATCAAAGATGAAATAACGTTTTGTTTTTGAAGAATAACTGGAAAAATTACTACATCCTTCACTATGATGTTGTTGTTTAGTTAACCACCAATTATCTCTCGCTACACAAAAAAAAAAAATTTAGGCCAGATAGCCGCAAAAAAAAAAAAAAAATTAGGCCGAATAGCCCGCTAATGATTAAATAAAAAAAAACACCGTACAATGTTTTAATTATTAGCAGTTAAAGCAATTTAGTAAGTTCACCTTTTTTGCTGTTTTTTTTGGAAGTCTAATAGCAGTTAGGCACGGTTTTAAAAATTTGTTGCTTTAAGCTAATACAAGCATTCTTTTCCGCTCTCTAAAGGCTAATTATTTTCAAATGATTGCCTTATTACCTCACTATCACCTATTTTGAAACCTCACAGTATGTAATTATTCGTCAATTTGTCACAGAAATCCTGATAACGATCCTGCTGGTACATGGTGTTATACGACTGATCCTAGTGTTCGCTGGCAGTTCTGCCATATCCCGAAATGTCGTAAGTTTTGTTTATTTAAATTTTTAATTCGACTTTGGGTTGGAAGAATTGCCAATTTTGCATTAATATTTACCTAATTTGCTTCTTAATTGACCTTCTTCAATCCTATGACATTCTACTTACTGTATTTAGAGATTTGTTTTAGTAAAAATTTAGCGCAATTTGTTCACGTTTTTAGATCAGTTTGATCTTGTCCTGCGCTGTAGATGCAAATGCTCGGCTCTAAAAAACACTTCAAATAGCGTACAAGCATAAAAAATTTTAAAAGAGACTTCAAACTATTACCGCAAAATAAAAATTTTATTTAAAAACATCAAGTACTCACACTTGCTAATTCAGCACCTGAAAGTTCACACTTGACGTTGATCACTTATTCTGCTATAGGTTAAGATTTTCATATAAAAATAAAAAGCTGGTGTGTGCGTAGTGGTGTAATGTTTGTCGTGTACGAAATTGAATTACTGAAATGAAGGAAAATTACAGTATTAAATGTAATTCCAAATTTCCAAAATTATAACACTAGTCAGTGTTAGGCCTTTTCTAGGTCCCTGTCTATATTCTGCGGAAAACCGTGAACGTACGAGAGTAAATTAAGTTTATTCAAAATTAAGTCAAATCTTTCATTATACTCGCTGTATTACGCCGAAGCGTGTAACGAGTTGGCGAGGCCCATCTCCGCGTCATTGCGCCTGGGCTACACAGCTTCTTTCAAAAAAATCTCCCAGCGGTGTCGAGCGATTGGCAACACAGTGTTTGATTCGACAGCCCGAGATTTGAACCTCAGACCTCCGTCTCAAGAGACAAATACGTTACCCCTCGACCAACTGGCCAGTAATTAAGTTTGTTCTAATGAGAAATTCGGGAGGCCTGGCGTAGAGCCTTACTCATAGGCGTAGCCAAGAGTTTTGATTAGGGGAAGAGGCTCAAACCACAAATCTAATACAATGACGTCATCAGCAATTTTCGAAAAAGGAACTTTTTGTGTAGCAAAAATATCGCAGAATGAAAGATCAGAAGCCTAGGCTAGGTTTTGGCACTTAACCTGGATTTTGCTAGAGAGGGCTTAAACTAAAAATTAAAAAGTGAAAATTAGTAAATTGGGAGACGCGCAGAGTTAACGTGTGTAATTCCAACGTATCAAAGATGGGGGTCAGGGGGAGAAGTCCCCAGCCGCTAATGTTTTGGAAAAAAAGCTATTTTAATGCCATTGGATCACATTTTGCACATGTTTGGAGCCATCCCTAACTGTACCGGGGGGAGAGGTTGGGGCAAATTTGCCACTCTTCTTAGTTATTTTACGTAATATAGTTTCTAAATTAAAAAAAAAATTGCTTTGATGCACTCTGACTTTGAATCAAATTTAATTACACACTTTTTCAGAAAGTTGAGGGTCAGCCGAATGACCAGAAGTGACGTCATTTTTGCTTTTGGCAGAGGCACCTAAAGGAGTTTTATAACTTACAGTTTTGAGCACAATGCTTGCTTATCAACGCACTTATTTTATTCATTCTACTGCGTTTTCAGTATCGATGCTAATCTTCACCTGGAATAAAGTATTTTATTAACTGATAAATGTATTGCATCATCATTACGTCATTGATGACGTCATAATTCAAAACTATTGCTTTTTCTTTTGTTTCTTGAAATAAATTGCGTTTTCCTAAAAAAATATTGATTGTCATCAGCTGTCAAGCGATATAATGCAAATAATACTGCAGTATTCTAAAAATTGCTGTATTCTAAAAAATTAAAAGTAAAGTGATATAATGAAAATAATACTGCCGTATTTTAAAATTCTAAAAATCCGTTAAGCCGTCATGCACGTAACGTCATCGTGCACGTCACGTCATCATGCATGTGACGTTATCATCTGGGGTGAATTTATCAGAGATTCGTTGAAATAACAAAACTCCAAAATGGAAATAATATTTAGCAACATTTAAAAAAATTTGCATGCTGTTACAAGGATTTACTGGTTTTGATGACGTCATCATCGTTTTCGTGACGTCTTAATCTCAAAGTATTTTATTTTTGAAAATTTAACAAAAAATAGCTTCAGCAAGCGAAAAATCTTACTTCTATCATTTACCAAATATTTTTAATAGGGGGGCAAATTTGTCTCTTTTGTACAAATAGGGTGTGAAAATAGCCCGGTAGATATAGAATTAAAGGAATTAGATTTTTAACATGAAAACCAATTGAAAAAATTAACTTGTTCAATCCTTCTTTTACTTGCAATTTAACTCCAAAGAACGTTTAAATCTTGCATTTTGGTATTAAATTTTGTAAGTGATTTGGCCCAGATAGAAGAAGTAAAGTACATTGCCTCTTGCAACATTTTAGCAGTAAATAATAATCCACTCGAAGATTTTTTTAACAATTTTGAGGTGGTGCAGAATTTGAATATGACTTTTAATAAATTCGATTTCATTATGCTTTCGCAATAAGCTTTTCGGACAAAAATCTTCAGTTGTGATCTCTGTCTGGTTTGGTGTGTGGTGAGCAGGATCTTTTAGAGACCAAATGCAGAAAAGATTTTTACTATGTCGTGAAAATAAGAGTACATGTACGGCTAGGAGACTCAGGCCCCCTAAATTCAAATTCAATAATTTGTTGAATTAGCATTTCCCCTGGTTGATTATTTTTCAAAAGCATTTTGTCGTGTAAAACCTGGCTTGTGGAAATGAGTTGTTATTGAAGAATGGTAAAATAGATGGTTACGCCGACACACTATGTTATTGCGAAAGCCGGATATTTATTGCGCGGGGCCCCTGGCACTTTGGGAATTTTGCTACATCTTCCTGTCGATTATAGGTGAAAATCAAAAAAGCCTTACCATCTGATCGCGGGGCCCCTGGTACTGAGCCATGCTTTGGTAAATCGGGCCCTGGTTATAAATCTGGCCCTCTTACTTCTTACAAGGTCAGATGAGGGCTTGAAGTAGCAACTTTTAGGACAAATACCCTTAATTTCACTTGGGCTATACATTTAAATTGGTTAGAAAAATTGAATTGAGGGGTCCGGAACTCCTGGTTTTAGTATTAGTGTCAATTATTGTTGTACACGAAGATGCTAAAACAACTGACATTGAAGAAACAATACGCTTTTCGTCACATTTTTGCCATTGGTGACGTTTCAATTTGAGGGGTCCGGGCCCCTGCCCCTACCCCACTGGCTGAGGCTATGGCCTTACCAGTATAAAAAAGGCCAGTTGGTTGGAAAAAGCTAAAGATACTCTCGTACGCTTACCATTTACGCACAGTATAGACCTGGCTTAACAACTTTCAACATAGCTTTTGCCTCTTGTTAGTGAAAGGTAGGCAAATTGTAAAACTATTTTGCGCTGAGGATTCCAACTCGGATTTGTAATTTTCCGTTTGAGTATTTTTTTGTAGGCTGATTTTCCTTGAAGTAAGGCCGCAGCCTGCTTGTAAAACTTTCACTCTTTTTTGTTGTACAGTTGTTGCAAATAGCAATTCCTTAATTGAACCCTCTTCATTTCTGCTGAGCTCCGCCTTAGCAAAATGTCCTGCCGAGGCCTGAAGATGGCATTAGCAGGGCTGGAAAAACTTCGGTGATAGTCTAACTCTAAATATTAATTGCATCATCAAAAAACAAGAATTTCATTTTTTATACAGCCGACCCCACATTGTTGTTCATGACGACTCGATTAGCTGCTGACGCCAGACTTCAGCATGTTTCCGCGGACATCGAGGCGAGCTATCCTGAATGGAATCCGAATGTTGTCCACAACAAGAGCGATTCACATTTCTGGTCGGTCGCAGCCGATAAACAAGGGGAACGTGTCATGTATACAGATATCAGGCGAGTCATTTACTCGATCTAAACAAAAATTGAAGGATTAATCTGTACTTGGGAAATAGTCCTAGGTATTTAAATCCTACAAATAGTGTTCTGCGTTGATGTAGTTAGGTATTATACCCCACAGACGTGAGAAGTTTGATTTATACAGAAACATGAAGTGAATACATACAGTACATAAAAACATACTTTTTAAATGCTGCAGAAATCTTGTTTTGAAGAAGGAAAAAAAAAAAAGATCAAGGTCGGAGTTGTTATGTAACCTTCGCGTTGTTATGCAACACTCAAAATCTCTGACCACTATGTACCTATCGCAATAAAAAGTATGCAAATTATGTAATGGTTAGCGACTGACTCTTTCTGGTAACAGGCAGATAAATAAGCAGCTACAATTACAACGACAAAAGTTAACCAATATTAACTTAAATTTCAATCTGTTTCTAAGCAGATTGGACAATTTGGGGATATATTCATTTCGAACAAACAGCACTGTTACGAAGCTATCAGGAATGATGAAAGATGTTGAACAACTAGCGTATGATTGGATAACTGGAAATCTTTACTTCAATGATTACAAAAAGAAATGGATCATGGCAGTGGACAAAACTTTTCAATATTACACCGTGGTTTATCGGAACACTACTGAGTCTTTTTACGGTCTAACACTGCATGCAAAGCAAAGGTAAATTCTCTTTATTGTTGCCTTGGTAATGTTTTGCCAAAAGGTACTTTTAAAAATGCGTTTGTCTGTTACTACTAAATACCACTTAAAGCTTATTTGTGGTCATTTCCAATTCGCAGTTTAATTATAACATTATAGCCAAAAACTTATTGGACAACCACGAAATGATGATGCTAAATTGTAGTGAAATAGATTTCAATTAATAATAAGTAGTGCTTAAAATTAAGGCAGATTTTGAGTGTGTTTGTGCTATAATTTCCTTAAGTCCAGCCCGTCGAGATTCATCTTTTGTTTGTTGTTAATGATCTTTATCCATAAATCGAAGCTGAAAGCTTTCTTCCCTGCCTCCTGGCCAAAGTAAAATAGAAAATAAAGGTAAGTGTAATTATTGCAATAACATGGCCTCAAAATATATAGGCAAGTAGTTAACACCTATTTCAAAAACCCTTGGATAAACCAAGCAAAAAGTTAAATCCCACAAATCAACCGTTTTAGAAGAGCATTGCATATCCTTGGGAAAGGCACTAAAAGTTTATTTCTCATCCGGTCAAGCTGCTTAGCGGTCAAAATGACCCACCCTGATGAAAGACTTCCAAACGCAACCCATAATGGAGCACTCTGCGTTGGTGCGGTTGGACAAGCTTAGATTAGCTAGTTCATACGCCCAAATGAATGATTGCAGATTCTCTAAATAGGCTGGAACTAGATCATACTGATAGGCTATTTATAATTTGAAAATAGCGGACGCGTTGCTTTCATCGGGATACTTATCCATAATCTTTTTGTACTACCCCAATGAATGTATTTATTGCTTTTCGCGTTCCGCCTTCCAAACCGCTAGGCTTCTTCAGAACAATTTTCGATAGTGCTGCCTTTGCAGTTGCAAAAGGATAAATTTATCAACGCTTTTATTATCATCGGTGTACCTCCTTTTTTAAGAGTACAGCTTTGTGTTTTTTTCTTTCTCTTTTGCTTTGTGTGTTTTATGAATTGTTCAAAAGGTTTTCTTTGTTACGCAGCCACCTATTATGATGTAAGTCCGACTGATCTCGACGAAAGTGATTTACCTGGTGTTTTGTTGCAATTACTTAAAAACAACATCAAATTTTGTGACACTCAAAATCTCGGTCAAAAAAACATTTATTTTTGAAAAGAATTCCTCGTATGTTTTCGTCCATTTCAACATCGCCTCTTTACAAGCTCATTTTGGCGACTTAAACAAATTTCTTCTAAAATTTTCAAATCCCGCTTTTGCAATCTTCCTATCTGAGACTCGCATTAAAACCAATTCTCTTATTAATATAAATATTGCTGGATACGATTTCTTGCGTTATCCTTTTCCTACTAATGCTGGTGGGGTTGGTGTCAACATATCCCACGTCATAACATTTTCTGAAAATCAAACTGTTCATTTAGAAGTACAGAATTGTGAAAACCTTTGGCTTGGCATTGAATTACCCGTCACAAAACTAAGTAGATTAGCAGTCATCTATCGACATTCTTCTAGCAATCATGAACCCTTTTTGGAAGCCCTTGATGAAAAATTACAACTATCGGTATACTAAACAACAAAGACAATAGGGCGATTTTGCTAGGTGATTTTAACTTTTTATCTAAACTTATTAACAGTTCCCATGCGTGAATATTTGCAAATTCTAAACAACAACGCATTTATGAACTTAATTAACAAATCAACTAGAGCAACCTCAAAATTCCAGACTACAATTGACCATATCCTTACAAACAATAATAACTATTACATTTCACTTGGTGTCTTCCATATTTCAATTTTTTACCATTACCCAATATTTTGTCTATTCTCGGATGATAAATTTAAAGTTCCTTAGAGTAACAGCGTTCACACTTTTCAAAACATGAAATCCATTAATGGAGAAGAGTTTCGGAATGATTTACTGCAAAATCTGCCCTTTCTTCCATACACATGAATTTATGTGTTCCAATACATCTCATGAAAGTTTTGATACCCATTTTTACCATAAGCTATAGACAGTATACAGAGTCTTATAGGCACAATCAAACCTACGATTAACAGCCTAAAACCATACTGTTTCGTAATCGAATCCGTCTTCTATTTCTCGTCAGTATAGCTAGGATTACAGGTATGAACATGAGCGTAGAAAGGCAAAAATCGCAAATTAACCAGATCATGACACATTTTTTCCCCCAAAATATAAAGTAATCACAATATTACGAGAGATAATTCTAATAGTTCGATTCCAAATAATTTCCAGTTCCATGCCTTAGACAGCTGCTTCGCCCAATCTCTGGGCTCATCATAGTAGAGGACAAATACCACCAGTGATAAAAATCTTCAAAACATGCATCTTTACCAATCTATCAGTCAATGAATAAATCTTTACCGATTAGGTTCATAACACATAAATCTTTGCCCATCATTCAGTCAATTTTAGCCAAAATAAGTAAATCTTAGCAGAAAAATTTCTACCCAATCAAACTAAACCTATTAATTAAATCTTTACCGAATGAAACTATTGCTATAAATCAAATCTTTACCGACTAAATTACAAATCTTAACTTTTATCTATCAGAAGAACGTTAGACTAGCTAATAAAGTAAGTAAATCGTAACTAAAAAATCTTTACCCAATCAAACTAAACCTATTAATTAAATCTTTACCGAATGTAACTATTGCTATAAATTAAATCTTTACCGACTTGAGTACAAATCTTACCTTACATCTCTCAGAAGAACGATAGGCTAGCTAACTCTCTCTTCTACTCATAGCTCGCCTTAAATAACTACGTCTCCAGTAGGCTGAAAAGCTCAAAGCTAGTGCCAAAATTCAGCCTAGAGCTAAACTAGGCTAACTATCTTCAGAAATGAAACGTTATCAATAACCTCTGCTCTCCTCGTAGCTCGCCTAAAATGGCTACGTCTCCTATAGGGCCGAGACGGCTCTAAATTAGAACCAGTGACTGGCAGTAGTATGTGCAGTGACTCAACAATGACAATTTATTAAGAACAATGTACTGAGAAAATTAATAATAAGCTGTATGCAGTATACAGAGTCTTACAGGCACAATCAAACCTATGATTAACAGCCTAAGACATACTGTTTCGGAATCGACTTTCGCCTTTTATTCCTCGTCAGTATATCTAGGACTACAGGTATGAACATGAGCGTAGAGAAGCAAAGAATCGCAAATTAACCAGATTATGACACATTTTTCCCAAAAATATAAAGTAATCACGATATTACAAGAGATAATTCTAATAGTTCAATGCAAAATAATTTCCAATAGCATGCCTTAGACAGCTGTTTCGCCCAATCTCAGGGCTCATTAGTCAAGCAAAATCAATCATCATTTAAGCTTATAAGTTAGCAAGGCCAAAAAGGAAAAATATCACCAGTGATAAAAATCTTCAAAACATGCATCTTTACCGATTTATCGGTCAATGAATAAATCTTTACCGATTAGGTTTATAATACATAAATCTTTACCCATCATTCAGTCAATTTTAGCCAAAATAAGTAGATCTTAGCCGAAAAATCTTTACCCAATCTAACTAAAGCCAATAATTAAATCTTTACCGAATGAAACTATTGCTATAAATTAATTCTTTACCGACTCAAGTACAAATCTTACCTTACATCTCCCAGAAGAACGATAGGCTAGCTAACTCTCTACTCTCCTCATAGCTCGCCTTAAATGGCTACATCTCCAGTAGGCTGAAAGGCTCAAAGCTAGTGCCAAAATTCAGACTAGAGCTAAACTAGGCTAACAATCTTTAAAAATATACTGACGAGGAGTAAAAGACGGATGTCGGTTCCAAAACAGTATGTCTTAGGCTGTTAATCATAGGTTTGATTGTCCTTATAAGACTCTGTATACTGTCTGTAGCTTATTGTTCATTTTGATCAGTTTATGAAAACAACTTTCTCAGTAATAGAAAAGCATGCCCCCCCCCCCAAACAATGTCTAGAAAACAAAAACGCATCCAACAAAAACGGTGGCTTACCAAGGGCCTGCTTGTATCTATCAAAAATAAGCAAAAAATCTGTTCAGTCGTAACTTTTTAAATGAAAATGTGTACGAAAAGTTCATTTATAAATTAGATGTCAACAAGCTTACACGTGTTAAAAACTTATCGAAAAAAAACTTTACTATGAGAGTGTTATCTCATAGCGAAAAAACAACCCTAGAGAAAACTTTCGAAACTAATCTATTCCGCCATCTCCAACAAGCCTTTTTCAGCAAAACGTTCTATCTATAAAATAAATGTAAATTAGCTTGTTGATGATGACTAACCTAAAATTCCCAATCTTTTCAATGACCATTTCACAAAAGATTGGTCACTCAATTGCCAATGCAATTGACAACAATAATAGTGTTAAATTTACTACCTATCTTAGGAACTCTGTACCTCAAATCATTGTTCTTACTCCTCCCTTTCCTAGTGAAATCATCACCATAATCAATTCTTTAAATCCCAACACTGCCTCTGGTTATAATAATATTTCCTCTTTCTTTTTGCACTTGGGTGACGATGTGATAGCTCCTAAATTTGGTATACTTATAACAAATTTTTAAGACTGCAAAAGTAATCCCTATATCTAAATCTGGTGATAAACAACTCTTACAAAATTTTCGATCAATTTCCCTTCTTCCCTGCCTGTCCAAAGTTCTTGAAAAATTAAGAAAGAATCACTTTATGAATTTCTTTGTTAAGCACAAGGTTTTTTGCCACTTTCCGTACGGTTTTAGGGAAAAGCATGGTGTGATACATGCATTATGGTATACGTGGACCAGCATTTTCTTTACTCGAGAGTTATCGCTCTTATCGCTGTCAGTTTGTCTCTTTGAATAATTGTCATTCTTCCTCCAAACCAATCAACTTAGGTGTTCCTCAGGGCTCTATTTTGGGGCCTCTCTTTTTTCTCATATAAGTAAACGACCTTTCTGATTCCACATTATGTAACCCATGTCTTTTGCTGATGATACCTGCTTGGATGTAAGTAATTCTTCTTTTTCTTCTCTTGAACAGAGATGTAATGCTTAATTGGAAAATCTTAAAAACTGGTGCAATGCTAACAAATTGCAACTAAATCCAAATAAGTCCATGTCAATTTATGTCCCCCCTAAACCAAATATAAATATAGCAAAATTGAAGATTTTATATAATAAATGTACGTTAGTTAGCTTGTTGTGATTCATTTAAATATCTACAGCATGTATAGCAATTGATGACAAGCTCAACTTTCAATTTCACATCCATGCATAAAAAACAAAGTGGTCAGAGCGGTAGGAATTTTAAATAAAGCACTATATCTGTTTTCTTCTTCTACATTACGTTTGCTGTACTTTGCCCTCATTCATACTCATTTACTCTTTGGTCTTGTGCTCTGGATGAACTCCTACTCAACCTATCTTGATAAATTATAACGCCTTCAAAATAAGGCCATTCGCATTATTTCTAACTGCAATTACCGAAGCCAGATATCTACTCACTTTTATGAACTAGGTATTGTATTTTAAAAATTGCTGATTAGTCAACATTTGAAGTTGGAAAAATGATGTACCACATTCCAAACAAGCTCTTCCTCCCTGTATCGCCTCGTTTTTTTTCTCCTGTTTTTTCTATCCACAGTCATCGTACCCAATCCACAACCTAAAAAAAGCTGTATATTCCTAAATTCTCCTTTTCACCATACCAAAAGTCTATCAAATACCAAGGGGCCAAAATTTGAAATACGGTTCCCATTAACATAAGATATAAAAATTTGATAAATTCAAAATTAACTTTAAAAACTCACTTTTTGAGAAATACCAAGGATATTGAACAATAACATTTATTTTTAAGTTTTTTTTATTATTTCACAATGAACGATGGTTGCGCACACTTTTTTTTCTTTTTTATGTTTCGAAACTCTTTTTGCCAGTGCTGCTCTTACAGTAAGTTACTGTTTGAAGATGCTTTTGTGTCTAAATACTTCTGGGTTGCTGCTTGATACGAAGATCTTTTCCGGTTCCTTCGCAGCCTCCTGTGGAACATTAATAGTCTGAATGTATTTCAGTTAATGTATTACGCCGTATTTTGTCTTGGTCCACCAAATAAACCATTTCTGTTCTGTTCAAAAAACTAAACGAATAAATTGGAAATTCAAAATCAATAAATAGATTCATCGGTAGTTAACAAAGTGATTATAAATATTTATAGTGTACTATGTGGTAAAGTTAGTATTTTACGAAGAAATGTATTTTACTATTAGTAGAGTAGGGCTTTGGCCTCCCTCACAGCGGCAGAGTTCTGGAGCTGTTTTTGTGGCAAAAGGGGGTCAATTGGTGCAATGGTTTCTCAAATACCCACATTTCAGGAAATTAGAATCACGGGTCAACTGGTTGGCGAAAAGGGAGTCAATTGGAGTAATGGGTTTCCAAATCCCCACGTTTAAGGGAATTAGAATTTTTAGACGTTACTAGTAAAAAATCAATAGTAAATTGCAACTTGCAGATAAAATATTTTTACAGATATTTCTAAGCTGTTTAAATGTAATGAATGCCAGCTGGTTTTGTAACCGCATTATATGATTATTTCTTTGAGAGATAGTTTGCATACCATATGTTGCAGTATATGAAAAGTTATCTTTCAAAATCAATATATCTGTCCCTGTTTTTAATGTGATTTGAATTCAAATTTAAATCAGCAGCCACCCTAATTCAAGAGAACTTACTGATTTAGCCAGTAACATTGAGGTTTCAATATTTTTGTGAAATGCGCCGTAGTTAAATAGATTTCATTTGCTTAATAGCACGTCATTGGCCAAACCATTTAAGAGCAAAATAATTATTGCGAGACGTGCATACGAACTTGACTGCTTTTGATTTAGCAGAAAATTTCTATTTTGAATTAAAAATCATTTGTAAGATTATACTCTGATTTTTTGAGGAATGGAATTTCAGACCTTGACTACCTGATGTTTAATAAATCTTTGCAATCCGAGATTTAGGTCTGGTCTATTTACACTGTGCGTCAAACTGTTGAGCAGACAAGCGTGTTATTATTAAGTATACGGTGGTAGCGCAGTACTCCGAGCGTGCCAAATTTCTACTTAAAATAAACAATACATCATAGGCGTAGCCAGGGGGACCATGGCCTCCCCCAATTGAAACGCCACCAATGATAAAAATATGAGTTTTCGTCCTAAAAGTTGATATTTCAGGCCCTTATCTTAAATGTTTATAAACGTAATGCAATAACTAGGCAGATTTACCACATGGCAGAGTGCCAGGGGCCCAGCGCTCAGATGATGAGACTTTTTTTGGTCTTAACCAATATCTAGCCGGAAGATGTTGCGAAAATCTCCAAAGTGCCAAGGCCCCGCGCAATGTAATTCCGGCCAGGGCAATAACATGGTTAGTAGGCAGAACCATCTATTTGTACCATTTTTTAAATAACAATCCACCTCCACTTCGCCAGTTTTTGCGCGACAAACTCCTTTCGAAAAAAAATCAGCTAGAGAAAATGCTCATGGTCAAACTATTGAATTCGAATTATTAAGGGGGCCTGGTCACTTAGTCGTGCATGTGCCCCTATAACTATTTTTATGACAAAACAAAAATCTTTATAAGAAAATCTTCAAGTAGATTATCGTTTACTGCTAAAATATGGAAGGAGGCAATGTGCCTTACTTTCTCCTATCTGGGCCAAATCACTTAAAAAATTTAACCCCAAAATGCAACATTTAAACGTGTTTTGGACTTAAATTGTAAGAAAAAAGAGGATTGAACCGCTTAATTTTTTCAATAAACTTTTAATATTCAAAATCTGGTTCTTTCAGATAGCCCTAAAATAAAACACAACAACAACTCTAAGCACGCGCGAATTGTGATCCAATAGCAATTAAAAAAACTTTGTTTCTAAAAAGTTACAAAAACTTGCTCAGCAACTGGGTTACACTTCCAGACTCCCATTTTTGATACGTTTGAGGTTCACTTGTTTACTCAACATCTCTCCTAATTTTGAAATTTGTATTTTCACTTTTGGTTTAAGTCCTCACCCAATAGCAAAATCGTTGTTACGCTCCAAACACAGGCCTCGGCTTTTAATCTTCCAATCTGCAATAGCATTGTCCCACAAAAAGTTCCTTTTTCGAAAATTTCTGATAACGTCATTGCATGTGATTTGTAATATAGGTCCCCCTCCCAATTAAATATCCTGGCTACGCCTATGCTATGCAAGCGTACATACGCTCGTACAGTCACGGTTTTACGTACAGCGTAGACCGGATCGTGCTGGACTGGTAGTCCAGTACTATAGTTTAGTCTACAACAGTCCAAACTAATCAAAACTGGCCATTCTGCCTAATTAGCACCACTTTTTTCAGTTTTTATGAAACTTAATGATATTACGCAGCATAAAACTTAACTGAGGAACATGTTTTTCTAAGACGTTTAGACGTACTACTCCAGTCATTATAAATCTTGGTTAATTACCATTAATTAATGGTATTTAGGTTGCTCTTTTTCACTGTCACTGATGACGCTGGATTAACTTCAATAAAAGTTTCGGATCTTGCCGGCAAGAACCAGTCAATTCTCTACCCGCAGCAACAAGCCAGGCCCAGCACCATTCGCAGCCTTGCTGTCGATTATACAGATGACAAGTAAGTGTGACGAAATAATGAGCATTGTTTCTTAATGTAATTGTAATCTAGTCTTTCTAAGGCTTGGTGTTCGCTGGCATATTCGTCCTATTTCCACCTATCTATAATACGTACTTTCATTGATTTTATCGCAATTATTTTGTGGTGAAGGTACAGCTTAAAATAAAAATTTGAAAACGTAAAAGCACCAGTAAAAATTGGGAAAGAGAAATAGGCAAAATGCTTTCCAAGGAACACGATAAAAAAGACTTTGCCCATAATTGAAAATAAGATAGCCATTAATATTGTTCATGCGACCAGAATAATATGATCGAAAGTAAATTGGCAGTGTATCCATTATGATAATTCCACCGGAAGCAGGATTATAAACCAAATTTGGGCCTTGTTGATGATTAGGACTTTCATGAATGAATCAGCCAACACAGCTCCGTTTCCAATAAGAATTCAAAAATCCCTAATGATTATCAACAAACGTAATTCATAACAATATTAGGGAGTTTTAATTCTGCATGCAAAACGAAAAAAGTTGAGAATATTACATTTTCGTCAAAATTGATGGTAATTTCATGTTCTTGACAAAGCGTAAATAATAGAAAGCAAAATAATCCAATATAAGAAAACTACTGTAAGTTGGTAATATATTGCCCGGGGGTTAAGTAATAAAAAGCGCGGTATTAGTAACAAAGACCTTTGTTTATTGTCAAAAGTTTTAACATGCAAGTGGTTTATAAACAAGACCGTTTCACACAAAGCAACTTAAACAATAAAATGTGAAGCTCCTATTAGTAATTTAGTAAGATAATTAGACCAATAAAGTGAAATCAAAGAAGCGAAACTTCTGAAGAAATGATACAGTATGCTTTTAGCATAAACAAAGTTTATTTCTGATATTGATCAGTCTTAAAACAAAAAAGGCCATTATTTAATGGTCAACTCGAAAACAGGTAAGGACAATTTGTCCCAAATAAAAGCACTACCGTCCCTTTCTCATGAATGAAGAAAAAAAATGGACCAATTAATCAGTTTATGATCGCTTATACTTTGCTTTATTTCATGTTCTTGACCCATTCTAATCAATGATATGTAAGTTTGGCTCTGCCTTCACTCATATTTCTCATTTCTAACCATAGAGTATAAGCAAATATTGTTAAACGTTTTCTGCTGCTTTATGATTAGAACCTATAGTTGTAGTACTTTCTAGTACTGACAAGTATTGTTTTCACTCAAAAATACATTACGTTCAATAAGAAATTGGCTTGCTGTAGCGACAGTCAGGACAAAACAAATTTAGTAATCATTCAAATATCTAAAAAAATTTCCTCATTTAGCGTAACGCTCAATGTCGTGCAAGTGATAACATTTGCCAAATATTCCGTATTGCGCTGAAGGTAACGTTTCCTAAACGTTTCAGCATTTTGTATATTACAACGTTTCAATGTTTTAAATGGAGTAACGTTTTACTAAACGTTACAATCTTGTGCAAGGGGTAACGTTTCAGAGTTTAACATGTACTGCAGCAATTTTTTACTATACGTTTGAAACTTCTGCATACGGAAACATTTAAATTGTCAGCATAATTATACATTAGCAACGTTTCACTAAACGTTTTAACCTTTTCAAAATGACAAACACTCTATGAACCAAAAATTAGCAGCAAATTAGAATCATTAAAATTTTTTTTATTCCCGTGTTTCGACCAGTTACTTAGGCCATCCTCACGGCTAGCATTTAGAAGCATAAGTTATTCATCTATACAATTCATCATTGCAATATACAGCGCGAATGAGCTATCGCGACGCGTTTCGACCTTGCTCAAGGGTCTCATCAGGCGAAAAGAATAACGCATATTTAAACATGCAATGATATACAACTGCAACTAAAAATTTGGAAACAAAAATTAGCAGCAATTTAGAATCATTAAACTTTCAAACATGCAATGATATAAAATTGCAATTACCAAATCTGGAAATAAAAATTGCATCGATAAACACAATGTGCAATGCGTCGCACATGCATTTAGCTCGTGCTCTCACTGTGGTTTTATGTGAACATGTCATAAGTTGTTTGACGTCAATATAAAATTTGCATAGACAAAGCAGATGTGTTTATCGATGCAATTTTTATTTCCAAATTTGGTAATTGCAATTTTGTATTATTGCTTGTTTGAAAGTTTAATGATCCTAAATTGTTGCTAATTTTTGTTTCCAAATTTTTAGTTGCAGTTGTATATCATTGCATGTTTAAATATGCGTTATTCTTTTCGCCTGATGAGATCCTTGAGCAAGGTCAAAACGTGTCGCGATAGCTCATTCGCACTGTATTAAACAATAATGAATTGTATAGATGAATAACTTATGCTTGTAAATGCTAGCCTTGAGGATGGCCTAAGTTACTGGTCGAAGCACGAAAACCTATAGTTTTAGGTTGACAATCATTGAATAAAAAAAATTTTAATGACTCTACGAACCGTTTCAGTATTTTGAATGTTACAATCTTGTAAAATGTTAATACTTCTTTGAATTTTAATAACAGAAGTGCATGAACAAAATAACGAACCAAAGGTTTGGAAAGTAACCCAATGCTTTACTATAGAGAATATGACGTTTTGGTTTCAGGTTGTATTGGGCTGTAGAATTTCCCGGGTTTGTCACTTTAGTAATGAACAGCAATCTGGACGGGAGCAATGCCACTCAAATTCAAACAATCACTCAAAGGTCGATTTGGAGTATCGCCGCATATTGGGTAAGTTAGCGTTAATTAGGTTTACCCGTATTAGAAAAACAAAACACCGGCCAATACGTTGAGCAATTAATGCTCGCGCCTCCGGTACAAAATTGTAAACAAGCCGACTAGTTCAAGTTCGAACCCGAATCGAACTCGACAAATGATTTGAAGCCCAAACCAGGTCCAAAAAGTCCGAAAGTTTAGTTAAGTTTAAGAAAAGTACACGGTTATAATTGCTCGTTTTCTTTAAATAACTTAAGTCTTCTATGATTAAATAAAACTATATATTGATAACTAGTGTGATAAGATAATACTAATAGTGCACTGCATTGATGTTTAGATAAAGTCTTCACTCAGTGTTGCAAAGTTATTTTGGTTACCTGTTTATTGCAACTACAACGCAAGACGCCCCGAATTAAGCCCAAAAATTTGTCGACCTAAAGCCAGAACCCAACCTGAAAAGTCTGGCCCGACTTACAACTTTGCTCTAGTACGTAGCGTTCTATAACCAAGCTGATCGAATAGCTTTGCTGCCGGCTCGCCGCTCCTGCGACTTATTTTTCAAAGGAGCTGGTCTTACCCGGGCGCACACCCATCGGCATAATGCATCAGGTGTAAAAAAAATTTGACCATTTTCATAAGCTATAGAGCATAAACTCCAAATTGAGCCAAAGACCTACTGCGGACGGAAGAGTGACTGACTAGTCGCAACTTTTGTGGTAAAAGTATCGTTCGATAGCGAAAGTTTTGATTTGGGATAGAACCCGATCTGTATAAAGGGGCTCAAGAAGAAAATAATGACTTTGTCGATCAGGGCGCATTTTGGACGTAAAACAAGACAAGTCAAAGCAAAAAGGTCTTGAGACTTTTGGCTGCAAAAACGCGAAATCAAGTTGATGCCGATATAGAAAAAACACGTGCGCTTTTGCTTGTTATTGTTTGGACCCCTCAACTACGGTCCGCCCCCAAGACCCCGTTTCTTGTCGCACCCTACACGGAAATTAACGTAATAATTTACAATTAACCTCATATGTTCACATTCCCAATCAATTCTGCTGTGACTACTCTATACAGAATCATACAAACATGAACTTCAAAAACAATGTCAAATACTAAGTAAGAACATTTTTTGTTTTTCATTAGTTTTGATAATGTGAGAAATGAAACGTAGTTTTATGAAATAATTTCAGTTGTTTTTACTTTGTGTTATAGACTAGAAATAAAAAATAAAGTTGTAGAAATCGAAACATTAAACTTTAGGATTTTATCTATCTGGCGGAACATACTCAATATTACAGCAGCACAACTGGAAGTATATCGTATCGATTGAGGGTGATCACTAAACGTGGAGGACCACTCCGTAGTATCCGCTCACAATCCAGACTTAGAGGGCTGGCCGTTTATAGCGATCGGGAGCAATTTTCGTTAGATGATAGTAAGTGCAATGATTGGAGTAATTTTTGTCTCATTGATTTTTTTAAACACTTGTAATTGTTAAATCATTGATCTACAGACTATAATAGCCTTAATTGCTTTCAACAACGCCGAAATTTTCCAATTGTGCTTGAAGCCAGTGAAGCTTGAATTACTGCCTAATGTGATGATGCGCGTATTGTTGTACAAGCGCTCTTCGCTTGACTTGTTTAAAAAAAAATGCAACAATTAAGAAAATTTAAATTTCCACGAACTTGAAAGTAATCGGTTTGCTGACTGAAATACTGTAGAAAATAAAGTTCAAACATTTTCAACAAATTTGAATATTGTTGATTGAAGTTTCGTCACAAAATCTTAAACTGCTTGATTGGAAATTCGTAGGTATTAAAAAGCATACCGAACAGGCGTTAACCTTATTTTTACACCGGGAATTTAGCCGACGCATTTTAATCCGGGGGGGTACAAAAATTGAATTTCAAATTTGGCATGCCGGTTGGTGTTTACAAAAATTTTTCAAAAAATTTGATTTTGAGTTGATGACGTTATCAATGTGACGTCATGACCTTAGTTTTGAGAAATGACTTCATTTTTGCGATGACATTCAAGTTTTGTATGTAATTTTTTTAATATTGAATCATAAAATGCCTAAGCCAAAGTAGTTACATCACAAAAACGTTTTATGATGTCATTTTAGTTAAATTTTGGCCAAAAGTCCTCAGATTTCGGAAAGTGACTTCGGCAAGCCACAAAAATTGGAAAACTTCCTATAATCTTAGCAACTTCAAATTTTTAGAAGTTGTGTGTGATAAAATTTCTCTTAAAATCAAGTTGATTTGAAATAAAAATATTTTTGTTGAAAGGGATTTATCACAAAAAAACCAGACGTGGAGAAAATGCACATCCCGTGTTAAATAAGATTAAACAAGTTTAAATTTACAGAGCTGGACAGCGCTGTGTCGGATTGTTCGTCCTCATCAACAACCGTTAAGTTAATTGTAACTTCCCATCAAGCTACTCGACAACGAAGAGCACTATTACTTACTTAACGTTAAACAATTTCGATTTTAGGCGGCTATAATGATACGCTGGCAAGCATTGGATCATGCACTCAACAACCAAAGTGCAATCAAATCTGTTTGCCACGGTTGAACGAACGAAGGGTGTGCGGCTGCCTGCCTGGCTTCGACAAATTTGGAGATACTGGATGTATAACAAGTAAGACTATTTCAGTTTTTCAATCAAATCAATTTTTTACTCATGCTATTATATCGAAGCTGTAATGAGTTCTGTGGGGTTGTTTTTGCAACATTTCTTTTGGATTGCTCGCTGCCCACTTGCACATTTCAACCAAAAGTGGTGGCGAGCAGTTAGAATTTCGAAACAATATTTTCGATTCGAACAATCCTAAAATTAAATTGGTGAAGGCTATCAGGTTTAAAAGCAAACGCTGTGATTATTAGTTCTATTGACAATTTATACTCTATGAGATAACAAACTACAGTATTTTAAGCATTCATCCAATGTCGAAATCATAACAGGACTACCACCAAGCGAAATGTACGCATTACTTCAAACTTGTCAACTTTTGCGAAATTATTGCTGCTGACAGAATTATCAATAACATGATAGCACTTTTGAAAACTGCCTGGTATATTATGTTGCCCGCTTGTCTTAAAGGTTGTCAGAATAAAAGCTCTAAATTAAGCCACCACACTTCACTGTCTTCACGGTCGCTCCTTAATTCGACGAACATTTCGGCGATTCCGACACATATCATTCCAACCATAAACATAATTAAGTCGTTATGTTTATGATTGACCTTGTTTTTAATATTTATCAAACGATGTATTTTGATTAGGAGATATCCCAAACGACTTCATGATCCTGGTTGACAAGTCACAGAAACGAATTTTCAAAGTTTCGCTTTCCAGTTCCAACCACGACTATGCTGCCGTTGAAATATGTATGAAATATTTTCACAGATATTTTGCTATTGGCTGTGTATCTTTGCCTATGTTTTTTCATAGCCTTAAAGTTTTTGATGAATTGATGCAACTTTGCGGCTCTTCTTTACACTGATGATGAAGTCGGTTGAATTTGAAACGCGAAGTTGCGCCCCCGATGGGTGCCACGCCTGATTTGCGTCACTCAGACGTTGAAACGATTACTCATTATAAAAGTCGAGATAGCTCTAATGT
Source organism: Trididemnum nubilum (assembly GCA_963965965.1). NCBI lineage: Eukaryota > Metazoa > Chordata > Ascidiacea > Aplousobranchia > Didemnidae > Trididemnum > Trididemnum nubilum. Next base: position 4,934,881 of record OZ014482.1, read on the forward strand.
CTTTCAAGATGAAGTAGGATTATAGTTCTGCCTATTTCACTTCAGGAACAGTTTAATACGTAATATTGCTTTCAAATCAACGTAACTCTTAAGCGAGTGCTAACTCGTCCATAGGATAGCACCACCATCGTTTTCTTGTGACTCGAAGATAATTAGGCAACAACCAAGACGTTTGTTGCTTTTGCTGAATTTAACTGTACTGTAATATTCGTTCGCAAAAAATGCAACTTTTGCAATTGTTTTAAAACTAAATACGTCTATATTCAAATAGAAATTCCGTTATTTTGGGTTTAGCTCAATTAGATTTAGCAATATAGCGCATTCCATTGGATTTAGCACAATGTTGCTGATGTCAGCGAAGTACAGTGTTATTCCAGGAAAATCACCTTAAAGTTAACTTCTTTGTTGTTACTTCTTTGTTTACTAAGATTAATTTTGCACGTGATTTTCATGTACGCGAAATCAACAATAAAGAGTTGTCACAAGTATTGTTTTCAACATAGATGGGCAAGTTAATGCAAAACGGTAACTTCGTTAACCACTAGTCCGTTAACAAACTTGACATTTCCGTTAACGTTAATCCCTTATTTTCAGCTTTAATTAACGGAAGTTAATGAAGTCCGTTAATTCGTTAATATTTTGCGTGTAATTAACGTTTCTTTTTATTCACGCGCTTCTAGAACACGTATTGATGCTGTTGAGCTGATTGCAAGGATATATCGCCATGGTGATCTTTTTGTGTTTTGGAAGTTACATGTTGCAGTCTAATCTAATTTCAAGATGAAAATAAACAAGTTCAATGCACTAACGAAGCTGCGATCGGAAAATCTTTGGAAATTGCGAACAGCGATAATTAATAGACCTATGAGGCTGCAGCTAGTTATTTGCCACAAAAAAGAGCTTCTTTTTTCTCTTTCTTTTATAAAGCTCGCGCTAATGCGCAATAAGTGTTACCAATGCAAATTGGCTTCTACCGGTACGATGAAGGAATGGTGCGAGAAATTAACGATAAAAACCTTAACGGAAGTTAGCAAAACTTAACGGAAGTTAATTTAGTCCGTTAACATGAAAAAACTTTTTAACGGATTAACGAGTTAATGAAAAAGTTAGCTTCGTTATTTACGGATTAACGACCTACGGACTTGTGCCCACCTATGGTTTTCATCGTAAACATGTGTTTAATATGCTATGTAATGATACTAGAAACATATCTAGCATGAGTGCAATGCACTAAAAAATAACCTTTCACCTAAGCCCGTAAACTTTGGGACCGTTGAATTAATTTTCAACAAAACAGGTTTACTCGTGTCCATTTGCTTATCAACAAGATGTATCAGTAACTTCAAACTTTTTGAGTGATTAAAATACATACCGGTACATAAAATTAAAAAGACGTGTGTTTTTACGCATTTTTTTGTATGATTTACGGTAGCTTCGCATAGAAAGCATTAGTTTTTTTTTGGCAAACCTTTCGAAGGTTTGGAAGGTTTTGAATTAATGAATGATAACGGAAGAAGTTATTTGTTTATTTCGAAATTTTTGCCAAGGCAATAAAGACATCTTAGATAAAAGTACCCGCAAATGAACCTGAGAAGAAACATCCTTTAACGATTTTTAATTTTTGATTTTAGGTAATTTTATTTGATTGTTTTGCTGTTGTACTTTTTATCCAGCATTTTTTAATTTTCAGCAACTCAGTCTGACGTAGACGCAATGGCAATTGATCCTCTAGTGGGAAGCATCTACTGGTTCGATCGAATCAGGACAACACTCTTTATGTCCGGAGTTAGCGGCGCTGGTGCGACCAGTTTAAGAACAAATTTACACGGTAGGTATATTTTCGGTATGGAAATTTACAAAGATAATGAATTGTCGTCGTTAATAAATTCTATGCTACTGAAACAATGCACTGCACTTTGCTTAGATTTCTGGGTGGCGAAATCAATTGCAGGAAAAATCATTTTTATGGATTTCCTGCTTGACTTCCACATTGAAACGATTTTGACAGAAACAGTATAGATCCTCCACCGTGTGTGGTGATAAGGTGGGCAAGTTAAGACAACACGACTCCTTCATTTTCACCTTGCCAAAACAACTTAATAAACATAGTCGTATGATGTACTGCAACAGAAGCTTTGCGATGATTAATTGGCTGAATGAAAGTTTTAAACCACTTTCCGTTATAAATCCAGTATGATAAATATCTTATTATTAAATTAAAAACAATACGTAGCCTATTTTTGTCAAAAAAATTCTTCAACAGAAGGACTGCTTATGCTGTGCATCAACATTTCCAGGTTTTGATTTTGCTCCATTTGTGCTGTTTTGCTTTGTGATACTGTATTGTTGGTGAGTTTGAGTCTTACATTCCACATTTTGTTTTTAAGTGTCGTCATTGGCGGTCGATCCATTGACCAAAAACGTTTATTACGCTGACGATGATGCCCAGACTATCAACGTCATTAATCCCACTGGCGATTTCATGAAAACATTAACTGCACTACCTACCGTTAATAATACTCGAAGAATACAAAGCATAGCCTTGGATATTGTTAACAAGTACGCTAACTTTTTTTCCCTTTATTGGTTCAGTATCCGTTTCCTTCTGCTACTCTTCGGTGCCTTGCTTGCACTCGGTTTGCTGTAGCGTGTGATTTAGCGTTAAAAGAACGCAAGTCCCCTTAAAAATATCCACCAACTCTGAATCAATTTATGATGCCGCAATATTGGATTAACTTCGGAGAGTAGAAACGTATCATCTCTAAAAATTTCGATAAATTGACAGATATGTTAATTAGGATTTTAAGTAAAAAATACCCAAACTTTCTGGAACCTGTAGTTGAAAAAAATATTTACCGCAGTTTGCAATAAAAAAATGTGAGCACTTTACCGATGCAAAGAATTAGCAAAAAAAATGTGCACATATTTGTATTAGTAGTCGTAAATTTCAGCTTTTAGTTATATGTTTAGAAAATATTGCAAAGCTTTAATGAAATTAAGGTTATTATAGTGACATAATAATAGAAAAAGCAATTTTAAAAGCTGATGAAAAATTATTTTCCAGAGGAAATAATACGGGACTTTTACCCATTCCTTTTCACTGTCATTCTTCCTTTTTTACTTTGAAAATTATCGATGTTTCTTTAAAAAACAAATTTTGCAATGCCAAGATATAAAAAAAAGGAATGAATGTGATTTTCTCTGATGAAACAAAAAAGAAAAATTACTGTTCATTGCAATGTATTGGTGATTCGGTATCAACCAATGACCGACAATATTTTTAATCCAGTTCTTTTCATCCACCACTGTTTTAAACTCGGGCGCCTCGTAAAGAAAAACCTAAATTAGTGTAAAGCGCATTAAAACAGAATCGCAAAACATTTCTCCCGTTTTGTATTCTTCACAGAGAATGAAACCTGAAACCATCTGATTACATGTAATGCCAACATAAAAAGATTGAATGTGACTTTGTCTGATGAAAAGAAATGCTAATTTTACATAATTTGTGATTTGGGTAAAACAGATGTCTGACTAAGCATTTGAACCCAGCTCTGTTGACTCGCGACAATTTCAAACTCTGAAAGCCTTTTAATAAAAAGGACTTGAAAAAATCACAAATTTTGGGTTCTTTCCCCCAAACCACGTGACCAAGCACCGCCAAAAATGCAGGTGCACAATAAAACATGAAACCCTCTGATCAAATGCAATGTCAAAACAAAAAGATTGAATTTGATTTTGTCGAATAAGAAAAATAATAATAGTAAATTGCAATTTATTTTTGGTTTGAGAAAAATGAATGTTCTACAAGGGATTTGAATCCAGCTCTATTTGCTCAAAACAATTTCAAACTCTGGCGCTTTTAACTACTACGTCATCACAGCACACAATCTTATGAAGAAAAACCAAGTATTAAAGTTACTTTGAGCAAAGATAAATAATTTTGGGACAATATTTTATTTCCCCAAAATGTCAGCACTCTAAAATTTTTCTAACTGAGTAGTTCTCATTAGGCACAATAAATTTGCAAATTTTTAATTGATAAGTTTAAACCATTTGGTAATAAAAAAAACTTAAAAAAATTGCAAGTTTTTGGCCCTATCCTCCCAAACCATGTGACCTAACCAGCCAAAAATGCAGGTGAACAACTTCATATATAAACTTAATTATCATATTTCAAACTTCTAATTTTTTAGATTTGATGGTTTCGGATTTTTTGTAGCCTACCTAAAAAAAAGTTCTTTATACAAGAAAAAAATAAAGAAAGAAAAATAAAAAAGAGACAAATTAAAAAAATTAAATAAGGCAGCTAAAACTAGATATCTAGACGCTTTTAAAATCTGAAATGTTTATCTCCTCCTGCTATCAGTTTTTGAGCTAAAGCGGTTTGAATCTCCAATTGGCTTTTCAGCTTAAAGGTTTGAAAACCCGTATCACGAGACCGATAGCCCCCAAAATATACACAAAGGTTTTTTCTTACATATCACATCTCAGTTCAGAATTGCAAGTTTCTACCTTCGGCCGTTTCGAAGTTAAAGCGATTTCAGCCTCTAATTACCGAAAAAAGGTTAATTTTTCAGGAAAAAGGAGAAGGAAAATTCTGACGCGAAGCATCGCGAAAGTCCCAATAAAGAGACTACTAAAGCTAAATTTTGTTTGCTAACTACATGATATATTTAACAAATTGCAGTTAATTTTTAGACATGTGTATTGGACTACGATTGGTCTAAATGGAACGGAAACAGATCTGATGCGAATGGGATTCGATGGAAGCAACCAAACTACGTTACTGGAATTGCTAGCAGCTAAGCACATTTTGATTAATATCGAACGTAAGATAAAAGATAATTAAGCGCCCGTCACTGTTCAACGAAATGCGCTTAGTTTCCATAAGTTTTAAATGCGGTTCCCGGCCGAAAAAACTATTGAAATTTTCTATGATCCATTGCAACAACACTTCCTCAGAATAATGAATACTTGAGTGGCGATGTGCATCGTTTGTTGTTGTTGATGTGGTGAATATTTGTCCTCCTTTCACCCAACAGCGCCAGACGCTAAGTATGGGACGATTCGCACACTTTTCACTGCAATGGCTACTTCATGATTGGAGAATTCCGCAACTGCTTAGGAGTTTCCAATAATTCAATATTCTTGAGGATTTCTTTGAATTCTTGTGCACTGAATTTGCTACTTGTTTGAAGCCACCAAGCAGAGACAATCATTGTAAAGTGTCTTTTCCAAGGACACAACAACGTGATCAGGGTGGTGATTGATGATTGAAGTCAGATCACACGAAAGTGTCGTCGTAAAACCGCTTTACCATTTATGGTACTGCTATCATGTTATTTCGAAATGATATTTGAAAGTGATTAAAATAGTCCCTTTTTAGAACTGTAAATCATAAAAAAAATGTTGAAATACATTTTTTTGTGTTTTTTAAACCAAAAATCAAAGAGAACTTCTAGTCTAAGACTAAAACGTTTTTGCAAATCGCAGTATTCTAAAAGATTTTTAATTTTCAGGAAAAAGCTTGTTTATTGTTGTGATGCAAGATGTAGGAGGAACTACCACAGACATCCTATACGAGATACCTCTCACAGCTTTGGCAACTGCAAAGGGGAGAGTGCCTGGGGGAACCACCCGATACAACATCAATTTTTCCTTCAATAATAATATATTCGTACAAGAGTAAGTGACGTCGTAAATAAGCCACAGTGTACAACACCGTACATTGTTACAATCAAGTATTTGGTTAGAAGTTTCAAAACTCCATCGACATTGTTTTCGGCATTGATTTATTGCTTATTTTGTTTATTTTAAGGGTGTCCAAAATCCAGCCCTCTGGCCATTTTCGACTCACAAAAAAGTTCAATCGGGCCCACATTGAGAATGCAATTTTGTCCCGCCAACAAAATTTTTGTCTGCGATAGTGAATGAAAAAATATACTGGCTGTGCAACTTGTAACCTTTACCGCAATCATTCACCGGAATAGGAGTTTAAAGGTCTTTTCTTTTCAGTCTTCAGTACCTCCTTTTCCCACAGCAAAATCCCATTGTTTGACCAAAATTATGTCCTTTTTTTCTCATTTCGGTTTTCGCTGACTTGACCCGCTCAATACCTTGCTGGGTTCATTTTGGCCCTCCATCAAAAAATTTTGGACGCCTTTGTCTAAATGGCTTAACTTTGAATAAACTGCGATGTAAAAAATTGGCAAGATCATTTTTACTGTACCTAACTTTACTGTACCGCTTTATGATGAATTTTACTTGTTCAAATTTGCTAATTTTGTCGGCTGTGACCATTGTTTTGCTTTAGGTTTGTTACGTCAGGCTCTACATTTTATTTTGCCACAAGCCCCACTAATGGACTACAATCAGTCAATTTAACCGCAGCTGTGAATCAGCCTACCATTGGAAATGTAGTCGAAGAAAAAAGCTACTTTTTCACACCGCGGTTTATGTCTGTTTACGAAACATCTCAGCAAAATATAATACGTTAGTATAATTGCTATATAATATACTACTGCATTTAACTATCTGTTTATCTCAGAAAAACATCTGCAATTGATTGCTTGCTAAACGTTAGGTGCTACCCCGATCCTTTCCAAACGATTAGGTTTCGGAGAATTTTCAATGAAACCTAGTATTTGGGCCTCACTAAGTGGTGCTATTCAACTGGTTGACACCGGTTCTTGCAAACCGGTTCTTAAATTTAGAGAACCGGTAACAGATCCGGTTCCTAAAAAGTTTCAAAAGCACTACTGGTTTATCCCAAAGCATAAACCACAGATTAAAGATGAAAAATTAGGAGTTACATACCGGCTCCAACAGATATGACAGTCTATGCTGAATGTTAATGTTTTAACTTAGGCTAATTAGAAATTTACCTACTACTTCTTGTTCTAGAAGGACTGAATTGACCAGTTCACCCAAAGAACTAAAACGCTGAACAGTTTGCAAATATTGTCAACTATCTTAGCGGCGGCGCAGCCCAGTTCGTATTGTAGGGCTACGGGTTTCTAATCGCAAGATTACTGGCTTCCAATTCGATTCTCGAACTGGCGAAGTGTCGCTGTGCTTTTGGAAAAAACATTTATTGCCTATTTCCCCATTGAGACCTTCATCCGTTGTTGTGTCTCAGCCTGACAAAAAATTGCAGTCAAAATTCAGTAGAAGATGCTTTGTGTTGGTGGTTACGCTGAAGGTCTGATTCATACGTAAGAATGAATGCTCAACTCTATTATATTGCAGGCCCATTATCAAATCCTTGCGGTTTAAGGCAGACGTCATGCGAACAATTGTGTTTGCTTACGCCACAAAATGAATCTGTATGCGCGTGCAAGGACGGATACACACTGGTCGGAGAAAATAATTGCCGGAACTCATCCGCACCTATCGGTAAGATTTTTATAATTTCAATATATCTGTTTGAAATGGTTGCAGTTACTGTAGACTGTCGACTATCAAATGAAATCTTTCATTATACTCGCTACCTTACATCGAAGCGTGTAGCGATTTGACAGGCCCCGTGTACGGGCGTGCAGGCAACACTGCTCGTTTGGAAGAAATGTCAGAGCGGCGGTGAGTCGTTGGAAACACTGTGTCCGAGTTGGCCCGCCCGAAATATGAATCTCAGAGACGAACAGATTACCGCTCGACCAACATCCAATGTGTTCTCAAAGTGTGTTTAGCATATGGTTGACCAGTTACTGTAAAACAAAGGAGTTTGACATAATTAATTCTTTACTGCCAAATAGTGCTGTAACATTCATCTAAAAAAAACAAAACTTTTTCTATAATTCGCGGTGAAGTTATGTAATGAATTTTGTAAAACCAAAACCAGGGTTGCCACATCCTGGAAAAGTCCTGGAAAGTCCTGGATTTTTTTTGCTGTCCTGGAAAGTCCTTGAAAGTCCTTGAATTTTGTTTGTAAGTCCTGGAAAGTCCTGGAAAATGTTTATTAGGTTTTCCCGTGATTTACGCAGACAGAGTGTGAATTTTTTTTATAATAGCTGGTACCTTGTAATTATGCAAAGCTATTGTTGAAATAATTTGCATTGTAAAGTTCGTTCAAAATGCTTTATTGTATTGTAAAAAGACAGCTTATTTGTATGCTGGCGCACAATCAAAAAATCGCTGTGCTAGCCCTAATGTGGGTTAGAGCTAGGGTTTCAGTTTGGCAACCAAACTGTAACCCTAGCTCTAACCTTAATGTTAATATGAGAGCCCATTCTTCTGCTCTTTGCTCTCTTGTTCTTTTAAATCAGTTCTTACTAGTAAACTAGAGAGCAAATAAGCACTTCCTCGTTAAATGCCAAAATTTGCACTTTGCATTTACAGTATGTATAAATTATTGTATATTATTAGGAAGAGTGAATTCATGGACAGTAATTTATTGCAATTCGATACTCCAGTAGCAGTATTACTGCTAGTAGCCAGTAGCATAGCGGGCTATAGGCCCTCCATTGGCGCGTAGACCAAAATGCACAATTAAAAAAATACTATGTTTATCGCAGTATATTTCTGTGGCAGTTTTTTGCAGTAATAAGGATAGTAAAGTAATTTAAAGCCGCTTTTGGAACATGATTTTGGGAAAGGACTCATATTGGTCAAAAATAAAACCAGTAACAACTTAACTAACTAAAAATGGCTAAAAATAAACAATTCGATCGCTTGATGCAAAATGCTTAATGTAGGCTAAGTAAAAAAATTGTAACTCAGTATTTAATTCTGTTAATTACCAATCAACTCTCTCAAATCTCGTTTCATTAGCCTTTACTCCCTAATTATATCTTCATCTAGCGTTATAAAATACAGACGATTTGGATTAATACTTAGGAGTTTTTTCAAAGGAGGTGCCTATTTGCACTATAGCATGCAAATGAGCTCTGCGTGTAAGAAAAAGTGGGTGCTCATTTGCTCAAATACTCTTTTATTTTTAAAATTATTATCGTTAGTGGTTTGTTGGAGTTTAGATTTTGAGTTTGGGTTAAGGTTAGGGTTAGAACTAGGGTTACAGTTTGGATTAAGTTTAAGGTTGGGTTAGGGCTAGGATAGAGTTTTTTGTTTGCACCCTGGCGTGCAAATAAGCTCTATTGTTTCAAATAATAGGATTTTATAGTTAACTAGCTGAAAATAAAGCTAGGACTGAAGTTTTACCATTACCCATCACTAGAGCTCCACCGATGTATCTAGCATCAGCTGATATATTTTGGCCAATATCAGGGCCAAGCCGGCATATCGTATCGGCTATCTACCGCCGATAAAATACTGGCTTAGCACAATTACTTTAAACTGTTTATTTTTAAGAGCAAGCACGAATATTCTTGCGTTCAATTTGCTTAGTATGACTTGCGTTTACAATAGTCTTTTGTTGAGAGGAGAATTGGTGAAGCTTTTAGTGTCAAGTTAAGTGAAAAATATAGACTAAATTTGGTAGTTTATGAGTTATATATCGGTATCATATCGATTGAGCTCTAGCTATCACCCTCATACTGTAGCCCATTTATGCATTCAGTTTAATCATGTTTTTGCAGTGCTAATTTCTATGCCAAGTTTTAAAAGCAATAAGCTTGACCAAACTAGGCCTAAAATTGCAAAAAAATTGCAAAATCTTCGAATGCTGGGGGCTTTGCCCCCAGAGCCCCAATGGCTTCTGGCGCCTTGGAGTTCTGCCCCCCTACCTAAAAGCTTAATCCTCCCGTTGCAAATTTCTAGCTTTGCACCTGGCTAGTTGTCAGTACTAGGAATGCAAATGTGTTACATCGAAATTTTTTGTCAACCACAAGTTCAAAAGAGTAGGTACATGAAAGAGTAATAGTCAAAATCAAATTTTAGGTCCTTGAAAAAAAAAAAACTCAAACAGTCCTGGAAAAGTCCTGGAAAATGACCTAAAAAAGTCCTGGAAAGTCCTGGAATTTAATTTTGCACTTTCTGTGGCAACCCTGCAAAACAATTATTATTCATTTATACGCTATAGTAGAACATTAGGATATATTAAGCTATACGTCAGCTACTTTTTAAAGAGATGGTACCGTGACTGTTATCTGAAGTTGGCTAGCGTTATAACAGGCTACAGGCTCGCAACCAGAATTTTGCTGAGAGACTAAAAGGGATTATGGCATGATTTCATTCATTTTTATTCATTCTTTATATTCTTGACAACCACAACAATAGCGAATGCACAGAACCACAATAATAACACGTAAAGTCAGGAAAAGGAAGTAGCGACACAACGTCAGACGTTAAGACATGCGGAGAATATTGAAGACCAAAAGGCAATTTTTATTTGCATGGTTGCTACACGTGTCACACCAGTCTTATGCACAATGTAAGCCAAATCAAACACTCTCATCAACATACACAAGTAGGCGCACCAGAGGTAAGTAAATATAAAGGATGGAGTACTGTAGTTGTTCGAATAATTGATAAAGAGAAAAGAGAGGGGGTAGTAACCAGTGCAAGGCCAGGCACGGTTACGAATTTTTTTGGGTTTACAATAGAATGTAGATATCAAACAAATGAAATTTGCACATTGACATATACTATTTAGTACCTTGCTCGTAATTTTTGTCTGTTTGTAAGAACCAGTAAATTTTGAGCTGAGGCAGGCTGTTCGTAATTTTTTGCTAAATTTCAGCCTCATTTGTTCTTAAATTCTGAGAGCATCAATGCTGATTTTAAAAACTGTTTAATTCCAAATGCTCTGTCAGCTTTTTTCTGTTTTTTTAGTTACTGAAACTGGCATTGGTCTTAATTTGTTCTTAAACTTTGAACGATATTGAGCCTCGTGTTCTTAAAAAATTGTTTTTATAAAAAAATGAGTGTAACACGTTATACAGTATATAAGTGGTAAAGTTTTGATAAGTCTGGTCAGATGTAACCACTATTCACCGCTGCTGACCTAAACAAACAATACCTGAGTAGGCTCTATCCAACAGTATCGACCAGAATGGTTTTGTTGCATCCAAAATGAAACGGTATTTTCCAAAATTTTGTTGCAAGTTTCTGACGATTTCAGGCAAATACCAGGTCTTTGCCAAAATGTAAAATGTTTTGCATTTTTTGTAGTCTAGAAGGGGCTAACGAGCATTAATATTCAGTTAAGACAGTAGCGAGGCAAAACAGAAGGCTGACTTTGGCAAAAACAAGTTGATTGGCCGAGCGTACCCTCGACGGCAACTCTGGATAAATTGACAGCGGAGGGTAGGTAGAATTAACAGCGGCGGAAAATTTCTTGTCAGAAGCCTAGAGCATCCAAGTTAATGTAAAATTTACGGATAACAGTATTAAACCCAATGCTGCAATTTGAGCATTTTTGAAACCCAACAACACGTTATTTATTTTGGGTAAGTTTTTTCACTGCTTAACTGTAGGCCTAATCATTATTTACTTGAATAGTGATCTTTAAATAAGTTACAAAACAGCTTATTCTAAGTTTACATATTTGCCTACCTTTTTTGATGGATCAAGAAGATCACTTTCGATTTTTAATGAAGACTTAATTACAGGAACTTTTTTGAGTTGTTACGCTAATATCATCAAGTTATTGATGTGATATTGCTAATTACTCTAGAATCTCCAGCACTATTGGCGCGCATTTACAGTTTAACCAAATATCCGTACATTGCGAACAATTTGATTCTAAACTGCATTTACTGCATTACTTTTTATCTCACGTTATTTTGCAATGCTTTTATTATTTGCTTCACAAAATTTGCACAACACAGTTGCACAAAGCAGTTTCTTATTTGAAGCGCTGTTTACAGCACTATACCACTATATGGTCACCAGGGACGTGCGGTCAGGGGAGGCAGGTGAGGCCGTGTCTCCCTGTAGAATTGTGCAAAGGAAAACGAAAATAAAGTATATAATTAAAATAAAATACAGAAGTTACAGAGCAGACTTGAAACATAAAGTTTTTTTTCACGGCTGTGAGGTAGCTCTTACCTCACATATCTGCTTTCCCATTAGGCTAGTGTTTCATCAGCATCTGAATTCACACGTAGCCTATCCTGGCATCCCACCCGAACCTTCAAACCACACACGAGGGCCATTTCTACACTTGCTATCGTACCCTCTTCTCAGAGTACTCTGATCTAAGTCTGACAACAAGGTCTCCAGAAAGAGGATTCTCGACCAGTATCACACTGGCACTTCACTTAGCTGAACTGCATTGCGCTAGCATCACTAAGCATGAACACCATACATGACATCACATTATGGACGACATCATGGACCATATATATGGATATAAATATATGGACCATATATATGGACCATATGTAGCCATCATATATGACATCATGGACACCATACATGACATCACATTGTGGTAAATTGCTAATGCGATGTCATATATGGTGTCCATGCTTAGTGATGCTAGCGCAATGCAGTTCAGCTAAGTGAAGTGCCAGTGTGAAACTGGTCGAGAATCCTCTTTCTGGAGACCTTGTTGTCAGACTTAGATCAGAGTAATCTGAGAAGAGGGTACGACGGCAAGTGTAGAAATGGCCCTCGTGTGTGATTTGAAAGTTCGGGTGGGATGATGAATATGAAACACTAGCCTAATGGGATAGCAGATATGTGAGGTAAGTGCTACCTCACAGCCGTGAAAAAAATAAAATAAAATAGTTTCACACAAATCAAAATATTTATCAAAAACTTTATTAATTTTTGTCATATTTACTATTTTTGTGTATTCACTGCTTTTATGTTATGTCTTTCGCATTAAAACGCCCAAACTATTTGGTGTAATATTGCTATCACTACGGCGTGCCATTGAGCATCGCTTCAAATACTGTATGCGAAGTGAGGCATTGTCGTCAATTGTGCCTCGCTTCAGCCAAGCAAATTTTAATGAACAAACTAAAAGTATGCCTTTTTTTCTCAGAAAAATTGCGGACAACGCATAATGCTTTTAAATCTGATTTTGCGGCGCGCCTCACCTGTGACGTCATAGAATGAGAAAAAGTTTAAGCAGTTTTTTTGTAGTCTTTCGTTCATTGCGAAATTGAACAAGTTATTTTTCTAGCAAAATAAAAACAATTTAACACGAGAAAATGAACTAAAATGGAAGAAAATTTAGTCTCAAAGCTGAGAGACTTTCTGAACTCAGTTTTTTATCAAAACTTGAAGTTATTGGTAAAAGAAAACCGATTTAAAAGATTTGCTCGAGACATCATTACGAAAGAACTCCTCAATTCAGAAAGAGTAGAACCGTACTCAAGAAAAGAGTGGTTGCTCTATAAAAATCTTCATTTTTGCTTTCATGTTTTTAGCAAATAATAATGTTGGGACTGAAACCGGGTTTTTGTGACTTAAAGAATTTGCCAAGAAGGCTTAGCAAGCACGAAAATTTTAATAATGTCCACATTCAAAGTCAAATAATAGGCTTGGCTACCTTTATAGATTTTTGAAACTTCAAGAATTGATTTGGCTTTAAGTGAACAGCAAAAATTAAACGAATAATTAATTATCGAAAAATTTGGTTTTTGTTTAATGCAGGGCTGCCCAACCTTTTTACTGGTACGGGCTACATTTAAGGGAGAAAAGTTCAGTTCAATTCAGTTGTTTTATTTCATGACCTCGGGTCCATTGAAAGCATCACATATAAAAACAGGCGTCAAGAAAAAGGTAGAAGCAGCAAAACGATATAAATAGCAAAGCGACATAAAAAGTTATCGCGGGCCACGTGCATTTTTACCAAGATTGAACTCCAAATAATTGCAAGTTTGTTGTACAAAATCGGTGCTCACTTTGGCCAGTATTTCGGGTACCTGTCCCAAAAACTAGGTGAAGACCCCTCAAAAAAAGGTCTTCGCAGCAAATCGGTGCTGATTTCGGTCAGTATTACGGGAATCTGTTCCAAAAAGTAGGTTGAAAAAAAAAAAGACCGAAAAAAAAAGTCTTCGTCGCAAATCCGAACTGATTTCGGGAGAACCAAACAGAAGAAGGTTTTGGTTTGGACCTTTTTGTTTCCCAGAATATGCTAAGTAAGCCTTTCCATGAGGAAATCAACCGCGCAAAAAAACCTTGCTGGCCACACAAAACAGCTTCGCGGGCCAAATGTGGCCCACGGGCCGCTGGTTGGGCAGCTCTGGTTTAATGGGTATGAAAACAATTATTTGCTTTTCATTTATTGTCTTAAATATTTTTTTTGCAAACATGTGTGTGAAAAAAAATTGTGCCTCACCAACCAAAAGCCTTACCGCACGTCACTGATGGTCACTGCTTAGTACGCTATGTTCAATATTTGCGGGATAAAAAACGATAGAAGATTTGGTCTATTTTTAAAATCTTCGAGTAAAAAGAACGTAACTCGCTTGCATTTTGCAGTGAATACGGGGTATTGCGTTAAAGTGTTAAACCACAAAGTTCGTCAAAAGACTCAGCTTAATCAATAATTGCGATTGTGACATCACAATACCCAGTTTAATTGTAGAACAATAGCTAATCATTTCGACGATGGTGTATGTTCCGTAATTGACCATGTCACTATCCCTTTAAACCAAAATTTAAAACCCTTTTGTTCAAAAAATGCCTCATTCAGGCGGGGTTCTGAGCAAATTGGTGCTACTCAAGTGTATCGCAGACGGTGATTTTAGGCAGTATTCAGGCACATAGCCAGCTGGATATTTTTTTTGTGGGGGTGCAAGGGCAAAACTTGGGAAAGCAATATCTTTTTTCTTATCTTGGCGATTGCATGGTTTTAAAATCGAAAATTTTTGTTTTACTATTAAATTTGCAGAAGTTTTGTTCTTGTTTTTGTAATTATTTCACTCACTTATGCTCAGAGCTGGACAGTGGACAGCGCTGTTTTGAGCTTTTAGCTCTCATTAGCAGCCCTCATCATATTTAAACCAAAGGTATTCCCCAGCCACCTCTCTGCCAAACTGGACAAACCAAACGAGAGTCGGCTACAAAGGACCTCAAGCTTTTTCAGTTCTGATTTCCGTGGTTACGCAGAGAGTGAGCACTTATATTAAGAGTAGCTTAAGGCTGTCCTTAATATAAGATCCCGTTTTTCACTTATTCTTTTGTGAAATACCACAAGTGAATAATCGATTATTCATTCGCTATACAGCAAAGCCTCGCCACAGTACAATCCACTAAGATTTGCCCAGTTTGACCGCGAGGTGGTTGAGGAATACCTCTGCTTTAGATATGCTGAGGGCTGCTGATAAGAGCTAAGAGCTCGAAACAGCGATGTCCGGCTCTGTGCATAAATAACTCGAGCTGCTTGCGGCTGCAGGGTTGGTGGCTGAGATTGCCACCTAGCTGCCACAGAGAGTCGTTCGGACTTTCCGGGAGTCGGCCACGAAGGACGTCAAGCTTTTTTAATTTCAGTCATGTTAATTTCCGTAGGCTATTTTGGGGTTTATGATGATCTGGAGGCAAGGAGCTTGGGTTAGCCCCCAGCGCTTAGAAATTTTTGCGCTTTTTTGGAAAAATAATTGAATTTAAGTCCTATTTTAGTTAAAAGTATTGCTTGTCAACACCGCATATAATAGCACTACTGTAAAAGGAATGCTTAAACTGGCAGTATAAGATAGCTAAACTGGTAAAAGGAAATTTTCATTCATACTAATTCTAGCCATGAAAACAAACCTGTAGTTCAAATAGATCACAAGTTTTATCCTAATTAGCTTAATTCGTCTACCTTTTGTCAAGAAAGTTAATTTGAGGTGATTAATGAAGCAATATTTGAAAGAAGTAATTGGCAATTCAGAATAGTCTCCCTCTGCCCCCCAAAAAAGTAGTAATAATAATACAACAGTTTGATTAAGCCTACCTTAAGCATTTTTTGACAAGCAATCAAATTTGATTAGTTTGGCCCTATTATTTGCAAAGTTTTTACGGTTATTTTTAAGTTAAAACTTTTCATGAAATTTAGCCCCTCTCTCAAATAAATAATTCAAAAACGACTTTCGAGTCTATAACAAGGCAAAAGACTAGCTCAGAAACGTTAAAGTATCTGAAAACGTTGTAGTTTTTTTATTGTGAAGTTTGCTTCATAGGCCAATTGGAGGTTTTAGTTCCCTGGCTACGCTACTGTTGATTAAATTGTCTTGAAAGAGCAAAAAACATATAATTGAAATGCTCAGCTTCCAATCTTTTAAATAAACCAAACATGTTGGAATTAAAATAACTTTTTTTTCATATTTTTCAAGTGATAGATGACTTGTTGTCAACTCATGTAATACTGCATATAAATTTTGCTGCAAATGTTTAATGTTTAATATCTTACCACCATCAAATCAGCTGAGCTTTTGATAAAACTTCGTTAATGGGCTGGGGACCTGTCAAAATGAATAGAAAAAGAAATTGCCTTTATGGGCTGTTCGATTAGATTTTGAAACAAATATTTTTATTTGTATTCTGTCTATCCAACCGATGAATGACAAGTTTTATAGCCCACCAGTAAATTGATATAATTTTAAAATTGCTTTGATCATTATTCGATTCATTGTTGAATCATTTGAAGATTTCGGTAGCCTTGAAAAAGACAGTTGAAAAATCGATTCGAATTATTTTTCTGTCGCTCGTGTCAAGTATCAACGCGAGAATAAATGCTGCCTTTTATAGTTCTTTCATACGTTGAAATTTCTACCTAAAAACGAAAAACTAATCACGTGGATAATTACAGTATGATTAAATGATTGTCAAACTTTGTATGTCCGCCATTTAATGATTTATTATATATTGTGAAATTTGAAGAGCGTAAACGAATTTTTTCTACCGGCGCAAAATTGGTTGCTGTGTTTTGATAAAAATAGCTTCTAGCGCTGCTAAGTGAAGTTGGGTTCTTGGTTTTGCCAACATTGAAAATTGTCGATCATGGTAGTGGGCATTGGGCAAAGCAATCAGGATTTTGAAGTAAGTGTGGTCCAATGGCCAAATCACATTCTAATTGAATTAGAGGAGTCTTCGTTTTGCAGCTACGTCTAGGCAGAACTATTGTTGGTTTTTCCTTGTTTCGAATTGATTTTGGAATGCATTGAATGATTTTCTCTTGCAATCTTAAGAATATGCTACCCACGTACAGACAATCACAGCGGGGCACGTATTGGTATACGACCATGCTTTGTTGTGTGATGGGCACAGCATCTTTGTGAATTGAGGTAAAATATTGCGCATTTGAAAAATAGCGCGAGGTTCGACAGCTGAAAAACAATTTTAAACTTTAGATTGGACTTGCTTTTCGAACTTGAGCAAAATATTGCCAATTCAAAGTAATTTAAGATAAACAGGACATTTTTGGAGGCATTCTTTTTTTGTTTATCTTAAAATGTCCTGCTTTTCTAAAATAACATGGAGTGACAACATTTTGCTCAAGTTCGAATAGCAGGTCAAATCTAATGTTCAAAATTATTTTCCAGCTGTCAAACCTCGCGTTATTTTTCAAATGCGCAAGGTTTTACCTTCAATTTACAAGGGTGCTGTGCCCGTCACACAACAAAGCATGGTCGTAAACCAATACGTGTGCCGCTGTGATTGTCGATACGTGGGTCGCACGCGACAATTTTCAATGTTGGCAAAAACAAGAACCCAACTTCACTTAGCAGTACTAGAAGCTATCTCTATCAAAACACAGACACCAATTTTGTGTCGGTAGAAAGAATTCGTTTGCCCTCTTCAAATTTTACAATATATAATTTATCATTAAATGGCGGACATATGAAGGTTGACAATCATCCAATCATACTGTAATTATC
Organism: Trididemnum nubilum; assembly: GCA_963965965.1. NCBI lineage: Eukaryota > Metazoa > Chordata > Ascidiacea > Aplousobranchia > Didemnidae > Trididemnum > Trididemnum nubilum. The sequence continues at coordinate 4,952,595 of OZ014482.1, forward strand.
CACGTGATTAGTTCTTCTTTTTTAGGTGAAAATTTCAACGTGTAGAAAAACTATAAAAAGCCGCATTTTTCAACTTTCATTTATTCTCGCGTTGATTCTTGACACCGGCGAGATGAAAACCGTTCGAATCGATTTTTCAACTGCCTTTTTCAAGGCACCTAAAATCTTCAAATAATCCAACAATAAATCCAATAGCAATCAAAGCAATTTAAAAATTTTTAGCCACTAAGCATTGGTATAATTGGAATAAAGTTGAAAAATATGCGAATGCAAATGATGCACATGCATTCAAGCAACTGACTATAAATGATTTCTATCGCGTATTTACGCTCAATCTTACCTTATTAGAAGGCCAAGTAAGATTTGATTGGACGGCAAAATAAATTCTTAGGGGGCAATTGCCCTAGAGGCTCCCCTGTGGCTCAGAGTTGTAAATGGGCCGGCTAGTTCAGGCCCAAACCCGGCCCGAACCCGAAAACTAATTTGAAGCTCAAATCATGTCCGAAAAAAACGAAAGTTAAGTTAGGTCTGAAAATTTAGCAATGTTGCCAAGTTATTTTGATTATATTTCTGTTCACCTAAGACAAAAAATACATATCAGGCCCGAATTAAGCCCGAAAACTTGTAAATTTTAGGCCCGAACCCGTGCCGAAAAGCCTGGCCCGACTTGCAACTCTGCCGTGGCTAGGTGCTTGGGAAAGCCTCCAGTCGTCTGAGGCCAAGGGAATTTGCACCAAGTCGCTGGACAATTTTTGTAATTTGACTGCAACAATTAGCTATTTTAAGGCTACTTGGATTGCATTTTTCACTTTTATAAAGCCATTAGAAAAAACTAAATTACTAAAATTCGAAAGTCATGTGAAAGAATCCCTTCCGTTTCATCCCCATCTTACTTGAAAGCCAAGACCAAAACACTTTTAAACGCTTGTATTTATTAGCTTTATTTTTCTAAATGACTTAGCTAAGAGGTTGTTCTAAATCCCTTTAACCCCGCTATGGTTGCACCCCAGGCAAGCTATGTGACATATTATTTTGATTTATCCCTTATAGCCCTCTTATAAACAAATGTTTAGATTTGCCTCCGTCTTATGGTAACACTTGCCCTCCAAACTTTGAGCTGGAGTATATTCACTGCCAACCGCAACCCAGAGTCTTTTGGAATCCTCCAACATGGACAGACGATACCACAGGTACGGTATTGTAAAACAGACTGCCTATAATATCAATTATAGTGTAAATATGTAAGATTGAAGGTGTAAATATGTAAGTTTAGTTGTTTAGTTGCTCGATTTTCTCTCAAAAAGTTTAACAAAATCTTAAAGTTATATATAACGAATTTGAACTGTTTTTTGTTTCAAGTCTTAACATTTTATTGAAGTAAAAAAGCCAATCTCAACTCCATGCTCCTAAATTAATTTTACTTTCAGCTCCCACCGACCTTACCATTACGGCGTCGCACAATTCAGGCAGCGCGTTTGCTGATGGACTCACTCAAGTCTTCTATAGAGCGCAAGATGAATTCGGAAATGTCGGGTTCTGTTCTTTTAATGTAATCGTTACAAGTAGGTTTTAATAATAAACCCAGCAACTTAAATTCCAATCAAAATGAAATCTTTCATTACTGTATACTTGTTTGTATTACGCCGAAGCGTGTAATGAGTTTGCAGGGCCCATCTCCGCACCATTACTCCTGGACAACACAGCTAGTCTTTTCTTAGAAAGGCTAAAACGGTGGCTAATTCGATTTGATCGGCCCGAGATTTGAACCTTAAACCTCCCGCTCCAAAGAAGAACGCGTTAGCGCGCGAACAACTGGCCAGTACGTGGTTTGGCAGTACATATAGTAAAATTGGAGGGATGCAGAGAACTTGAAGTTAATTCAAATTTCTGAAATAGAAACTCAATACTTGTGATTAAGTTGTTAGTTGTTGAATCATAGCATAAAACTTGTTACATCATATAAACTTTCATTGCAGCAGAAGCAATTTGCTGGTATGCAACATATTGAAGAACAAGTAAACAATTTCTTTTCGTTAAGTTTTAAGTTACAGTTAGTAGTAACCGTTCTAACAGGTTTTTCCGAGATTGGTTCTCTGGTAGTAGCTCTGGTTCTAACTGCTATTTCCGAGTTCTCGAGACTATGCCGATCTTATCCAACAAATCTTCAATTGAAATTAAGCATACTTTTGGTACTGAAAAGGCGCTCTGTGCTGGTGATGTGGTTCGGGTAGTTCTACTGAGTTCTAAACTAGTTCTAAGTGAAGTCGGATGTTTGATGCAAACAGTGGGACTTACCAGCATTTCCGCTTTTGTGGTGCTGGAATGTTCGCTCTCTGAGTCTTGTAAAAATGGTACTTTTCTTTCTGGATGCATTTTACAAAAAATACTCTTATAGTTGCAATCTGTAGCGTTTTTTCTTTTTATCTCAATTTAAATACTAAACTTTGATAATTCGATAAACCGCCTCTGTGATTTTATAGTTATGAGGTGTGGTTGACAAGTCTCGAGTTTGGTTCGAGCGGTGTTCTTTTACTTTTTTTTTCTGTTGAACCTTGCATTATAGAGAGGGTTCGGGCAGCACGATCGCCTTTTGCCGGCCTCAGAAAAGTACATCGACGCGCTGAAAAAAGGATTCACGTCGAGAATATGCTACCTGGATCTCCAATGTAATGCTCGAGTTCTAGGTTGTGACATTCCGTAGCCCTATGCTCTCATCAACAGTACTGCAGCCCTGGAAGTTTCAACTTAAATACAGTAACATGCTGCATGTTATTTTACAGGGCTTTCTTGCTCGTTGAGGCCGTTAAGTTTAAGTGCACCGTTTCGAAGCACGACGCCTCAATGCAGGAACAATACACTAACTGTTGAATTCCGATGCAAGAATCCTAATCATGTCGTGCAATTGGGAGAACAATACTTCGATCCATTAATCAATATGTGCGAGGATACACTGTCCTACCAAGTTACCGACTATAGCCTCCTACAATGCGTTCCTCGCCCAGGTAATTTTATAATCATTGTTTTTTTCTTATTGCTTTTTTCTGATTGCTTTAGCCAGGAGACAAAAAAAGGAATCTTTTGTCTTTTTTACCCGTGTGCATATCAGAGTTGTAAACGGGCCGACTAATTCAGGCCTGAACCCGGCCCGAACCCGAAAACTAATTTGAAGTCCAATTCATGCCCGAAAAAAAACGAAAGTTAAGTTAGGTCTGAAAAACTTAGCAATGTTGCCAAGTATTTCGATTATATTTTTGTGCACCTAAGACAAAACGCACGTCTCAGGCCCGAATTAAGCCCGAAATTTTTGTCGACTTCAGGCCCTAACCCGACCCGAAAAGCCCGGCCCGACTTACAACTCTGGTGCATATTGTGAAGACTTTACACTGTCTCTGCCAGTGTGGAACGACAAACAGGGAGTTTTGAATTATAATTCCAATATTCGTATGGTATAAAACCCAACGTAGAATCAAATCCACATCTTCTTTTTTATCAGCAGACGTGCTATCTGCTGGCTAATAAATGTTTTAGTATCTGTTAAATTGGATAGAAAATAACGTGTAAATGTATAATTGGAGTTTTTTATAAAAATCTTTGTTTTCATTTATAATACTAATTAATGTGGTGAAGTTAATTAAGTTGGAATGTGCTGAAATTAATTCTCTCGTGTATCACAACAAGAAGATTATAAAAAAATTAACTAAAGGTGTTATTAAGTTTGAATTCGACTTATTTAAGTAAAGTGGACATCGTTGCACTGTAGAAGCTTTTGGAAAAATATCTTCTTGGCGTTCTCTGTCTGAAATGCAATGAAACAGGCGGTTTATGATTTTTCTGCAGTACTGTATGAACACAAGAGTTTGTTTTTTTATGCAGTATTTAAATCAAACGGAAAAGTGTTATCGAGGTGTTTCGTCCGAAGAGCTGGTCATAGTGGCAATACTTCAAGTCGTATTCACAAGATTAATTTCAGTTTTCGTTCATTGTTGCAGCCACAACTCAAGCGCCTTCCACAAACCCAACTGTAACGTCTCAAGAAACTCAAACCCCATCTATCACACCATCTGTAACAACAACTACAGTGAAGCCTGGTCCCACAACCACTGGTAAAAAATCTGGTAAGTTCAAAGCCTTCATCGAGAGAGATTCACAAAACAGATTTGCTTGAAAAGTCTTTTGGGCTGAAACTTTGGTTTGAAAACGTACTGTAACCTAATGGTCAATGCTTGAAGTGTTAGTTTGATTGTTTTCAGTTTTATAGCTTTCATTAAAAATTAATTTAAACAAAAAAAGGTTTGATGTCTTTTTTAATGCTACAGTAGATAATGAACAAGAAAGCTGTGAATACTTTAATTAAACTCTGTGGCTTGATATGACTGGTGTTAGCTCCAATTCCATTAAAAAATCGTAATTTTCGAAAATTTTTCGAAATTACGTTTGTTTGGAGCGATATTGTTGGTTTTTGTTAGAAATTCTTTTCATAAATTTTTCCCTAAAGAGAAATGAGTTGGCCGTGAATTGAGAATCGTCTCTGCGCCTTAGTATCCGGACTACTCATCTTTTAAGAGTAGTTGTAGTAATGGCAAATTCTTCGCAACGCTGTGTCCAATTTGCCCGACTCCTGAATTGAACTCCAAGACCTCTCAAATTGAAAGCGCTAATCATTTTTTTAATATGTTTAGATTTTGCTAACCCTGGGGCCGCCGGACCGTCGGTGGTGAAAAAAAGCAACAAGCTGAGCTCAGGCGCCACTGTGGCCATTGTGCTGGTAGTGTTGGTGGTTGTCGTTATCATAGTCGGAGTTGTTTTGTAAGTTTGACCATTGTTGTTGATGTTTTTTTTTTTTTAACTTTATACAAGATTACAAAGTCTTAGTTGGAGTGTGGAGGCACGAAAATTTTGTCATTATGATTTAGTATAACGGTTTTCTTTAAAGATGGTGCATGAAGCATCACAACATAGAATACCGACACTACGTTGGAAAATCCAAAGAAGAATATAGCTATTGTTACACTCTTATTATATTCCCTTTCCACGGTAGTTTTCTGATGTCTGGTTTGGTAAGTATGGATCATTAATACGGTACAGACCTTTTAACTCTTCTGATTACTTCTTGACCGCTAAAAATCTTTAACCACTTAAAAATTGTAATTCATGGAATACAGGCTACTGGTTAGCGCAAAGAGTAACTCTTATGCAGAAGTTTCTAGTTAGATTTAGGCATCTAACTATTGATTTAAGTAACGACTTTTTAAGAGCTTAGGTGTAACCTGCAATCAAAGCTAGCTGGGAGAGCTTTTATCATCTCGCTACCAATGCATCATTGTTAAACATTATTAGATGTTGTTACATTTTGCATTGGTATTGTAACAATACGACAGTTAAACTGTCTACTATTCAATGCCAACCATTCAGTTTTTGTTTGCAGTATGCGCATACGTAGGAAAAATGGCAGTCTTGGTCAAAGCGACGGAGCTTCACCCATATTTTCGTGGAATCGGTCTGGAGATAAAGAAGTGGTTAATGAAGGCGTTTATCATCATTTATAATTCATTGCATCTCATTCAATTAAAATGTTAAGTGAACAAAGCCCTTACAGCACGTATTGCCAGCAAGAGGCCTGTGTGGAAATTTGACCATTACATACTAGCCTCACTTATTGACATGTTTACTGTATTTGCGTTTAACATACTGCTGTTATTATACAGTTACATCTATCTTTGTACTCACGAACACAACTGCATTTTTGCCCCTGATTTTGAATTCTTATTTTTATAAAACATGGATACTGTAACTTTGCACACTGTCAAAATATAGCATTTCGCAGATAAAGATAGTGTTAGCTGTATTTTTTTTAAGTAGTAATACCACATTATTGATTCGTGGAGTAAAAATTGTGCCTCAACACTTAATTAAGTTTAAACAACACTTTATTACAATACTTTAGAGCAACTTACTAGTATCGTGTTATGAATTGATTTCACAATTTCTGTAATAATATTGTCCGATATTTTGGTACGTGTTTTGTGTGATTTTTATCCATTTTGTACATTTTATCATTTCTGTTTCTACTTTGAACAGCGCAATGCTAGAATTGCCTAATTTTTAATGCTGTTTATACGTTTCGAATTTAAGTACTATTTCGACATTTAGTTTTGCAATTTTATCTTCGACAGAAAAGCTAATCAAATAACTTTGACCAGGGGTGCCGAAACCCGGGGGGGGGGGGATGGGGGAATATATCCCCCCCAATAATTTGGCTGTATCCCTCCCCAATAGTTTGAGAATGGTCCACATCTGCATCCCCCCTAATAATTTAAATGATTGTACATTTGAGCGTAAATTGGGGGAAAAAAAGTGTTCCAATCTTGCTGAAGACCTTTTTTTTTCTTAGGTCTTCACCTAAAATCGGGGAGAAAAAGTGTTTTATTTTTGATGAAGACCCTTTTTTTTTTGATCTTCACCTGAATTCGAGGAGAAAAAGTGTTCCAGTTGCATTTTTTTTTGTTTGGTCTTTATTAAATTTTCACACCTGAACAAAATCGTGATCGAGGTTCATCCCCCCCAATGTTGAAAATAGGGCAAAATTGGGGTAAAATTGCAAATTATCCCCCCAATGTACGACAAAGATCGGCACCACTGACTTTGACACAGTATTATGTTTTTTACTATATGTTGCCGTTAACTGCAGTTACAAAACTTAAAAATCATTATTTTTTTGATGATATTTTACTGTCTGTTTTTAAATCGAAAAGCTCAAAAAGCGGTTAAAAATCAGTCAAAAACCAGGCAAGACTTTCGGATTCGAATCGGCAGCAATTTTGAGTCTTAGATTCATTGTTTTGTTAGGGTTCGAAACAATGGGCTTAAATATTGTTTTAGATACTTGTAGAATGTGTTTGCTGATACCCTACCAAACAAAGCGCCGTTGCCAAAAAGACAATTTGAGCACATATTTTCTAATGACAGTAAAATATGCAAATTGCCTGAGCAAAAACTGATCATAACAAACTTAAACATCTTATTACAATTTTTCACGTCACATGATTCCACAAACTAGTAAGAACAATGTCATGCTTCAAGCATCTACCGTTTCCATATCTTGTTATATGGATAAGTATTTTTGGCGCTACTATACAATACTTTTAATAAATAAACAATTTTTTTCTAAAAGCGCCAAAAAACTTATTAGCCAAAATACAAACATGAAAATCAAGCAATTAAGATTATCTTCTTTATAATATCACATTTGAATGGGCAATTGTAAATTTGTCTCTATTGTTTCATCACTTGAGGAACTAAATATTATTGTATTGATATTTTTGTATTGTTATGTACATAATAGTATCATTATTATTATAAGTAGTCGCCATTCTGGTGGCTCTTACCTGGGCTTCCGCGCTGGTAGCCTTAAGGCCAGAAGCACGCAAAACAATTAAACATTGTTATTATTGTTAATATGAATGTTGTAAATTTGTTTGTAGTTTAACATGACTTTTTTGATTTGATTTACTGCAAGCTTTCATTAACTTCAAAAACACGGCAAAAATAGTTTTTTCATATTTACTAAAAAAAGATTAACGAAAGAGAGTTTTAAAGAAGCAATAAGATGATGCTTTGCTTAATTTTGCATTGCCGTTTTTCTATGCATATGTTTGACTACTGCATCATACTTTGTTTTGAAAAGATGACTGATTGTTTTAAACTTGCAGCGTACGTAAAATTAAATTTGTTTTTTCTGCTAACCTGTTTTTTGGTTGCAGCTAGAAGGCAGAATTGGTGCAATTTCTTTTAGCACAGATCGCCCATAGAGTCAGAAAGAAAACATAACAATATTTTCACGCACGTACAGAAACTCATAAAATAGCGGGGAAACCGTACTGCCAACCTCAGAGTTTTAAATCTTATGCACTGGCACCGCGTTACTGCATGCACTCACTGCACAGTGCACATCCATTACAGTTGACGTTCCTGTGTTAGTGAAAATTTCATCGTCGAAATTGGTCTCGACTCTAAAGAGTTCTGTACCCTTTTAAAAAAAGCGCGAAGACACGTTATTCTTACAGTTGTAGTTGAATAAGCGAAGAGAAATGCTAAGACTTAATCCGGTGTTTCGTTGCCATCTACCTCAGCGGAGAAATAGTTTTCGAGTGAAACGTATTTTCCTCCAGCTACATTTCTAGTTTTTGTTTAGGCAAATAGCTCAAGCGTTTTCACCACTGATGACGTCATCGGCTTTGTTATAAAATTAGCCTGAAGCATGCACATAGAAATTATCTATTATTAATAAAGTAATGCGGCTGCTGCTGCTTTGGCCAAATAGAAAATGCAGATAGCTGTAGCATTAAAACAGTTGCGATGTTTGAATGTTTAAATGTGGCGGAAGTGAATGATCTTCGACAAGAAGTAAAAGTTAAATATGCATGCCGCAATTAGAAAAGTTCGAAGTTTGCAGCAGATAGCTGATATTTTTCATAAAGTCATTGCTGATCGAGTACTAATAGTACTGAGACAGAGACGTTGACAATCAGAAGTGAAAATATTACCCATAACTGTATTCACTGTAGTTTCATAAAAAGAAAGATATTATTCATTCGCAACAAGTCCCAAATGAAAGCCAAACCCATTTACAGATCTTTATAAAAAAAGCAGGTAAAAATTTGCGAATGACTATTTCTTCTTTGCGTTTTCGTTTCGTTAACCTAACATTTACGGTGAAATAGTCTCAATCTGAAAAGATCGCTAAAGTGGGACACTTGGTGCACTATTTGCCGTATTGCAAGAGCAAGCTTGAACCGTTGTCTGATTTGAGGAAAACTTTAAAGGGAGTGACTATTTCACAACAAATGCCAAGTTCAAGGGAATAAAACGATAATGAGTAATACTCATTGACGTAATTTTATAGTTTCATTCAAATTTAAAGCGAGTCTAACCAGGCTATCAAGTTTTAAACATTGAAATTGAGCTGATCAAATTCGGTTTCAAGAGCTTGAAGTTTAAGATAAAATCTCTCCTAAATTTATATTAGAACTTTAAATTTTCTCTTACATCGGTCTTGGATTCAAGTTCATTCTTAGAATACGGCTTAAGACTTTTTAGCGTAGAGCTTACCGCTAATAAATAATCAAGTCACAATTACATGGCGTGTAAGTATCTGCAGTCTCTCCTGAACATAATGTAACACTTTGTTTGATTAATGACAAATTGCGGATCAGCTTTGAGCCCACGTCAGCTCTAAACAGAGACAAAAAAATTGGTGTCATGGTCTTTGGTGACCGCAGTTCTTCAACGCAGCGTAAGGCTAGGCCGATCTGCTCTTTCAAAACCAGGATTACCACCAGAAATCGACTGATTATCAAGAAAGTTCAGCCAAATATTCCAACTCAATTGAAAATTGTTAAAATACCTGCCTAGGGTGGGTTAAATCACTAGCTAAATTACACTACTGGCAGAAAATAACTTCTCAATAAGACTAAGGAGGTGTTTTTTATCACGAAATTAATTTCTACTAGTAGCGTATTTTTGCAGTTGATTTAGCCCACCTTAGATAGGTGTTTCAGCAATTGTGTGAGCCTACAGCATGTTCCTTTTAATGTTTGCAGGTTTAGTAGAATACGAAAAGCGTAGGCCTGAGCAATCATGACAAATTGGGTTTTAGCAACAGCGTTGTTATTTTGCATTCAGAACCGATTAGCAATGAGCAAAACTACCATCCCGAGTTCAACTTTACCTCCTAGTCCGAATACAGTAGCTACTACAAGCCCAAATTTTCCAACTACGTCGCTGTCGACTACGTCTAGAAATTCGTCCAAGGATCAGACAGCTTCTCTTACTAACTCGGTTCCGGTGCCATCAACACCGTCGCCATCAATCAACGTTAGCACGACTGCGACAAATATACCTACCAATGGCTTGAAAAGAACCACCATGAGTTCGCCAAACGCCGCAACTCATTCTGTTGGAACACCAGGTCAGTAATCAGCAAAATTTGTACTTTACCATTGGTGTGTTTAAAGCCCACGATGGGATTTACGAATTTCATCTCCCAACTGCAAATTAAGCCTTCACCTGATTTCCGAACGAAATCACCATGTTGGCAAGTAAACAAACCAGCCAAAATACGTTTTTACGAAAGTGCCCGAAAAATTGTTTCTTGTTCTTCATCTTTTGACCGGGGGTCAACTTCAGCTTCAATAGCCCGCGACCGCTTTGCAAAGTATCATTTCGGCATTTCTTAAAAAAAGTGCAAACACTTCGGCTTGACCATAATAAATTCGAACACCTTCGCGAAAAGTAGTCGAGTGGATAGAGTGTCTGCTACTGAAACGGTAGACATGGGTTCGATTCCTGGTAGGTTCAAACCAAAGACTGCAAAAATTGGTATTCACACATTTCCTCCTTGACTCTCAGCAATAAAAATGAACAGTGTGAAGCCTCCACCGTGTGTACAAACAGGTAGGCAGGTGGCAGCTTAACTCGAAGACCGAAAGGTCTTTTGCTGTCTGCTGGCCAAGACAAGTTGGTGAAAAGCAAAAAAATAAAAAAGAGATTAAAGCAAAAGTACAAGAAGCATTACGATATTAGCTCTATTTTTGTAAGCCTATCTTGAGCAATAAGCATCCTATACTTATCGTGTCACAACTAAAATTTTTATGATCTTATTTTTGCAGCTGTAGAATATAAAAACGACTTCATTGTAGTTTATGACAAGACAAATCAAACATTGTTGGAAATTCATTTCTCTGGTCCATCTGTAATTCTTCAAAAAGGTGAGACGTTATTTGTTTTTATCATTACGTGTGGTGTTGTAGACAGGGAGATCTTGATTCATAACCCCAAAACTTTTTACTGTCTACCGACCAAGGTAACTTGAAAAATATAAATGAAATTTCGCTTGCAATTTGTGTTAGCTACACTGGTTTTCGCTTTTTGGCATATCGGATTTTTAATTTTTTTATATACCGGTACCTAAAAATATCAACCTCTAGTTTTTCAAAAATAATTGCACTTTAATTGGCAGTTGATTTGTTTTTTAACCGCAGCTGAAGGAAAAGACACGTTAATAAGCAGTTGGAAGTCATTTAGTTAGAGCCGCGGAAAATATTCTCCAATTCCGTCTTTATTGTGGTTGTACTTTGAGATATTTAAATTTATTATTTTTGTTGAAAGGAGTGGATGTCGGCGCGACAGCAATCAACCCGTTAAATGGCGACATCTACTGGTACGATCGATCACAGACAAATGCATTGTTTGTATTGAAGAGTAATGACAACAATGAAGCTATTAAATTATCTTCAACTACTGATATGTATTATAGTAAGATAATCGATTTAACAAAATATCGAGAATTTTTTTGATTCAGATGGAAAAGCTCTACTCGTTAACTCTACTACTTAATTTTTTTTCTCTAATTTTCAAAAAAATGCTTTCATCAAAAACCGCGGCAAGACGTTAAAATTTTAGTTTATTTGACGCTTTGCTTTTTTGAGCTGGGTACCACCATCAGAAATTGATTTTAAAGTCAACACTGCGCTGATTGACGAACCAAACAACTTCCAATTATTGTTTTATTAAAAACCCAGCAAACGATAAAATATCTAAAGTTTTTGCTTAAATAACGTTGAACTGCTGGGGGTGTCCTATTGGCGACAATTTGCTTGCTACACCATTCGACAAGTAATCTGCAATAATCTGCACTTTTGCCTGTTTTTTTTTTGTTTTTGTTTTTTTGTGTGTGTTTGTTTTTTTGTTTTTTTTTGTAAAATTTCCATGTTTAAACTGTCTCACAAATAAAATTCCACCTTCGGGAGAAACGTAAAACATAAACGCGAATTGCTTTTGCCTTGAAAAATAGTTCTAAAAATTTAAAAACCAAGCAAATAATCGCACCTTTGCCCAAGCTTAATAACAAACAATAAAAATAAAAAACAAAAAAGTTCTATTTATGTATAACCGCGAATTGTTCGTACAGGTGGCATTTTCGACCACGTGTCTGGCAGGTGTTTGCAATGTCACAAACATGTTAATTCAAGGTAGTTAAAGGAGGTATAAATTTACAATTTCCCGTTAACAAAATATACAAATGCTGATTTTGTATTTTTTGCTGCAGTATCATGTACCACTTACAACGTATTATTATGTCAAAATGCAGTATCATAAACCATTTTATCCTTGTTTAACTATACCCAAAGAAACAGCATTTTTGCCTGCTGCAAAAATAACTATACGGAAATAAAACTGAAAGACAAAAAAAGTATGGGCTTTAATATAACAACTGAAAACTTGTACTAATTAGCTTGCATTTAAGCGTTTTCTAAAGCAGCACCGGTAACGCTGGCAACATCAAATCTTCATGTGTACAAACCAATATTACTCAGCTTCGTAACAACTATATCTAACCACACCAACTCAGACCACGTATTTTGGGTTCTGTTTGCAAGACTTTCATCTGGCTTGGCCACAGCAACTGCTTAGCTTTAATGAGAAATAAACGCCAAAACCGTCTTTCCAAAGAAAACCAAATCAAATTGGACTTGAACCGCAGCCAGCAAGTTTCTGACCACAAGCCCGGCGCTCAACCAACGTGTTGCAACGAAAACGTCAATTATTCAAAAGCGGTTTGTTTCAGTTTCGTCACTGGCCATCGAACCTTTAACGGGAAACATATATTTCGTGAATTCCGACTCCGAAACTATAAATGTTATGAACGGGTCTGGAAATTTTGGAAAACGCATCACAGAGCCACCTAATGAACACACTATACTTTGGAAAACCTCGGAGCTGGAACTCGACATTGTAAATAGGTAGGAAAACAAAAAATATTTAAAAAATTCGAAAAAAGTGAACCTATGATTTTCCAAGCTAATATCTTCATGATTGCGAGCGTTTATTGTACACAAAATTTCCGTACTCTTTGTGTGTCGCTTTATGTTATCATTGTTTCACGTTACACCAGTGTAAAAATATGTCAAACTAAAAAGTTACAGTTGAAACTATTTCACTCGAGCTAATGTACTGGTAATGGTTTAAAAACTTGCTAATAGTTTGCTCGTTCGTTGGTATGAACCTGAAACTCCGCGTCTGTCGAACCGCATCAACGTAGAGTAATTTTTAGGGTTCTCTTTGCTAGTCTTCCGTCAGGCTGGGCTACCACAACTGGTAGACTGCTTTGTCCCAATGGGAAATAAGCGTAAAGTGTTTTTCCCAAGACCACAATGACGCTTGCCAGTTCGAAAATCGAACCATCGGTCAGCAACCTTTTGACCATTAACTCGACTCTCTACCATTGAGCTATCGCCGGCAATACACTTGTTGACAATTGCTGGAGTAGGTACATACGCTTTGGCAGCGAGCATTGTTTGTAGTGCTGTGAAAACCGCTTACGCAATAAAAACCGATACGCTTGAAGGCTTACGTGTGTACGCCAAGTGGAGAATGTCCTACTTGGAGACTTTTACAATTTTTTTATTCTTTGTTTGTTTTCAATACTACTATAGTTGACTTCAATCATTTGAGAACTGTAAATTAAAACTATTAAGTATATTTTGCTTTGAACTGAACTGGGAGTCGAACCCAGTTCGGCATATTCTGAATAAGACGTGCAATCTACTAGATCACATGAACAGCTTCAAAGTAAAGGTTGTTTTGGAATTTGACAGCTGCTGCCCAAATCGCTTTTCGGTGGATGAACCAATATTTAATATTTTTCATTAGTCTAATTGTCTTCGGTATCCGGTTACTTGTACAATTGCTTATTGGCATGGCAATGCATAAAAAGTGGATATCGCAACACATGATTTCATTAATGCTATTGTCATTGTTCTTGCTTTGCTTTGTTTAATTTTCTGAATGTTATGTACGTACAGCTACTTTGCTTTATGCTGCATTTAGCTATTTTTTTTATTTTACTCAATCGTATTAATAGAAGTATTACCGTACGAACTAAAACCTTATTGTGTTATTTAATTTCATTCTCCTTGCTGCAAAGGTCGCTCTTGCTAGAGTTACAAAACTTTTTTTTCATAGCATTTAATTCTAAGTTACCTTTTTTTACTTTTGATTCAATGACCTTTAAAACACCTCAAAATGTTATCGAAACCAAATAAGCAAAAGTAGTAGAGCTTCTATTTAAAACAGTAAAACTTTTAAACGTTTCGAACTTAGTTGCTTCTTTTCATCAGTAATTTTTTTACTGATTCAAACCGTTTAAAAGTTTTACTGCCTAAAATGAAAGCTTCACTGTTTTTGCTTGTTTGGTTTTGGTAACATTTTAAGTTATTTAAAGGTCATTGAGTCAAGAATAAAAAAAATGCGCTTAAGAATGAATGAATTTATGAATTTAAAATTGCTTAATGAGTGTATCTTAGTTTGCACAAAGCTTGACATCTTCGTTTGAACCCCCGGCTCTCATCAGTATCTTCAGCACACCAAAACTGCTCCGAGGCACCCCTCAGCCAAACTGGAGAAATTCTAATGGCTTGAACAGTGGTAGAGGCTGTATGGGGGATATTGATGGAAAACAAATTTTTATAGAGTAGATTTTTTAAGGATTTTGAAATTAGAACCAGCATTATTTTTTCGATTTTGAACTTACAGCAAAACCAGCATTATTTGTGATTTTTTCTCAAACTTCTGTTATTTTGAATTGCAGACATTTATATTGGATAGCTTCCGACGGATACGGCGCAGCGGAGTTAAGAAGGATTGGATTTGATGGAAAAAATCAGACCACAGTTATTCGATATTTGCATGTAACAACGCATATTATAATCAATAATAAAGGTATGACTTCATTTTATTCCAGGCAATAGTCGCACATTTTTCATTAATTTTTATACAATCATTTATATTATTGTTAATAAAGTAAAATCAGCAACACAAATCTTTATTATACCGATTCTTGTCTTATTTTGCCAAAACCCTTTAAACGCTTTCGCCAAAACCCACTGGATCCCATCTTTGCAACATTTTAGCTAAGTTAAGCAATTTCTTCAGAAGAAATTTTGCATCAGCGGCCACCAGTGGTTAAGCTTGTTTGTATTTAGTATTGCCATCACATCAAATCTTTTATTACGTTAGCTGTATCAAGTAAAAACGTCTAACGAGTTAGCAAGGCCCATTTCTGAGTCATTCTTCCCGTAATCAGCACAGCTTCGTTCAAAGAAATGTCGCATCTTTGGCAACACTGCATCCGATTTGACCCGCCTGAGATTGGAACTTCAGACCTCTGGTTCCAGAGACGAAAACGTTACCTCTCGACCAACTAGTCGGACAGCATTGCATTTTTTTCTTATGATTTTAGAACAGTTGCTTTATCTCATCGACCAACATCTACCAGTAAACGGTGGGAACCGTAGCAAAGGCCGTCTTTATGAAATACCTATTTCCTCACTGGCAAACTTCACAACTGACATCCCAATAAATGCCAAAGTTTACAACATCAATTTTCCATCAAATTCAAACCACTACATCGAAAAGTAAACCATTGTTGTTATTACGTTTTTTATACATATAAGGACCAGTCCATTCTAAGTCGAGGCTGGCTATTTTCAAATTTTTACGGAAAAACAAAATTTGCTGAAAATAAACTTGCATAAAAATCAATCGAGTTTGCTCCCCTGACTTTGATGCAAATTCAGTCACATTGCAATATACTGTACGTTACTTTTGATGAAGCTTTGGTTTGGAGCGTAAAAGTTTTCACTCACATATATTTTGGTTTTGTGATTTTACGTTGCTTAACACAGGGTTGATTTTAGATTTGTTGTTTCGAAGTCGACCCTCTATTTCATTGCCATCAGTAACTCTTTTCAATCACTGAAAAAAGTCGATTTAAGACAATCATTAAACCAACCGGAGCAAATAAACGTTGAGGACGTACAAAACGGAGTAGCAACTCCGGTCACCATTTCATCGTTCACTTCATCGGAAAAGAATTTTATTGGTATTTATAAATACATCTTTTTTCGCCAAGTTCCTTTATTCACCTAGACAGATTGGTGGAGCGTAGTCATGGGGTTTGAAGTAGAGCAGCCGAATAAATGCTAGGGAATTAGTCATTTTGTTTATCATTCATTGTGCTGAGGATTTGTTCCACCAAAAGTCAATTCTATCCGCAAAAAAAAAAACACTTGGCAGACATTCGGCATCTAACGGTTGAACAAGTCAGCTGCACTGCCTAAGCATGTTTTTGACTAAAAGCATTTTATGGATTAGACCAACCCTAAAATTTTAGACTTCAAACTTGACTTCACAAAACGCCGGTTTTCGAACAGTATTTTATTTACCAAATCCCCAACACTATGATCGATAAGCAAAATGACAAGTTTCCTAGCATTTATTCGGCTACTGCTACTTCAAACCCATTGACGTTGCTGTATTGTTTTTCACGCTCCGCGAATCTGTCACTTTTTCGTTTCCGATTTGTAATAATTTGTGGGTTAGCGTATGATTGATTTTATCACGTGATTTTCTTATTCATCGGACGCTTGTTTTTAACTTCGCATTTTAGCCCTGACCAAGATAGGTAGTACTAGTACATGTCCTGAACATAGCTTATCGGAAAGTTGGCAAAAAAATAAACACGTTTTCTGCCCAACAGTTGAGCTAACACACTTGAGTTAATTCATGTGCCTGGTGACCACAATTGAGATGACTGTCTATAATGTTCTTATAGCAATTATAGGTATTGCTAAGCGCATTTTTAACGTTTTAAATGACGAATTAGTTTAGATGTTTCCGCCAACACCATTGTACGTAAAACCTCTTGCAAAAAAGCATTTTGTTGTATGTAATAATGGGCTTTATTTACAGCTACACTCAAGAACCCGTGTGAAGACAGCACATGTGAGGAGTTGTGCCTTATTTCTCCACCAGACACTTTTCGGTGTGAATGCAGAGATGGTTTCAGTTTCACTGAAAGCGCTTGTCAGCCCACTAGCCCTATTAGTAAGTGCAATTACCGACTTACTAAAAACGGCTGATGAATTGGTAACTGGTAGCTGCTGATAACTATAATTAAATTTTTATTTAAACGGTTGACACGACCAGAAGACATCAAAGAGATATTCGCAGTTTTCGAGTCAAGCTGCCACCAGCCCGCGTGTCGACCAGACACAATGGAGGCTTCACACCTCCCTTGCAATGCTGAACGTCAAACAGCAAAGAAGCTGCGTAAACCAATTTTTCTAGGTTTGACATTGGCGGCTCGTAAACGGTACAAACTTAAACGACAACGAAACTCACAATCATTAACCAATCTTTTAAACGGAGACGGATATACTTCATCTTATATATATTCTTAATTAGAAACATACATTAGTTCAATGATTTTAGCAGCGCTAATTAGAATTTTTGTAATCCATAAAAAATTCTTGTGTTACGCTCAATCATTAGTAAAAATGTGAATAAACTTTTACGTAACTAATTGAAGTGATTTAGATTGTTTTCTCATGATGGATATAACATAGACACCTTTTCCCAAAGTGGTTTTGATTGAACCCTAAGGCTACCCAATATTTTAAAAAGAAAGCAAAAACTGCTGAATATTATTGTCTGTGCAATCTATGACTGCAAGAAATAACGTTATTCGACATATGCACTAAACCAGCGCCGCAGTGAGTACTTTTTTGTTGATTGCTCAATGAAATTAAGGCAAGAAAAAACAATAATATTAGACTCTATGAGTTCTGAATAAAATCTAAAAATACTGTAGAGTACAGTGTACAATAGAACAACGGGTAGAAAAAATTAAAGCCATTTTTGTTTCAGTGTATTCAGGGCCATCGAAACGGTGAGAGGACAGAATGGGGTGTGTGTCCTCTTATCAGTTGCTGGTGACCGCTGTTTTGGGCTGGTCTAAATTTCTTTTTTTCATTTACATGTAATACGCAATTTGACAAATACGTATTTTATTCAAATTCTGAGCTAGTTTAAACTTTAATCCGGTGCAATTTCGTATTAATCAAAACTGCTCAACTAATGTAACTTATTAACATCATAGAGTGTGCTGTACAATGCTGATATTTTTTTATTATTTTTACTATTAGCTTTTTTTTTCTTTTAAAACGAATAATAAATTTTTGCATTGAATATGTTTCATATGCTAATACACAAAATGAGTGAGAGAAAAAATAAGAGACCGAGGTCGCAACCGCAAAATGGTTTTTTGAAGTCATTACTAGCTAATACATGTTTTATTTTCTATTCGAAAACGTTTTTACCATGAGAACAAAATTTTCTCACCAGTGAGGGAGATTTACAGTACTGTTGTTTCCGCATTCAAAATAACTTTATTTCTTCAACTAAACTAAATGTTTAGATTTACAATAATAAACAAATAATGACGTCAAGGCGTAAGTTTAAAAAGTATTTTTGCCTTTTGCATATTATATAAGCAATCATAGAAATCAGTGACGATGGAAAAATTTATTATGGCGTCATCTCACTTTGAGCTAGTGCCCTACTTCACCTGTTGTGGCAAAGGCGCTGGGTGCACTCAACATTAGACAGTGCATTCATCCTATTAAGACTTTGCATTTGTTTTGCTCATTGTTTATGAGTACTTTTATTGTTTTCGAATTTGATCTTCATTATGACCTCTAAATAAAAAGCCTCTAAACTACATGAAATGATGGGATTCCTTGCCAATTTACATATCATTGCAGATTCCCTGCCGAGAAAGCTTGAGAAACGCAGTGTTGTAGTAATACAAAAAGCAATATTACAATTACAAAATTCCATTATTCATTGTTTTAATCGAATAAGAATTTAAAGTCATTTCCCTAATGAGCCTAACCTCAAAATAACTTGTTTGAGGGAATATTTTATTGATGTTTGAACAATTTTTGATAATTGATATTCATTCAAAAATTGTGATTAGGTTTACCACCAACTTTTGGTAACACGTGTCCTGAGAATTTTGTGGTTACAACTTTGCCTTGTCATCCAGAACCATCCATCAATCTCACAGCCCCGACCTGGACGGACGATATAACAAGTAAAAATGTGTACTTTTGCAACAGCTTTTGCTTAAAGGTGCGTTTGCACTGGACGTGAAGCAACGCAAAACGTCGCGAAGCAACCAAAAGTTGACGTCATCGACTACTTGCGAAAGGTCTTTACCGGTCGCAAAATTCGGCTGCGGTTGCTTAATTTCTGTTAGACAATATATTGTTTTTGAATGGTAGGCTTTTTTGGAGCAAGTGACGTAAGCGATCACTTGCAGAGGTTGTCAACATTTGCTTTGCGTTGCATCGCGTCTAGGGTGAACGTACCTTTAGTGTAATAACAGCAACAGTATCAAAAAGAACAGTAGCATAAGAACAATACTGAAAGAAACAGTAACAGTAATAATAAAAACAGTTATCTGGCAAAAAGGTGTTTAGATACTGCATAAAAAATAGAGCCAGAGAATATCACTCAACGTTTTTACCTCCTTGGCTCACTATTGACTGGTGTGTGAAAGCTACAAAACATGACCTCAAAAAGGTGAACAAAATTACACAAATACAGTGTGTGACAAATCGAAAGATATATAAAAAAGAGCATAAAAAAATTGTAGAAAATATAAAAAAGCGCTTGAAAAACCGGTACACGTCTGTGTGAAAGCCAGAACAAGATATTAACTGAAAGCCACAACAACTGTACATAACTCGACAAAGAAAGCGTTTTAGAGGATTGTTACAAAATAAGCGGAAACCTTATAAACGTTCCGTCTATACAGCGTTTATACTGTTAAATATTTTTGAATAAAATTTTTAATCTTTTTATTTACGTTTTCTTGAGGTTCTTCCGCTCTTAACCTTACCTCTCCGAACAACACTCGTGACACGTATCCACCCGATCAATACACTTTTATCTACACAGCTACAGACTCAGATGGAAACACTGGATATTGCTCATTTGAAGTTACTGTTGCAAGTACGTTCTGCTTTAATGTATGTTGCAAACATTTCGTGCTGAATTTTTCGCCCTTTACCATGTTTACGCGCCTGTTTTTCAATAATCAATCGGTGGCTAAGCGCAAACAATCGGCTCAGAAGTAGCTTATAGCCGGCCGATATTTTTTCATCATTTTACAGTTAAGACCGCCCACTTTGCAACAATGTACGCAGTTGGCACATAAGATTTTTGCTTGAATGTGTGGCCATTTTTATGTAGTCCAAGTTTATCGGCTCGGTTTATTGTAGTAAAATGTAGTCTATCAGCTCACTTTCTGCGAACGGTGAAAAAACTAAGGCCTGTAAACTTCTCAAACTGCCAGTAAAGTAATAAACTATTGAGAGAACAAAAAAAGCGTTTTCGTTTTTTTTTTTTTTTTTTTTGGAGGGTGTGTAGCCTATAAGCGAAATGACACAGAGTTGGACCTCTCTATTGCTCTATCTCGTTGAGAGCTTTTGGTAAACATAACCAGAAAAAATTCTATTGGGTATTTAATAACGCTACGTACAGTATTTTCCAGAGTCTCTACAATAAAGCATTTACGTCGTTGTTTATTTATACGAACGAACAGTCTGTTTCGTCGTTAAACACCAAACACACCAAAATATAACTCAAACACTAAAGTAGATCTACAGTTATTGATGACGGTGAGGTTGCAAAAAGACCTTGCGGCCATCTAGTCAAGCAATCACGAAGTATGTACTGTACTATACGAGTATGTATTAACGTATAACATCAAACCAAAAATCATTAAATCAATAAACTATAGCACAATTACTGTGAACAGATCAATACAATGACACAAATAGCTACGAGAAGCAATACAACGAAACACGTAATGTCATGTAAAGTACAAGCAGCAAGCCCGAAATATTAATTATCAGTGCTGTTGTAGACTGGTGTTACCCTTTAAGACGAAAGAAGTTTAATTGACGATATCATCAGAGCAAAATAACATGCATGTTTACAGTACAAAACAGTCTAAAGGCACACAAAAGCCACCGGAACAGAATAATTTGGATAACACTGTATAAAAAAAACACACTCAAAGACATTAAACACAAACACACAGTCTTGACCAACCAATCTGAAAATTTGTTTATCCACAAAAGCTATGCTGCTTATTAGCGTTTGAGTGGGCTCTATAGGCTACTATTTCTTTACTAATTTGTGGCTCTCTGTTAGCAGGCAATCTGTGAGCCCCAGTGAAACGTAACATGACGTTAATTATTTGAAAAAGGATTCCGAGTTAAAATACTTGTTCCGGACGCTTGCTATTTGTTTCCATATTTTAATTTAATTTAGTTTACCAACGGTAGCCTATTTTAGTTGCGGATTGAACGCCATTCACCGATTGTAGTTCCTACTGTACTATGACGTCATAATTGTATAAAGCCGAACTCTGACTTGTGTAGGTGTGCCGTTTCATTCTTAAATAATGTTCTGAAAGAACCACTGCGTATACTGCGGGTTTATTATTCAAGTGTTTTTTGCACGTTGTATTGGATTAAACATTACATTGATTTGTTGTTGGTTAATTTCCGAGTGGTTACGCAACAAGCAGAAGGCAGCATATGTGTGAATTGAGGTCACTGGTTCATAGTGCGCTCGAAGTCAGTAGCAGTGGTGAGCAAAAATCGTTCAACTGGTTCCTTCCGCCCCTTGGCAGGAACAATATTGTCATGTTGAAAAAGCTTGATGTCCTTCTTGGCCGACTCCTGGGAAGTCCGAACGACTTCCACTTTTGGCTTAGATATGCTGAGAGCTGAGATGATGCGAGCTAAAAGCTCTGTGCATACGGTTATGTTTTTATTGTGAATTGTTTAGGTCAAAATTGCACAGCAAATTATTCAGCACTTTCTTTTTCTTCCCCGGTTAAACTATTAGCACCCGTTTGCGAAGATGGAAAACAGGTGATGAAGTTTCGCTGCAAAAATCCATCATTTTGGATTCGATACCAAGACCAGCTGAACGAAACTTTTATTAACACCTGTCTTGACAATCTGGAGTATGACGTCACAGACTTCTCGCTCTTTAAATGCGAACCAAAACCCGGTAGGTAAAATCTACTCAAAATTCTTTTTTTAACGATTTATGTTTATGACTCCTAAAGAATTAGTTTATTCCAAATAACCGTCGGCAATAGCTCGGCTGGTAGAGCATCAAGCTAGTAATCGAACGTCGACACCCGGTTCGTTTGCGAACAACAACGCGTCGTCGGGTCCTTGGGAAAGACTCTTTACGATTATCTCCAACTGCAACAGTGTTGGGGTCCTGGAGTCTACCTGCTGTGGTGACCCAGACTGACGCAAAACTTGCAAACAGAATATAACAAAGGTGCTGAGTGTTGATAGGGTGAGACAGTTGCGAAGACTTTGCTCTTATGCATAAATCAGTGAATGAATTGCAAACAACATAACAAAACACCAACCAAAACGTCCA
The DNA here is from genome assembly GCA_963965965.1 of Trididemnum nubilum. Taxonomy (NCBI): domain Eukaryota; kingdom Metazoa; phylum Chordata; class Ascidiacea; order Aplousobranchia; family Didemnidae; genus Trididemnum; species Trididemnum nubilum. The sequence continues at coordinate 4,974,975 of OZ014482.1, forward strand.
GGATTTTTACTGTTTGCTAGAAAAAAGCGATTTAAAATAAGAATAAACAATATTGCAACACAACTCAAAAAACACCACTCCATTGATCATGTTGGGCTATTTTTATTTTGAGCTAGGCTAACTACATACTTAATCGAACGTTTTCGGTGGTTTACAGAGCGCCCTCATCAGGAAACTACAAATACGGTAAATTAAAAGCTAATACCACTTCCAAATAAACCGAAACATAGTTAAAAGTCTTTTTCTCGACTTACAATAATCATTTGAACGAGCAACTGCATCTGGCTTAACTGTCATTTTTACATACAGGCAATTCAAGTTTGGCAATTGATGTACTGCATTCATCAATTGCCAAACTTGAATTGCCTGTATGTAAAAATGACAGTTAAGCCAGATGCAGTTGCTCGTTCAAACTATTATTGTAAGTCGAGAAAAAGACTTTTAACTATGTTTCAGTCTATTTGAAAGTGATATTAGCTATTAATTTACCGTATTTGTAGTTTCCTGATGAGGGTGCTCTGTAAAGCGCCGAAAACGTTCGATTAAGTACAGGGTGTTCCAAAAGAAACAGTGCACTGAGCACTTTCATAAGTATACCATACGTTACTTCATTATTTTATGTAATATTATGATGTCGTAATACAGAGTTCCATGTTAACCTAAATAGCATAAAACAGAGTTCCATGGTAACCTAAATAACACTAATCTGAAAAACAATCCCCACACAATTGGAAACTCACATCAAGTATTCTGACGTTTCAAGGAGCGTTTGAAAATGATTCTTACTTTACAAGAAAGGATATTTATTGTTGAAAATGTTTTAAGAAAAGGTGGCAAATACACAAAAGAAGTGCAAGAGTTATTCCAAGAAAAATTTGGTGCAGAACGTTTGCCGCATCGAAATTGTGTTTCCGCTTTGTTGAATAAGTTCAAAGAAACTGGAAGAGTTCAAGACAAACCCAAAACTGGCCGCCCAAAAGTCGTTACAGATACAGTCTTACAGAATGTTACCAACAAACTGCAGAGGAGCCCACGAAAGTCTTTGAGGCGTTTGTCTCAAGAAACTAGGATATCTCTAACATCAACTCACCGAGCAGTGCATCAACTTAAATTCTTTCCATATAAAGTGCATGTTGTTTATGAACTGAAACCTCAGAATTCAGAAAAACGCGTACTCTTCTGTCGGTGGTTTGAAAACTTTATTCTAGAGAAAGGTGAAAACATTTTAAACCATACATTCTTCAGTGTTGAAGCGTGGTTCCATTTGTCCGGGTACATGAACAGTCAGAACTCTAGAGTGTGGTCGACAGAAAATCCCCATGCTCTGTTTCAGAAGCCACTCCACGATCAGAAAGTTGGTGTTTGGTGTGCTTTGTCAAGGGGGCGTATAATTGGACCTATCTTTTTTGAAAATACCATCACGTCTGAGCGTTACATTCGTAACATCCTGGAGCCATTTTTTGATCAACTGACGGAGCAAGAAAAGCAGCAAGGCTGGTTCCGGCAAGATGGTGCAACTGCACATACGGCTCGTGTCAGTATGGCTGCAGTTGGTGAACTCTTTGGGGATCGTGTGATCTCTCGTGGTTTGTGGCCATCTTGATCACCTGATTAAACGCCTCCTGACTTTTATTTGAGGGGCAAATTGAAAGGCTCGGTGTATGCAGACAATCCTCGAACCACGGATGAACTGAAGCAGAAAATAACAAGTGTTATTCAAAACATCCAACCTGATGAACTTGAGCGTGTTTTTCAAAACACGCAGCATCGCGCTCGGTTATGTCTGCAGGTGAATGGCACACATTTCCAGCAGTTATTGTAGATCATATCTTACTGCACGAGTCAAGCCTCAATCGCACTTTTGTTGAATTGATAAGGTATTGGATTTGTAAATATTTGCAATAAATAGTATGTTTCTGTGAGTTTTGTTTCTTTGGGTTACTAGCACATTCCTACTGCACTGTTTCTTTTGGAACACCTTGTATGTAGTTAGCCTAGCTCAAAATAAAAATAGCCTAACATGATCAACGGAGTGGTGTTTCTGAGTTGTGTTGCAATATGGTTACTGAAAATAATCTCTTTACCGAAGCTATATTTAAGAATAAACAAGTAAACGCAATAGCAGTTAGGAATTGAAAGGCAAGTCATATGCTTTGTTCAAACACTCACTTTCTTTGTATCGTCATTAATACCCGTTGAGGAGTTATTTTTTTAATTCATAGTGATTTATCTCGTATTTTGTTTTCTTTCTACATGATTCAGCAAATTACCTCTCTAATTTGATTTTGAAGTTAACTATCAGTAATGCTTAATGTCAGAAATTTACACCCACCTTCCACTTGGCCCAGTCAAACACCAACTGGGTTTTGTTGATGCAGCAATTTCTATATCATTCTGAAAATTCCGTTCTGTTTTTAGCATAATTCGGTAAAGTCAAGTTCTTTTAAAATTGTTAAGTTATAGTTTTCAAACAGAAAAGAAATCTATACTGGGTTAAAAAATTGCTGCGACTTTGGTTTTCTACGCATCCACTTTTTGTGCCCCGTTCTTGGTTGCGGTTCAAACGTTTTGGACGTCTTTTATTGCGCCCTCAAGCGGATCTAAATGCAATATCAAAATTTTTAAAATTACGCTGCTCTAATTTACAATAAAATAATCAGTTGCTTGAACGAGGAGAAATAACTTTGCGAATAATTATTTTATTGTACAGTATATGAGCATAGGGTAATTTTGGATTATTAACACAATATTGCCTTTGAATTCTGATGAGGGCACAATGGGATACGCCAAAATTGTAGTTAATTAATAAATTTGTGATTTAATGCTTAATTCTGTGGTGCTGCTAGCGCTGGCTTTGTTATTAGTTATGTAGTACATCCAGCCAATTCCGGTAATTGACAACAGCTGAAATCGAAATACGCATGTTTTCAAAACTTTATTGTTTAGTGAAATTACCCAATAATTACTTGTCTGCATAAAGATAACCCCCGTAAAAACTTTTTGGAAACCCTGAATCTGTTTTCTCAGCCTGAACTTCCAGGAAAAAGAGAGACTAAATAATATTTACCCTTCCAGTAGCATCATATGACCTGTCCAATTTCGGTAAAACCTTCCCATTTTTTGGAAATTTAGGCAGAGAGAACAAAGTTAGGGTTTCCAAAAACTTTTCTGTGGAAATATCTTTTTGTATTTGTTGAATAATCTGAATAACCGCAGCCTCAAAATGAAAGTAAAGAAATTTCAAAAAATATCAGGGAAGAGAAACGAGGACCCAACGTTCCTGGCCAAGGGTTCGAAAACTTTCCTCTAGAACGTCCTCGAGGCCAAGGACATCCTTGAAGACTCCACCTCTAAAAATTTTATTTTAATTTTAACTACTGCTAACTACCGGAAATGGCTGGATACTTTACCCCATTCAAGTATATTTTTCACAATTTGGTTGAGTTTTTGATAGATATGACTACTTCCGTCTCCTTCAGTTCCACAACAACCACAACTCCAACTATTACATCAACTGCTTCAACTGCTTACTCAAGAACCACCTCTGCAACTCACAACAACAAAAATGCCACAACAATTAGCGGTAATCAAGACCCAATAACCACGATGAATAATAAAAAAGTCATGAGAAAGAGAAGGAATAAAAGTTTAAACAAAGGAGGCGTGGCTGCAATTGTTTTGGTGATTTTAGTTACAGGAATTTCAGTCGTCATTTTCTTCGTGTAAGTCCTTTTTTGAACAAAGAGTAAGCAAAGGTGAAATTGACCCAAATCTATAACTACTGTATAGCAGTACTTTTATTCATACAAACAACAAATGCCCTTGCCAAATGAGCAACGACATCGAGAAGCGAAGTTCTTCCATGTGATTCGAAATGCAACTTATCTCCGCTGCGGCTGCCGCAAGTGCGAATGACTTCACTCGCCACTTCATTTTAGATGACGTAATTTTAGATACCGATCAGTGGTCGAGTGGATAGAGCGTCTGCCACTGAAACGGTAAACTCAAGTTCGATTCTTGGTCGGGTCAAATCAAAGACTTTGAAACTTGGTATTCACAAGCTTCCAGCTTGACGTTCAGCAATTGAATTGATTGATTGATTTATTGATCCATTTTTATCCTCCACTTACGAGGAAGGGACGGTGGCGCTTCTATGTTGGATGAATCCTCATCCGCTGAGGAGTTGACCATTTTCCAAGTTTTCCTGCTGACGTTTGACTTCTTCCCACTTAAATTTGCTGCTTGTTCGAAGCCACCAAGCAGAGATAATCATCGTAACGCGCGTTGTCCAAGGAGGCAACAACGTGACCAGGGTGCGGGTTGAACGCAGATCATGCGAGGAGGGCCGTCGTAAAAACGACACTTTTACCCTTTCAGCTGCGCTTCCGACCGTATTAAGTATGGGACAGCATGAAGCCTCCATTGTGTGTGGTACTCAAGCTTCCACTTGACTCAAAGACCAAAAGGTACCTTTGCTGCCTTCTGGCCAAGGGAACTTGGTGAATAAAATGTAATTACACTTACAATCTTTCATTTTCGATTTACAATTTTTAAACTTTTTAGAAAGGATTTCAAATGCTGCTATTGTACTAAATCGTTTATTTTGATTATTTGTTACAGTCTCCGAAAACGAAGACGAAATAGGAGCTCTAATGAAGATCGAGCTGCTATCCTGTCCTGGCAAAATGAAGAAGCAAGCGACGCTACAGACCTACATTTATAGCGAGGCCGCTCTTCATTCATTCAAGCGTATGAACTAAGCTCTTCTGAGGTTGCCTAACCATGACAAAGCTAAGCACGCATTTTTAAATTCTGTTTGTAGTTTTTTGTGAGGTTGGTCCACCACAACAAGTAGACTGCTTCGCCTTAACGGGAGATATGCGAAAAGTGTCTTTTTCAAAGATTCAACTTTTGAAAATCAAACCGAGAACCAGAAACCTCTTGATCACTGAACTGGAGTTCGACCAATTGGACTAATACCGCCAAACGGCTTTATCAGGCCGCAAATTAAACCAAGACTCTTCCTCTTCGGAGGTAAACGTGCTAAACATTTTACTGATTACCTGATCATGTCTATGCAACTAAAAACTTGTTTTGAAATCTTGCGTGTAACGCGTAACGTGATTTGTAATACTAAAGCCAATCATGGTGTTTCATTGTTTGTCTTATCGTATTGTATTTTATGCTTGAATGCGAGTGATCAGGTGTTCGTATAAAATCTGTCAATACATTGCTGTATTTTTTATTTTGCTTGTAACTAATTTTGGCCAGTCTCGAAACATGAGTTTTTTGGGTTTTTTGTTGCTACTTTTATCCTGTTTCAAAGTGAAAAAGTGAGCGAAATTTGAATTTTAGAAGCAAATTTAAGAACAGATTGTTTTTGCTGAGCCTAAGCAAATTAAATTAGTCTACAGCACCTGGTTTGAAATGCGCATTGTTAAGTACAAACGGCAGTTTTGTTTTAGCGATTATTTTTCATCGCTGCCTTACTTTAGACCGTTATCAACCGTTTTGTAAAAGCTGTCCAAGATACTTGGCCGAGCGAAAAAGCCTTCATTTTTGGACGGAAGGTCTTAGGTTCAAATCTGTTGCAGGTCAAAACCAAAGACAGTATCGCTAACGGTTTGCCAACATACTGCGATATCTTTTTGAAAGGAGCTGTATTGCCTGCGGGCGAAATGAAACGAAGATGATTCCAGCAAACTCGTTTCACGCCAATGCAACGAGTTAATGAAGATTTAATTTTTGAGTAGTTTTTTTTTTGGAAGTGACTATTTCCACAGGAAATTTTTCTGCTTTTTCATTAATTTTTACTCAAATCTTTACTTTATAACTAACCCCAAACCTAAACCTAACTTGAACCATTAAAAAACATAAATGAAAAATACTCGGATGATTATTCCTCATTTCCGTTTTATTCTTTTGAACTTAAAATTTTTCGGTGAAGCAGCCACTCCGTTTTTTTACGTCTTCAGTTCTATAAAATTAGTACAATTGCAGTAGACAATTTTAGTGCAAGTATATTTTCATTAAATAACGTCATTCAAATGTTAGGTTGAAACAGACTTTTTCTTTTGCATTTTGATTACGTCATCATTGAATTTTCTTGCAATCTCCCATTGATGCGATTGTTATCCATTTGCTAAAAACAACTAGTTTATTAAAATGGCATTTTTGTCAAGTTTTTCACTGTTGACTAAAATGTTGGGAAGAGCCTAAAATGCATCCTCAACAAGTTTGAATTTTCTACGTTTTCTAGTTTTTCAGTTATTGCAATTCAAAGTTAACAATTTTCCTTTTACTTTAGTGTGTTTCCATTTTGTCAGTATTGTGAGAGAAGATCAACTTTTAGAAAGTTATCTTGAATTTACTTGAAAATTTGTAAATTTACAATTCGGACCCTTTACGTTGTTTTGACAACAACTTTACTGCAAAGCAACTGTTGAAAATTACAAACATGCAGTACTTTTTAATGTTTTGTTTGTAGTTGGCAGCACTGGCAAAATACTTAAGGGGAAAAAGTCTTTCTAAGGGAAATCTAAATTGCCACATCCTGGGGACGAAAGGTCTAAAAAGGTTAAATTTGGTGAAGTTGGTCTTCAAATTTGTCAAAAATTTTTAAAAGAAAACCTAGCAAAAATATTTTCAACCTAAATGCCCTTTTAAATTGTAACTGCGCAACGAGATCCAACTTAAAACTTTGCGAATTCAATTAGTCTAGAAAATTTTAAACAGCGGTAAAGCGTTTGTCTACCTGGAACGAGAAATCTGAGGATCAACTCGATCATAAATGCTTTTCCAAAGAGAAAACGAGCAAAACTGAACAATGGATAGTGCATAAATTCCATCTTTAAAAGTTTGTTCATTAAAAATCTTTTTGTAAATAAACGTAATTAAAATGTTGTGATTAATTTATCTTTGTGAACCAAATCTTTACACTAATTCGGAGCTGCAACTCATATTATCGTTACTGTACTTATGTCCATCACTTACAATCTTTCTCTCCCCTCATTCTTTGCACACAAAACACATTTGTTTGCATATGTGACGTCATCGGATCCACAAACAGGATTTAGCTCCATAGTGCACATTCCTCGCAGCTCTCGGTTTGTGCATTCCTAAGAAAAACTTGTTTACGAACAGTGCTTTTTCAAGACTTGAAAAAGAAAATTAAAGAAATTTTAGAAATATCGTAGCGTCACACAAATTAGTTGGCATTATGATGGGCAGAATTTCGCCAAACGAAAAAGAGATAAAAAAGGGTCCACATTTTGAACATAGATATGCTAAGTGAAGACCAAATTTTAAAAAAGTCTTTTTTTATTTTGATTGCGATTTAAACCGTATTTTCATACTTTACATCACGAAGTTGGGGAGTAAAAAATAAGCTAGCTGCATTTTTTGGTGAGAAATGCCCAAATTAAATATAAAACGGGCCTTGTTATTGACTCCTACCAAGATGGATCAACAATGCGTGAAGTATCGTGGATGGAAGAAATTGTTTGGGATTCCACCCAAGGGAGATAATGTAGGTGATGGAAAACTGAAAATTATGGCGGCTCAATATTGAGCTCCTGCCTTAGCATCCCTTACAGAAAAGCAGAATAAGAAAATATAGTCTTACAAATGATGTAGTGGTCAACAATGGTTCTCTGTCGCTTCAAGTACAGTAGTTAATACAGCATCACTTTTCAAAATGCTTCTGATCACATAATCTACTATGCCATTGCCAAGTCTGCTTATTGCTGTGCATAAGCAGCAATTGTTTTCAGGATTACAAAATTGAACTTACGGTTTTTATTCCTTCGCCGCACACTACCAGAACTGCAGAACATAAAAACAAAATTTAAAATGGCATTAAATCTTCTAGCCTAGTTTCTACTACACGTTAAACGACTGCCCCGACTTAGATATCAAACGTCTGTAGTTATTACAAACATAGGCTAGGAAAATTCAGTTATAACGGCACCAGCAAAGTCCTAGCACACCTATTTTTAAGTGATAGAGCTCAGTCGATTTCTTTACCTAACTACCAGGAAGCGAAACAGTCGTGTGTGGATCAAAAAAAAAACATTATTCTCTGTAGTAAAATGAGCATTGAAAGAGTAATAACCCACCATGCAATGTTCAGGATAGCGCTTTTTCGGTCAATACCAACACTCGTCAGCTGAACTGGCATGAATCGAAATGAGTAGCAAATCAAAAAATTTCTCACTATTAAAAGAATTTCAGGTAGTTGAAACAGGCCGATCCGAAGAAATCGAAGGTCTCAACAAATAAACAAAAAGTCGACAAAGCCAATCATAAACTCCGAAGTTAAAATTATCGTTTCGCCAGCGATCAAAATGCAAATAAAACGTTGAAATTGGCCACGATTTTTAATATGCCGAAATAAAATTATTGCGCGCTTTGCTTGAATGTGATTTGTAATAATTTTTTTAAACAATCTGAGTCAGAGTTGTAAAAGGGCAGAGTTGTCCTGGCCCAAACCCAGCCCGAAAAGCCCGGCCCGACTTATAACTTTGATCTGAGCAAATTTAGGTTTTTTTTAGTTTTATTTTTTTAGGTTTAGTTGAGAACTTCACTCAATAAAAAATAATATTGCAATGGATTATAAGCACAGTCTAACTTACCAGCTAATAAGGCTACGATAAACAGTTTCATGTTTGCTGACTAAATGTTATGTCTGCTATGCCAACACAGAAAGCAGTTTCCACTTTAAATATGTTGCTTGCTGTGTGAACAAAGCATATGGTCGGTCTTAAAAAAACTTACGTCATAAACTAGCATCTATTTTTTCTCGTTGTCCGGCCCGCATATTTACGAAATGTTACACTGATTGCTCAATTTTTGACAAAAAGCGTAACTCCAAAGAATTTGGACACATTTTGTAATTATTATACACATGTTCATTCCGATCCGACATTCTTTAAGGTTGCATGGAACTTAATTCATCATTGGGTTGCCACGTAGCACCGTCTTGGCCATAAAAATTTAATTCGAAAAGGCATGCTTTTGAAGAAGTTTTAACCTTGACGGGTAAATAAAAAGAGATATTTCCTTACCATATCAATTTCACCCTTTTAAATGACACTTAAACTCCGAAAAAATGCTTTAAATGCCCTTAAAACTTGCTACTTTTTAAGAAATGATAAGCTTTGCCCATCGGTTTAATGCTTTGGCCCCCCAAACCCCAAACGTTATCCAATCGAAATATCTTAAGCTACACAACGCACGTCAGTGTTTAGATAAAGTTTTTGCACAAGAGTTTCAAATGACTCTGATTTTAAATCTCCATGACAAAAATTAATAAGTTGAGGTCTTGTAACGATTTTTGAGAGATTTTTCAATCACATAGGTATAAATATTACTCGCCTTGTCAAGCAACGTAACTTCTTTGATTGATCATAAAATTCTTATTTCGGAAGTTTGCACAGCGCTCGCGCAGTTGAATAATATCCAAAAAAAGACAGATTGCGCAACCGTTTATTTACAATCCGAAATACTCTGCGGTGGTTTCGAATCCGGGTTTCATTGTAAGAGCTCAAACTGCAAAAATGTGTTGCCGCACTATCGCTTTCAGCGATCTGAAGCAATATAAAAGTAAGCAGTATTTGCGTTTTTTGTGTAGCTAAAAATTCTGCATAATTTTGATGTGTTCAGTGCAAAACAGGGATATCTAGGAGGTTCTAACTATATTAGCTTTAGATAATTATGTTTTAGGTATTCCTGGTGTAAGGGATGTAAGACACAAGTTGCAGCATTAGATTTAGAACGAGGTTTGAGTTGATTTTTTTCGATATTGATTGAAACCGATCCCCGTGCCAATTGGATGAACCGTTTGCTTCTGAACGGTTGACTGGGGTTAGATTCTCGATTGGGTCAAATAAAAGACTATAAAACTTGATATTCACAACTTCCCTTCTTGATGTTCAGCGACAAAAAAAAGGCAGTGTAAAGCCTCTACCGTGTGTGGTAGACAGATGGGCAGTTGACAGCTTGACTCGAAGATCGAAAGATCCATTTTCTGTTTCCTGGAAAAGACAGCTTCCTGGAATAAATATGTAATTACAATTAAAAGTTAATACTGTATAATGACAAGTGAGAGATCATTGATCAGTAGTTTATTTCGTTGATTCTCATCAGTTATTTTCTAAGTGAAAAAGCGTCATAAAAGTACTTTGAATAGTCAGTTTTTCAAATGTCAAGAAAATACACTGGTTCTAAAATAGAGCACGGAGTTTTTGATTGAGATACAAAAAGATAGCCAGACAAGTTTGCGTAATGGGACTGTTTCAACACTAAGAGCTTTTTGGGTTCAAAAATAATATCTTACTGTACAGTCATTAACAAAAGTTTAAGACCACCCTGTTTTTTTCGAATAAATCCAAAACGAACCATTTTTAGTGGACATACTATTTCATTTATTTGACTCCTTTTCAATATCTATCACATCTCTAATACAACAAAGTTTATTTGGACTCATTTCATAGAATAAATTCTCAAAAAGTCAGTATTTTGTATGTCCGCCATTGTTTTGGATGACTGCAGCTAGGCGTCGGGGCATGCTGTTGACGAGGTTGGCGCAGTATTCCTTTGATATCTCTTTCACCCAAACTTCTTTTATGGCCGGCAGAGGTCTGGAAGACTTGAAGGCTGCTTTTCCGCGACTTTATCCTTCATTACCGTCCATAAATTCTCAATCGGGTTGAGATCAAGGCTGTTTCCAGGCCAGTCCAAGACCTTCACTTTCTTCTTCTTCAGAAAATTCGTCACCAACTTCGATCTATGGCACGGAGCGCCATCTTGCATAAATATATTGTATCTATGGACTTGCATCTGTAGCTGGAGCTTATCAGAGAGCGATAAACGTACTTTTTGCCGTTCATGGTGGTTCCACTAGGTAAAATGAACAAGCCACCGATCCTATGTTGTGACATTGCCCCCAAATCATCTGGCTTGGGGGGTGTTTCATGGTAGTTACCGTATACTTGTCATCATAACGCTTGCCAGGAGGTCTCCTCAGGTGCCTTTTTCTCACGACGAACTGTTGGACGAACAGTAGACTCGTCCGAGAATAGAACTTTTGACCATTGTTGAATAGTCCAATCTCGGTGTTTCTTGGCAAACGCCAGCCTCTTGGCTTTCATGACTGGCGTGAGTCTCGGTTTTCGGGCTGGTTTATACCATTTTAGGTTGAATTCTCTGCTCAAACGTCGGGAAATGGTCATTTGAGTCACTCTTGTACCTTTTCGAAGTAAGGCGGCTTGAAGTTTCTTTGTAGAACTTGTTGGAGAGCGAACTACCATCCTTCGAATGAGGTTATCGTCACGGATGCTGGTTTTTCGAGGTCTACCACTGCGTTTTCTGTCACAGAATATTCCTTCAAAGACATGTTTGGTAATTGCCTGGTTTACTCCTGTCTTGCTAACACTCAGACGAAATAAAATTTCGTGAGAACTTGCCAAATTCTCAAAAGTTTAGAGGAGCTACACAAAGTGGTCGCTCACAAGGCAGTCAACGATAAATAAATTTATATTTAACACTCAGACGCGCTGCAATTTGACGTTCGGACACTCCTTCTTTGTGCAGAATGACTATTTGAGCCCTCCGAACCTCGGTCAAGGACTTTTTTTGCCCATTTCGGACTACGCGAATTTTCGAAAAAATTCCGATTTTTCTGTTCAAGTGAAATAATGAGCAAAGAAATATATTGATTGACCAATTAACTCTAAAACAAACAAGATGATGCAATAGAAATAATTGGCTGACTCAATAATACGTCAGGTTAAAAGATTATCAATTTTTGGGGGTGGTCTTAAACTTTTGTTAATGACTGTAATTTCAAAGCTTTCATTGGAAAATTGCATCTATACACCTCGCGCTGTATATACAGTATGGTCTCATTTCTAACTCCGACCGGAACCCTAACCCCGATTTTCATGGTCTGGGTTCAACCCACACCTTCGACACGTTGCTGCGTCCTTGAATAAGGCAGTTTATGATGATCATTTCTGCCTGATACCGTCCAGTTAGTCAGCGGAAATGCGTTCGTCTCTGACGCGAAGGTCTGAGGTTCTAATTTCAGGCCGGTCAAATTAGATACAGAGTTGCCAACGGCTCACCACCGCTGCCGCATTTTTTTGAAAGGAGCTGCGTTGCGCCGACGCAATAACGCTGAGATGAGCCCGTAAACTCGCTACATGCTTCATTCGGCGTATTGCAGCAAGTATAATAAAAATTGAATTTGATTTTGACAGAGGTGGGCAAAGCGCAATCAGAAGCGTAAAGCGCAACTTCTGCAACCTCCGCAATTGCGGAAGTTGCATAGTGCTTAAATTTTTTATTGTGAAACATTGCGGAATTTGCGTTGCTGACTAAAGGCTTTAAAATTTGTTGCGCTTTATTTGCGCTGCGCTTTCAATTTTTTTCGGTTTACAGCGCAATTCTATACATTGAACTTGATTTAGCTCCATATCGATTGTAACAAATTGATAATTGTCGGCCTTCTTTAGCAAATTAATTACTCTTTTTCGGCCAAAAATCGCTAAAAGTACGGTATTTGCATTGTGTTGCGAAATTTCAATTGCGGAAGTTTTTTTGCGGTTTAGCTTGATATGAAAATGCCGTTCCGCAAATGGTGCTGCGCTTTAACTGCATCAAAACGTTTATTGCGAAAGTTGAGCTGCGTTCCAGAAATCAAAAAAAATTAAATTGCGCATTTTGCGTCGCGCTTTCACTATTGAAAAGATCGTTGCGCTTTTGATATGAGGTTATTTGTGCCTACCTATGGATGATCTCTGCTTGCCTACTCACAAGAAACCAATTACAATTTATAGCTGATGTAGGTGCATAGTAATTGCATACTGATCCTCTTATCACTTGGAAGCGTCAAACAGTAACAATTGGATATGCCGCACACTTTTCAATGGCCATCGCAATAAATACAGTACTACTTGTTTGGAGAAATCCAAGCTTGCTAATAAGAAGGTAGTAGCAGAGTTTCAATTTTCCGATGGATTTCTTTGAATTCTTGTTCATTGAATTCGCTGTTTGTTTATAGCTATCATACCGAGATAATCATCGTAAAGTGTCTCATCCATAGAAGCAGCAACGTGACCAAGGTGCGGATTGAACCCAGATCACACGATTAGGGTCGTATAGAAACGATACCATTACCCTTTCGGCCACGCTTTCAAACAGGTCCAATCTATATTGGTAGTAAAATCGTGAGCGTACGAACATGCGAAGTAGGTGAGGCCACCCTAAATTTATAAGTATATATTTTCAATCAAAAAAAATGAACCTTTCAGGTTTGCCTTTTCTTAAATTGCGCTGCGGCTGTTTCACACGAATTTACAGTGAAGCACAACTTGATGTATTTTTTACTAGTTTATTTTTACTTTACGCTTCACTGTGAGTTCGTGAAATCTATTCATTCAGGGCCATTTCAAGCTTTAAGGCCAAGTTTTTTTCAAAGATGTATCAGGGATGCAATTATATGTGTTTGAAATTCAGTAACTTAGACACTAACTTTTCGATGAATAACAGCTTTGATTGATCTCAAAAAAAAAACTTTTACAAAGTGATAATTGTACCTTCCATAACAACAAATTCTTAGAACACCAGGCATAGGCGTAGCCAGGATTTTTGATTGGAGGGACCCAAACCACAAATCACATGCAATGACGTCATTAGAAATTTTCGAAAAACGAACTTTTTGTAGGGCAAAGATATCGTAGAATGAAAGATCAGAAGTCGTGGTCTGTTGTCACTTAACCAGGATTTTGGTAAAGGGAGAAGGCGAGAACCAACAATTGCTGTAAAAAGCGAAAATGTCTAACTTAGGAGACGTGTTGAGAAAGCTAGCGTACTCAAACGTATATCACAGACGGGGGTCTGGGAGCGGAGCCCTCAGCCGCCGGTGGCTATGGGGGTCTGGGGGCAAAACCCCCAGCCGCTGGGAGATTTTGTAAGTTTTTGGAAAAAAAAAGCTATTTTAATTCCATTGGATCACAATTCGCGCGTGTTCACAGCCTTTTGAAAGAACTATATTTTTAACATTGAAAGCCAATCGAAAAATTTTGATTGCTCAATCCTCCTTTTACTTGCAATTAAATTTCAAAACACGTTTAAAATCTTGCATTATGATGTAAAATTTTAATTGTAAGTGATTTGGTCCATATAGGGGGAAGTAAGGCACATTGCTTTCTGTAATATTTTAGCAGTAAATAATAATCCACTCAAAGAATTTCCTTTCATGAACTTAACCATTTATAGGAGTACATGTACGGCCAGGGGGCACAGGACCCCTCAATTCAAATTTAATAATTTGTTCAATGAACATTTTACCTAGCTATTTTTTTAAAGTATATTTGTGCGAAAAAACTGGCGAGGTGGAGGTGAATCGTTATTGAAAAATGGTACAATAGATGGTCACGCTTACTAAACATGTTATTCCTGGGCCGGATTTACTTTGCGCGGTGCCTCTGGCACTTAGGAAATTTTTGTAACATCTTCCTGCCAAATATAAGTGAAGACCAAAAAAGTCCTACTATCTGAAGGCAGGGCCCTAGCACTGTGCCATATGTCAAATCCGGCGCTGGTTATTTCATTACGTCCATAAAAAGTTTAGATAAGAGCCTGAGGTAGCAACGGGGTAGTGTGCCGGAAAGGTGCGCCGGGCCCCCTAGTATTTATTGTTAATTGTCGTCAATATTATTTATTGTTAATTACTGTTGTGTGCGTGTACTGTTGTACGTAAAGATGCTAAAAGAAACTGAAAATGAAGAAGCAAGACTTTTTTGTCAAATTTTTGTCATTGGTGGCATTTAGATTTAGGGGGCCCAGGCCCCCTGGGCCCCCACCCTCCCCCTCCTGGCTACGCCTATGATTTTGAGACAAGATCGCGCCCTTAAGTTCTTTCATAACAAAAAAAATTTAAAGCAAAATTAAAATAACTTTTTTTTCCAAGACGTGGAGGACTTGAGTCAAGTCACTTGACAGTTTTTTGAAACGTCCAAGAATTGCATGACATTATTATGACGTGGACACGTAGTCGTCATTATTATTATTTACTTTTGTTCGCGTAAATCCTAAATTAAAGAAACTGCAATTCCGGACAAGGACAACATACTGGCTATGCTCATTATATTTATCATTGGCAGTATTTCAATTGGGGGGTTTGCATTACCGCCTGTGTTATAGCATTAAGTTCATAATAACGTTAAACGAGGGCCTGGGGTTGCAGCTTTTAGGACAAAACTCTTAGATTTCTTACAGGTTTTGCATAAAAATTACTCAAAATTTGAATTAAGGGGCTTCTTAGTTAAGGGACACCTGGCCCAGGACCCTTAATCGTCAGTCAGGAGCTCTGGGGCTCCCTGGTTGTCAGTTAGAGGCCCTAGGACTTCCTGGTTATTAGTTAAAAACCCCGGGGTCCCCTGGTCGTTAATTAGGTGTCCTGGAGCCCTCTGGTCGTCAGTTAGGGGCCTCGGGGCCTCCTGGTTGTCAGTTAGAGGCTCCGAGGCCCCCTGGTTGTCAGTTAAGGTCTCCGGGGCCCCTGGTTGTCAGTTGGGGGCCCCGGGGCCCCTTGTTTGTTAGGGTTGATGGGGCCCCTGGTTGTCAGTTAGGGGCCCCTGGTTGTCGGTTAGAGGTCCCGGGGCCCCCTGGTTGTCAGTTAGGGGCCCTAGAGCCCCCTGGTCGTCAGTTAAGATCTCCGGGGTCCTCTGGTTGTCAGTTAGGGGCCTCGGGGCCCTCTTGCTGTCGATTAAGGTTCTTGGGGCCCCTGGTTTTCAGTTAGGGTCCCCAGAGCCCCCTGGTTGTCGTTTGGAGACCCCGGGGCCCCCTGGTTGTTAGTTAGGGGTCCTGAGGCCCCCTGGTCGTCAGTTAGGGGCCCCCTGGTTGTGAGTTAGGAGCCCCGGGGCTCCTGGTTGTAAGTTAGGGGCCCTGGGGCCCATGATCGTTATTTAGGGGCCCTGGAGCCCTCTGGTCGTCAGATAGAGGCCCCAGGGCCCCCTGGTTCTCGGTTATGGGCCCCGTGGCCCCTGGTTATTAGTTAGGGGCCGTGAGGCCACCTGGTCGTCAGTTAGAGGATCCGGGGCCCCCTGTTTGTCAGTTAGGGGCCCCGGGGCCCCCTGGTTGTTGGTTGGGGCCCTGGGGCCCACTAGTTTTTAGTTAGGGGCCCCGGGGCTCCCTCATTGTCATTAATGTTATTGGTAATTACTGTTACGTGCGTAGTTACTGAAAAAAAACTGCAACTAAACATCGCTAGCCTACGTTGACATAATTTTTATCATTAGTGGTATTTTAATTGGTGGGGGGGTGGGGCCCCTGCCCCCCCTCCCTTGGCTACGCCTATGACACCAGGCTTATTTTTGGTTAAAGTTTAAGAACAAATTAAAAACAATGCCAGCTTCAGCATCAACATTGTAATTCAGAACACCGGTTATTGAAACTGACTTGTAAGTAACCAGCAGAGTTTTCTATTTCGAAACGCAGGGTTGCCGATGGTTTGGAGTCAAACAGATTACATTTAGTTTTGCAGATGAGCAAGGTTTGAGGCACCTGTTTTTACCTCAAGTAGTTCTCATTACTTCAATAAAACCGATCTCTAGCATCAATATCGCTTTAAAGAATCACACCCATTTTTTTTTTTTTGGATAGACAATAGACATTTTGGAGGTTTGCTGCCACTCAACGGCACATAGGATTACCAGACCGTAACTAAAGCATTGCTAAAGCAGAAAAAAATGGATGCCATTGCCAAGCAGATAGAAACTGATGCTTTTTGACGAGTACGATTATTGTGTTTTGATTGCGCAGAAAACTACGATATATTTTATATACAACATTGCTGCTTAATCGGCCTGTTGGTCGAGCGGTAACGCGTTCGTCTCTGGAGCTGGAGGTCAGAGGATCAAATCTAGGGCCGATCAAATCTGATACAGTGTTGCCAACGGCTTGCCACCGCTGCAACATTTCTTTGAAAGAGCTAAGTTGCCCACAGGCGAAATAAAGTGGATACTGGATATGGGCCCCGAAAACTCGTTTGACGCTTCGGCGTAATTCAGCGCGTATAATGAAAGATTTGATTTGAAAGCACTATTGCTTATCAACACGCTAATTATGATGCAGTAGCTTATATTTAAAATCAAAAAAAAGTCAAAAAAAGGCCTCCGAAGAATTAGTTTCTACCATCACTGAGGTATCCATCAAAATGTAAAAGGTAATGTACACATCAAAAGAATAAAATATAAAACGACAGCAGTGCCTGTTTCGAAAAAAAAAAACGGCTCTTCAGTGTAATCACCGTAAATATGTTAAAACTTAAAACAGTCTGAAAAAGTGTAGTTTGTTCTGACTGTTACTGTTATCAAACAATCTGTTAGTTTTCGTTGAGACCAAATGATATTGTAAAAAATTGGTATTGGAAACTCAGGAAAATATTTCATTGTTTGCACTTTCCAACGCGATATCACAATAACTTCAAAACAAATTTATAACAAGTCTCAAACTTCTGAAGGCCCTGTTTTTATTCAAAAGTAGGCTGTGGTTATACAAACAATTCTATAACGGTTTTAGAACCCGGTGCTCTAGAGTCTAGACCAGACTTGAAGTGCTATCTTTTAATCAGAAACTTCAATATAACCTATAATTTCAATTACACTTTTGGAATGGTTATACCAAGTTATAAAACAGTGTGAAAAATACTTAGTAAAATAAATGGAAAAATAGGTAGGACCATTTCCAAATGGACCTATTCGGACATATCACAGTGAAATAAGGTTGAGGCAAAGCAAATTCAGTTACGCTTAAGCATGGCGCGTGTAGAATAAATTGGAAGTAGCGAATTATTATGTTTGTAGCAACACCAGCTAGCACTGACAAAAATTTCGCAAATTTGTGCAACAAGATTTGATTTTTATCACTATTAATTTCGTGGTTAATTTCTGATTGGATTTTTCCACAAACTAAAAATATTTTTGGTTAACAACGTTTAGAATTATATTGTGGAAGGCAACGCTCACTTCAACGCATTTTATTGCCAATACTGACACGCAACTAATCATTATAATCACTTTATTTACATTATTTACAAGAATTACGCTGAACGTTTTCGGCAAAGCACTATGCCCTTGTCAAAGCATCTAAACACATACAATAAACAGCGAGTTTTCACATAGAATAAAATCAAAATTAATTAACGCTTTCGGTGACTTTTGCTGTCGTTAAAAGTTCGAATTGAAACCAACTAATTATGTCTACACATGCGATCAGGCAAATGAAACAGTGTAGTTAAACGTTGGACAAACGGGCGAAAAAGTTTCCAAAAGTTGTCATAATAAATATTTAAGCAGCTGTTGTGGGTAATTTTCAAATTACTGTCCAGCCAAAATGACGAGTGTACGATCAAACACTACCGAATCAATCAAAATATTTTTAACAAGAACGAAGAACCATTTCCGCAGAGTTGCCTGTTGAGTTTGGGTTTGTATTTTTTAATTAACAGTGCTTCATGAA
Source organism: Trididemnum nubilum (assembly GCA_963965965.1). Classification (NCBI taxonomy): domain Eukaryota; kingdom Metazoa; phylum Chordata; class Ascidiacea; order Aplousobranchia; family Didemnidae; genus Trididemnum; species Trididemnum nubilum. The sequence continues at coordinate 4,993,497 of OZ014482.1, forward strand.
TTTTGGTGTCGTAGTCCGAACTACACCTACGTAAAATTGAAAACGGTTTTAAAATATCATCAGATTTTACACAATTATTGCAGTCTAAAATATGCTCTTTAACAGCACTTTTTCTAGTTATGCTGTTTAATGACCAGTGTTCCTTTGCTCTAGTTACCAAGTGCCTGGCTGACTTACCAATATAAGTCAGATCCTCCTCACGCGGACATGAAAAACGATAGACAACATTGGACACTAGGGGCGTAGGAGTACGTGATTTTAAATTGAAATAATTACCAACTTTGAACGTTTTATACGTAGTTATCAGTTTTACTGAAGTCAAATTAGCTATTAACTTAGATAGTTGTTTTGTGAAAAGCTGTGAGGATTTGCCAACGTACGGTACATTTTCTTTGCCTTTTAACTGTGGTGCCTTAATTTTTAAAAACTTTTCGACACATTTATCAAACAACCAGTTTCGGTAGCCATTAGCGCGGATCATATATCGTAAATTCTTAACTTCTGTCCAAAAAATATTGTCTGTGGAACAAATTGTTTTTGCTCTTTTTAATAGACATATTGTAAGGCTGGTTTTCCACTGTTCAGAACACGCTGCACTAAAGTTGAGAAGGACACCAGTGTGTGCAGGTTTCCTCCAAATTCGAGTTTCGAGAATGTTTTCATTAATATTGATTTGCACGTCCAAGAATGGAAATGCGCCAATTGACTTTTCCATCGTAAATTCCAAGTTTTTGTGTTGATGGTTTAACACCTCTAAAAACTTAGAGCTAGACTTTTCTTCTTCGAATATGGCAAAAATGTCGTCCACATATCTCAAATAAAGTTTTGGTGAGCAGTCCAAGTTTTGGGTCAGAAGTTTCGTTTCTACTGTAGCCAAAAAGAAGTTAGCAAGTGTGGGACCTAGTGGTGATTCCATTGCAAATCCGTCAATGAGTTGGTATAATCAGTTTTTGTACAAAAACATGCCCTGAGTAGCTATACTCAATAGTTCTGTGAAATGTTCTTTCCTAATTGGTGGCGCGTAAGTTTTGTCCGAATATATTTTTTGTGTTATAATGTCAATTGTTTCGCGGAGAGGTACGTTAGTAAATAATGATGCTACGTCAAAACTAACGAGATGGTATTTTTGATTGAAGTTGAATTGTTGCAGTTTGTCAATCAGATCATTAGACGAATCGATCATGTACGTTCCAGGTATATAAGGCTTTATTATGGAGTCCAAAAATTTGGCAAGATTATATTCAGGAGCGCCATTTGCCTGATCGCACGTGTTGACATAATTAGTTGGTTTCAATTCGAACTTTTAACGACAGCAAAAGTCACCGAAAGCGTTAATTAATTTTGATTTTATTCTATGTGAAAACTCGCTGTTTATTATATGTGTTTAGATGCTTTGACAAGGGCATTGTGCTTTGCCGAAAACGTACAAGACAACCTCTCTTCCCAAGCTATATTCAACGCATTTGTGAAAAACGATTCAGACCTCACAACTTTCCATTGATTTTTCATCATAACGAGGCAAGCTTACGTCATCATCAATGTTGTTTGCCCTGAACGACTGAAAATAGATGGAAAGTTTAAACAGTTTACCGTCTTACGTATTTAGTTTGGAGTACTTCAAGGGTAAAAATTGTAAAACTAAATGTATGAAAATCTAAGTTATTGTACGCTACACACTCAAAAAATTCCGTAAACCTACGAAACTAAAACGGCCTGGGAGGCGGTGAGAAAAACAAAGTTGATCACTGCTTAATGCCTGGTGCTCCACTGTCTTCATCAGTCGTTGTGGGAGCTAAAAAAATATGATGCACTTACTGTAGTTGTGTTGCACTCCAAAGCTCATTTACAAGCATTAATATTGTTCCTCAGCAATGGGTTTTATATTGTGAAATTATTCTATATCATGATTCCAAATTGCTGTAAAACCGGAATGAACCACAGTAATAATAAGAGAGAGCCTTTATATTAAAGATAGCTTATGGCTGTCCTTAATATAAAGAGCCTATCGGCTTTTAGTTGTTCTTTTGTGAAGTACCACTAGTGAAAAACTGGTCATTTTTTTTAAACCCTCTACCACTGTGCAAGTGTGCAAGCTAATAAAGTTTTGTCCAGTTTGGCCCAAAGTGACTTTAGCAAAGCGCAAACACAAATTCTGCAACCAAAGATTGAAAATAGTACAGCGCAACTAAAAATTGATTGTTTGAGGAGCGCACACAAATTTGGCTATTTAAAAAAGTTTTTGAGTACAAATTTTTGCATAATCGAAGTTTCAAAAGCGCGCTGCAAGACGATGGTGTTAAGTACAAAAATACGAAAGTTCAAACATTGTACCATCTTCAGCTAAGCTGCACTGGAATAAACCAACTGCAATGTGTTTAGCTTTTATAACTGAAGGCACATGTCTAAGACCAAAAAAAAATTATATTTATTTTTAAAAAAAGTAATTAAAACCTAAAGCAAAAAATATATAAATAAATAAACAGCAATAAAAATAAATAAACACCAAAAGAAAAAAAAGCTCCACTCACTCACGTTCAGAAATAATGCGTTATTCATGGAGAAAAATTGACTTTTTTAAACACTTTTCATTCTCACGCAGCAAAACAAACTTTTCAAAATTTTCTTTCGTCCTACACGATCGTTTCGATCACAAAATATCAGAACCAACAGCAAATAATCTCTCGACGGCGCCCAAACTAAGGATAGCAGTTTGGAATCTTTTGAATTTTTGCAACCACGCATCTCTCTTGTAGGTAGGAAAGCAATCTTTCAATCTTTAGTGATTTTGTCGTTTGCTCTTCCGACCCTTTCATCTAATCTTTTTCCTATTGTTGCAGCCAAGTTTTCGGCTACTAATTACAGTACAAAAAAACAAAAGATATTTCAGTAAGGTAGCTTAAACTAAATACAGGGTTCAAAATTAACGCCTGCCCGCTTGCCCGAGGCTAGCTGAAATCACTTCGGGCGTGTTAGTTTTCAGCAAAACTTCCCCGACGGGCAAGTTAACAAAATACAGCGTATTAGACAACTTCAAACAAGATTATTTAAAGACGCTATTTACCCGGTTTTGTTGCAATAAAGTAAAATTTGTACGTAGAGAAAGCTGTTCCTTGCTTTATTTTAGTAACACGTCTTAAATTGCACGCAGCAGGTTTATCGATTCTTGGACGCGTTAAGCAACAGTTTGGCACAAAATGTTACTTTTTTTTTTCTAGAAAAGTTTTTCGACGCTTGCCACGCTAACAGCTGTTTCAGATACCATAAATACTACCCTGCGCTGCATGAAGATAATAGCCTCAAGAATTTTGCAATTTTTTTGTTATGATTATTTTGAAGATCTTTTAGCTTCAATTACTTTTGCAAAAAAAATTTCGGCTTTCTTGCTGGTGTAGTTTCCAAAATATTCGCTAATAAAAATACGTTTGCAACAAACCACAACGGTAATTAATAATTAATTATGATTCCTAAATATTAAATGAAATATTTACATTCAAACAATCAATTTTTGCTGATGCATGATTGGAAAAAGTTACGTATTGCATCGCATTATCGTAACAATCGCACACAAAAACTTGATTCTCGAAACTACGCGTATTTTGCAATTTCAGTGCTGTTTTCCAAGTTAACCTCAAAACTTCGAGTGCCTTTTTTTCGGGCAAGTTGAAATTTTCTTGGGCAAGTAGACATTTGACAACATTTGCCCGACGGGCAAGTTGTCAAAAAAGTTAATTTCGATGCCTGATATAACATTAATACTTTACTCTTTGTCTTTTAGCAGTATACAACGTATAGTTTAGCTAAAGCACTAGTACTACCACTACGGATGGGCATTTCAGAATAGTAGGCTATTCCAGAATTATTCCCAACAGCAAAAACCGAATCCAGAATATCGAATCCTATTTTGGCTTAAATTAACTTAACTTGCTGAAAAAGTGAACAACCAGTCAACCACCACCGATATTCAGAAAAACGTTATTCAACGATTTGGTTAATTAAAGCAGGGCATTATTGCAATGCATGACATGGAGTGCTTCTAAATGTTCACCACTTAGTTGTATTCTAATTCGCTCACAGTCAAGCTTGCACTGACGAAGCACCTTTCGGAAAAAGCTGATGGTGCAGAAATGCAAAGGTTGCTTTAAATAGGAAAGTTGAAAGTTTCGGACCACAATTTCATGTATCCATTTTAAAAGATTAAAAAGTTTGAGTTTTGGAGAGTCCCATTTGGGAAAGCTTTTTTTCATATTTGGCTACCCTGAAAACTTCATGTGTCCAGCGTGAGTGGTTAAAAAGTTTGAATTTTGTAGGATCCGTTTGGGGGAAACCCCCATTGTGGCACCCCCAATTATTGTTACGTTTAGTTTATTTTTGATATCTACCCATTTAAAAAATTTAATTCATCTAGCTCTAACGGTTTAAAAGTTTGAAATTTTGGAGGACCCGATTGAGGGGGATCTCCCAACCTGGCACCCTTGATTTTAGTCCTCCTTGATATATATTCAATCGCTCAAACTTTGAATACAGCGCCTTTAGCGGTTTAAAAGTATATAGCGCAGAAGAAAACAAAACAAAAAAAAGTAGATAACGCAGAAGAAAACAAAACAAGAAAAAAATCTTTCTATCAGCAATCAACATACATCAACTATCTCGTGATCATGCTTTAAATCTGTAAAATCAAAATTTCTTTATTTTTTGACAGGGACATGCACATCAACATTTAAAAATTATTTTATGATTGCGCATCTTGGAAAAAAATTCGCAATTAAAGCGCAACAAATATTAGATTTACCGATTCGCAAACGCAAATTGCGCAAGCGCTGAAAAAAAAGGCATAAAGCGCAACGCAAATTGCGCAAGCGCTGAATAAAAGGCATAGTGCGCAACGCAAATTGCGCATTTGCGCAACTTGCGAACTACTTTACGAAACGCCCACCTCTGCCTTTTTGAGATTGTGAGGGGTTAGAAGACTAAGCGCTATGTGGCAGTGATGTGAAGGTAGTCGACCAGTTGTCATATGTCGATTGAAAAGTTTGTTTATTTTGCTTGAATACTTTCAAAAATACTTGTACTTGAGTACTTTTAAAATGGCTACTTTTTGCTTTTACTCCAGTACTTTTTTGGTCAGTACTTTGTACTTAACTCCAAGTAGTTTTTTTGTCAGGAACAAAACTTTTACTTGATTACAACTTTCGAGTACTTTTTACACCACTGGAGAGTAAACATCAGAGATGGAGTCGAGAACACAATTTTTGAGGCTAAGACCAAGAACTCGGCAAAAATTCGAGGCCAAGGACCGACTTTTCGAGGACAAAGTCTCTCGAGACCAGGGGAAAAAATGGTCCAGGCCTAGGACCAAGGACTCAATTTTTCTAAATTATGGTCGGCAAATTTTCCATTATTTTTAAGCGCGAAAGTCTTTAAGACATTGCATTTTAAGTTTTTGATGATAATTCGAAAATACTAGTTTCTAAAAATGATGAATGTCATTTTGAAGTTTTACACGTTAGCAGCAATGTTGATTACGTTCCATAGCGGTATTGTGGTAATAAGGCCGTAACTCGTAAATTGGAAATGAGAATAACTTGTTAACTATAAATTCTTGACGTGGAAATGATCAATTTTGGAAATGGTCTTCATTTCATCAGTTAAGGTCCGGTGCAACGTCTACTGATTATAGATTCCCACTTTTTTAATAGCTTCTCAAACACATACCGTAGTGTTCGGGAAAACGTTTTCTTGTCACAGAAATGTTTAAGTATAATCAGTTTTTAAATATTGCTTAGCGACTATGATATTATTATCTAAAAGTATTGCAAAATACTGTAAATTTATATTTTTGAAATGAAATGAGGTACCGTTTTTGCAAGCTTAAGTCCTTGGAAAAAATGGGTTCTGGGGGCTAAGGCAAATTTCCCAAGTCTCTGTTGAACAATTTTAGTAATTTTTTCTTTGGTTTTCCAGAAAAATAGCAATTTTTGTGAGATTACACAATTAGATTTTCAAAGTAATTGGAAAAAAAGAAAATACCCCAAATTGGGGTTAGAAAAACTTTAGTTTCCCCACATTTTCCCAATCCTAATTTTAAGCCAATCTTTTCCTTACGTTTCAGTGCATGTGATGTCTCTCCATAGTCTTGCATCTAATGCCTATCAATGAATGAATGCAAACGTTTTGGGCGCCAAAAGATACTTTGTAAAATCTAACATAAGTTATTTAATTGCAAAAAGTAATCTGAGAATCTCAACAGGGCCGTATTAAGGAGGGAAGCATTGCTTGGAGATATCTGCCACGGAGTTCTCCTTCAAAAAGCCCTTAAACACTGTAGAAACGTAAAAATCAGAGTTGTTCTTCCTTATCTCAAAACAAATTTTTTGCAATATTCGCTCGCTTGTTTTCAGAACAATAGCTGTCGTTCTCTAGTAACGTTTTGTTACAGTAGTTGTATCAGGGCTATACTACATGAAATGTATTCACTGATTCCACATTCACATAGGTACGGTTATGTTTTAGTATTAACAACTCAAAAATGTTTGTGTCCGGAAATTCGGATTTTTGCTATGGCTCTGAATGGTTTTAGTGTTTTGCTGTTTGTACCATCCGCACCGGAAGTAGTAGCAGAAATCAAAGAGCTATTTACAGTACATTGGTTTTACCTCCTCATACTCCGATTGGAGCTTTTACACAACGCCATTAAAAATGACATTTACTATGACACATTTATTATTTTTCAAATAAGGAAAGAAAGCGAATTGACCGGCCAGAAGTCATAGGAGTTGCAAAATGGGGGTAAGGGGTTCGCCCTCTCCAATTGAAATGCCACCAATGACAAAAAGGATGACAACAAATCCTATTGTTTTTTTCAATTTCAGTTTCTTTTAGGATTTTTGCGTAGAATAGTAAGTAACAATAACATTAATGTTGACAACCATGGGGCCCGGTCGTATTCAATTCAAGTTTTTTTCAATCAATTTAAATGTATAACCTGGGAGAAATTCAAGGTTTTTGACCTAAAACTTGCAACATTTGGCCTTCATCTAACCTTTTATAAACTTAATGCAACTGTATGATCAGTAACCATCTATTATACTAACTTAAAATAACAATCCACCTTTTTCACCTTATTAGTTTTTACGAGACAGAATATTCAAAAAACAGCAAGAAGAAATGTTTATTGTACTAATTATTGAATTTGAATTAAGGGTCACGGGCTCTCTGGTCGTACATGTAATCCTAAAACTGGTTATTTTTATGACAAAATAAAGATTTCCAAGGCAAATCTTCGAGTTAATTATTACTTAATTACTGCTAAAAATATTGCAGGAGGCAATGTATACCTAACTTCGCTTCATGCACCTGGACCAAGTCAACTACAAAATTTTCCAAAAAATGCTACGTTTTAAACGTGAATTGTAAGCAAACGGAGGACTGAACAAGTTAATTTTTTCAATTGGCTTTCAAATCTTAAAAATTGGGTTCTTTCAAATGGTTCTAAAAACGTGAAAATATGAGCCAAATGGCATTAAAATAGCTTTTTTTTCCAAAAAATTGCAAAAATTGTCAAACAATCTTCCATAGCCTCCGGTGGCTGGGAGCCCCGCTCCCAGCCACCCGTCTGTAATACGTTTGATGTACATTAGTTTCTTCACCGTGCCTTCACAATAAAATTTAACATATATATCGAAAACCTTAACTTTTGGTTCAAGTCCTCCTCATTTAGCAACATCTTGTTTAGGCACTAACCTATAGGCCCCAGGCTTCTGATCTTCCATTCTAAGGTATTTTTGCTCCATGACAAGTCCCTCCTTTTGAAAATTTATGATGACGGCATATTGCATGTAATTTGCGGATTGCCCCCCTTCCGATCAAAAATCTTGGCTACGCCTATGCCAGAAATCAAGAAAATTTTTTGTTTGGTTATTTTCTTTTTCAACCAATCAAAAAAAATGGTGTCCTCGAGCCGATTGCAGGACATTTTTGAGGACTTGTAGGGTTCAGGGCCAACGATTTCAAAATGTGTCCTCGACGACTCCACCTTTGGTGAACATACCTATGGGTTTAAAAAAAAAAAGTTGTTAACGATTTATTTTTATTTTATTCATTGATTTGTTTTATTTCCACCAACATACAAGTTTAATCAAATGAACAATAATTAAGTCAAAAGAAATATTATTGTAGCCAATTCAATATAAAGTCAATATTTTGGCTCAAATAAAAGCAGCAAAACAAATTACGTTATATCATGCATCAAGTCCAGGTACTATATGGCCGGAATTATCAATATTATGCATGGCTGCTACTCCTCAACGAAAACGAAAGGAAAAACATTTTGGCTAAAAATCTCAAACAAACAAAACCGATAGCAAACTAACCCGGACCTTGCTAAAGATCTCTTGATTTAGTAATATGTTTCAGTCTTCGCCTCTCTTCCCCTTTTACAAAATCCTGTTTTGGCCGCTGATATACAGAATGCAGCGTCAACGAATGCCATATTTGGTGTCAATACCAGTCCTTACCATAACACCCCAGAGCGATGTCTACAGAGTTAGCGACACCGTCTCCAGTAAAACCAGTCTTGCAAAAGCACAAAAAGCTTCCATAAGTGTTGAGGCATGTCGCGTTTTGGTGGCAGTTGTGTTGGTCGGCGGCTACTTTGGTCATGAATTCGTCGATGTCTGTAAAACTTAAAATGATAGCTAAAAATCAGTAATTATACATCATGTATACTGCAATCACTACATTTGTATCTTACTGTAGCGGCGTAAGGGTTGAAATTAGCACGAGGACTAAATATTACACAAGTTGGTACTTTCGGCAGGAGCACCCGCAAGGGTGATCAGTAATTTTACTGTAAACGTCAAGTTTTTTTTTTGTTTAACTTCGAAAAACAAGTCTAAACATATTTATCTAAACTAATAAAATAACCTTTTGTGGAGATTTTTACCGTTTTACCTTGGTGTAGAGGGTTAGGCAATAGCAACAAGATTACGGGATACGTAAATTATAACACAACATACAACATGTCACTAAATAAATTTTTGCACTATTTTAGGCCAACTGTACTTGAACAAAAAGTACCAATAGAAATTATTTTGAACTCTGTAGTATGTATTGCAGCTACAAAATCCTGGTTGAACTGTAAAAAAATACAGTCCAAATGTGAATACCAACTGCTACAATAATTAGGTTGCAATTATGCATCGTAAAATAATAATAAAATATTCCATTTTAGTTCGAGCGGCAACTCGTTCGTCTCTGCAGCGGGAGGTCTGAGGTTTAAATCTCGGGCCGATCAAATTGGACACAGTTTTGCCAACGGTTTGCCACCCCAGCAATATTTTTTCGAAAGGAGCTGTGTTGCCTGCAGGCGCAATGGCGCGGATATGGTCCCCGAAAACTCGTTACACGCTTCGGCGTGATACAGAGAGTATAATGAAAGATTTGATTTGATTTGAATAACAAAAAATTGCATTGCAAATGGATTGTAAAGCAACTCCAGAGGATTAAGCATTATTTGTTAAGTAATTAATTATAATGACAAAGCGTTTTGGTGACTGCCATTGAGCACTTATCAAAATCTAAATGCAATATACAGTGTTTAATATTTCAAATTCACGGTATGCTTATAAACAGAAAATTGGGCACAAAAAATAATAATTTATCAGTCATTAAATTAATTTCGCTCAAATGCAGAAACCAACACCAAACTTTGTAATCAGTAATGTAGCCAGGTAGAGAGGGCATAGCCCTCCTCCCCCACCTCCTTCCCACCCCCCATTGGCCTGTTGACCAAGACAAGGAAAATGCGACTTTTTTCACTTTTATGTGGAAGTTTTTTTGTAGTTATACAAACTTTAAAGTGGTTAAGGCAACTTTAGAAACAGTTGTTTTTTGGGGGCTAATATTTGTCAAAAGAAAAGCTTACAAATCAGTAAAAAACTTTAAAATGGTTAAAAATATGCAATCAAATTTGTTCGCTTGATGCAAAATGCTTAACGTAGGTTTCTTCAAAACATATTATGGAGATGAGAGGTCGACTTAATTGAGCATCTGCTACTGAAACGGTAGACTCGGGTTTCATTCCCGGTCGGGTCAAACAAAAGACTATAAAAATTGGTTTTCACAGCTTTCCTGCTTGACGTTCAGCAATTAAAGGAACAATGTGAAGCCTACGCCGTGTGTGATAGACAGGTGGGCAGGTGGCGGCTTGACTCGAAGACCAAAAGGTCCATTTGCTTTCTCCTGGCCAAGGCAACTTGATGAATAAAATGTTACTAAATTACAATTACAATTACAATAAGGCAGGGGGCTATTCAGTATTTAATCTACAGCAGTTAATTACCAAACATTTTTTTCAAACTTTCTTACATTGGCCAGGGTTCGAAATTAACGCTAGCCAGTTTGCCCGAGCAAGCTAAAATCGCCTCGGGCAAGTTATTTTTCGGCTAAACTTGCCGACGGGCAAGCTAATAAAATACAGCGTATTAACAATAGCAATATTATTCAGAGACGCAATTTAGGTCCGCTTTTCATCATTATCATTTCGCTCCAGGAATGTGCTTCCTTCTATTTCTGGAGCCCAGCAGATGTTCCCCACATGCAGGGTTCAGCTGGTTTTTGCAGCCTAGTTGCCATCTTTCACATCGTGAGCATCCAATCTTTGCAAATCTATGGCAGTCACGTCACATTCTAGTATTTCTTTCCACCTCTTTTTCGGTCTTCCTTTTTTTGTCCCATCAACTTCAAAGAGAAGTGCCTTTACTAGATCCCTTTCTTCATCCATTCTCTCCACATGTCCTAACCATGCAACCTTTTCTGTCTCAGAAACTCTTCCAATCTCACTACACGCGTCATTTCACGAATCTTCTCACTGTTATGTTATCTTTCAAGGTTTTCCCACATATCATTCGCAACATTCTCATTTCTGTGGTCTTCAGCCTCCCTTCATCTTCCATTTCCAATGCCCAACATTCAGCAACATAAGTTAGAGCATTTCTCACATAGCTTTTGTGTAAGATGCCTCTAACCTTCAATGATATGCTTCTTCCGCATATAACATTCGAAACCTCTTTAATTTTTTTCCATGCCGATCTAATTCTTGATGTTACAGCCTCCTGAGCTCCTTCTTCCGTACTGATTACATCACCATGGTAAGAAAACCTGTCCACCACTTCAATGTTGTCTCCATCCAAAGTTATCATTTTATCTTCATCTTTAAATAACACACCAGGGACGCATTTTTTGCAAATAAAATCCTTCTCTTGGGTTAAACTTCCATGAACTCCAGAACATCACTTGTTCATCCAGTGTTGACATTTTGTACACTGAACGGAGTTTCTTCCCACTCCTTTGCCACATACAGAGCAAGGATACTTTCTCATTTGCATTCGTACAAAATTTCTTCTTGTATAAAAAGCCTTTGTCTTGTTTACATTTATTTTCATTTCTTTCTCTTGTAATGCTTTCTTCCATCGAGTGTATCGAGATTCTACCTCTTCCCAGTTATCACCGACTAACACAATATCATCTGCATACAGCATTTCCTTTACAACTCCTTCTCTGATGTCTTTAGTCACTTCATCCATCACCAACGCAAACAGACGAGGACTTAGTATCGATTCTTGATGGAATCCAACTTTTACATCAAATGACTCCGATCTCAAGTATTTCACCTTGACGGATGCATCAATATTTGTATACATTTCCACTAACGCTTTTATTTCTCTTTCAAGTACCCCTTTTCTCCTCAGCGGCCACCAATCACCTCTCTTGGAACACGATCAAAGGCTTTCTCAAGATCCACAAATACCATATATAGATCTCTTCCGGCCATCTTATATTTTTCCAACAACTGTCCCAGTATGAAGATAGCGTCCGTCGTATCTCTACCTGGCATGAAACCCATTTGCATTTCACCAAGTTTCACAATTTTCCGTAGCCTTCTTTCAAAAACTCTTTCAATCGCTTTCATACCATGTTCTAACAGTTTAATGCTTCTGTAATTTCCACACGATTTTCCATCTCCTTTTCCTTTTAAATTGGAATCGGATCACTCTTTCTCCAACTTTCTGGCATTTTATTTCCCTCCAACATATTGTTTGCAACTTCGGCCAAGCTTCTCACAGACTTTTTTTTGCAAACATTTAACAACTCCACTGTTACTCCGCTTGGTCCAGCCGCCTTTCCTGTATTCATTAGAACAAGAGCTTCCATCACGTCCTCTGTAGAAACTTGTTCACAAGGACCTTCAACCTATGTTATTTCCTTACTTTTGTTCCAATCATTTTTTTCATTCAACAGCTTCTCTTCATACTCCTTCCAGACTTTAATTTTCTCCTGCAGTGTCACCTTTAGCTTTCCATCTTTTCCAAGGATACAAGACATTCCCATTATGTGTTTTTTATCCTTCTTGCTCTGTTTGCACAGTTTGAAGACATACTGCAGTGCTTTCGAATTTTTCTTTTCAAGAAGTTCTGTTATTTTTTTGCCTTCCTTTTCATTTGCCGATGCTACCACTCTTTTAATTTTTTTTTCGTAGCCCAGTATTGTTCTTTTGATCGTTGGTCTTTTTTCTTCTTTATACAAAATACTTTATACAAACGCCTTTTATCTTTGATGACCTCCTTCACTTCTTCATTCCACCACCAACCACCATGTTGTTTTTTGATTATGACCACCTTTCGATATTCCACAAACTCGTTTTGGCTACATTCATGATATACTTGCACCAATCATCCCAACATTCCGGTTTCTCTTTAGCATCTTTCATTCCATCTTTCATCATCCTTTTGATTTTTTCGTCTTTTAATCTCCACAATTTCACTTTTCCGGGATTTTTCAACTTTCTAACAGCTCTATGCTCCATCATCAGGTCCATGATGAGCAATCTGTGCTGTGAAAAACATTCCTCTCCCGGGATTATTTTTATGTCTTTAACTTTCTTCGTAACTTCTTTCTGCACCACTGCATAGTCAATGACAGTTACACAATTTCCAGATGTTTAGGTGATTAATTTTTCGTCGTCCTTCTTGAAAAAAGTGTTTCCAACAACCATATCAAGACTGTCTGCAAACTCAAGGATCCTTTCATCATCTCTGTTGCGCTCACCCCAACCAAATCCACCATGAATTCCATCATAGCCTAGAGAAGATCTTCCAACATGCCCATTGAAATCTCCTAAAACAAAGCATATACCTTGTCTAGATTGTATTTCAACAGTGAGATTTTCATGGAATTTTTTTTTCTCTTCTTCACTCCTTCCACTCTGAGGTGCACAGACTGAAATCACAGTCACCACTTTTTCGTTCACCACTATATCTATAGATATGATCCTTGGGGACACTCTTCTCACTTCCATCACAGATTCAACTAGGTCATGTTTCACCATCAAACCAACACCACCACGTCCGGTCTCTTCTCCTTTCCAATACAATTTGTATTCAAAGTCACCTCCTCTCAATTTTCTTACTCCCTCATTCTTATATCGCACCTCTAGTAAAGCCACCACATCCACATTTCTTCTTCCGATGGTTTCTGTAACTTATGCACTTCTTCCAACCACTGAACTAACATTTACCGTTGCCAGTCTAAGCTTAACTTGAGAATTTCCGGCCAAATTTCCTTCAATCCACCTGGATTCCCATGGGGCTTTAACAGAAGTTGTCATTGATTTAACCTTATCTGTCTCAATGTTTAGCTTGTTCCTAGTAGCTCTATTTGCCCTCTGCACTGTAGGGGCCAGCACAGAGGAACATACAAACAATTTATTTCCTTTTGTCGGCTGCATTTTTTTCTTTGTTTGGAGCATTAAAAAATTTTATGGTCGCATGCCCTTGCTAACACCAACCACCAGTTATAAGCGGTGGGCCTAGCCTTTGCCTAAAAAAGCATTTACTCCTACAAGGCAGTAGGATCACTAGCATAGTTTAGCCGATCCACCGAATCGTTGCCCGCTCTGTGGTACGTGGAACCACTATGCTAGCATTTAGCGAAGACAGTGAGACTAGTGCATTCGAACCCTAATTTATGATAAATTTGGCGGTGGTCAGGATTACAAAAAAGCTACTCATCTATTTTCACCGATAGAGCCGCTTTCACCAATACAGCCGCTTTTAGCTTTTAGAACAAATTTAGGTTCGCTTTTGTTGCAATAAAATAAAATAAGTGATTAGAGAAAGCCGTTGCTTGCTTTATTTTAGTTAAACACTTTATAATCATTACAATTTAACACTTTGTTTAATCGTACACACATTATTAATCGCAATTAACACTTTTTAATTGCCCACAGACTATTTGATACTCAGGTGTGTTTCGCAAAATGCTACTTCTTTTTTCTTTTAAATTTCCCCTCGCTTGTCGCGTTAGCCGCTGTTTCAGATATCACAAGTACTACCCTACGCTGCACATAGACAACATTCAAGAACTTTACAATTTTTTTGTTATGATTATTTTGAAGACCTTTTAGCTCCTATAACTTTTGCAAAAAAATTTAGTTTTCTAGCTAGAGTTGTTTCGAAAGTATTCGTGATTAAAAATGCGCTTGCAACAAACCGCTACGTTGCTGCAAGCTTGCAACAAACCGTAACCTAATAATTAAAATAATTACAATACAAAAATCAATCTTTGCGTGATGCAGGATTGGAAAAAATTACTTATACCCTACGTCACATTAACATCCGGCATAATACCGCGCACAAAAACTTGATTCTCCAAATCGGATAAGCGACTACCCTTATTTTGCAAATTTAGTGCTTTTTGCCAAAAAGTGCATTGTACGAATTTTTTCCAAACTTTAACTTCAAAATTTACCGTACCTATTTTTTTTTGGGCAAGTTGAAATTTTCTCGGGCAAGTAAACATTTGATATCACTTGCCCGACGGGCAAGTTGTTAAAAAAGTTAATTTCGACCCCTGTTAGCTCCTTTTCCTAAATTATCTTCTTGTAATCTATAAAATGCGAAGAATTCGGTTTTTGGTTTGCACTTTAAAATTTTTTCGAGTTTGGAATTTAATGATCTTTGCGGTTTGGAGTAAAAAAGGAACTAAAATTACACTACTAGTCACCGCCAAGATAGCCCACTTGTGGAGTGTTTAATCGTATTTGGCTGTACTAATTTCTATGCTACGTCTAAAAAGCATTAATTTTTATCAAAACAGGACTAAAATTAGAATTCTTTTTTAAAAAATTTAAAAATTTTTTGATCGCTGAGGTCTTTTGTTTCCAGATCCTAAATCAGCACTCCACTCCCAACTGCTGATTTCTCACTACGCGCCTGCTTGTAACATTGAATTTCATTAAATTAACTAGTCAAAATAACAACTCATTTTTGCTCATGTAACTTGCAGGTTTTCAACAATCTATTTCATTTTGAAGTCAAAACAAATAATTCTGAGTTTATTAATTTGGCATATTGCGTTATAAGTTAGTTGACTGGTTAAGCACATCAATTAGCATGTTAAACTAGACCAAACGAGAATTTACCAAACCGTCTAGTGACCCCTAATTTTCTAAGACTCTGTTTTTATGTTGTTGTTGTTGTTTTTTTGCAGTATATTGTAATATGCTTTTGTCGTGATACTTTTGACAAGCCGTAGATGAAAATATTGCACTGTAAGCAAGATGTTAAAATGTCTGCTGATCATAGGCGTAGCCAGGGGGAGAGGCAGGACCCCCCCCCCCCAATTGAACCGCTACCAAAGATAAAAATGTAACCAAAAGGACTATTGTTTCTTTAGTTTCAGTTTCTTTTAGGATCTTTGCGTACAACAGTACACGCGTACAACAGTAATTAACGATAATAGTGATCAAGGTGGGCCCTGGCCCCTCAGTTTAATTTTTGCCAACCAATTCAAATGGACTCCCAACAATAATATTGATCCAGGGGGCCCGGGTCCCTTTAGTTCAATTTTTGCCAACCAATTTAAACGGCCCCCTTACAGTAATCCCCTACAATAATATTGATCCAGGGGTCCCGTGCCCCTCCATTTTAATCTTTGCCAACCAATTCAAAGGGTCCCAATTTAAATGAGCCCCCAACAACATTATTGATCTAGGGGGCTTGGGCTTCTTCAGTTTAATTTTTGCCAACCAATTTAAATGGCCCCCAATTTAAAAGGGTTGCCTAGGCCCCTTCAGTTTAGTTTTTGCCAACCAATTTAAATGGTCCCCTAACAATAATCCCCTACAATAATATTGATCCAGGGGTTTGGGCCCCTCCTGTTTAATTTTTACCAACCAATTTAAATGACTCCCTACAATAATATTGATTCAGCGAACCCGGGCCCCTTCAGTTTAATTTTTGCCAACGAATTTGAATGAGCCCCCTACAACAATATTTAAATGGCCCCCAATTTAAATGGGCCCCCAACAATATTGATCCAAGGGGCCCAGGCCCCATTTAGTTTAATTTTTGCCAACCATTTTATTTGAGCCCCTACAACAATATTTAAATGGACCCCAATTTAAATGGGTCTCCAACAACAATATTGATCCAGCGGGCCCGGGCCCTCTCAATTTAATTTTTGTCATCCAATTTAAATGGGCCCCTACAACAATATTTAAATAGCTCTCAATTTAAATGGGCCCCCTGCAATAATATTGATCCAGGGGGCCTGGGCCCCTCAGTTTAAGTTTTGCCAACCAATTAAAATGGACCCCTACTACAATATTAAATGGCCCCCAATTTAAATGGGTCTCCAACAAAAATATTGATTTAAGGGGCCGGGGACCCCTCACTTTAATGTTTGCCAACCAATTTAGACGTATAACCCGGGTGAAATTAAGGGTTTTTATCCTAAAAGTTGCCAACTCAGGCCCTCATGAAACCTTATTATGAACGTAATGCAATAACCAGGGACGGATTTAACATATCGCACAGTGCGAGAGGCCCCGCGCACATATAATACTTTTTCGATCTTCACCTGTATTTGGCGAGAAGATATTACGAAAATCCCAAAGTGCCAGGAGCCCAACACAATGAAAATTCGGCCCAGGCAATAACATGGTCAGTAAGCGTAACCATCTATTGCACATTTTTCGATAACAATTCACCTACATCCACCTTGCCAGTTTTTATACATTAAAATACTTTTGAAAAAAATTAGGTACAGAAAGGGAAATGCTCATTGAACAAAATTTTGAATTGAGATGGCCTGGGCACCCTAGCCGTATTAGTACTTCTATAACTGGTTGTTTTCATGACAAAACAACAATCTCAAAGGAAAATCTTCGAGTGAATTTTAATTTATTGCTAAAATATTGCAGGAGGCAATGTACTTTACTTCCCCTACCTATAAGCCAAATCACTCACAAAACTTAACCCCAAAATGAAAGATTTTAAACGTGTTTTGAGCTTAAATTGCAAGCAAAAGAAGGACTGAACAACTTAATTTTTTCAATTGGCTTTCTAAATGTTAAAAATCTAGTACTTTTAAATGGCTCTAAATACGTGCGAAATGTGATCCAATAATGTTAAAAGAGCATTTATACGTTTGAATTACAGTATACTTCTTTACATGTCGCCCAATTTAGACTTTTCACATTTTAACTATTGATTTAAGCCCTCCTCTTTGAACAAGTTACTAGCTACGTGCCAGCATTAGGCCACGGCTTCTGATCTTCCATTCTACGATATCTTTGCCCCAACAAAAAATTCCTCTTTCGAAGTTTCTGATGACGTCATTGCATGTGATTTGTGATTTGGGCTCCCCGATCAAAAATCTTGGCTACGCCTATGCTACTGATCATCATCATTTGGTAGTTTGTTCCTTGCGACTATCGAAACTTTCGCCAAACAGGAATCAAACTAGTCTTTTCTGAATTACTGTGAGGTGCTTTTACGTTGGACGTAAAGCGTAGGTTGGCTGGCAACCTTCGCGACGCGAATGGTCGCTTACATTAATTACTCAAAATAGACCAACCATTCAACGGCAATTTTGTCTACATAAGTGAAGTTCAGCAACCGCTCTCGAAATTTGCGATCGATTGAAACCATGTGCAAGTTGTCGATGGCGTCAAATTTTTGTTGCTTCGCGTTCAGAGTAAACGCATCTTTACAGGATCAAATGGGAGGCTTTGGAAGACAGAGAAGTAAGGAATTGCACCCAGGATATCACCTAAGTTTAAACAACTTCCTGATTCATCCGAGGACATCGATAAAAAATGGCTGCTGTTCAGTTTAGCAATCATTTCATCAGCTGCGGAATCTGTGGGCGAAAACGGCTTAGAGTGGAGCGGGCCAAGTCAACTGACCGCAAAACAACGGTTACCAGTGATCTCGTCACAAAGTGATTTCGTCACAATGTGAAGGTTTAGGCTTTTCAAGCTTTTAGCCAAGCAAGAATAAATTTGTACCGCTTTATTTTTTTTTAAAAAAAGCTGAGAACTAATTAAGATAAAGTGAGGCTGAAAATTGATGAAAATGTAAAAGCGTCCTGCCCCAAACCCAAAATCTACTGTAAGTGAAAAAAGCGTATGTTCTAACTAACTTTGGAGGAATCTCACTCAATATTTTTTCAAGATGGACATTTGGACATTGATTGCCATTCATCTGCTCATTGAATTGACGCACTGCAGCAACTTGTAAGGCGCTTCGACATCAAAAAGAAATGAAAACCATCGACAAGCGGATCGAAGCTGATGCTTTTTGATGGGTAAGTTTATTGTGCTTTAATTGGTCATAAAACGATTCCACACTGATTTTTTATTATTACTTATCAACACAAAAAATATGATTAGCAACTTTTATTCAAAATCAACAAAAATATCACAAAAAGGCGTCCAGGTGGCATCAAGGAATGAGTTCCTACCATTGAGGTCTTCATCAAAAATATACGATTTCCACCTGGACCTATTTGGACATATCACAGTGAGATAAGGTTGAGGCAAAGCAAATTACAGTAAATTAAAGCATGGACATAATAGAATATTAGATTTAAATTATTAAGTTATCATTTTTCAATCACAGCTTTCCACCAAGTTTTCACATTTGTGCTATAACACCGATTGTTATTATCATTTGTGCTACAATAAAACACTGATTGTTATTATTGATAATTTGAGGTAGGCTAAATTTTACCTGATATTTTAAAACATAAAATAAAGACAAAACTTTTTGGCTAACAAAGTGGTGGATGATATTCTGGTTGGTCACACTCACTTCAACGTATTTGTTGGAAACAGCAAACGACCTTAAACTTTTCATTCAGGTTCAACCAGCAGGGGGGTCATTATATGTCGTTATCAATGTTGTTTGCGTCTGTATGAATAAAAGTATATGAAAAGTTGAGATGGTTTACTGTTTGCCTATAGTTAGTTTGGAGATTTTCACCCGTAAACATTTGTACAAATAAACGCATAAAAATCTAAGTTATTCTACGCCACCCACGCAAAAATGTTCGTAAATCTAAAGAACCACAACGGCAAGGGAGGTGGTGAAGAGTACAGAGCTCATCACTGCTTTGACGCCAGCTGCTCCATTGTTGTCATCAGTCGTTGTAAAAGCTGTAAAAATATGATGCATTTAAATGTATTGTACTTGATTACTGAAGCTCACAAATACTGTTTTGCAATTCTGCGACTCATAATATGGAATTATTCCATATTACCATCACAATTGTTTTTTAAATATTTCGATTATTTTTCATTTCTAAATTTCAAAATTATTGTGCGCTGCTTTTCATTTTGTTGAAGAGGGCCTTTAAAAAATTGTGCCGAAAAGGTAAAATGCTTCATATAAAACCAAATTGTTATCTGGACTAAAGACTTTGCTGATTAGTACTTTACACAGTGTTGGCCAAGTTAATGAAAAACGTTAACTTCGTAAAGAGTTAATTAAAGAGTAAAGTTAAAAGTTAATTTGCTAAGAATTTTCAAGCAATTTTTTAACTACGATAAAGTTAAATAGTTTACTGAAAAACCAAAGTAACGCAAGGTAAAGTTAAAAGTTAATTCATTGAATTTTTTTGATTTATAATCATCTGCAGTTGATGCCCAATAAAATGATTCCATTTCTATACGAGATAAAAATTACTCATTCTGATTTTTTTACTATGATATTTACTATTTCATTAAAGATAGACAAAGTGGAATAAGCCTTTTTTATTTTATTTTTTTATTTCTATTGTTATGGCATTAGGACGCATGGTGTAGCCTAGAAATTTAACGAATTAACGTAAACATTAAAGTAGTTTAAGCAAAGTTATAGTTAATAAGTTAACTCGCAAAAGCTTTTTAACTTTTTAACTAGTTAATGAAAAACTTAACTTTGTTATTAACGAATTAACGAGTTAATGCCCAAAAGTGACTTTATAGTACAAAAAAAAGTTACACCTGTTTACCAAACTTTTGGTTTACAGTAACAAAGAAACATAATTATAGAGGTGGGATCGTTACTTTTCAGAACAAATTAGCGTACAGTTGCTGAACAAAGCAGCAACAAATTTAACATTTTTATAAAAGTAACTAGTTACAACTAGTTACAGATACCTTAAATTCATAATCAAACTACAAAAAACTTTCCGTTGTGAAATTTAATGTTTCAAAAAATTTGCAATGCGTGATCGAAAAATAGCTACGCTCTTTACTGGAAATTCATTGAAAACTAAAATGACCTAATTGTATTTGTGGTGCTTGAGCAAATAATTAGGGAGGAAAAGATTGTTTTCAATAATCTATGTTGGCTGCAAATCTCAAACAAACAAAAACAAGAGGAGGTGAATAATGTGATTTTCCGATGGAGTCCATTAAAAGTTGCTCCCAGGCCGAAGCGGCACCGGATGACGATTTTGTAGATGCGATTCATAGAATGTGGAACAATTGCACTTTCACAAAATCAGACAAAAATATTTCAACATCAGCTGTATTAAAAACTAAGGTTAAATTAGCTTTAGTGCTTAATAATGTTGATTTTGAAATATTTTTCACTGATTTTGTGAAAGCGCTTATTGCTCCACATTTAAATTGAAACTAATAATTGTTAAAGCCTCTGATTTTGTAACTTGCTTTGATGTTAATACTAGATCAAAAAATTTCTTAAGTTTTTACTGAAAGTTGTCTTAAATACTAAAAAACTAAATAGTTACAGATTTACCGCTCTTCCCTGGCTATGTGCAATACAATTTTTATGTTGGCGCATGTTTTTAAGCACGTTGTCGATGAAGATAGCGGCTCCGTTACTCACTTGGTGTTCGAGCATTTAATTATATTTGGATTCATGCTCTAATGCCAAACAAAAAGCACAATCTGATTTACCTTACCACAACAAATTTTAAAACTTTACGCCCCTATGACGCAGTCAATAAACATCTTTTAAATGCGTCATGAATGTGGCTGTCATAAATTTCCAGGATGTTGATAAAAATGCTTACTAATCAGTAGCGCTTTTAGAAGGGTAAGGCATCATCCACCCCTTTTTTGTCAGTTACCACGCCAATATTTGTTCAAACTTTTAGAAAACTTTCGTAAAATCTAGCCATGCTTTTTAGAAACTTTCGTAAAATCCAGCTATGCTTTCCTCCCTCTTTTTTGTGAAATTTGAAACTCACTTTTTCGTTGTAGGTTTGGTCACAATCTTAAATTTGGCCTATCCAATGGCATACCAAAATCTGCTACAAGCCGAAACATTCTGAGCATTTTTGGTCGTAACCTAAATTTTGGGCAAAATAACCACAAACTTGACGAAAAACATTTCAATTTCAATCTTCGCCTTCTTCCCCAGCCCCTCTTTAAAATTAAAAATTCCTTTTCGTGCCGTTGATACAAATCAGCACCTACCATGGCATCCAACGGCGTTGCTTACAGAGTTAGCAAAACCGTCTCCAACGAAACCGGGCTGGCAAATGCAAAAAAAGCTTCCAGGTGCGTTGAAGCAAGTCGCGTTGGCATGGCAATTGGTTTGGGACGTGCATTCGTTGATGTCTGGAAAATTGAAAATGATAAATAAACAATATGAGCAATTGTGTGGATCAAAAATACATTTTTTTTATAAATTTTTTTTCAACTCCAGGAAAACTTGGTCAAATAATGAAATAACTTGAGTGTAAAAAATTAGGCGTCCTGGGACATTTGGGAATACCTCGCGCAATCAGCGTAAAGTTTGGAATTTTTGTAAATAATGCATGTATTCAGGAGCGGATCCAAAATTTTTTGCAGGGACGGGTTCCGCTCAGGACATATTACTTTCGCAAACGTTTTTGTTGGATTTCCCCTTTCAGTTTAATAGTTTTCGGTGCAACCCAAGTGTGTAACCAGGATTTTGTTATAGTAGGGAGCTTTAATCAAAACTTACAGTATTTGTTGTTAAAAAATGTGAGGCTTGAGCAATTGGTGTAACTTAAGCCGTAACACATATGAGAGTCTGGGGGCGGAGCAGCCGGAAGCCATGGAGATCTGAGGGCAAAGCCCCCTAACCGCTGGGCAATTTTTGTAATTTTTCGGCAAAACACCCAATTTGACACGATTTGGATCACATTTCGCCCGTTTCTGAAGCCATTTAAAAGCTCCAAATTGCTAAAATTTTGAAATGTTGCTGTTAAGTTTGAATAAGAAATGAATCTCGCTCGAGGTATTGCTATGAATTTTATATGTAACAAGTTTTTCTTATATTTCTCCGACTTGAGCAGGGGGGTCCGGATCCACCTCTTTTGTATTTTGACATTTTTTCTGATAGTGTATTACTTTTTTACGTCATAAAATTCGTTTGCAACTCCAATCAAAATGAAGTTTGTAGTCGCAAAATTTATATTTAAAAATTTATTTATGCTTGGACAGGAATAAAGCTTTGCCCAAGACGCTTGAATTTCGATGATTGTCCATGAAAATACTTTTTCGTGCGCCAAAGCTTCTTTTGTTGCAGCACTTATTCCTCTATAAACGCAGCGTATAAGCAGACGCGGTTGAAAAGCTGCTGGTTTACGTTTTGCAACGAAACATCTGCAATTAGATTTGAGTGTGGTAAAAGAAGCATAATGCTTGTGTAACATGTACAAATTTTGATCTTTGTAGCAAAAAGTTTACGACTCTCATTAAAACGTTTTTCGAAATTTCAACTATAATTTTTGAAATCGGAACTCCCAAATAATCTTTACTTTGACCAGCCGGCTTTCAGCATATTTTGTGAACAGAGGTGAAGTCCTTGAGGACGTCCTTGGTCTCGAGGACGTCCTCGATGACACATTTTAAAGTCCTTGGTTTTGGCCCCAAAGATCAAGTCCTTGGCCTTGGCCTCGAAGACTCAATCCTCGAAAATTGCCCTGTTCTCGGCTCTAGGACAGCATTATTTTTTGAACCGTTAAAGCTAGGTTTGTTGGAAAACGCCAGAAACCTCGAGGAAAATTTGCAAAGAACTTTTTGGTTTTTCGCAATTGGAGGTCGCTTAAAAACATTTCCTGAAGACCTTTTTTTTCTTTTTTTTTTCGGAGATCGTCTGAAACATTTTTTGAAGACCTTTTTTTTGGAGACCGTCTGAAAAAAATTTTGAAGGCTTTTTTTCGTAGGACACTTGCTCCTGTGTCCTTGGCCTTGGCCTTGAACATTCCTGTCCTTGGCCTCGAGAGGGTCTGTCCTCAGAAGGGTTGTCCTTAGTCTTGGCCTTGAGCTTTGTGTCCTCGACTCCACCTCTGTAAACACACCATATTAGTACTTGTAGTATATCCCAAGACTCTGCCACATAAAGACAGCCATTATCGATCCTCACATCATTCCAGAACAACCATCCAAGCTGTAACGCGAAACAGCTGGTATCGTAAGCTGCGGTCCCATGTGTTTATAATAGCTTCTATAGCACGTTGGGAAGCAAACCTTTGGTCTTTTGGTATTTGATTTCGCTGTTAAACGAGCGTAAAATTTTAACAATTTTTTATTCGTGAGGATTTCAATTCTCAGGTGTTTCAACATTGGACAGAATGATTTTGATATAGAAAAATAAAAAAATATCTACATCAGTAGGAGTCCTATGCAAACTACGTCATATTCAGAGGTGGACAAAGTAGTCGAAAAATCTACTTAAGTAGAAGTATTGTTACTTACTCAAAAATGCCTTTCAAGTAAAAGTAGAAGTATGGCGAAGCATTTCCACTTAAGTAAAAGTAGGAAAGTAGTCAAAATTAATTCTACTTAAGTAATGAAAGTAGAAAGTAATTTCGAATTTCACGTGTTTGTTTATTCTTCGAAGGTTTGCTGTTGTGACGCTTACGATCAGTGTTCAAGCAAAGCCATACTTACGGTAGCATATCAAAAAATCAAAGTTTTATTATTCTCTTGAAATTACACCGAAGCGTGTTACGACTTACGAATACGATTTAGTAGGGACTCTGGGCTCATCTCCGCGCCTGGACAACACAGCTTGAGAAGAAATGTCGCAGCAATGGCGAGTCGTTAACAACACTGTTCGTTAACCGGCTAGGGAATTGAACCCCAGACGGGCCGCAGCAAACGCAACGCCGTTAACCGCTAATCTTTTTCGTATGAACCAGGAGTAATGCGCATGTCTAGTTTATCTACTGTACCATGCTAATCAGGGTTCGGTATGTTTTTTTTTTTAGTGAGACTGAGTCAACACCTGGTATTAGATGCAACGCAAAAACACACTACCCTAGAGGACCTGTAAATGAATCGGCGTAACTATTCAATAAGTTTCGTAGTACTGTACAGCAAAACAAACTCGATACGTACTTATTGTACACGTTGTGAGGTGAAATAATGTTTACTTCGTTATTGTACACGTTGTGAGGTGGAATAATGGCTAGGTGTTTACTTCTACTTTACATAAAAGTCATTACTACTCAAGTAGCGTTACTTCGAGAGGATTTTACTTGAAGTAAAAGTAGAAGTATCAGAAATGAAAAATACTTAAGTAAGTCGCTCGTTACCGAAAATACTACTTAAGTAGTCTACTTAAGTAGAACTACTTCGTTACTGACCACCTCTGGTCATATTCTACCTAAATCAGCACTATGTAATTTATACCATTCAATGATTCACCCTCATTTGCTCTACGGAATCACTGTTTGGGGAAATGCTTTTGACAAACACTTAAAAAGATTAGCAAACCTACAAAATAAAGCTGTTAAGCTAATTTCTGGAGCCCAATGGCATGATCACGTTACACCTTCCTTTTTGAAGCTACAAATTCTAAAGCTTAATGATTTGTATTCATACGAAGCAGCTAAACTAATGCATAAATACTAAAGTGTACCACAAAAACCCGACCTGCTCCGATTTTGCTATAACTTGGCGGAATACTGCATTTGAGTGAGAAAACACGCGTGTTAAAATTTAAAAAAATCCAGCGTCGTTTGACGCCCTAGAAGTGACGTCATAGTTTTGGTGGGGAGCCGCCACCCCAAAATCTACTAAAATTGCCATATCTTCGAAACTACTTAAGCTAGAAACGTGGTTAATAGCTCATTGGATGCAGAATATAGGATTTTATATCACACTTGAATACAACATATTGAGCTAAGATAAGTGGGTTAGGTGTAATTTTTAAAAAACTAATATTTTGCATTAAGCCTACTTATCTCTAATATAGATATGAATATACCACGCCTGTTGTTTCAGCAAGCTACAGTAGGTGTTCATTACGTGTATCAATGCCAATTTGTTGTGCAAAAAAAAACAAAGTTTGATTACACCATTGTACTAGCCTACATTAAGAATCTATCAGTTGTAGGTGACCTGCTTGATTCTAATTTTCAGCTGTCAGCAGAAATTTGTACGGTACTTTCTTTGTAAGCAACCCATATGTAACTAGTTAGTTTGCATCTTGGCCAGCTGGTTACTAGTAGATAGTTTGTGCAAAGACATTAATACAAACTATTAACAATTAACCTATGTATGTTACATTAATCAAGCCAAGTTTATTCATAATTTGCAAATTAGTTTTTAGCATAGACTTGGGAAGATTATGATTGGTAGCCTATCTAAAGGCTTACTTTGTTTTACGTCACACTCACAAGTTAATTTACACTAAGACTACTAGTCTGGTGCATGCTGTAATGTAATGGTACAGCATTTTCAGTAAATGTTTTACATATGTTAGGTTGTTTATGCCAATATATTTCAAAGTGTAGACTAATTGTGAGTAACTGAGCGTGATTAACACTAGAAAACAAACAAAATTTTGGCTTTTTAAAAGATAGGTTTTGGAAAATTTTATTAGTTTTTTTAGCAAACCTTATACAACTGAAAACATAGGCGTAGCCAGGGGGGGCCCAGGGGGCCCGGGCCCCCCCCAATCAAAACTCCACTAACGACAAAAAGTTATGACAACATAGCCTGATGATGTTTAGTTCGGTGAAGACCTTTTTTTTTTCTTTTTTTTTTTTTTTTTTTTTTTTGGAGATCAACTGATTTTCGGCTGAAAAATCATTCTTAATTTCGGTGAAGACCTTTTTTTTTTTTTTTTTTTTTTTTTGGAGATCACCTGATTTTGGGCGGAAAAATCGTTCGAATTTCCGATTTCGGTCCAAAATTCACTCTCAATTTCGGTGAAGACAGCCGAATTTTTGAGGGTTTGGGCCCCCCCAATCAAAAATCCTGGCTACGCCTATGACTGAAAATGCTCTGTTACGATTTTATACCATTCAAAAGGATAAGCAAGAAAAAGCAAGCAGGCAGTCTAGTCAAAGAGAAGCAACCAAGCAAACTGTTACAGAAATTGAAGCATGGTGAATTAAAGCTGGGTTTCTTTGCCAATCCAGCAATGGACTTACTGTAAAGTTGCTTAAACTGGTAAATAAACAAAAGCAATTGTCACAAGATCACTTAAAAATTTCGAAGCAAAAAATTACACCAACAATTGAACAAAAACAAAGATTATTTATGCAAAAATCAAAACAAACATTTTGGGCTGTTAGTAAAGAATGTGAAGAATATCTGAAAACTGCTGCTCAAAAATCCACTAATTCAAAAAGATAAGAAAAACTTCAGGAAGACTGGCAATTTTTGTAAAATATGAAAATGCCAGGTAGACCTGGATCAGTTGGGCCCGTGGACGTTGAGTTAAAAAGATATGGGACTCAGCTGTTAAAAATCGGGTTTGTAACTCAAAATAAAATCGACAAAATCACTTCACAGGCATCTTTTCTTTCACTTTTTTACGTAAAAAATTGGTGCACTGCATCAGTTATAGCAGATGCACCCATTCATAACTCGGAACTGTGGTATCAATTCAAATCCATAAAAAACATAGAAACAAGAACTTTAAAATTGCTTCCACCGTTGCACCTGAAATTTGCAAACTCAGCTCAAGAAAAGTTGGAGCGTCACCTATGGTATGCTTTGAAAAGGCATATAGTTTTTTCACTATTTACCGAA
Source organism: Trididemnum nubilum (assembly GCA_963965965.1). Classification (NCBI taxonomy): domain Eukaryota; kingdom Metazoa; phylum Chordata; class Ascidiacea; order Aplousobranchia; family Didemnidae; genus Trididemnum; species Trididemnum nubilum. The sequence goes on from OZ014482.1 coordinate 5,020,810, forward strand.
AAGCTTTCACTGATGGAGAAAACAGAAATATGGCGAAGACTAAATTCTTGCTGACACAATAATAACGAAAGGACAATTGGTGTGGGCATTCTAAAAATGCCAGATTTGACCTCTACCACGGATTAAAAAGATTTGATTGGTGCAGACTCTAACACACTTTCAAAGCTTCTTTCGGCTGCTTCCAACTTTATTCATTTGCATCCTAAACCCTGGTTGCAAAATGCTGATTTTGTAGCCGTCAAAGCAATGACCGAAAACCAACCTGCCATAAATGGTGCAGCAGAGAGAGCATTGTCTCTTGTCACAATCATCCATTTTTCTCCTACTGCTCCAAAACTACATCGTACTAAAAAAGATCGGACAACTGTGCGCCATTTATGTCGCCAGAAGTTAAAGAAGCACGTGCAACAGCAGCAACATGAGCAGGAACAAAGGTTTAATTCATGTCGCGAACAGATCTTGAAAAGCTTTGACCCTTTGTAATAGAACTTGATAGGAGAACCGTTACATTATTTGGTGTAATAGACTACTAAGTGATAAGATTACCCAAAACAAAATCTTCATTGCCCGAAAGAAAAAAAACTAAAACAACCTATTGATTAGGGTGTAACACTCCGACCAACTTACCTAGTGGCTAGTTATCATGGTTTGTGAAATGACCCAACTTGAAGAAAGAAAAAAAAACTTTTGAAAAAAAATTTTGTTTAAGCGGCCCACACTCCCCTTTTTTGTTTTGGCCCCCCCGCAACCCCCCGATTTTTAATATCTCCACTTCTAGTGATCATAGAGCTCTAATTTTGGTGTCAAAAGTTGCAGAACACCAAAGTTTATACCTAACTTCTTAACATACCATAGCCTTAAAACCTTTTGTTTTACTGTAAAACAAGAAAAAAGGTTTTTGAGGGCAAATTTTGCCATTTTGTGCCATTGTTTGTATAAGTTGATGTTTTCAAATGGGTAACTTACAGTTGCTATAAAATCTCACATGCAAATGAATCTTGAGCAATTTGCATTCTTTGTTATTTCAGCTTATTAATACCACTTATGAATAGTTTAAAAGTAGAATTACAATACCTACAGAAACATAATTAACTCTGTATGGAGACATATTGAAAAAATAAAAAAACTGGCTGTTTTAACATGAGCTTTCCTATGTGATCAAAAACAAACTAAAAACTACCAAGATAATCAACCCTGGAGAAGAGTTAGAGGTGGGACTATAAAAGATTTTTACAAAGAAAAAAGGAGTAACTGATATGCATAAGTGTTTGATGAGCTGTTGTTGTTAGCCTATTAATGTAAAGTAATAGTAGCTCCAATTTTTATAGAGCGGTAATGGTCTACCAATGCAGGTGTAAGGGAGCACTATTTTCAAAATAAAGTTCATTTACGCAAAAAAAAAAAAGTTTAAACTTATGTGTTTTGCAGAGATTTTAGCAAGTTAGTTTTGAAAATCGTTAGCTAGAAATATCAAGATTGGATTGTCAACTGCGATGTCACTTCAGAATATTCTAAATAAAGTTAGCGTAATGGAAAAGCTGACCAAACTACGTTCCCTACCAACGCTGCAAAATGTTATGCAAGGATATTACTGGAGGCAGAATGAGCTTAAAGCTGGAAAGGGACCTGTAGCATCTTGCAAGATGCTACTTGTTGACCGTAAGCAAACAAATTTTTTATCTGTAAGTTTGCAGACATCAGAGCTTACAAGGTGAGATGGCCCAGCACATTCTTCCTCTGTTTCGCTTGATTGTTCAAATTCGCTTGGTGCTTGACTTGAAGATTCATTTTCAGATGAAGTAATCAGGTTGTCTATGTTTTCTATCGGAGCCACTTTTACGCCAGCTCGTTTTTGGCTACTGTTGCGGTGAAATCTTTTCATGTTGTCTTGACTTACAGCTACATCAACACCTCCAATTCTCATGCGACGTTCTGAACGTTGATCAAGTAAAAACTTTAATTCCCTTGGATGAATTCGGGCAGATATTGGGCAGGAGCAAATTACTTTAGTTCTCCAATGATCCGTGCAAGGAATGATTTCCTTTTCTACAGTAGCATCAAATAAAAATTTACATTTGCATGCACAAATGCCAAAAAGCTGACGACATTGCTTTTCAAAATCAGCAAGTTTTTTCAAATTACTAGGGGATGACTTTTTTGTCTTGGGCTGTGCTTTTAAGTTGGAAAGAAGCTGTATACTGGTTTAAACTTTTTCACAAATTTTTCGTGATGACAGGAAAGTGTTTTTCAAATTAGCAAAAATCCAAGTGTCACGTATGCCACTTTCCAACAAGCTTGCTACTTCAGATATAGTTGGATTATAATTGGGTCCCTTTCCAGCTTTAAGCTCATTCTGCCTCCAGTAATATCCTTGCATAACATTTTGCAGCGTTGGTAGGGAACGTAGTTTGGTCAGCTTTTCCATTACGCTAACTTTATTTAGAATATTCTGAAGTGACATCGCAGTTGACAATCCAATCTTGATATTTCTAGCTAACGATTTTCAAAACTAACTTGCTAAAATCTCTGCAAAACACATAAGTTTAAACTTTTTTTTTTTTGCGTAAATGAACTTTATTTTGAAAATAGTGCTCCCTTACACCTGCATTGGTAGACCATTACCGCTCTATAAAAATTGGAGCTACTATTACTTTACATTAATAGGCTAACAACAACAGCTCATCAAACACTTATGCATATCAGTTACTCCTTTTTTCTTTGTAAAAATCTTTTATAGTCCCACCTCTAACTCTTCTCCAGGGTTGATTATCTTGGTAGTTTTTAGTTTGTTTTTGATCACATAGGAAAGCTCATGTTAAAACAGCCAGTTTTTTTATTTTTTCAATATGTCTCCATACAGAGTTAATTATGTTTCTGTAGGTATTGTAATTCTACTTTTAAACTATTCATAAGTGGTATTAATAAGCTGAAATAACAAAGAATGCAAATTGCTCAAGATTCATTTGCATGTGAGATTTTATAGCAACTGTAAGTTACCCATTTGAAAACATCAACTTATACAAACAATGGCACAAAATGGCAAAATTTGCCCTCAAAAACCTTTTTTCTTGTTTTACAGTAAAACAAAAGGTTTTAAGGCTATGGTATGTTAAGAAGTTAGGTATAAACTTTGGTGTTCTGCAACTTTTGACACCAAAATTAGAGCTCTATGATCACTAGAAGTGGAGATATTAAAAATCGGGGGGTTGCGGGGGGGCCAAAACAAAAAAGGGGAGTGTGGGCCGCTTAAACAAAATTTTTTTTCAAAAGTTTTTTTTTCTTTCTTCAAGTTGGGTCATTTCACAAACCACAATTGCTAACCAAAACCAATTTTAAAAAATGAGGTTCAAAATGTTACACCCTACTATTGATGCTGCATTTTTTGTACGAGTTTTGGGCAGACTTACGTGTAATTTGAGCGTTAAGTGAACTTCATGTAGTTAGTGAAACGCTATTGTTCAATGTTCATGTTTCCATTTATACACGTAACATTGCAAAATATCAGTTTTTTAAAAATTACACCTAAACCACTCATCATAGCTCAATATGTTGTATTGAATTGTGGTATAAAATCCAATATTCTGCATCCAACGAGCTATTAACCACGTTTCTAGCTGAAGTAGTTTCCAAGATATGGCAATTTTAGTAGATTTTGGGGTGGCGGCTCCCCGCCAAAACTATGACGTCACTTCTAGGGCGTCAAACAACGCTGGATTTTTTTAAATTTTAACACGCGTGTTTTCTCACCCAAATGCAGCATTCCGCCAAGCTATAGCAAAATCGGAGCAGGTCGGGTTTTTTTGGTGCACCCTAATAAGCATACTCGTAAAAAATTACCCATAAATTTTTCTACATTCTTTGCAATTTTTTCCGGGTTTGCAAGTATTTTGTCGTATTTCTACCGGACTAGTAGGTGAGAAAGGACAAAGACTGTTTCGAAAATTAATAGCTTTTTTTTTCGACGATTCTTGTCTCACAACAACTGAATAGTGCAAAACTCTGTTTATTGCTATTCGAATATCCAGTTCTTCGTCTTGCCTTCCGTCAATCTTGAATGCAACCCCAAGATATTTGAACTTGTGTACTTGTTTCTGTGTCGCTCCATACAGTTGCAACAAGCATAGATTAGCATTTTTTGAAGCATGAAGTACATTAGTTTTGACTGACCTTATTTTTATTCCTGCAGTGTCATAAGCTGCTGCAAACCTATTTAATGTATGCTGAAGGCCAGATTCTGTAGAAGCAGAATCAAATAATCAGCACAAAGCAGGCAAGTGATTTTTCAATTTCCTATCGGGCAAACCCATCAATTTGGTTGCATTTGTTGATGCAATTCATGTAAACAATAAAGAAGAAAAGAAACAAAACGCACCCTTGCCGCAGTTCAACGCCTATATAAAAAGCATTAATTGCTTGCCATTTACTCAACCGCGAAACTCCAGTCGGTACCATAATATGCCTTAATGGCAAGTAACAACTGACCATCAACGCCATTTTCCTTCAGAACCCTCCAAAGTTAAAAATGCAATCATATTATACTTTTTCGAGATCGACAAAGCATGCAAAAAGATCTTTGCCATATTTCCAACATTTCTCAAGCGTTGAAAAAAAATTGAAAACAACAATAAAATCTTGATCATCAATCCAAGCTTCACCGCAAGTTAGTAGAGTTTTCGGTCCAAATGCGGATGGAGACCAAAAAAATAAGGTCTTTAGTACAAATTAGTAAGATATTTAACCGGATTATGGTTTCACATCATGAAATGGTGTCACTCCAATTTGGTGACACCAGGGGCGGTTCCCCCCCCCACCACTAGCGACGCCACTGTTTAAATGACTTCCATTATGCAAAAAATGATGCAAATGGTGTTAAAATGGCTATTTTTTATCGCAAAATTACAAAAATTGTCCAGCGGCAGGTGGTTTTATCCTTATACCCATGTTTTTGATACGCCTAATTTGCACCAGTTTGCTCTCTAAGCAGCCGAAATGAGACGTTTTCCAAATAAAAGAAATTTAACTTTTGGTTCAAGACTCCTCCTTTTCAGCAAAATTCTGATTGTACTCATGGTATAACCAATAAGTACTAATCTTCTTCTTCTTTCTTCATTGCCCGCTTTGCCGTGAGGGTTGCCGGGGGCAGCAACTCAAGATTACGCCACCACATTTCACTGTCTTCCATGCCCTCCATGATTTTGCTTGGGTAAAGTCCCAAGCGATTCCATCCAAGATCCTCAATGTAATCGGTCCATCTAGTTTTAGGTCGTTCAATGGTCTTCCCCATTTGCTTTCGACAAGTAAAGCTTGTTTGGGGAGTCTTTCCTAAGGCATTCTGCTTACATGGCCAAATCATTTAATCTGAGAAGTTATTCAATTTGGAGAAGTAACGGCTAAGAGATTTTTGAATCTCTTGATCGTTCACGTGCTACCTATTCTGCGCTGGTAGTCTTTAGGCCAGATAGCACGTAAACAAGTAAACAAAAAAAGCTCTGCCTTGCGTGCAAAAATTATCACTGATAATCACTAAAATTCTCAAGTGTTTTACTACTACAAACTTCATTTTAAGTGGGATTGCGATCGAATTTTATGATATAAAAAAGTAATTGCACTATTGAAAAAATGTTAAAATAGATGCATTTTTTACTAAAAATCCAAACTGTAGGCTTATTGCACGAAGTATTTTTAATGTCCCAGAGCTATCAAATTTTTGCACATGTGTTATTTTTCCAGCAATCAAAGCCGTTCGATGCGGGCGTTTGACTCCGCCAAGGGTGCGTTTTGTCATCTTTCCTTTTCATTGTCTACATGAATTGGATCAGCAAATTAATTCAGCCCAGCTGACGAGTGTGCCTTGACTGGAAATTGCAAAATTAATCGTCTGCTATTCGCAGATGATGTAGCTCTGCTTTCTTCCACAAAATCTGGCCTCCAGTGAGAATCAAATAGCTTTAACAGAAGCATGAAAATAAGCTCGGCCAAAACTGAAGTACTTCATCTTTCAAGAATCCCTGATCAGTGCGTGTTGCAAGTGAATGGAGCGATACCGAAAGAGGTAGAGAAGTTCAAGTATCTTGGTGGGGTTTCATTGACGCTAGACGAAAGGCAAGACAAAGAACTGGCCACCCAAATTGGCATGACTAATGCAGTAATGCGAGCTTTGCACTATTCGATTGTCATAAAACAAGTATTGTCGAAAAATGCAAAGTTCTTAATTTTCGAAGCAATTCTTGTCCCCTTTCTCACCTGTGGTCACGAATCTTGGGTAATAACCGAAAGAGTGCGATGATAAAAGCAGATATTTGAAATGAAGTTTTTACGCATAATCAAAGAAGTTACTCTATTAACAAGATCTGTTGTTCTGAGATTCCAAAATCTCTGAACATCGAGCCGTTACTTCTCCGAATTAAATAACTTCTCAGATTAAATGGTTTGGCCATGTAAGCAGAATGCCTTAGGAAAGTCTTCCCAAACAAGCTTCACTTGCCAAAGCAAATGCGAGAAGACCAGTTGGACGACCTAATACTAGATGAAACAATTACATCAAGGATCTTGGATGGAATCGCCCTGGACTTCACCCAAGCAAAATGATGGAGGGGACGAAAAACCGTGAAGTGTGGCGGCTAAATCTCGAGTTGCTGCCCCGGCAACCCTCACGGTAAAGTGGCAATGAAGAAGTGTTATTTTATCATTTGACATGTTTTGCCAAAAGTTGCCAAAAATTTTTTGAAAAAAATGCGTTTTTGATCCACCCTAATAAGCAATTAAACATCTACGAGTATTAATTTTATTTGTTATTGCAGCGGCGTAAGGGTCGAAATGCTTTACCTTAAGTATTTTGCACTTCAGAGGTGTAAATGGGCTGCCTATAGTTCAAGCCAGAATCAGAAAATCAAAGCCAAATATAAGCCGATATTCGAAAAAACGCAACTCGCTTTCGTTTCGTAGTAAATACAGTAGTGTGTCAAATCGTAGAATTGGTCGAATATTTGCTCGTGAAAAAAGACGAGAAAAAAGTAGGACCCAGCGCTTTGAGTGATTCTCATTGTGACATCACAATACCCACTTTAGTCGTAAAACAACTACTGATTAGTCAAGGACAGTTGATAATTCTCCTCCTAACTGACTAGAATGGAAAGTTACTCCAAGCGTTCCGCTAGAAGTCGCGAGTGGGTCTGGATTCAAATGAGTGTTGAACCCAGGAACCTCTTCTTACTTGTGAGCTAACTGTCGTCTTCTTTAGCACAGCACTAAGAACTCAAAACCTTAGAGTTTAATGCAAAAGCGGCAAACAGATTGAACAGCAAGTCATTTTGACAAATAAGAATCGGTTTCGAATATTATTACTTCAAGCCTACACAATGTGCCCGAAACTCACGAATACACAAAGTTGACAGTTTACATGCTGGAATGATAAAAATTCCGAGATTTACGACTTATAAATGACAATTAAGTTTTAAAAACTTTTTTCTAGAATAAATAATCGGGCGTGGCCTTCTTCCAAAAGGAGAGTTGTGATTGGCTATGACAGATATCTTAACTTGGAATTATAAGACCCCATCAAAGCTGAGGTTAGTCAGAGAAGGCAGCTGCGTTCGCTTGATGATGCGTATTTTGGGTCGTCAGAAGTTAGTTTGCATCACAACAAAATATGAACCCACTTTACCCGCAATATTTTCCCACCCATGTAATACGATTTCGCTTCGTTCCGCATAACGTCACAACTCAAACAAAGCTGTGCGGTAAATCGCTGCTAATACGTATAGCTTCAAAGAACGGAATGGCAGTTTTATAAAACGAACATATGGCACACAAAAATTATCCAGACAGCATCCAGAGTCTTAGAGGCACAATCAAACCTTTGATTAACAGCCTAAGACATGTTAATCATAGGTTTGATTGTGCTTCTCAAGACTCTGGATACAGGCTACAACTTATCATTAATTTCTCGGTGCGTTGTTCTTTTTTGACTAAAGGTTTTGTTCGTATCTGATCTCAAACTATGTCACAATCCCTTTAAATTAAATCTGAACATAAACGCAGAAACTTAAGGCTTCTGGTAGTTGGTAGTTTTGCAGTATTTCACTTCTAGGAATTTTATTTGGCTTGAGGTTAGTGATGATGCTGATTAAAAGCTTTTTTTAGCTCATGAATTTATCTTTCCTGGCTTAAATTGCATTCTAAATTAAGATCACAAACCTATTCTGCAACAAAGAAGGCATAGATTTGCAGCGTTTTGTAATAAGCAGTTCTCAGCACTGCAAGATAAAATACTGTATGCACGACATACTCTGTATGTTCTTACTCTTACTTTAATGTCATCTGAACAAAGCGTGTATAATGATAAATAAAGACCAGTGTAATTTAAATGAAACGAATGGCTGCGTAATTACAATTCTAAACATTTGCGAAAAGACTAACTTGTAACTTGGCTTAATTTTTAAACATCAGTTTACGTACAGAAAAATCAATTACAGTGCCTGAACAACAATAGTCATTTTAATCATTAATGGGTTACTTGTGTGCTACCGTTTTGATTCGAGTCATGACTCATTACACATCCAACAGCTACCCTTATTGCACTAACATTTCAAGCCGCTTGTAGGGCAGGTAATGTTTCAAATGCTTTTCAGCTAATGCCATTTAAACTTGAGCGTTTACTCCCTCGCAAGTTGCTAATAATTTCTCATCAATTGCTTCGAAACATATTTCTTTTTTGGTCTTATCATGTACTGATTATTTCAGTACACTAGAAGCAGACTCCCGAAGAAAAAGATAAGAGAATTAAATAACTTGCTGTTTGCTTTGGCATAATTTTCAATTGCCTTTTGGTCATGCTTGTTGGACATCGTTTATGCCTATTCTTTTTTTTTTTTGTGTGTGTGTGTCTGTGTGTGTTAGCTGTTTTCTATGGACTTTGCTTTGTGCTGTTTCTGCTTGCCGCTTGTGACTGAAATAAACAAGTAATAGTAATCCCAAAAATAATAAAGAAAAAAAGTGTTGCGGTCACGCGTATTCGACTGATTCGATCGAACATATTTGTAGAATGAATGAACCGTGAAAAGTCAAGCTGATTGGACCAATCGGTATATTCTAAAACAGTAAATAGACCATGAAGAAAAAAGACAAAACTATCAGTTTCCAGTCTCCTAATATAGAATCCGAGGTGTTACGGAAAATAGCGCCAAGAAGCTGAGGCGCCCGCGGAAATTTTTTCATGGGTGGGGGTCAAGCGACGTATCCACTATTTACTGGATCAAATAAAACCTCACAGTTGCAACCAGGATTTTGCTATCAGATTTGAACTAAAATTAAAAATTATCTTGTTCAAAAAATGTTGCAATGTGGGCGGCAAGTTGATCAAATGCAATTCAAGTGCATTATGGACGGGGTCTAGGAGCAAAGCCCCCAGTCGCTGGCCAGTTTTCGGAATTTCTTGAAAAAAAAACTACTTCAGCATCATTTGGATCACATTTTCAAACGTTTTTAAGGCCGTTGGAAAGAGCAAAGTTGCAGAGATTAAGAATCTACTTCATATTCTTAAATTGCTCAGCCCTTTTAGCCTTCTTTACTTGCAGATCAAATTCAAACCACGTTTAAACGTTTGAATATATGAGCATGTACGTAGCCAGAAATTCGCGATTGGGAGGGCTATTTTGGGGGTCTGGGGGTGGAGCCTCCAGCTGCCGGAAGCCATAGGAGGTACGGGACCAAAGCCCTTAGGCCATAGGCGTAGCCAGGATTTTTGATTGGGGGGGCCCAAACCACAAATCACATGCAATGACGTCATCAGAAATTTTCAAAAAAGGAACTTTTTGTGGGGCAAGGATATCGTAGAATGGAAAATCTAAAGCCGTAGCCTGATGGTACTTAACCAGAACTTTGGTAAAGGGAGAGGGCAAACAATAATAGTTAAAAAGTGTAATGTCTAACTTAGGAGACGTGTTGAGTAAGCTAGTGTACTCAAACGTATTACAGACGGGGGTCTGGGAGCGGAGCCCCCAGCCGCCGGTGGCTATGGGGGTTTGGGCAATTTTTGTAAGTTTTTGAAAAAAAAACTATTTAAATCCCATTGGATCACATTTCACACGAGTTCACAGCCATTTGAAAGAACTAGATTTTTAACATTTTAAAGCCAATCGAAAAAATTTAATTGTTCAATCCTCCTTTTGCAATTAAACCCCAAAGCACGTTTTAAATCTTGCATTATGGTGTAAAATTTTAATTGTAAGTGATATGGTCCATAGGGGAAAGTAAGGCACATTGCCTCCTGCAATACTTTAGCAGTAAATAATAATTCACTCGAAGATTTTTCTCGGATATTTTTGTTTAGTCATGAAATTAACCAGTTATAGGAGTACATGTAAGGCCAAAAGGGGCCAGGCCCCTTCAATTAAAATTCAGTAATTTGTTCAATGAGAATTTTTCCTGGCTATTTTTTTTAAGATTATTTTGTGCGTAAAAACTTGTGAGGTGGTGAATCGGTATTGAGAAATGGTACAATAGATGGTTACGCTTACTAAACATGTTATTCCCGGGCCGGATTTACATTGCGCGGGGCCCCTTGCACTTTGGGAATTTTTGCAACATTTTCCTGCCAAATATAAATGAAGACCAAAAAAAGTCCTACTATCTGAAGGCAGGGCCCTGGCACTGAACCATGTGGCAAATACGGCGCTGGGTATTTCATTACGTCTATAAAAAGTTTAGATGAGGGCCTGAGGTAGCAACAGGGTAGTGCGCTGGAAAGGTGCGCCGGGCCCCCTGGTATTTATTGTTAATTGTCGTCAATATTATTTATTGTTAATTACTGTTTTGCGCGTGTACTGTTGTACGTAAAGATGCTAAAAGAAACTGAAAATGAAGAAACAAGGCTTTTTTGGCAAATTTTTATCATTGGTGGTATTTCGATTGAGGGGGGCCCGGGTCCCCTGGGCCACCCTCTGGCTACGCCAATGATTTTGAGACAAGAATCAAAATCAAAATAACTTTTTTTCCAAAACGTGGAGGACTTGAGTCAAGTCACTTGACAGTTTTTTGAAACGTCCAAGAATTGCATGACATTATTATGACGTGGACACGTGGTCGTCATTATTATTACTTACTTTTGTACGCATAAATCCTAAATTAAAGAAACTGCAATTCCGGACAAGGACAACATACTGGCTATACTCTCATTATATTTATCATTGGTAGTATTTCAATAGGGGGGTTTGCATTACCGCCTATGTTATAGCATTAAGTTCATAATAACGTTAAACGAGGGCCTGGAGTTGCAGGTTTTAGGACAAAACTCTTAGATTTCTCACAGGTTTTTCATATAAATTGTTAGATATTTGAAATAAGAGGCCCTTGGCCCGGAAACCTTGGTCGTCAGTCAGAGGCCCTGGGGCTTCCTGGTTGCCAATTAAAGGATGCGGGGCCCCTGGTTGTTGGTTAGAAGCTTCGGGCCCCCTGGTCGTTAATTAGGAGCCCTGGGGCTCCCTGGTCGTGAGTTAGAGGCTTCGGGGCCCTCTGGTCGTCAGTTAGGGGCCCCGGGGCCCCTTGGTTGTTAGTTAGGAGCTCCGGGCCCTCCTAGTTGTTGGTTAGGGTCCCCAGCCCCCCTGGTCGTCAATTAGGGGGGGTTCGGGGCACTGGAGCCCCCTGACTGTCGGTTAGGGGCCTTCAGGCCCCTGGTTGTTAGTTAGGGGTCCTGGAGCCCCTGGTAATCAGTTAATGGCACCGCGGACCCTTGTTCGTCAGTTAGGGGCCCCCTGGTTGTTGGTTAGGGGCCCCTGGTTGTTAGTTAGGGGCCCCGGGACCCCCCTGGTTGTTAGTTAGGGACCTTGGGGCCCTCTGGTCGTCAGTTATGGACCCCTTGGTTTTCAATTAGGGGTCTCGGACCCCCTGGTTGTCGGTTAGGGGGCCCCCTGGTTGTTAGTTAGGTGTCCAAGAACTCTCTTGTTGTCATTAATATTATTGTTAATAACTGTTATGTGCGTAATTACTGAAAAAAAAAAGCAACTAAACATCGCCAGGCTATGTTGTCATAATGGTTTATCATTAGTGGTATTTTGATTGGGGGCCCATGCCCCTGCCCCCCCCCCCCCCCCCCTTGGCTACGCTTATGCCTTAGGCGCCGGAGGATGGAGGTCTGGGAGCAAAGTCTCCAGCCGCCGGAGGCACGTGGGTCTGGGGTTGGAGTAAGTTTTCCTAGTGACTTGGAGAAGTGGAGGCCTAGCTTTTTTAGCCTTCTTGTTTGTGCCAATGACTCCAAACTGAATTTTGTTAGGGAGGGTGAGGGTCTTGATTAACCTAAAGATTGGATTTTTTTTTCGAAATGCCTCAATTAGGCAGCGTGTCGTGCCAAAAGATGCAACTAAAGCATATCACAGACCGGGTTATTGGGGCAAAATTTTAGTTGTTGGGCAATTTTTGTATCATTATGGAAAGAAAATAGCCATTTTAACGCTATTCCAATCAAATTTTGCATCCTTTTAGAGCCATTAAAAAAACTAAATTGATACAATTTGAAAACCGTTTGAAAGAATTAAATAGCTCAGCTCCTTCAAATCCTCACGTTACTTATAAATCAAGTCCAAAACTCGTTGCAATTAAATAAATTATACGCTGAATAGCCTCCTCACCCCCATACACTCTTTTTATTATGAAGCTTATGTTAAGCACTTTGCATTAAGCAATTAATTTTGACTGCTTGTTTTTAGCCCTGTTTTGAAATCTTTATCAATTGTAAGCAGTGTTTTGGGCAAATAAGTTCATACCTTCTCCTCCCCCTTTCTCCCCCCAAAAAATAATAATAATAAATGTATTATTATGAAAAGAGGCTTTGAACCACTTTAGAGGCCATATTACTGTAAAAGACTGCCTCAGAAGGGCAAAAATTGTGGCATTTTTCTTATCGTGCACTTTGGTCTACCGGCCAATGCAGGGCGGCAGAGCCACTTGAATACGCTATTGATTACAAGTTTGGTTTTGATCTCGGTTTCTGAGTAAAATTAATTTAATGGCGGAGAAATTACTATCTAAGTGTTTATAATAAGCACAGCGTAAATTTGAAATAATTATTAAACGCTGTGTTGTATTTAGATCCTGCTGGTAAGAGCTCAACAACAGATGCTGAAACGTTTGATAAACGTTTGATATTGATTATGTAATCAAGCAGTTTAATGCTTAATCCTAAGTATAGCTTACGCTCGCTTTTAAGAAAATGCTGTATGATAATTCACGTAAAATGGGCAATCCTGTTTCTCCTACACCCGCCCTCTGCACCAAGGCAAGAAAGGTAAAAAAGCTCCACAAAGGGATGTTTTTTTAGTTTAAATACATAGATTTAGACTTATTTTGAAAATTTAAACATAAAGAATTCTTGACAACTTAATTTCCAGGAGGTTGCAAGTGTCCCACCCCTTACCCTCGCTGCTGGCACCCCTGCCAAGGGGGGATGATTTTTCAGAAAATTGTGCCTTTTATTCTCTAATTGTTTTCGTGCTTGTTGTGTATGTTTTTCACTGTTTGTCAACTAAGTCAAAATTTAACCCAAAACCGTGTTAAACTGAAAAGGCGTTTTTTGGTTGATTTAAAAATAATTGGGTTATTTTTGTGAAAAAAAAATAGTAATAATAATTATGATAATTCGTAAACGTTACATTTCTTGGCTTGCTACCGATTGGAGCGAAAAGAATGAATTGTGAAGCGGTGAAATAAAGAAGTTTAAATGCAAATATCAATGGTTCAAAAACTCTTTACCTGCGCATGAAGCTTGTGTGGTTTGGGTGGCAAGCACCCATGTATCAGGAGAACAACATGATAAATGGGTACACGAGGCCACAAGAGCAGGCGTTGTAGTAGACAAGTAGCCACTATTGCATGTGAAAGTAACCTGGTCACTCACCGAGTAGGTGTCCTTCCCCCCACTTGAGATCGTAGCGTCGGTGTATGCCGTGATTTCGAGGTCTGCGGCGGTGCCTAAACAACAATAAATTATTTAAAAAATGCAATGATGTCGACCACCAGGCATTTACTTTTTGTAAGCTGTTTTATTAATTTCTCATTTTATTACTTTATTTTCTTAAACATTTAGTTTGTGAAATATTTGTTTATGAAAACTTTTATTAAATTCCCGCAGATTATCAAATAACTAATTTTTAATGATGAAAAATATTTTCTACACACTCTACTAGTTGTTGTAGCTGCATATTTATCCTCCTGCAACAGGCCAGCGTCAGATGCCAACTATTGGATAATCTGCACAATTTTCATTGGAACAACTGGGGGAAAGTAAGGTAATTTGGTCGATTTTTTTTAAATTTCGGTGGGGTAAGTTGGCCGGTTTTTTTTTTAATTTCAAAATATTTTTGTCATTAACTACAAAAACCACCAAGGGAACCACAAGGGTACCAGAGATATGGCACCTCCGGGCGGGGAACCACAGCAAATCTGTGGCTCCCCGCCCGGAGGTGCGATATCTCTGGTACCCTTGTGGTTCCCTTGGTGGTTTTTGTAGTTCTTGACAGTCTACTTGGGGTCCCTATAGCTTTGTTCTTTTGACAAGGAACATTCGCTTGGCGTGATGCCTATGCATGATGTCGGTTTGCAAGTTCTGTTCTCCGTCGCTGCATTGCTTAATTTGGTTTTCTCGTTGTTCTTCCCCCTGATGAGTCCTTTGAGCAAGGATGAAACCGGTCGCGAATGCTCACCTGTGCAATTCCTGTGATGTTGTGATCATCGACATGCTTGTTGATCGACATTGTTTTTTTTCCTTCTTCATTTTTGTCATTGTATATGCTATAAGAAAATCAAGTAGATCCTCCAAATCTCAAATCTTTTGGCTTTCATTTAGCATTCTTATTATTTTGAAATCTTCTCAACTTTGCTCGCTAAGCTAACTTTAAAATATCCACTCAAACTGATCAGTATGCCCCACTGATAGGGTAATTTGGCCAGTCCATGAGGATAAGTTGGCCCTATCACTTCTTCGTCAAATGCACTAGTAGATACTTCTACACTAGCCGTTCTGTAGAGCCAAGTAAATCTACGCTCGCACAGTGGTTTGTAGCAGTAACTCCGTATAAAGTACTTTCGAAGTACTTTTGTAAGACAAATTAGCTAGGGTAAATGCTCATTGAACAAATTATTGAATTTAAGTTGAGGGGGCCTGGGCCCCTTGGCCGTACATATACTCCTACAAAAATATATAACATGAATAATTTCGATTGGATCAAAATTATTCACGTGATACATTTTTTCTTTTTTAGGTTGAAATTTCGACGTCTCGAAAAACTATAAAACGCCGCATTTTTCGACTTCAGTTTATTCTCGCGTTGATTCTTGATACAGGCGAGACGAAAACCGTTCGAAACTTTTATTTTATTTTATTTTTTTAACAGCCTTTTTCAAGGCTACGAAAGTTTTTGAAAGATCAATGATGAATCCTATAGTGATCAAAGCAATTTTAAAGTTTTGTACCACTAAGCAGCTGTTTAAACATTTAATTCATAAATGCAAACGTTTAAACGTATCTTGGAATTGATAGGTAAGAGAGGGGTTAAAGGGGTTCAGCAATGTAATTTTTACAAACGGCTTCCAAATCTGAGAAATTAAGTTCTTTAAGGTAATTAAAAAACCGTGCGAAATATAATTCAAAATGGCTATTTAAAAAAAAAATCGCTTAACGACTACGGGCAAACCTCAGGTTGTGATACGTTTAATGTACACCAGTTTGCTCAGCACGACGACAAGACAAGATATTTTTCCGAGTAAAAGATTTTATTGTTCGGTTAAAACCTTCTCTTAGCATAATCGTAGATGCGCACCTAAAAATCCCCTCAAATCAAAACTCCTGGCTGCGTTTTTGTAGCTACGTATAATGCAATACTTGAAATAATCAATCAGCTTTTTATGATTTTTTTAGATTTTATTCACTAAAGTTTTAGTTAGTTTTATTGACACGTAATTTCTGAAGAAAATGAAGGTGATCATGCTTCGATCTTTGAGTAAGAGGCATTAAGTTTAGTTGAAGGCACTCTTCAAAGATAATTTCAGTAAAAATCTGCATAAAACTAGATGGGGGCTTGCTTGAAAGCAATCTCGGTGAACGATCGACGCATGTTGAACAATGAGTTTCTTTTTTAAAAAACTCAAAAAAATTGATTAAAAATATCTTCTGGAACACCTATCACAATTTAGAGTTTCAAACATTATCAAAATACATATTTATCGACTAGTGACTGATAATAATAATAAAAAAACATCCTACGCAAGCCAAAGCCGTTGGAACTATGCCAAAAAATTTGTCTCTTAAACATCTGCTGATATAAAAAACTAACGTCCTTGCTTGAGCCGTTTGAAAAATTGATTTTGGGGGTCTATTTGATGGGTTTACGGGGGTTCGTAACCCCAAACTACATCAAAATATTTGTCTTTTAAACATTTGCTGATATCAAAAAAACTAACGCCCTAGATTAAGCCGTTCAAAAAAGTGATTTTTTAGGGTCTATTTGGGAGGGTCCTTAGGGGTGGTACCCCAAACTATTGCAAAATATTTTTCTGTTAAATATTTACTGATATCAAAAAACACTGGCTCCTCAGGTAAAGCCTTTCAAAGAACTGATTTTAGGGGTTTCCCTATGGGAGGTGGCATCCCCAAACTATGTCAAAATATTTGTCTGTTAAGTATCTGCTGATATCAAAAAACACTGGCACCCTGGATTAAACCGACAACAAAAAGTTTTTTCGGGGCCCCATTTGGGGGGGTTCTAGAGTAGTGGCCCCCGAAAATTTTGGATGACAAAATTTTGTGTGCAGCTCAACAACTTTACTCAAAATTTAGATTTCGATGTTTTGTGGTTTAGGAGAAGAAAAGCGTACAAGGTTTAAAAAGAAAAGAGGAAAAAAAGAAAAAAAGAAAGGAAAAAAATAAAAAAATCATTGTAGTCAACAGTGGGTTGATAGAGATGAAAGGGTATCTTAAGATATATAATTATGTGAAATATTTTTTGCCGTACCTACTTAGGCCGTTTTTTAATGGGACTGCTTTTTACGCCAAATTTTTGAGACTGTTTTCGTGTCCTAAAACCAAAGGCACGTGATTAATTGCCTCAAAATTTGGTACAAACACACACCTCAATAATCTCAAACTGCTGCTAAAATTTCATGCAGCTAGACCTAGCCGTTCTCGAGTTATGACGAAAGTCTGAAACTTCGCAATAATGAGTTTAAAAATGGCCGAGTAAAAACTAAAAAATCAAGCGACGCGAGCGTCGGCCGTTCCAATGACGTCGTCGAGTTGTTTTGATGATGGAATCACTTCGATTAAAGCTGCAATGTGTCATCTGACTTAATTTATATAATCATAAAACCATATCATGAGCAAATTTGAGCTCTAAAAACTTTTTTAAAAAATCAAAAAAAGACAATAAAGACGTCATTTTTTCCGGTCTCGGTCTTGGTCCCGAACTTTGCCGGTCTCGGTCTCGAAGCCAAAGTCGAGACGAAGACTGGTTTCGGTCTCGGCAATATTTTGCGTTCTCGGTCTTGGTCTCGGTCGAGTCGGTCTTCACTGCAGCCCTGATCTAACGTTCCTATGGTTTTTTCAATTCTTTGATCACTGGATTTGCGGCTAGTTCGAAGCTTCCAAGCGTAGATAATCATTGTGAAGCGTTTTTTTCAAGAAGCTTTGTAATGATTAAAGAATTACATCATTATACTTGATTTATTTTCAAAAAATCAAACTTACGAAAATATAATGTATAGCATTTTCTTACATTTTTTATTTGGTTTATATATTTATTTTTTTATTCATTTTATTTATTTGTTTATTTTATTTTTATGATATAATTACGGATAGCCTATATTGTTTTTTATTATGTAGGTGTAATTGATTAGGTGAGGTTTGGTCCTCCGCTACACTAACGGTGTGGGACTTTGGTGAGTGCTTTATGCAGCATATACTGGAATAAGTTGCTGCTTATATCGTGTGCTTCAACTTTTTATGCTGAAAAAAACAATATCTACTCATGTATCTATCTTGCAATGCATAAAAAAAAACGCTACAGAAAAAGAAGACCGATGAGGAAAAACCGGCGCTTCTAATTAGTTTGTAGAAACATTTCCAGCCGCTGGTTTTGGTGATGTTTTTTGCTTACATTTACGTAAAACTAAAAAACTTTAGGTAGTATCAGCAATTATTAATTATAAAATCTTTTTGTACTTACATTGCACTTACATTGTGCTTACTTACATTACTTACAAAAACAGTTTGTACTTACATTGTGCTTTTGTTTGTTGCAGCAGAGCTAGAACGAAACTTAACAAACCTAAAACAAGTTATAAGTTAACTGCAAAGTTGACAATGTGCCACAGAAAAAAAGAAGCTTAAAAAATTAACTTTTTGAGTAAAAATAAAAAATGCTGATTTCGTGAAATGACTCTCACAAGTTTGTTATTGATGCATATCGCGTAATTGTTAGTGTTAATTGGATCGCATTAGACCTACTTAATTTTCATTAGTGTTTAGTGAATGCTTGATTGTATTTACTTGTAATCTTGCGAATGGTGGTATTCATTTTGTTTGTGTTTCTTTATGGCAATAAATGTAGGATGCAAATTAAATTCTTGTTTTTTCAGCTTACGTCTAAACAAATATGATGGTATTTATTGTTTCTTGATCTGCTGACCGCTGTTAACTGTCGTAAATATATTAGGGTCTAAGTCTTCAGGAAGTTGCAATTATGCATTTAGTTTTGAACTGCATAATTTGTGAGTCGACTCGATGGTAGTTAGACGGTTTTTGATAGAAATTTAGCATCTTAAGTGAAGTTTTAACACTGTTGGAGCAAGTATTGGTATTTTGTGTTCCAGTGGAAGCTTTTACCTGGGGCTTGCTTAAGACATTTTGTGATTCAATCTAATTGCAGTCTAGTTTTGCATAGTTAGGTTTAAGCTACTGGGTCTAAAGCATGTGATAAACTCTACTGCCACTATGCGTAAAAAAGTAATAAACTCTGAGTCTTCAAAAATAATAGTTACTTTGTAAATAAACATTTATTCATCGTATTTTATAAAAGATTCAAAAAAAAAACTGAAAAAAATACTTATTCAAAAATTTAAATTTATTTTCTTTCAACTTTGTTGCTTGAAACTTTTTATTTTATAGTTTTTGTTAAGATTTTTAAGAATTTTTGAGGAAGATTGAGTAAGGGATTTGGTATTAAGGGATGCTATAAACCCCCAAATTTAAGGCAATCTGCAATTTTAGGGGATCGAATACTGGCTACTCCCGAAAGTAAACCAACGCATGAACACGAAATGAAAAATTCATAATAAATTTAAAAGATTTTAAAGTCATCATTCATGTATCAAGTTAATTGGGATTAAATAATTAAACAAAAACGACTTGCCTGATATTTTTTTGGTAAAACAGGTTTCGGTTAAACAAGATTTATAAGTTTATCAAAATAATTCAAAAATAAAT
This sequence comes from Trididemnum nubilum, assembly GCA_963965965.1. NCBI lineage: Eukaryota > Metazoa > Chordata > Ascidiacea > Aplousobranchia > Didemnidae > Trididemnum > Trididemnum nubilum. The sequence goes on from OZ014482.1 coordinate 5,040,278, forward strand.
AAATAAAGCACCATAATATACTTGGTAAGTTATTCTTGCTAAATGGGCGAAAACTGAACAAAGTTCTTTAAAGCAACATTAATTACTTTCGAGCGAAAACAAACACAGGACAATTACTGAAAAATTCGATTTGGTCTTAGTCTTTGCCAAAAAAAAAAAATTGCAAAGTCGTTTTTGGTATAATTATTTTCGTAAAATATTACTGCAATTTGTTATTGAAAACATCAGCATACAAATTCAATCCTGTTACCTCTTCTACGTAATCGCGGTAAGCTGCTTTTAAATGTCAAACATCATCGACTAAATAGCCCGCGGGAGTTGTTTTTTATCCATGGAAAGCATCATTTCACCACTAGGAACTACGTTTGTTGGGTAAATATAGGATTTCTATTCACGACCGCAAATTGCTAGCAAAACAGCAACACACTTTTATTCTTCATGTAGTCAATTCGAGCTTTCCATATTTCCAGTAAATATAAATGACGATGAAAATTAGCGTCGCTTCCAAGCATAATTTAAAACCAGTGGACTTTGAAAATGTTTTTACGATTTTTACCAAAGAAAAAAGTTTGTATACCCCAACTCTTATAATAGTCGAGTAAATTTACGTCAAAATAGAGCTTAAACTGGAAAAATTGCAAGAAATGGTTTTGCAACAGTTTTTGGTACTACTTGATGAGGAGAATAACATACAAAAGTCTATAAAAATCCATCCATCAGAAAGTTGAAAATTTGGGCGAAAAAAGGGGCCTTTCCCAAAAATAGATTGTAGTGATGAATATACCCAGTTACACCACTGCCCTTTGCGAAAAACTTGAAGAATAATTTTTAGCTCGAAGTAAGTCTATATTCTTAATTTTTTGAAAATAGTAAAATAGAAATGATAACGTCACATTTTAACTCATGACGTCACTTATGAGCTAAAAAGATGGTGTTTTAAAGTAAAATAATGGTGTTCGAACGCAAATAAAGGTAAAAATTGAAGTAGTTCTGAAATTAAAACAAAATTGTTAGCTTGTTTAAAACATAATGTGATAACACCAGACAAATGTTTAGCAAAAATCTCAACGCGCTTGCTACAATAACTAAAAATATATAAATTGAGGATAGTATTACAAAAGGTGATATCGTATTTCTGCCCTTTCAAGACAGCAGAGCTACGTAGATAAAATGTTTTTGTGTGTCAAAAGTTTCTTACCGTGAATTGATAAAGTCTCAGTTTTTGCTAATGACGTCATAACGTCAAAATTCCATGTGCTATGTGCCTTTCTGGTCGAGTCAGAAAACGTGTTACAGTGCAGAAGCATATAATTTTTTACGCATAAAGTGATGTTTAGCCGAGCTTGAATTTTCCAGCTAATGATCTTAGTACAAAATTTTGGTTCATTGACGTTCCTATGATGTCAGGTTTGCAATAAGTTGCAGTTTTAAATTGCTTATTTGATCATTTTGCTTTATTTCGCAGCTGTTTTGTTTTTTAATTATAGTTGATTTAAAAAATTTATAAGCTAAGTTGCATCTGCAACTTGAGAAATTTTTGGAAGCATCTATGACGTCATTTATGCTGATGGTGTCAATAATTAGTTATGGTTGCTCAAACTTTATTCATTCAACCGCTTTGATGTCATATGATGTGTGTAAGAGAATACCGGTACAGATTTTGTGCGCACATAATTCGACGCACATGCGCACATTATCAGTTTTTACTTTGCTTTATGCACATGACGTCATGGCGGTTGTATTACATTGCGAATTGCACTACCACAAAATGCTGTTGTGATTTTTCCATACGCTGAAGATGTAACTTGCACACACTAATGTATGGCGCAACCTGTATTTACAGTATAATTCTATGTTGTAAAGCAAATCGCAAAATTTTAAACGCAAATCTCTAACACATGATCTCATGGCGTCGATTTTACGAGTTGAACTATCGCTACAAACCTTAATGTTTTAAATTTGTGAAGTAATAAGGAGTTGATTATAAAAGCTAGTTCAAATTAAGTGCTTTTGGATCAATAAATGAGTCAGCAAATTTTGATCATTTTTAAAGATTTAATAGCGGCTATTTTACAACTTTTATCATCGTAATACAAATTGTTTCGAATTTTTGATCTCTGGGTTGTTTATTTGCTTAAAATTTTGAAAGGTACATTTTTCTCCGAAATGCTGATATAAGAACTACACTATAATATGATATAGCAAGGTTGTAATATTTTCGAAAAATTTCGAAAAACATAAAGTAACGGCGGATATTTTATTCTACCTTACCAACTCGTGTTTCAAATTTACAATACGATACTGTCTAGATAAGCAAGCAGCAGTAGTAACAAAATATGGTCGAAATGTCTTATTAGCTACGCAATTGATTAAGGATGGCAAAATTTTTGATAAATTTTTTAACTTTTTGCTAAACATATGACGTAATGGCAGCTATTTTCAAAGATATATATCGCAGTAAAAATTGTTTCAATTTTGGCAAGTCGAAGTATGAAGCAGAAGCTGCCGAAACCGCTTGAGTACAAAAAAAAAATTAAATTTAAAATATTTATATTTAATTTTAGAATGTTTTACGCCTATGTGACATTATGGCGGCTTTATTGCTGGCCCTGCCGCAATTACAACAGTTGTTTCAAGTTTGAAATTAACTACAGAGATGATTTGGTTGCAGTAACAGATGACGCAATGTTTTAAGTACTCCCACAAAAACTACAATTGATAATCTAATAAAGTGGATTATGATTCAACGTTGTTTTGTTTTTCACTAAACATGACGTGATAGTGATTAGCTTACGAGTTGCATTTCCATTACAAACTTGTTTCAAATTCGCAGCGCAATATGAACTGGAGAACTTGCAACTAAGCATTTGTTATATGACCCGTTTCACTATGATTGCTTGTCAAAAAAAGTTATTCCGGGGCTATTCCATTATATTTCAAAAAAATTGAAGCATTTTTATACCTAACCTCCGAAAAAGAGTTAATTAACCATTTTATAGATAGAGGCTGGCGTACTGATCAACCTGCAAAAAAATTTTCAAATTGGCCCATGGTTGCTGAGATATTGATAGTCACCACTAGATGGCAGATGCGAGTATGAAAAACTTTTAATTTAGATTTTACGAGTTTTACTAAAGATATCGACATGGTTTTTGTGTCTAAAAACATGTTTTTGGGGGCAAGGAATCATAATTTTAGGTTATTTTCATAATAATTTCTCAGGAAAGTCTGTAATTTGAAGTTTTTTTTTTAATTTGGGGGCTAAGTTGAGACTGAAAAATGGGAATGAAGGATTGTACTAAATAACAAAAACAAATATGCCTTAAAGTCTTCACAATAAACATTTTTCATTGCTTTTTCGTTTTTTTCATGACAATTGTAGTTTTCATCACCTATGTTGTATTTTTTGAAACAAGCTTCCAAAAATTCCTACTTTGTTTTTTCAAATTTTGAATTTATTGCTTGCTCTGTATGAATGCAAATATTCATTGTTTTAAAACAATTACAGTTGTTTCATAATTATGCCACAAAAATATGGCTAGCCTATCTATCAAAATCAAGAAATTTACCTTATTGAGAAATAATCAGATATCATTCTCTTCAGTCCTTCATCATGAGTTTAGTTACCACGAATGATTTTTATTTGATTAGGCTCGTATTCTACCAGATGATATCAATTAGTGATTGTTTGTGGAAATTAGGTTGTAAAAAGTGCTAACTAAAATTAACCAAAGTTATTTTGATCATTCTCATCAATTTCGCAAGCATTATTTTAGACTTTGCTAGCAAAATATTTTAATTTTTATAGTTGCTTTTAGAGCAAAATTTCAATTTTTTGGCCATTTAATTAGAAATTTACGCAATAATTACCACGTAATTGAAAAAATTAATAAACCTAGACTTTTAATGATATTGATTTAACAAATAAGGTCAATTAAAGTTTGCGTCTCAATGTTATAAGGATTAACTTTTTAAATTATGCTCATTATGACGAAAAAATGTAGGCTACAACAAAGAAATTACTAAAAAATACCATATTATCCAGCACCTGAATTGCTTTTTCACTTACTAAGTCAATACTCATGTATTAAGTAATTTTGAGTGTGCTTAGTTGTGCTGTTTTCTCCCAGAACCTTGATACTCTTTCGGGCATGTGAATTCAATTAACATTTAACTATATCTAATCATACTGCTGCAAAGCTTAAAAACACCACTCCATTTATCATCTTTCTATCTTACAACTAACTAGGCTAGGCCAACTTCATATTTTATTAATTGAATTCTGGAACGTTTTCGGCGTATTACACAGCGCCCTCATCAGGAAGCTAAAAATACGGTAAAATTTGTAAAATAATACCACTTTCAAATAAACTGAAACAAAGTTACAAAACTTACAAATTTTTTTTCTCATCCTACAACAATTTTGATTATAGAACTGTATCTGGCTAAACTGTCATTTAACGGTTAGGTAATTCAAAATTAGCAACTGATGAAAATGTAATCATGACGTAAACGCAAAATGATGACTTCACAAAATATCAGTACCGTAATATTGATAGACTACTACTGTGCTAACACCATAAAAATTAATGCACGCTTAAAAAAACAAAAATTTATTAATACACACTTAGTAAAAAAGTGGCTCTATTTGCGTACATCTGCTTATTGATAACTGGATTCTGCTTTTTGATTAGGAATGCTTCGTGTACTTTTGCCTCATATGTACTGTTACATTCACGCATCACGCTAACTAGTTATTTCATTTAGCTATTTTAATCTCAAAAGCTGGACACCTTCTTATCTGCAGCCAAATGTTGTGTAGAAATACACATGTTCACGTGATGTTAATGAACCTACTTAGGTTATTCAGCACGACATTTGATCACAAGAGCGACGGAGCATATTAGTGATTGTAAATCAAACAAAAGTGCAATCAAAAGCCACATTTTAAATTGCAATAGCTGCCTGGAGAAAAATCATAAATTTCAACTACACCGGTTTAGCATGATACGATATATAGTAACAGTGCATGTGAGGTAAAAGTACACAAAGCACTCCTAATCTAAAAGCAGAATCCAGTTATCAATAAGCAAATGTACGCAAATACAGCCTTCTTTTTACTACGTGTGTATTAATAAATTTTTGTTTTTAAGCGTGCATTAATTTTCACAGTGTTAGCACCGTATTAGTCCATTAATATTACGGTACTGATATTTTGTGAAGTCATCATTATGCGTTCAGATACAGTTCTATAATCAAAATTGTTATACGATGAGAAAAAAATTTGTAAGTTTTGTAACTTTGTTTCAGTTTATTTGAAAGTGGTATTATTTTACAAATTTTACCGTATTTTTAGCTTCATGATAAGGACGCTGTGTAATACGCCGAAAACGTTCCAGAATTCAATTAATAAAATATGAAGTTGGCCTAGCCTAGTTAGTTGTAAGATAGAAAGATGATAAATGGAGAGGAGTTTTTAAGCTTTGCAGCAATATGGTTATTGAAAGTCACTTCTCTACCGAAACTATACTTTATCAAATCAAAATTAAATTTTTTTATATACTTGTTGTATTATGCTGTAGCATGTAATGAGTTTGCGGGTCCCATTTTCGCGTCCTTGCGCCCAAGCAACACTGCTCCTTTCGAAAAAATGTCGCAGCAGTGGCCAGCCGTTGGCCACACTGTCTGATTCGACTGGCCCGAGATTTGACCTTCCTCTTCAGAGACGAACGCGTTACCGCTCGACCAACTGGCCGGCCATTTAACTTCATTCCAAGTGAAATTGCAATTGCAATATAAATAAGTTTGCAATGCTAGTTTCTTATTCTTTCAAATGACATACTGTAGCAGTGATTTGGAGATAATTCCTTGTGTATAATATTTTATCATTTGCATCAACATATTTGGATGATATTTTTGAACTAAATTAGTTAAAAAGTATATACAGAGTGTTCCAAAAAAACACCCGTATTGTATTGAAATAATACCAGTATATTAGTATGTTACTTTTGAAACGCCCTGTACAAAGCTTTTGCAATGACCAAAATTGTATTTTATAGCAAAAATGCACTAAACACCAATTACACCATTGCAACAATGACACCAACCTTGTGATTGATTAGCATTTATTACATTAGTCAGCAAGACCTACATAATGCTATGTATAATTTGTGGTCAAACCGTCTACTAACATGTTACATGCAGCTGTATTGTTATTTGCTCAGCTGCGTTGTATGGTAAAACCAAAATACTCGAAATTTGTCTGTTTACATATCCATAATTTCATTTAACTCAAACGAAGAAATTTTCATGTCCTGTTTTTGTAGCATTACGTATCTTGGAAGCTGAATATAACAGCAAAACAAAATGATCTGTTTATACTCATTGCTAATCAATTGTCATCCTGAATTCTTTATCAAAAAGAAAGAACAACCTTTATACTACCCAAAAATATTTTTGTTTCAAAATTTTAGTCAATCCTTCATCTCCAATTTTTGACCCCAATTTACCCCCCCCCCAAAAAAAAAAAACTAAAAATACTATCAAAACACAATTTTAGAGCAAAATTAGCCTTAATAAACCCCAAATTTAGATTCTCCATCCCCAAAAACATATATTTTGACACAAAAATCAACTTTTTGCCATAAGCAAGGGCCTCAAAATTGATTTTTGTATTTTTACATACTCTCGTCTTATACCTAGTGGTGATTTTTGATATCTCATTAACTGACTGTTCGATTTCAAAATTTTTTTTTCATATAGATTGTGGCATCCTACGTAGATGATCTATAAGCATTTTATATAAATTTTCCAACCTAGGGTACTTGGCATTTGTTCAAATATAAAGGAACAACCCTCAGAGCATATATATTTCAAAATTTTGCTTTTTATGACATCATGGCGGCTATTTTGGGATTGTGCAATATAAGAAAAATTTCTTTTGCGTTGTCAAACTGAAGCTCAAATACTACTTTTATGACAAAACTTGTTAAAATATCTTCAATAAACATGAATCTCTAGTGACTGTATAAAATTTGGCCACTAAAACACCACATAATCTTCCCTAAAGTGATGTCAAGATGAAATATTACTGTCATCATCATCATCATCATCATCATCATCATCATCATATTTATTTATTTACCAAGTGACGTCATATCACAAGAAAAAAAACTGCAACTTCCTCTAGGTCTATCACCAAAGCATCGAAATGTGCAATTCCTTTAAAACCAAACACACAAACTTGCAGAGTCAAAGCGATATTTAGTCACTTGGTGAGGAGACAGCGAAGGACCGAAAGGTCATCTAAGTCTACTGCCACCTCACCAAGTTAAGGTTAAAGAAACAGCTTCTAGATTTTCTCAGTCTGCTACTTTCTATGATAAAAAATTTTACGCAAAATTAAAACAAAGTGTTGCAAAGATATGTACATTTTGTACAGTGTATACACAAAACTCACAGTCACCATGTAAAGAAAATGCAAGACAACATTAGAATTGTTCTAACTCTAAGCATACTAAAAAATAAAAATGCTGTAACTACAGATTGGATAGCAATAAAATTAATAAAGTTCATAATGCTTATTTATGTTTTATAGAATTTAAAGTGGGCAATTGGAGTGAAAAAAAAACCTCCTTGCTTTGTTTTGTAGTGTTTGCCAATATGTCATTAGTACTGGTACAATTTCCAATACCAGTATATATCAACCTCAGTCAGTTATTGGAAAATTACTAATAATTCAAGGGCACATCAAAATGAGAGATGACGTATTGTAATAAATGTGTGATAGATGAATGCACCATCTCATGCTATTCAAGCAATAGAATAGGTTATTGTTGAACTCAAGCATAAATATGCTACTATGATTCCTGTAATTACTACTGCATTGCTGATAGAAAGCTGTTATTCTAGCTTTTATCGGTTTCATAGTTTGATAAAAAATGAGCTTTAACAGCTTTTTTAAATCTGTAGAATGAAACTTCTTTCATACTGCTTGGAATTTCATTCCAAACTTTAATTCCTGCGAATGATAGAGACTTTTGCCCTAATCTTGTTCTAGTTCTTGGAAGAAAGAAGTTGTTTTTGTTGCTCAATCTTGTCTTATGTGTATAGCAGTTTTTTATTAGGTTAAACTTATCTGAATTTGCAAAAGATAATACATTATTGTGAATTTTGTACATTAGCTTTGCAGTTTCCAAAGAGTAAATATCCTTGAGTTTTAAGCATTTAGCTCGATAGAACAAAGGATTAGTATGCTCACGATATCCACTTCCAGTTAACAATCTGATGCTTCTTTTTTGCAGAATAAAGAGAGGTGCTAATGTTGATTTTGAAGCAGTCCCCCAACTACTTATGCAGTATTGTAGATGAGAGTATATGAGGCAGTGGTAAACGGATCTTAAGGTTTGCTCATCTACAAAGTGTTTCAATTGATTAAGGGCCCAAGATCCCCTTGCTACCTTTGAACATTTTTCCTTGATTTGTTGTTTCCAGTTTAGATTGTCGTCTATGAGAACACCTAAATACTTTATGTGATGTGATTGCTTGATTGGATTATTATCTATTGATGCTTTGAGTTCAGGTTTATTTTGTTTTGTTGTCACTACCATAAACTCAGTTTTATTGAAGTTAATTGATAATTTATTCACCTTGAACCAATAGCTTACATTGACTAATTCATCATTTATATTTTGTTGCAGTGTTGAAACATTAGAATGGGAGAGAGTAAGGTTTGTATCATCTGCAAAAAGATGAATTGTGGAATTTGAGGCAAGTGGTAGATCATTGATATAAATATTAAATAACAACGGACCTAGAGTTGATCCCTGTGGAATACCGCAAATAACATCTCTTGACTTGGATTTATATTGATTTACAATTGTATACTGTTGACGGTCAGTCAGGTAACTTGCTAGTAACTGTAATGGTAATCCTCTAATTCCATACTTTTCTAGTTTCTTGATCAGTATTGTGTGATTGATGGTATCATATGCTTTTCTTAAATCTAAGAAAATAGAGCATGTAATGAGCTTTTTATCCATATTGTCAAGTAGCTTATTGTAAATATCTAAAAACAGCTTCATTTGTTGAGCAATTTTTCTTAAAACCATACTGGTTTGGACTAATCAAATTATTGCTCACAAAATAATTGTTTAGTTGATCAAGCAGACACTTTTCAAAAAGTTTGGCAAAAGGATTTAAAATAGAAATAGGGCGATAATTACTGCATAACTCTCTTTCGCCTTTTTTGAAAATTGGAACAACTTCAGCGGTTTTTAACACTTTTGGAAAATATCCTGTTGATATGCATGCATTAAAAATGTTAGTTAGAACTGGAGCTATAACAGAGCCTGACATTTTTATATACTTTGCAGGAATTCCATGTCTTCCTGTACCTTTTGATGGATTCATAGCTCTGATGTAATTTACTACTTCTTCTTCAACTATTGGTTCTAGAAAAAACGAACTGCAACTACTCTGAATCAAAGATGTGGCACTAAATTTGCCATCAATTATAGCTGGTGTTTCGATTGTAGATGCAAGGTTAACTCCTATCTCTATGAAATATTTATTGAACAAGTTACTGATGGCCTGTGGACCTTGTGCACTTTCACTTTTGGAAGCATACATTTTATTAGGAATGTTATTTTTCTTCACATTTTTCAAGTGAACAATTTTATTTATAATTTTCCAAAGCGACGAGGTGTCATGCTTATTATCATTCACTAAATTTTTAATGTAAAGTCGTTTTGCATATTCCTTAATATGAGTCAGTTTATTTCTATAGACTTTGTATTGTGCCCATGTATTACTGTCATTTAATTTAAGGGCTCTTTTGTACAATAAATTTTTTTTGCTGGATTGATATAAGGATTCCTTTGGATAACCATGGTTTGTTTTTTAGTTTTGTTTCCTTTCTGCTTTGTTTTCGTAATGGTGCATGTATGTTTAATGTCTTATTAAAAATGTCAATAAACTTTTCAGTGTAGTTGTCAATGCATTCCTCTTTGATATCACCTAATAGCTCCATTCCTTCAGTTAATTTGTCTAGAAATTTTTCTACTTCAAAATTTTTTGTATCACGAATTAGGGTGACATTTGATTTTTCATTCTTGGGCAGGCTTAAATTAGAACACACCATTACTGGTAGGTGATCACTTACATCTTCCACCAGAATAAAACTTTTGTGTTCACCCACTACATTGTTTGTATAAACATGATCTAAAAGAGTTGAGCTTGTAGTGGTTATTCTTGTCGTGTGTGTAATTAAGGGAATGCAGCCTAAGCTATATGTTAAATTCATGAAATCTTTAATATTGATATCAGAGTTGCTTTTCAACAAATCTGCGTTGAAGTCTCCTCCGATATAATACATCAATTTTCTACTATTCAGTTTTTCAATGGTTGATTCAAAACTCTTGCAAAACTCTGATAATTTCTGTTTAGGGTGTCTGTAAATTACTCCCACTACACATTTTTTGTTATTCCCTAAATCTAGTTGAATCCACATATCTTCACAGTTAGGAATGTTTAAATCAAACTCCTTGCAAATTGAAATTGATAAAGACTCCTTAATAAAAAATCCTACTCCTCCCCATCTTGTAGTTGTGCCTTTGTGGTAAAAATGGTACCCACTTAACTTTGCATTGTATACCTGTAACAATTTAAGTTTGGTTTCACTTATAGCAATGATATCAGGTAAGATATCATAATTTGTTAAAAGTTCATTCAATTTATCAAAATTTGCATATAAGCTTCTTATATTCACGCAAAGCAAAGAAAATTTACACTTTTTGTTTATAATATTGGCTTCGGCCTGTGAGCAGTATTTTGAGTCAACCAAACCAGAATTTAAATCATTTAGTAAGCTTTTTATCTTGTTGTCTACCTGTAAGCATTTAGCTGGGAAAAACGAATTACTTGTGTGATTAATATCAAAGTTTAGTTTGTCATCATTTCTCATTTCATTTAACAATTGCTTATCATCTAGGGTTTGAAAAGGAAACAATTCACTGTAACACTTTTGGCATAGATATGGTTCAGTAGAAGAACAAAGAGTGTGAAATTTAAGGGGACTAATGACTGTGCATTTGAGATGAATCCATCCACCACACATATCACACTGAATAGCACACTGGTTCCTTTTACAAGGTCTTAAACATATTTCACATGGACATTTAACTGGCATTATCAAGCAGTCAAACCAATGAAAGATTCTACACTAGTAAGACAAAATAGCAAATTTAGAATCAGCTACAAAATACGTAGAAAAAGTTGTTTTGAATTTAAAATGAAAACAGGTGAAAAGTATCTTTCAATATACTGGTAATTATAAATTTAGACAGAAAGGTACAGAAAAAAAAAAAAAAAAAGTCAGATCCAAACTATGTACACAAAAATACAAAAACTACAAATGTCAGATCCTGCTATGTAGGCACAAAACACCAAAAGAGTGCTGAGTGTCAGGTTGAAGTAGCCTTCTTATTCATACACCCAAGAGTTGTTAGCCCAGCAATAATTGTTAAGTTCACCTTCTTTAAACCATAAAGCTATTTCTTTCTTTGCTGTTTCCACAGAGTCAGATCCATGACATATGTTTCTCCCAATGTCAATACAATAATCTTCACGAATTGTTCCAGGAAGAGAATCAACAAGGTTAGTCTCTCCAAGCATTTTACGATCAGTTTTAACTGCTCCTTTTCCTTCCCAAACCATTGCCACAACTGGCCCAGACAACATAAATTCAACAAGTTTTAGGAAAAATGGTTTTGAAGTGAGATCTGCAAAGTGCATTTCTAGCAAATCTTGACTGGCAGTCGTCATTTTCATGGCACAAAGCCTAAAACCTTTCTCCTCAAAACAGCAAATTATTTTGACGACTAAACCCCGCTGAACACCATCTGGCTTCACTGCAATGAAATCTTCAAGAAAAAGTTGGATTTGACCAAAGAGGGGGAAGGCTTGAACCAAAAGTTAAAAGATTCCACCACCAACTATCACTAGGCCTACCACTAGGCCTACCGTTTAACCTCTTTTTCCTTATTCAAATAGAATCAACTGTTTATGTCAATGCAACAAGTTGTTTCAATTTTACACTGCAATGATTGAAGTGATGATGCGCAAGAAGTACAATTTTGCGGCACATCTTGTCCCAATTTTGCAGCACATCTTTTACACGATTTTGTAGCATATTTTAGCATACAAAATGAAACAGAAAAATCCAACTTTTTCTCTCAGTTAACAAAATTTAACATAGTGACGTCATCACTGATGAATTTATCAGACTCGAAAAATTGCAATGATTGATGTGTTTTATCAATCAAAGTCCAAAAGTCTAAAGATTTATTACTTTTTTCGGTTGTTCAAAGCGATATGGCTCAGAAAAATTAAAGGGATTAATTTTGCTAAATATTAGATGGTTAAAATGTGTTTGTGATTATAAAAATGTCAACAAAGGTAACTAAACATAATGCAAAGTGCATGTAAATAGTTCAAAAATGCATACCAGTTGTACAATTTTAAGCTACTTCATCAGCACACGGAATAAAACAAAAGTTTCAAAAGTTGTATTCCCTGAGTATGACTATTTTTTTGCAATTTTGAATGCTATAAATTGATGGATTATGACGCCAGCGTCAAATGACGTCATAGATTTCTCCAAACAGTGCTCAAAGTACAGAACTACAGTTAAAACATAACTTGAGTTTCAAAGTTCAATATCAAATCGAAATGGCATCGCAATCAAAGTAAGTAAAACTTATTTAATAAAAAAAAATTAAAATACTTCGCTAAAATGACATCATTATGATATCTTTCAGTCATAACGTTATCTTTTTTGTCAATACTTGATTATACTTTTCTTAAACCACATTATAAAAACAGGGTATCAGTTTTGATTTTTAGTTTTTTTAAGTTGCGATTTTATTTGCGCCGAAAACCAACTAGATCAAATTTGACGTCCTCACTTTCAATTTACTATTGTTAAAAACTTCAGCGTACAAAATGACTTTGAGCAAAATCTCATTTTGCTGGCTCTTCCCAAACAGTAGTTTTGTTGGGGGCAAATTATTATTCAACCTTATTAATACCTTTAAATCCCCCTTCTTGCCCCACTCTTCCCCCCCCAATTTAACAACTCTGTGATGGATGGGTTTTGATAGACTTTTAGTATGTTATTCTCCACACCCTATAGCACCCAAAATTGCTGAGAAACCATTTCTTGCGATTTTTTCTTGTTTCGACAGTAGTTTTACCTGATTATAACTTGTATATTTGTTTTGGAGAAAAACTTTAAAGTTGAAAGCATTTTCTACCTCACTAAGCAGTTTTTATGTCACCGTCTACTGCAGCATTTGGCGATTTATATTCCGGATAAAATCAAACGTTTTCAGTGTTTTCCGACATGCAGTCGGCGCATTGCAGCTTGTATGCCTATAAGCTTTACAATGTGCAGTATGCTAATATCGATCAAATCAAATCTTTCGTTATACTCGCTGTGTTACGCCAAAGCGTGTAACGAGTTTGCCGGCCCATTTTAGGGTCATTTCCCCGGCAGGCAACACTGCTGTATTCGAATAAATGTCGCAGTGGTGGCGAGCTGTTGACAACACTGTATTTGATTTGACCAGTACGAGATTTGCACCTCAGACCTCCCGCTTCAAAGACGAACGCATCACTGTTCGCCCTACTGGCCGGTAGCCTATGTTAATATCTAACATGTTGCTTGTATTACGCAATAAATTTTTTATTGGATTTAACTTATTTTTTATCCTGAGGTGAAAGTGGTTTCGTTTTTTTATCAGAACACTGTGCCCAACATTTTCTTTTCAGTAGGGTGCTTTTAGCAGTTTATCGTAGCAACGTCCAAAATGCATTCGATCAAGACCGATTTTATATAAATCACAAGACTTTTTCTAAAATGAATCGTGATAATTTCCGAAACTGCGACCAGTTTTTCTGCACAATGTTTGAGGACGACTAATAAGATTTAAAAGGTCTTCAGCAGCGCGTCACAGCAATTTTTGTCGCAAATCTCATTTCGCTATAGATCAGCGTTCTTGACTATGAGATCCGAAATAGGAGATCCAGATCAAAAGACCAGTTGACAGTGGTAGCCCAAAGTTTTTGATTGTCCAAGGGTCCTAGTCAGATGGAAAATTTGCTGTTTATTTTGCTTCCGGTATGTAACCTAGACAATGTTGAAAAAAACTTAACTGATCCCAAAATATAAAATTTGCTCCCCAGGTGCAGTTCATCAGTTCATAATTACCGATGCGATACGGTAGGCCTATCGACATAGTAGAGGCGCAGTAGACCAAAATGTATAATTCAATGATATTAATATCCACATTTTTAGGACCGGTACGAGCCAGCAACTGAATTTAAGAGATATAATAAAATGGCTAATGCTACTAGAAAGAAATCAAAATATCCAATATTTGGTGCTCCTGAAGAATTACCCACCAATGTGCTTCCTACGTATTTGAATGTAATGAAGTATTATAATGAAGTTAAAAGATTCTTAGCTTGTACCAAAAAAAATTATAATCCATCTTTCACTGAAATTGCTGAAAATGTGACTAATGAAATCGAAGAACTTTGGGTAAACGCATTTATCCCCACTGTTAGCCACAATCGTACCATTCAGTTGTTGCGAAGTTACCATGAAAAATCTAGAACACTGCTAAAACCGTATCAAAAGAGAAAGGAAAATGATAACTACCTTGCTAAACTGCAGTCGTTTCAAATCGAGGCGCTAAGGCTTTTCGATATTTACAGCTGCAAATGTGCTGACATATCTCAATGTCTATGTCCATGCAAAGTCCTTACTAAGCAAGTGGCGTTTCTTGTGGATCAAAAAACTTGCAGAAAAAATTTTAACGGTAAAGTAGACGCTGTTGAAAGCAAGCGGTTGGAAAATCTAGGGAAACGCAAAATAGCGAACGAAATTTTGCTTCTGAAACGAAAGCAGTCTACGGTATCAAGTGATGAAAACCGACAAGTTTGACGTCCTTCGTGGTCGACTCCTGGGAAATCATAACGACTTCCACTGGCAGTTAGGTGGCCAGATCAACCACCAACCCTGCAGCTACAAAGCAGCTCTACTATAAAGCTGCAGCTACAAAGCAGCAGCTACTATGATTTCCCAGGAGTCGACCACGAAGGACGTCAAACTTGTCGGTTATGATTTCAGTGGTCACACAAGGGGAATCCTTGTAGTAGGGATAGCCTATGGCTGTCCTTACTACAAGGGTTCAGCGATTTTTTCACTTGTTTTTTTAAGTACCACAAGTGAAAAATCGTTTATTCCCTACAAAGCCTCTGCCGCTGTGCAAGCCCATAAGGTTTGTCCAGTTCGGCCAAGAGTCTTGTCCAGCTGGGGAATAACTTTGTTAGAGAAGCTGAGGGCTGCCGATGAGAGCTAAAAGCTCGAAACAGCGCTGTCCAGCTCTGTGCATCAAGTGATGAAAACTTGGAAGTTAATTTTATTGATAGCAGTTCTCCTGACAAAGAAGATGATAGCACGGACAGTGATTTTGACGCGCCAGCTAACAATTTGTCATCAAAAGGCACTGCAAGCACTCAAATGAGAGCAAAGCTGCTTTCTATTCGAAAGACTTGTTATAGGCATTGCGTATCAGATCGTGCAGCTGCTGTTATACTGTAGCTACAGCCTCTTTAAGTAATGTTGGTGTTGTAACGGCGACAGATTATTCTAAAGTAATCGATAGAAGCAAGGTCAGGCGTGCAAGATTTGAAATGCGAGAATCATTGAGATCGAATCCCCAACATGGTGATGTTCGGAGTCTCTATTTTGATGGGAAAAAAGGCAAGACCCTGGAAAACTACCTGGAAGAGGATGGCAAGTTTCATCGCAGGGTTGTAACAGAAGAGCTTGTTTGTGTGATTAGCGAACCAGGTTCTGAATACGTTTGTCATTTTAGCACCAACACTGGATCAAGTAAAGACATTGCAACATCTATGATTAACACGTTACATGAACAGAAAATAGATTTTTCTCACCTAAAAGCTATCGCATGTGACGGGACAGCAGTTAATACAGGTTATATTGGAGGAGTTATTGGCTGGTTGAAACTGCAAATGTCGCGACCATTGCAGTGGTTTGTGTGCTTACTGCATGAAAATGAACTGTCATTGCGACATTTACTGTATTTAAGTCTTTGGATGAAGCCACAAGTTGGCCTAAATGCTATTCAGGGCCTACAGGAAGAGCATTGGCAACTTGTGAAAAGCTGCCCATCACACAATTTCATTCGATATCTGGCGATCTTCCGTATTCAAAGTCCCCAAGAGCTGAGCACAGATTAACGTTATCCGTACAAAATATGCAATGCAGTGGCAAACAGAAAATGTTCCATTGATCTTTCCCTTCGAAATCCAGGTCTTTTGAACCACTCAAAATGGTTAACCACAGCCAACAGAGTCCTTCGACTGTATGTGGCCACGGATCAACCTTCTCAAGAACTAAAAAGTATTGCAACATTTATTATGTCTGTTTACGCTCTAATTGAATGAATGATGTTGGTCTACGTTAAAAAATTGAACGAATGAATGCTGGTCTATGTTTCTACTCTACGACACACCCACAAACAGGCGTGCAACCAAGATTTTGCTAAAGGAGGGGGCTTGGAAGTTAAAGTTTTTTTGTTTGAAAAATGCCTCGATTGGGTGGCGAGCTGAGCAAAGTGCTGCAACTCAATCATCTTGTATAATTGAAGGAATGGGGGCGAAGCCCCTGTCGATTGGCAATTTTTTTGATTTTTCGAGAAACAAATAACTATTTCATCGCCATTTGGATCACATTTTGCACGTTTTTAGAAGCCAGTAGAAAAGTTAAATTGCTTAGCCTGTTCATCCCTTACTTTACCCACAAGTGAATTTAAAAACACGGTTAAACGCCTGCGTTTTATGGTTAAAGTTTTTGAGAGACTTGGCTGGAGGGGGGCTAAACCCCTCTTTGCCCTCGTACTTCCACCACTTAATCCGTAAACGCTCAGCGGCCCGTTATGCATCTCGACTCATAGTCTGAGAAACATTGGCTTTGCGCTTAGAATACTTTGAATTGAATACGATGCAAACGTTCATGGTTTTGAACGTGATGTGACTAGCGTAATCGGTACTTGATGATCTATTAATGATTAGGTTCAGAGGTGTAAACTTTGAATGTTAAATTTGGTGTTTGAAACTTGACCACTAAACTTTCGGTATTTAAAAGCTTTAATATACTGCTGATGTAGATAGCTCTAATCAAATAGGTAGGATTGAATGTGATGATTCCTTTTTGCGTCATTGTTGATTTTCTTGACCTTACATGATATTCCAAAAAACGTATTTTAGTAAACCAAGATAGAGGGTAAGGCCCTTTGGCCCCACGGAGCAACGGCACTGAATTTGCCAAGTTACAAAACTTTTTCTTTCACCGTAACAAAAAATTGCATTTATTTTTCTATCCTCGAATG
Source organism: Trididemnum nubilum (assembly GCA_963965965.1). Classification (NCBI taxonomy): domain Eukaryota; kingdom Metazoa; phylum Chordata; class Ascidiacea; order Aplousobranchia; family Didemnidae; genus Trididemnum; species Trididemnum nubilum. The sequence goes on from OZ014482.1 coordinate 5,057,758, forward strand.
AGCTTAATTCTTTGTTGTTGTTGTTTTTTTGCATTTGAACTTTTTGTTGGTATTTTTGTGAAATGCTTTTTGGCAGTTTGGCTGTGCCAAACTTCATGGTTTGTGTGATTACAAACCTGCAATCATTAAATCCAGTGCATATCCATCCAGTAGCGTACGCAGGATTTTGAAAAGGGGGGGCCAAAAACTTCAGAAAATTTGAGAAGAGCAGAGGTCTGAATCATAAATTGTTCCGCCCAAATCGCCCAAAATTAGGTGAAGAGCCAAAAAAAAAAGGTCTTCACCAGGCGCGTAGCCAGGATTTGGAAAAGGGGGGGGGGCTATTTTGAAAGAGTGAGAAGTGTGCAAACGACCTTGACTCGAATTTTCATTGATCTTGAATCAGTTTCAGACGGTTTGTCCGAAACTTGAGGCGAAATGTCTCGGAAAGCTCGGAAATTCAAAGCTTTTTTCCGCCCAAAATTTGGTGATTTCCCAAAAAAAAAAAAAAAAAAAAAGGTCTTCGCCAAAATTCAGAGTGATTTTTCGGCCGAGATCCGAAATTCAAAGCTTTTTCTGCCCAAAATCAGGTGATCTCCAAATAAAAAAAAAAAAAAAGGTCTTTACTCAAGGTCCGTCCCGTTTTTCACCCGAACTCACTCAAATTTCCAGCCAAAAGCCTGAAAGCCTGATGCCCAACTTACAAAGGGGGGGGCCATGCCTCAATTTTGCTCACTTTACTATGCAATTTTGCAATCCTAGCGATGGCCCAATGGCCCCCCCCCTAAATACGCCCCTGTATCCATCAACTTATTGTCTGTTGATTAAGTGGTTAATATTTTCATGCTAAGTGAATTTTTATGGTAGCTCAGTGCAATAGTGCTTCAAATATGGGATGAGATGCATCGTACCTTGCTGCGTACCTTCGAGAGCGACTACTTGCAAACGTACGCTTAACGTTGCAAAACTACAGTACAAATTACGCGTAGCTTCCGGTCAAAACTCACCTTGGTATGGAAGTATGGAATGAAACATGAAAGAAAATTTTAGTATGGAATGGAAGAAAATTGCTGGTATGGAATAATTCCATACCATGCCCTGTCTAAAAGTCGGGAAACGCACTACATTAAGATTTTCTTCTATTTATTCTGAAATTGAACTTACACCTCCATCAGTTTCTCAACTTGAAAACAGTGGTTTGGTTAAAAGCTCAGCTGAAGTTGCCGCTGTTATTACTGGCTGCATTGTTCAAAAAGTGGTCAAAGACTTTATTTGCTGCGATAACGAAAAATACTTAATTTTTAATCCAGAAGCTGAAAGTTTCTTTGCATTTGAATACTTTGCTATTTTTCGACTTTGTCTCGTGGTGGGTTAACGCTACCTGCCTCTGATTTGACTCAGTACTTTTGCAAACTTTTGCAATGCTGGAGTTGCGTGGTAACAAGATTTATACAACTGAACTTCACGAAAGAGACCCCGCAGAAAATGTGCTTGAGTCTAAGAATTCGCCCCAGTGTCAATTTTATGTGAAAGCCATTAACAAGAAATCAAATTAATTAATTGCATAATTTGTAACGTTTGTTTCAATAATGCTCTGAAACATGTTGATAATCAAGTTTGACGAGAAGGCAATAGTCGAACGATTTAAACAAAGGCTTAGAAAGCGGTGAAGAACATACTTAAATTGATAGCTGCAGGTACTGTTTTTACAGCTCAAATTTAAACTTTAATTATTGTTTTAGAAAGCATTGCATAAGTGTTAAGGTGTTAGCATTGCAACACTTTAGGTTACGTTTTTACAAAACTGGTTCACCAATCTCATGGAATATAAATTAAATATTTTCAAACTCTTTTAAACATTTAGGAGTGAACCATTGGTTTTATAAAGCTGTAGGTGCTACTCTTGTGCAATTTCTTGGTATCACGGACGTACAGTAGCGTTTTGCGTGTTAAGTAAACAAAGCTACGCACCAAAGTTACCCTTCTAATTTTCTCGCCGTTAGGTGACATGCCCGGCAGTCTTCTTTTAGTAGGCCATGCTTCTGTTTGTAGATACAAATAATGAAACAAGTAACAAGCCTAAAATGCACCAGATTTTATGGTTGCTGTGTATTGGTACTGTTTAGTACAAAAAGTCTACCTCTTTTTTTAAATCATCTTTTTGTTTTTCTTTTAACGTTCTGCTATGAAATGCTGTTCATTAACAGCTATTTTTTTGAACGAAATTAAACAGATTGGCGCGGAGGTTAAATTTAACGAGAGTCAAATTTGACGCATCGATCAACTAAGTGCAAAGCCGTAAGTACGACCTACGTAAAATTTGACCGTGAATTTGTAAAATGTAAATTTTTTTTGAAAACATAGTTTTAAGCACATTCTGTAACCTTAGTGACGTCATTAACAATTTTTTTGTCTTTCAGCGAAACATAAATTATGTCACAGAAGTCCCGAACTTTTATCTTTGATTGATATCTGAATAAAAACGACAGAAAACCATATTGACATAACAATGCCGCCAAATGAATGTCGTCATTCAGTTAACTTTCAACTTGATAATTTAGAGCAGATATGTAAGGTATTGATTTGGGATAGTTGCAGTTTTTCTGCAAAATCATTTTCATAAAAACCGATCTATTTTCAGTTTTCTGCATAGTCGACTGAACTGAGCCAAAATTTCTTTTTTGTTAGTTTTTAATTGGCCACTTGCATCCAATTTTAAATTAATGTCTTAATTGTCACAAAGTTTATGCCAATGAGACAAAAGTTGCTAAACCGTTTATATTGCATTTTATTAAAACAACATTTTGCAGAATTTAGCTGCACTTTTTACTTTTGTTTTTGTAACATTCATGCCAACTATTACTTGTTACCAATCTAAGTCGAGCGAATTAATGGAACAGCTGATGCAGTAGCAAAACAGCTACATTGTGCATTTGTGTCATGCCCCCTTTTCCTGAGCCATGGTACAATGCATAAAAAAGTGTAAAACGCTATAATTAAGCTAAAACAGAGCATAAACGAGGAAAAAGCTTCCGGTACCTGGTGTTGTTACAGCATGTTAAACAGCTTTAAGAACTTTAATCAACCTGCTGTAACATTGTTAGTAAGGAGGGGCCGGTCGCTGTGGTACTGTAGAAGTGCGTAAGATTTGCTCGAAATCAGAATTAAGACCAGTTGTTCTTGACTACTGAGTAATGAATGGTAGCAAATAGATGGAGAACACCAATTTTTCTTTACCACAAAACTTAGTACAGGTTTTTATGACAACAATTAGGGTACAGGTAGAAGCTCTAATTGCAGTCAGGTTTTTTTCAAATGAAAATTTGGGTGTTAGCTTCCCATTCACCTGCACATTGAATTGACGCAACGCAACTTTTGAAGTTCTTCGAAATCGGAAAAAATGGAAACCATCGCGAAACTGATCGAAACTGATGCATTTTCGATGCGTAAGTCGATTGTGTTGTGATAACTCTTAGAACAACGACATTTGATATGCAGCATTATTACATATCAACACTCAAAATATAATGCAATAAGTTTTATTTAACAGCAAAAACAACGTCACAAAAAAGTACCCAAGTGGTTCCGAACAATTAGTTCCTGTCATCGAGGTTTTCATCAAAATATATAAAAAATATTGTACAAAAAAAAACCATCAAAATTGCATAATTATATTGGTATTTAAAAACCAGGCAATATAATTATTGTGTAGTTTGAACTTTTCTACTACATACAATATTACAAAAAATTTCAAGACTAACGAAAAGTGTCTCAAGGCTTGCTTGTTGACTTGATCCACCTTTTTCACTAAATCATTCAAATTGAATATGACTTACCCTTTTACATGAAATAAATAGTCATGATCCCATTTACGGATGAAATAAACTGTTGGGTTTTATGAGTTTTAATTTTTGTTGTTTTAATACTGTGAATATCTATCCTGCATTGGTATAACATGTTAGTATAGTAACACCGCTTAGCACTAAAAAGATTTTTATGTTAATGCTACATGATACTCATTGCTATTACTGATAGCTTTGCGGTTCTCGGTTGCTGGATGTTTCTACAAAAAAAATTACTAATCTTTCTGACTAACATCATCTCAGATAATATTTTGGTTGGTTCCGAGTGCCCACCTCTGGTTTATTCGTATTTGATTTTGAGATTTTACCCGTAAAATTTGTAAAATCAAGGGCATAATTCTCTACGTAATTCTACGTCACACAATCAAAAATGAGTGTAAATCTACAGAACCATAACGGCAAGTGAGGTGGTTAGGAAGATAGAGCTGATCACTGCTGTAACGCCAGGTGCTCCATTGTCGTCATCAGTTGTTATGGGAGCTATAAAAAATAGGATTTATTAGGTTGTATTGTACCAGTGATGGAACCGATAAGGATTTTCTCGACCCGACCCGACCGGTAAATTTCAAGATCATCACCGGTTGACCGGTTTCTGACCGGCCCGGTCGACCGGTTTTTTTGCAGAAGGTTTTTGTCCAGTGTTCAATGTATCTAATGAAAAATTTTTAAAAGGGGGGTGGGCATGGGTGAGGTGTTCAAATTTGTGACTTTGGACGGGGGCCTCAGAATAAAAAAGCGTAAAAAAAAAATTGCGTTTTTTGCAAAAATGCCTCAATTTTAAGACCTCTTTTGGTTAAGTTTCGGTTTGAATGACCTGTTTTGAGCAGCGCAAAACGTGTACAAAATAAGCGAAAAAAGCTCTGGAGGGCACAAGCTAAATTATCAGACGTACGTCCTTTCTAATGATATTTTGCAAAAGGAAAAAAAATAAAGTTACAATTTTTTAGCTATTGTTGACAGATTATTTGCCGAGCAGCAAACATTAAACTTTCTTTCGGCAGTTCTGCCTTTGCAGTTACAAAAAGATAGATGAAAAAAAATAACAGCAAAAGATAGGTAACAGTAAAAACATACGAACATTACAATACTTGTACTATTATACCCAAAAACATTAAAATGATGGAGTAATAACATTATATGATATTGAAAATTATGTCACTAACAGCGTGAAAAAAATTAATAATATTCAAAGGTGGGCACAAGTTCGTTAATCCGTTAATAACGAAGCTAACTTTTTCATTAACTCGTTAATCCGTTAAAAGTTTTTTTATTGTTAACGGACTAAATTAACTTCCTTTAAGTTCTGTTAACTTCCGTTAAGATTTTTATCGTTAATAATTTGCAACATTCATTCATCGTACCGATACAAACCAGTTTGCACTGGTAACACTTGTTGCGTAATAGCGCGAATTTTATTGAAAAAGTGAAGAAGCTGTTTTTTGTGGCAAATATTAAGCTGCAGCCTCATAGGTCTATTAATTATCGCTGTTCGCAATTTCCAAAGATTTTCCTATCGTGGCTTCGTTAGTGCATTTAAAGTTATTTTTATCTTGAAATTATATTAGACTATAAATGTAACTTCCAAAACACAAATAGACCACCACAACAATAATTTTTTCCGTAGAATCAGCTCAACAGCGTCAATACGAGTTCTAGAAGTGAGTAAATAAAAAGAAATGTACCTTACACCAAAAATATTAACGAATTAACGGACTTTATTAACTTCCGTTAATTAAAGCTGAACATAACGGATTAACGTTGACGGAGGTGTGAAGTTTGTTTACGGACTAGTTGTTAACGAAGCTAACGTTTTGCATTAACTTGCCCATCTATGATAATATTCATAACAACTGGGCTGCTTCACTAACAGGTTGAGAAAGTATGAAAAGGACCTATTGCAAAACATTATGTACTGGAAAAGCTTTTTAGCTCCACAGAGATTTATATTAATTGTTCCGTCCGTATATAAATCTCTTTGGATTTAAAAACCTTTTCCAGGACATAATGTCTTGCAATAGATCCTTTCTCAAACAATTGGTGAAGTAGCTAGTTGCTACAAATATGATTAATTTTTTCACCCTGTTAGAGACATAATTTTTCAGTATTCCTTTCTTCACGCTGTTAGTGACATAATTTTTCAATCTTCCTTTTTTTTTCACGCTGTTAGTGACATAATTTTCAATATCATATAATGTTATTGCTCCATCATTTTAATGTTTTTCAGTATGATAGTACAAGTATTGTGATGTTCGTATGTTTTTGCTGTTACCTATCTTTTGCTGTTATTTTTTTCTCATTTATCTTTTTGTAACTGCAAAGGCAGCACTGCCGAAAACTGTTCTGAAGAAGCTTCCCGGTTGGGGAAGCGAAACGTCAAACCAATAAATAAACTCATTGGTAGTACGAAGTCGTTATGAATAACTATCCCGATGAACGTAACGCATCTGGTATTTTTATTGAAAACACTAAACTGTTATGACATTGGCTAGAAAACATTCGAAATATAATGTGCCCCAGCAGTTTGTAGAAATGCTGCTACTTCAGAACAAGCCGTGGTTAGTTAGATATAGAAAAATAAGTGCTATGCCTTTCTTGCCCAGTGTAGAGTGTGGTAAATTTAAGTTGAAACAAGCTTTTCAAAGCGGCAAGCCGTTAGCATGTAGTAAAAAATCTGATTCTGCTCCACTTCTACTCTTAAGTTGATTAAAATGATACTAAAATGCCAGATAGCGTAAGCTTCTTCCTCATGCATGCTTTATTAGAATCTGATTACGCGATTTTAACGTATATTTTGCACTTTTTTGCTTTGTGCCGTGGCCCAAAGTCGGGAAGCATAGCACAATACTCCCACCCTAAATACGTCCCTGGATGTGCGTGCATGTCTTAATGGTCACAGCATATTAGTCACAGCTTGAAACCATTCAACAAGTGTTTTCGAAAGGTGTGGTTTGTTAATACTGATTTTTTATACAAAGTTTTATTTATGATAAAATATATAAGTATATTTCGGTTGGTGCTTAGATGTCTTTTAGTTGCCGGAAAGGAGAATTCGACCGGTTTTTCATCCGGCTTGACCGGCCGGTCGAAGAATCTCGACCCGACCAGCAACCCAACCGGTGCCGGTCGACCCGACCGGTTTCCATCTCTGTTTTGTACTACTTAAGCTCATTTACAAATAAAAATCAGTAGCATATGTAAATAGGGCATTAATTGTGCCATGCCTACGTTTTTGTCTGTCCCCACCCAAATATTTGTTCAAAATATTACGAAAATTCAGTAAAATCCAGCAATGCCCTTTTTTGTACAAAATATGCAACTCTCTTTTGTTGTAGGTTTGGTCTTCATCTTATCTTTGACTAAAAACATAGCTAAATATGCTGGAGGCCCTAAGATTTTTTGGACAGAAACGTTTTTCTCTTCATCTCAAATAAAGTTAAAATCAAAACACTAACTTGGCCAACGACGTTTTGGTCTCCCCCTCCCCTATCTTCTCCTTTTCCCAAAATCCTTACGCCATTCACTGATACACTGTAAATACCCATAGTTGGTATCAATACCTGCCCCTACCATAACATCCAAGAGCGTTGTTTACAGAATTAGCGATACCGTCTCCAGTAAAACCGGTATGGCAAATGCAGAAAAAGCTTCCAGCGGCATTCAAGCAAGACGCGTTGGCGTGGCAGTTGTGTTGGTTGGCCACTACCGTGGTCTTGCATTCATCAATATCTGAAAAATTTAAATGTTTGCTAAAATTAAGCAATTAAACAAGTGAACTGTATTTGAGTCCTATTGTAAAGGCGTAATAAGAGCCGGAGATCTGTACAGAGTTATAAACGGGCCGACTAGTTCAGGCCCGAACCCAGTAGCGTAGCCAGGGGGGGCGGGGGGGGCATAGCCCCCCCTCCCCATTGGCATGTTGACCAAAATGCAGAATGAGAAAAACACTAGGTTTTTAGCACTTTTGAGACCGTTAAATGTACTAGAGTGCACTAAATAGTGATTTAAAACATCTTTTGAAACATATATTCAGGGGGGGGCTAGTTTGTTGAAAATAAAACCAACAAATAAATAAAAACTTTGAAAAATGGTAAAAAATACGCGATTAAATTTGATCGTAAATGTAAAAATGCTAAACATAGGTGTCATCAATAAATATAATATAAACTAAGGAATAGGGGGGGAGCTATGTATTCAGTATTGTTAATTACCAATCTCTATAAACTGTGAACGAAATAGATTACTCCGTGTGAGCTTTATAGAACTATTCGATGTTATAATTTACCAGCATCTAAATAAGTAAACTAAAATTTTACCATTAGCCACCTCCCAAATAGCACTTTTTTGCAACCAGTTTAATCTTGTTTGCACTGCCAATTTCTAAGCCACGTTTTAAAATCATTATTTTTTTATCAAAATAGCCCTAAAATGAAGTTATTTTTGCAAAAAAATGCAAAATTTTTGAGCGCTAGGGGCTTTGCCCCCAAACCCCCAGCCTCCGGCGGCTGGGGGCTTTGCCCCCAGACCCCCATTGGCCTCCGGCGGCTGGGGGCCCCCCCAAGCAGCCCCCCATTACGAATTTCTGGCTACGCGCCTGCCCAAACCGGAAAATATAAGTCCGAACCCGGTTCTAACCCGAAGACCAATTTGAAGCCCAAATCATGCCCAAAAACACCCAAAAGTTAAGTTAGGTCTGAAAAATGTAAGTGTTATTCCAAGTTGTTTTGAGTATATATTTTTGTGCACCTAAGACAAAAAGTACGTCTTAGGCCCGAAGTAAGCCCGAATGTAGGCTCGAACCCGACCCGAAAAGCCCGGCCCAACTTACAACTCAGGATCTATAATTTAAGCAGAACCGTTGCTCCGGGGTGGGAGGGCCTGGAGCCGTGCCTTTCTTGCAGATGCTTCCATGCATTTCGGTTTACATGCATTCCATGCCTTTCTGCCATGCATTTCGGTTTACTCAAAATACTGTTTTTGAAATATCACACAACGACAAGACAACAGACAATGATGGAAAAAAGAATAATAACTTTGTAACATAATTCTCGTTTGACGTTTTCTAGATGCTTTGCGAAATTGCTGAGAGCTAACTGCTGCACATAAATGTGACGCTATAATCAGTCTTTGCGGGTGTGTCGCGGAATAAAAATGTAAGCCTACAGAATCGTTGCATGTAGTTTGTTAGTGATTTTTATCTGAAACCATATGTGAAAACCTTTTTTTAAAGACCGGATGGTTTTTTTCTTTCTTTTAGAGCGCACTAAAGATTTTGAAGGCGCAGTCAGTGGCGCAACCAGGGGGAATGGTCTATAGTGACTTTAGCTCCCTTAACCAAGTCATTTAGAAAATTTAACCTCCAAAACGAGCGTTTAGACGTGTTTTGAACTTAACTGTTGTAAGAGGAAGAAGGCTGAAAGGGCTAGACAATTCAATTCTTTCAAATGACTTCTGAATTTTAGCAGTATTGTTATTTAGTAGACTTCAAAAACGGGCGAATTCTAATTGAAATGGCGTTGAAATCGCTATTTTTTGTCGCAAAATTACAAAAAATTGCCCAGCGGCAAAGGGCTCCATCCTAGGCCCTCTTCTGTGACACGCTCGAGTTGCATCAGTTTGTTCAGCTTGGAGCCTAAATTAGACAATTTTTGTGAAAAAAAAACACTCTTCGTTCAAGTCACCACTCTCGGCAAAATCTTGGATGCGCATTAAATGCCGTAAATAGATTTTTTAAGCGATTATGAGCCCCATACGAAACAAGCTAAGAAACAATGCCGGCCTTATGTGCCTTTTTTTCAGCCATGAATGCAGAATTTTTAAAATTGCGCATAATTTGTATCGTACAAAATCAATTTTTATGTGCAAAAGTTCATTTTATCTCAGTGCTTCCTCATTTTCGATTAGTGCACTTTGACTTCGACTGGCGACAGCACTGATTTGAAATAGTTGACACTGAGCGATTTTTGCGTTGAAAATCGCCGCTAGGAATCCCAAATAATAAACTATACTCTATCAAAAAAAATGAACTTTGAAAAATTACTCAAAAAACGACTGGGAAATTAAGTATGTTCATACAATAATTCTTCAAATGCAGGGAAAGATGCGCGCTACACATAATTAAATTTTCGCACAAAGTCATGAAGATGAAGAGGCAAAGCTCCCGCAAAAATTTGCACATTTAAAAAATTAATAATGATTCAATATTTTTACGTTTCAATTTGAGGGCCTTTTGATGGGGGACATCAGGAGAAAATGTCTGTAGTGCCTTTTACCCTAATACGGCCCGATTACCCAACTTTGTAACACTGCCGGTCCTGTTCTTTTTGTAACATTTAATTTTTTCAGAAGTTACGCAGCAGACTTGAAACATAAAGTGGTCGTTTTTTTCACGATTGTGAGGTAGCACTTACCTCACATATCTGCTATCCCATTAGGCTAGTGTTTCATCAGCATCTGAATTCACACATAGCCTATCCTGGCATCCCACCCGAACCTTCAAACCACACACGAGGGCAATTTCTACACTTGTCATCGTATCCTCTTCTCAGATTACTCTGATCTAAGTCTGACAACAAGGTCACCAGAAAGAGGATTCTCGACCAGTATCACACTGGCACTTCACTTAGCAGAACTGCATTAGTCCTTGGCCACGCTTGAGCTAAGTGAAGTGCCAGTGTGATACTGGTCGAGAATCCTCTTTCTGGTGACCTTGTTGTCAGACTTAGATCAGAGTAATCTGAGAAGAGGATACGATGACAAGTGTAGAAATTGCCCTCGTGTGTGGTTTGAAGGTTCGGGTGGGATGCCAGGATAGGCTATTTGTGAATTCAGATGCTGATGAAACTCTAGCCTAATGGGATAGCAGATATGTGAGGTAAGTGCTACCTCACAGTCGTGAAAAAAAAATTTAATTTTTTCTGCTTTACTGAAACAGCGGATAAAAAGTCAGAGCATGTTGCTTATCAGAAGCAGAGTCTTCGAAGACGTCCTTGGCCTTGAAGACACTTTTTAAAGTCCTTGGCCATGGTTTTGGTCTCGAAGCTCTAGTTCTTGGCCTGGAACCATGTAAGTCCTTGAAACTGTCTTGTTCTTGGCTTTTTTTTTTTGATGATTGAAAATGCAAGTTACCAAGCAAAAACCATAAACTTTTAGCTAGTCAATCTCTTTCTTATTTGAAAAATAATAATAAAACGTGTATAGCCCAGAACCCAACTTATTCCGAAACACATTTTAAATGATATTGTGGGGAAATTCTATTCGGATAACAAAGGAGCAAAACACATTGTAGAAAATTGTTGATTTTATTGTGCTCAAGTGCTACTTTACAGTAATACTACCTAATGCTTCCGGTGCAGCCGATGCAAAAGCGCAAAAGCCCTCGAATGCCATAATTAGGAACCCGTTGCACCTCGGCACTAACAATTATTTTGAGTTCATAATGCTAAAACATGACGAAGCCCATTTGAGTGTAGATGAATTAGAAACCTGCAAGAGAAAGCACAGGTGTGGACAATGTGGCGACGAAGTGTGTTAAAGCCTACAACAAACAAAGCAAGCATAATTATGTTGATGATGCCAACTTGCTCTAAAAATACGTAAGCGCAAAGAATTTTGCTTGAGTGTGAAAAAGAACAACTCTAACCACAGCAGGGCAGTCTGGGCAGAATTGTAAACGGTCCAACTAGTTCAGGCCCGAACCCGGCTCGAACCCAAAAATATAAGCCCGAACCCAAAAATTAATTTGAAGCCTCAATCATGCCTGAAAAAAATTAAATGAAGTCTTGATTCAGCAATGTTGCCAAGTTATTTTGATTATATTTTTGTGCACCTAAGACAAAAAGCACGTTTCAGGCCCGAATTAAGCCCGAAATTTTGTCAACTTTAGGCCCGAACCCAAACCCGACCCGAAAAGCACCGCCCGACTTACAACTCTGAGTCTGGGAGCAAAGCCACAAATTCTCAAAACGAGTTTGGTGTTGAAAATTGCCGTTAGGAATCACCGATAATAAGCAACTAAGAAAAAACGCAGCACAAAAAATTATTAAAAATTGCGTGTGAAATTTATATACTGTAATTGCTCGAATGGTTAAAAAGATGCTCGCCGTACTTTTTCACTACGCCATGAAGTTACGGAAATACGAAGATTCTGCAAATAATTGGGAATTGGTAGAAAAAGTTAATAGCGTTTATTTTTATCTATGATTGTGGACGTTTTGAGAGAGGCCCAGGGGCAGATGTACCCAATGCTTCTTTAAAGAGGCCCTGATGGGGTCTTCATAGGTTATATTTTTAGTGAAACACCTTAAATCCAACCAAGTTTCTTTTAGCGCCCAAAAAATGCGCGCATATTGATATGCAATAAATGCGAGACAATATAAGAAAAATATCGGGAAAACGTAAGGAAAAGTTTAGCTTAAAATTAGAATTGAGTAAGTTTGGGAAAACTTAAGCAAGCTTTTCCTACTTAGTAGTATTTTCTTTTTTCAAAACGCTTTGAAAACTTAATTCCGACATCTTTGGTGATCTTAAAAATTGCTATTTCTCAAAAAAAATCACTAAATTCCGAAAAAATAACAGCGGCTATATGGAGACTTTTCGCTTGCCCCCAGAGCTCCGCCTTTGCCGAGGCCAACAATTTGAGCTTACAAATACGAGATATGAAACCTTACTTCATTTTAGAAAAACGGATTAATTTTGTCGTACTTTTAGACAATAATTTAGAAAATTCTTTACAAAATATCGTCCAAAAATTATGACATCAAACAATTAGGTTTGGTTTTCAAAAAGTACTAAAAATATAAATGTAATAAATGAAAAAGGAGGGTTTCGTAGCGGTAGACGCTTGTCGTGGGACTCAATGAAGTTAAGACCTTTGAATTGACTAAATAAAGTTAAGTTAACTAATGAAGTTAACTGAAGTTACGTTAACTAAGGAATTCAACTAAAGTTAAGTTAACTAATGAAGTTAAGACCTTTGAATCGACCGCATTTCCAGTTTTAGAATTTGGTTGAGACTAGGTGGTTGGTGGTGCAGAACTTGAGAATATTGCTTTAATCAAAATGTTCATTTCTTTGAAGAAATGATTAAAGCAATTTAGGTATTCCTGTTTACGGGTTACGGTTTTGTTTCATTTCCAACACACCGTTTTAGAAAGCAATCAACATTGCTGCTACCTGTAAAATTCCTATAACTGCAAAATACATCAAATACTGTAATTTTCAAAACTAATATTTTCAAAATCGTCATCAAATAATCAACGAAATGGAGCTTTAAGCACTTTTACGTTTAAAAATAATAAAATTCACCCTCATAATTCATAAAAAACTGAGTTTAAAAAATTGTCCTTGGACTTTAGCCTTGGCCTTGACCACTCCTGCCTTTGACTGTGATAGCAGTTGTCCTCAAAAAGTTCGGCCTGGGCCTCAAACGCTGGGTTCTCGATTTCTCCTCTGATGTTTATAAACCGATTAAAAGTCTATTGACCATTTACAATAGATTAAATGTAGTCTTTTTGTTTTACCTCAAACGTTCTGTTAGGAAGGGTTGTCTTTTAACAGCTCTTTTTGCCACTAAATTAAACTGATTGGCTCAGAGGAAAAATTTAGTTAAAGAACAAAATTTGACTTATTGATAACCTAACTACATAGCCGATACCGGTAGCACAAATCTAAACTTTGCACGCGTAGTGGTAAGATCAAAATTTCTTTAAAAACCTTGTCTTGAGTACATGATGCAATCTCAGTGACGTCATTACCAAATTTTATGCTTTTCAGCGAAAGCATTTTTCGATAACGTATACATGCATGAAGTTTCTATCTTCAATTGATATGTTAAACAGACAAGACAGGAAAAGCCATGGTCATAGACGATACCGCCAAAACTTTTGATGACGTCGTTTGTGAATTTTTAATTTAATATTTCATTGCAGATCTGAAGGCAGTTGATTTCGCATTGAAGCGTCCACACAGATGTTTTCTGCCAAGTAGCCCAGAGCCGATACTTAAATTATAATGAAAGCCAAAGCAACTAAGAGTGACCTTTCTGAAGTCTAAATGCGATGGGGCTATCAAAATCAGGCTTATTTTGCACAAGCCGCGACAACCACGTCCAAGGTGAATTGGGTCAAGTGATTCCAACCTGCTTAACCTGACGACTTCCCTATGGACTTCAGAAGACTAATATGACTTTCTAGTCCCTATGCAGCCATCTTGTCGCTTCATTCAAATGTGCTATTTATTTACTTATTTTAGAGATATTTGTTCCAAATAACCACTGAGTAGTGCAATAAATTATGTTATGATGATAACCAGAGGTGGAGTCCTCGAGGACGTCCTTGGCCTCGAGGACAGATTTTGAAGTCCTTGGCCTTGGCCTCGAGACCTCAAGTCCTCGAAAATTGGCCTGTCCTCGGCTCGAGGACAGCAGTATTTTTGAATTGTTAAAATTTTGTGGAGCGCTTGAAAAATTTTTTAGAAAACGTTTTTTTGTGGAGATCGCTAGAAAATTTTTGTGAAGACCTTTTTTTTTTTTTTTTTTTTTTTGGAGATCGCCTGAAAAATTTTTGTGAAGACCTTTTTTTTTCTTTTTAGGAGAGCATTTGCGCTTGTGTCTTTGGTCCTTGGCCTTGGCCTCGAGCATTCCTGTCCTTGGCCTCGAGACTGTCTGTCCTCGGAAAGGCTGTCCTTGGCCTCGGATTTTTTTTGTGTCCTTGGCCTCGAGCCTTGTGTCCTCGACTCCACCTCTGATGATAATAGTAATCTTTGAGTTTGATTTTCTATTGCTACGATTTTGTATTCTAAATTTAGATTATCTTTTAAACGTATTTTAACATAACGTCAGCTTAGTGAAAAAATAGCCTAAGTCATTTTTTTGCCAAAATGAGATATCTACATAAAATTGTTCAGTAGCTCGAGCACCATCTGATGAAATACTTTTTATAAAAAATTTCCCGCTTTTAAAAAGAGTTATGACTGAAAACCAAAATGGCCTATGTCAAATCGGTCATGGTTCACCTACTTAAGCTAGTTTGGTTTTTCGCGATCAGCTGTTTTTGCCATTACATGATAGTGCTGCAGTAGAACTAACATGACAACCAGCAGTTAACTTTGGTAGGCTATACGGCGACAGCAGTCTACTGTAGGTGCTTGGTAAATGCGGAGGCGGAACAAAAAAGAAATATTTGATGCTCTTTCGATTGTTCGTGAAGAATTTAGTGGTAAGTAACAATATGGGAAGGGCAACAAGAGGCTAGAGATGAAGATTTTGATAAAAGAATTTGTGAAGCAGATGTAGCAGAATCGTCTTCTAAACAATCATAAGTACGGTATTATTATGTAATTTCAACGAAGTTTTTTTTTTGCTGTAGCCTCTCCAGTAAATCTTATCAGTAAAAAGTGCTGCATGCCCGTGCAGATTGAACTAAGCTAATTAGGTAAAACTATACTACTATACACTGTGCAGTGCGATCTTAAAAATCGCCAATTATGCTCTGAGACTGTAATCTTTATTGTTTTTAGAAACTTTGAGAGAAACGTCCGAACCCTCAAAACTGGAAAAAAAATGTCGTAAGCAATAAACGATTAAAAGGTTTGCCATACAAGGGCCATAAAGGCGTCGAAAAAGAGGAGCGAAAAATGGGGCCTACTTGTGATTCAAATTTCTGCAAAAAGTCAAATTTTCGCAAGTGTCAAGATAGGATGGATGATTGTCAAGCGATGGATGCGGCTACCAAAACCGAAACTCAAAAGTCTCGAGTGCTTACCGATAGTTAGCTATTAAACACAATATTGCTGTTTCGCAAAAGTTTTTGGTTGCTGGTCACACTCAAATGGAGTGTGACAGCATGCACAGTGTCATCGAACGCAAGCTGGTGGTCGACGTTTTTACTGACAGAGATTATGCTATGCTTGCAAAAACTGCAAGAATCAATCCAAGACCCTATGTAGTCCGAGAGTTAACTTACGAAGGTTTCAAGAAAATGGATGGTTTTCCGGTTGGTAGCATTAGACCAGGAAGAAAAACAGGAGACCCTACTGTGCATGATTTGCGAGGTTAAAAATATTTACCAAATGGAAAGACAAAATTTAAATTAAGGTTGAACAATGATGTTACATGAGAGGTACTACCACAGCGAATTAACACCCAAGCTGTGGTAAAATGGCTGCAGATGTTTCCGAATCCAACTCCTATTAAAAAGAGAAAGTTTGATGATTTACAGGCTATGAAGCACGTCATACCCAAAAGCTGCCATTATTTTTACGATGCTCTTTCGTTTACAGAGTACTACCAATTTTTTTTCCATGATTATGCAGTAATTGTGTGTGTCGTTTACTCAAATGCTTTTTAAGTTTCCAAACTTAAAAAGTTTGCTTGGGTGTTCTGCAATTTACTTTTTTGACTTTAAACAAACCTGCGGAGCTATTGCAACAAGTTTTTATTACAAAATCTTATTGAACCATGACTAATACTAAAAAAAAATTATTGCTACTCTGCTTTTGTGTCATAAAGATAAATTAGAGATGAAAATGTTGGGTAGTTTCATGCTTATCAAGAGTACAAAGCCAGGTTAAAAATGTCTCATTCTAATAAAAAAAGCCTAAGTCAATTTTAACCAGTGCCAAAATGGCCTAAGTCAGATTGTGTATTGATGACGTCATTTTATTGCTGCAAACTTACGTCATAACATGGGCCATCAAATTGAGTTGCCAATGTGTAAATTTTAAAAATAAACTAACTTGTAAAAAAATTTGAGAATGTTTTGTGCGTTTTTCTCAAAATGAAAAAAATTACTTACTTAGGCCAATTTTTCACTAACCTGACGATAATAAGCTTTCTGAGGTCTTGCATTTTTGATTTATAATTGGCCACTTCTACCCCATTTTAAGATCTTGTCCTAATTTTCACATTACCATTGAGAGTTGTTGCTAAATCATTTTAACTCATTTTATTAAAACATAAGGGGATTTAATTTGTAGAATTTTACTACATCTTTAACTTTGTTTTCATAACATCCATGCCAAAATCAGATTAAAGTAGAGAAGATAAAATAATAGAACAGCTGTGTATGGAATAAAAGTTGCAAGAACGGGTACAAAATCTTCTTGCCTAAGCATGATGTAGGTCTAGTATAGGTGGCGGGCTCCCAAAAAGGAATATTGTTTGCAACGCTACACATGGCCACAAGAGGAAGCGCATCATAATTCTCGTAGCCACTATTGCAAGTGAATGTAACCATGTCATTGATCTCGTAGGTGTCTTTCCCCCCACTTGAGATCGCAGCGTCGTAGTATACCGTAGAAAGATATTCAGGGGTGCCTAAACAATAGTGAATTATTTGAAAAATTTAACAAAACTGTATAACTGACATAAGCTTATTTTAAGTTGCTTTTAACTATATTTTTTGAGCTATATAAAGTAATTTATTTTTTGATCATTTACCATTTTAGTTCAATGCAATATTTATTTTTCACATAAATACCGTGTTTCCCCGAAAATAAGACAGGGCTTATATTAATTTTTACTCCAAAATATGGCACTAGGGCTTATTTTCGAGGGATGCATTATTTTGATATATCAAAAAATGAAGTTACAAAGTAAAAATTACGAGATTTTAAATAAACAGAAATTACGAAAAAAGATCTACATTTATTTGCCATTAACATGTTTTTTATTCAGAAACTCATTAACAACAATTTATTCAAGATTCAAGAATTTATTCAAAAAGATTTTTTGAAAAGGATGGCATACACCGCATTAAAGCAGTTTGAATAAATATAAAAAAAGAATGTTTGACTCTTTCGTCTTTCTGCCGCTCTCAACTAGGGCTTATTTTAAGGGTAGGGCTTACATTAAAATCATCCTCAAAAATCACGCTAGGTCCTATTTTGCGGGTAGGTCTTATTATCGGGGAAACACGGTATATGCAGCAGCTCATCAGAGGATTAGCCATGACTGATAGGAAATATTTTTACACAATCAGCAAACTTTGCAACGGTCAGAAATATATTACGTCAAAATAGTGAAACTATCTATTTTTTCCGAAAAATATTTCTCAAATACAATAATTAACTAAAACACATATAAAATATTAAAAAATGCTCCCAACAGGCAGTTTCAACGTTGGTTCTTCTGGGCAAGTGACCCTAAAATCAGGAAGTCTTATTCAAATGGAACATTCTATTTGAGTAAGATTTCTTTTCACTTTCGTAGGAGCGTATGACGGCAAAATAGCCTGTTATGGGCGTTATTTCATTGATGTTTTATTGATTTGATTATTATAAGCTGCTCTAATCAAACGTCATCAAGCTCTTTGTCTAATGTTATTTCTCGGCATAATCACTCACTATCAAACTTACAAAACAGAATGTATTGGATTTTCTTGCATTTAAAATACACAGAACAAAACAGAAACAAATAAGCAAACAAATGAGAAGCAAGCAATGTAACTTATAAATTTGTCGAATTTTTCCTGGTTCTATTTGTGGGTTCACTTTTTTCATTTACGCAGAATGCAAAAAACGAAAACGGTATGAAATTGCAAATAACATATTATTTTGCAAGACAGTTTTGACTTACATTGTGCTTTTGTCTGTTGCAGCAGAACTAGTACGAAGCATGAGAATCCTAAAAGAAATAATGGAGTAGGTTAACTAAATTTCTTATTGATATGCAGCTAAAAAAGTAACTTAGAAAATTAACTGTTAAAGTTAAAAATGCTGATCTTTGAAATACCTCTCCCAAATTTCTTATAGCTGGGTATCGCATATTACAGTTAGTTTTTGTATTTGACCTACTTAATTTTGGTTAGTCCTTAGTGAATGTTTAATTGTATTTACTTGTAATCTTGATGCTTGCATTCATCTGTTTTTATTTCTTTACAACAATAAATGTAGAATTTATACAGCAAAATAAATTGCTGTTTTCTCAACCTTCAGCATGCCTACACAAATATGATTGAAATTAAAGCTGCGAACTCGATCAATTTTTATTCAGTTCAGGTTCGAGTTCAACGTATTTTAACAAGTCCGGGTTCAAGTTTGAGTACTCTAATTTAATATTTTTGAGTTCAATTTCGCCAAAATACCAAGTTTTTCGTGTTCGAATTTAAACCGTCAAAAATACGAAGCCTATTTTTCAACGTAAATGCTCTTTTTTGTGGGCATACTCAAGTTAACGACAATCTCAATTTGTATGGCATGGTCAACAAAAAATAATTTTTTGAACAATTTTTTAATCTTTGAATTTTATTCTAATGAACTCGAACAGTTTTATTCGAGTTCAAGTCCAGAAATTATTTTCTTGAGTTCAAGTTTGAGTTCGGCAAAACAACTGAGTTTTTTCGATTTCGAGTTCAAGTTGGAGTTCGCAGCCCTGGTTGAAATTTGTGTCTTTACCAGGACGTGCGCAGGATTTTCGAAAGTGGGGCATAAATTATCCACAAAAAAGTTGCGCTAAAGCAAACATAATTTTGTGATGAGCGCACGTAAGTTGCGCTAAAACAAGCAAGAGTAGCTACCTGCAGAATTCACGTATACAATTTTATTTTGCGCTGTTTAATACCGGTACTGCGATGTTTTGAACTTAACTGCTGAGGAGGCGACTTTCTGTTTTAAGAACCTATTTTATCTTCAGTTTGTTTCTTCAGACTATCAACAAACAACTTACGGGTAAATTGTGTGCAGTCGTATAGTACCGTTGGCTCAAAACTTGAACTAGATCAATTTCTAGCGATTTTCAAGCAACGCTTTGTAATGAAAGAATAGAACTTTTTTTAACACTTTCATTCCCATGTAAATTTAGGCATAAATTTTGGTTCAGCAGAAATCTTTAATTACCTTGCGATGTCGTTGCTGTACCCTGGCACTATAATCAAACAGCAGTGTGTGCTGTGGTCATCTATTTCTAGAGTGTATTTTGTCGTATATATATCGGAAACTTCCGATATAAAGTATATCGTAAAGTTACGATATATCTTGTAGGCTTTTTTCCAACTTTAGAGTGTATTTTGTGTTGTATATAGGCCTATACTGCATATGTATATATTGGACAAATTTCATCGTAAATAAGTTCAAAAAAGCGGTGTTACAAAATAAATAATATTTTTCCAAACGGCGCCTTATAGTTCTCTACCATTTCGAACCGAATTAAGTGATGACCGATTTTTGTAATTTTTGCTAACACCCAGCACTGCCTGGTTACACCAAGTAAAGCGCTGTGTTATTGCTGAGGACTTACAGTGAGGAAAAACCTTGATTGTTGTGTACTTTGCTAGCAGCATATCATACAAAATTAAACCTGTGATTCAATAGTGTATCTATGTCGCTTTTACGCATAAAAGCGTTACTAAATGCCAAGTCTTTGAAAGCAATTGTTGCTATGTAATTAACATTTATTTGCCAATTTACAGAAAAATTTGGAAAATAAATTTTTAAAATGAAATTTTTTACTTAAAAATTTTAATGTTTATCAAAAAATCCCAAAACAAAAATCAAAACAACATATCGAACCTTCGAAACATATATTTGGAAATGTAATCCAAAATGTAGCGAAAACTAAACCAGTGGTTCGCAATCTTTTTTGTTATATTCCCCCCCTGCTGATTTGGAAACTTTTTATTCCTTTCCTGTATTAATTAAACCTGATAATTCCATCATGCTGGTGCCCCCAAAACAGTTTCCTTTTTTAAAAATTTTGTTGTAGAGCATCAAATCAAATTGTAGCTGTAGAGCATTTGATTGATTTGATTTGACTTGTTTTGTAAAGCATTTGACTCCTTCATTTTTTCAGGTTTCATTTTATGGTAGTAGAAGTTCCATATCAGGAATTTTGAAGCTTTTAGCTTGATTATGTCTTTCACAATTGAGCAGCGATCAAAAGTAGTAAAATTTCACTTGGAAACTAAATCTATTCACTGGTCCAAACACAAAGAGAACATTGCAAGGATTTTGGTGTTAAACAAACTACATCTTCGACGGCAATCAAGAAAAGTGTACATTGCTCAATCAAGAAAAAGTCTGAAGCGGATGCTGCACTTGCCACATCAAAAATGAAGCCAATTCTGGAAGAAAAGAGTGTCTGCTCGCACTGAAATAAACATTGACTGCATACGTGGATTGACTACGCGAAGGTCAAGAAAATCATTCGAAAGGTCTTCATCTTTATTAGGCTTAACAAAGCATAATAATGAAACAAAGAATAATGAAAATTAACAAAGAATAATGAAACACAACCTCAAGTTTTATTCTTACGAACTGGAAATAAAGCCAACTTTGACTGATAGCAACAAAGCACCAGTAACGTAGCCAGGGAGGCTATAGCCCCTCCCATTGGCCTGAAAAGTATGCAAAATATCATGTTTTTAGAGCTTTTGAGGCCAATTTTTGCTCCAAAAATGAAAACAGCCTCCCCCAGCGGGATTGGGAGCAGAAGTTTTGAAGGACTTGCTGTTATTTGGACCAGAAAAGTGGAGTTTCTTTCTTTTGGAGCGCACCCAAAGTTGGTCAGGAACTCACCCAGAGTTGGTCAGGAAAAGGGATTTAATTTTGGTGAAGACCTTTTTTTTCTTTTTTTTGGAGATCACCTAATTTCGGCCGGAAAAACCGTTTCAATTTTGGTGAAGATCTTTTTTGGAGATCACCTGATTTTGACATAAAAACCGCCTCAAACTGCTTCAAGACTGATGAAAATTTGGGTCAAGTTTGTTCACTGTTGTTTTCACCTCTCAAAAAAGCCCCCCTCCCCCCTTTGCAAAATCCTGGCTACGCGCCTGCAAAGCACAGCGTTTTCAAATGCCCACATGGTTCAATGAAATGATGCAAAATGATGAACATTGAACCTCCATAATGAATTTCTTGGGTTATGTAAAATCAATTAACATATGGAATTAACATTCATTTCTGTGATAGCAAACATTCTCTTCTTCCAAAATTTCTTATTTCTGCTATGACTGGTGAATTCTCTCCAAACTTTAAAACAATTTCTTTGATTGCTGTTGAAGATGAAGTTTGTTTTACTCTAAAATGCTGGCGATTTTTGTGTGTTTTACTCTAAATTGCTTTACAGTAAAATCCTTTAGTGAAACCATTGTTACACAACCAGAGCTTAGTTTTGATTTAATTTTTTGGCGCCAATCACTGTAGTTATTTGAAAGATACAGCAATCGATTACTTTCCAGTTCGAGATCAGCTTGATAACTAAAGCAACTTACAGTGCATTAAACGAGTTTGACGCTACCGAGATCTACCAGTCGGTGAATATTTCACCTGCATGTACCAATTTGATGCAACTTCTTGCTACGAATTGTAGCTAAATTAGTTTTATCGACATCAGCCGTAAAGAACGTAAAGACAGGGTATCCCACAAAAAGTTTATTTTTTAATTGCTTAAAACTTTTGTTGTTGAGCATTCAACTCCTTCATTTTTCAGGTTTTATTTTATAATAATAGGAGTTTCATTTATGAAGTTTTGGAGTTTTTAGCTTAATTATGTTTTTCGCCATCGAGAATCGATCAAAAGCAGTGACATTCCATTGGGAAACTAAAATATTTTGCGTTGCCACTTTGTATTAGTACAACAGCACAACTGTAAGAGACCTACAGTCGTGTTTTGCTAAAAGGGGGAGAGGCTTGAAACCTAATTGCCAAAATTTGAAAGTCAGTTGAAGAATTAAATTGCCAAGCCCATTCAGTGCCTCCTCTCTTTACTCTTAGGTCAAGTCCATAACACATTTAAACGCTGAAGCCCGCTTTCCCGGTCGCACCACTGGCGACTTTATATCGCATTTAAATACACAGCAAAAAATTGAGCCAAGTTCCTTCAAATCGCAGTTTAAAAACCACCGGCCTTCACACAACAAAACTTATTATAATTCGTCCCTTGCAAGGGTAAAATTAGAATTCTTGGACTGTTGGGAACCACTAAACTAAAGAATGTTTTTTGAACTAACATCGATTAATATGAGGTAACGGTAAACACAAACATTTACCGGAAAATGATGCTGAACGATATTTGCTTTTGTCATTAAAGGCTAAAATTGTAACTCATGAAATATTTTCGTTGAATATTATGTTTTGTTACTGAGCATATCAACAAGCAAATGCAATTTCATTGATTATATCTTTCTATCTTATCTCAGTAAACTACGTTGAAATGTCGGACACGGGCGCTTAAATAGCCCGCGCGGGTCGCTTTTTTTTTTTCATGGAAATGCGACGTTCATGGCAACCCTTTGAAGGAATGATTTCAACCTAGAGGACGACTTTCATTGGGAAGATATTGGATTTCTATTCACGACCGCAAGTTGCTGGCAAAACAGCGAAACACTTTTGCTTTTATCTTTTTTTATGGTCAATTCAAGCTTTCCATATTTTCTGTAAATATAAATAACGAAGAAATTAGCGTGGGTTCCCAGCGTAATTTAAAACCATTCGGTTTTGAAAATGTTTTCGCGATTTTTGCCAAAGAAAAAAGTTTGTATACCCCAACTCTTATAACTTGTATATTTGTTTCAGAGGAAAACATTGAAATTGTTTGAATTGTATTCGTCACAATGAAGTTTTTGCTTCACCGTTCGCAGCAGCATTTGGCGATTTATCTTCACACGAAATAAAACGCTTTCGGTGTTTTCTGACATGCGGTAAGTACACCAATGCTTGTCTGCCGTTGAACCTTTATGATGTATGGTAAGTTCGAATTTGTTGTTTGTATTTTGCAATTAGGTTTTTGTTGGAGTTTAACTTATTTTTTTACCTAGTGGGGAAAGTGGATTTGCTTTCTTATCGCAACACTGTGCCAAACATTTTCTTACTGTTATGGGCTGCTTTTAGCAATTCATCTCAGCAACGTCCAAAATGCATCCGATCAAGACGGACTTCATCCAAATTACAATGCTTTTTCTAAAATGAATCGTAGGAGTTTCCGACAGAGGCAACACTTTTTCTGAACAACTTTAGGCGAGGACCAATAACACAAAAAAACGCCTCAGCAGAATATCACTGCAACTTTCGCCGCAAATCCTATATCGCTGATGAAATTCGACCTTTTTCAAACTTGCTTTTCAAATTTCATCGGTTTATGTCGTTCCGACTCTCAATCTTTTACCGGAGCACGTTTTGGACCGTTCCGATTACTTTCACCACAGCTCTTACCAGCATATTTGATTATAGAGTTCTTTTTGCAGCAATTTTGGCTTATCATTTTTTAGGATTATTGTATTGTTTTAGACTGTAAAGTTTATTGTGCACATTTTTTCATAGAGAATTTCGTTACGAATAAAATGTCGAGGGTGATTCGAAAATAAATTTCCCAATTTAAACATTCTATATCTCTCTAACCACAAATTATCACAAATCGTTTATAGAACAAATCCATTTCTTCATTCACGAGTACAAACCTAGCAGTACGTGTCTGTCTAACCAAACCAACGCAAAGCAACTTTTTTTGGGATGTGTGTGCAAGTCATTTGTCAGATTAGGCCACCACAACGGGTAGACTAATTGGTTGCAATGAAAGTTAAATGAAAAGAAATACATCAAATGAATGATCAAAGCAATAGTATATTAAAAAATCGGCATTTTTAGCAGCGTATAAAGCAAATTAATGTGGGTTCACAATTGCCCAAACTCTCGTTTTCCAGCTCGGATTTTTTACGTTTCAATTTTATTTTGCAGCCCCTAAAGTTATGTGAGTGTTTCCAACTTGGTTTTTTGGGGCTTCGAAATAAATATTTAAACTTTTAAAGCTGTTTCCTTTAAAACGTTTATCACCCTGCACTTCCTTAACACAAGCAACTTGCTTCCTCAAATTGCTTATTGCAACGACGAATGCTTTTGCACTTTGGCGCTGAAACACCAAAACGTTGTTGGAACGTCGCTGCCTTGAAGTATCAAATTCAGTTTTGCTGAACTACAGAATTACAAAGTTGCGTAGAAAGAACTTTCTTGCGGACTCATCCTAATGAGATAAATTCGAAAGAACTTTAAACAAATGTGCTTGTAAATGCAACTGTTGCAATAATGACGCCATATAAATCTTCTTGACGTGACGCCCAGGCGCGTCGCTAGCGGGGGGGCATTGCCCCCCCCGATTTTTATTTTTGCCTTCCGGATTTATTTCTTGCCCCCCCACTGTATTTTTTCTGAGAATTGAGCATCGCCCTCACAGTTAAAATAGTGGTAATTTTAACTGTTCCATTCCCTATCCTGACATCGATTCTATTTGATTGATTGCATTTGAATAAGCTAAAGATGGCTACTGGCCGAAAACGATTTTAGTGAAAGTTTTTGTTTATATGCGTTAGTTAAATGTATTTTTTGGCTGATTCTTTGTTTCGTTCATGCAACTAAGTATCCTGACATCTATATTACAATCTAGGGTACGATACGCAGCACAATCTCGTGTCGTGGGTCAGGTTCAAAACACCAACAACAAATCAATTCAGTACAGTTTAATATTAATACAGCAACCAGCAGTTTGTGTGTACTGTGTAGTAGGCGTGGCATCGTAGATTATGATGTCATATACAACAGCACTTATAGGCAAGGCCTTATTACAAGCTAGGTGTTGTGACTGTTAATGGTAATGTACAGTAAGTCGGTGTAGGCTGTACGTTGGTGATCAGTGGTATACGCATAGCACAAACCATCCGCAATGTACCGTGCAATCAATAGTTAGAAAACGAAAATAGATTATCGCCAAATGCCTCCGGAAAAAAAGATAAGAATTCGATCGGTCAGTTGCATTTCTAGGCTGTGTAGCAAACGTAGGCTACGGGTAAGCAAACTTAGCAAAAGTAAGTTGACTTGACATGCCCATGTCTGGAAGTGGAAGGCCTTAGCTTAGCAACTCAAACCATATTGTGTTTTGATTGGGATCTTGTTCAGCAGTATGAGTAATCGATCTGCAAAAACTCTGAGCTAACAGAGAAACAGACTGCATTCTTCCTCCAAATCGAAATCCATTAACCAATTTTTTGATAGCTAGTCTACGGGAATTTTCTGACTTTCAGATTTGCAAGAAGTGTCCATTAACGTATAGTTTATTTAACTAGATCGATTCGTACCGGTAGCAAAACTAACTAAGGAGTGTTATGGGCACTAGTAACGCCATTAATATTTGAGATTTTGAGTAAACTTTAGCAGCCTATAGTACCGTTTTGGCTGTTTGGTGCTGCTATTTGTGAAGATTTTTAAGAGCAGCAATACAGTCCTGATGCATTACCAATACAGTAATCAGTGGTGCCGATCCATGTTAAATTTTGGGGGATGATTTAAGGAGTTTGTCTATTTTTTGATAATTTTGAACATTAGGAGGAGGAATGCTACTCAAACTGGAGATTTTCGGAGTAAAGTTCAACGCTCATTTTCGCCAATACCAGCAAGGAAGTACGCAGAAACGTTTACTAAGGTTTGGAAGGAGTGCTGGTGGCAATTAAGAATTTTCAAACACAAAAGTTATGGTGAGACAGCCGTAAAGCTAGCTAGGGGTCTGGGGGGGGGGCGCTGTGAGCTCACCAGCGGGGTCCGAAATCTTTAGTTTTCGACGTTTTTTCGAGGATAAATCGCATCGTTTAGTAACGTTGCAAGTTGTAACACCGAAGTTACACACCGTACCGATGCGAACTATTGGGATGGATGCAGCAGAAATTCTTTTGGGGGATGCCTCCTGCTGGATCGGCACTTTCCTGTCTTAATGAAGTTATAGGCAATGCAGAAACAGAATAGGCATTCAATCATAAATGCTAAACTGTTCATTTTTCTACTTTGGCTTGTAATACACAATTGTATATTACTAGCTACAGTCAGTGGCGGATTTAAGGGGGGGGGATGGAGGGATGCATCCCTCCCCACCAGCCTAAACATAACGTGCAAATGCATAATATTAAACATTAAAAAAAAAGCAATCAGTGAATACGCGATAGGCCGGGTGACTGCGATATAATTTCTGAAGCCATTGGGGGGGGGTGGGGAAGGGCGGGGAAAGGAAAAAGTTATTTTTACAGCGAACTTTTTACAAAGCAGAAATTAGTTTTTTACAGGTCCGATTGATTTGAAAGTGCCAAACTAGCAAAATTCACAACTCGCACTTTTCAACGATAAAGGCATAACACAACAGGAGTTCAATTATGGCGCATTTTCGCTCAAACCTCACGCAATACCAGTAGCGTAACCAGGGCGGGGGGGGGAGCAATAGCCCTCCTATTGATACGTCGACCAAAATGCAGAATGGGAAGAACACTACGTTTTTAGCGCTTTTGAGATTTTTTTTATGAACTGGAGTAGACTAAATAGTGATTTAAAGCATCTTTTGAAACATATGTTTAGGGGAAAGAGGGCTAATTTGTCAAAAATAAAACCAACTAATAAATGAAAACTTTGATAAATGGTAAAAAATAAGCAATCAAATTTGATTGCAAGTGTAAAAATGCTAAACATAGGTGTCATCAACAAATATACTATAAACTAAGGAATGGGGGGGGCTATTTAGTATTAGTTAATTACCAATTTCTTTCAAATTTCTTTTCATTAGCCCCCCCCCAATTATTTTTCTCTATGAACTGTATACGAAATAAATTACTCCGTGTGAGTTTTATTGAACTATTCGATTTTATAATTTACCAGCATCTAAACAAGAGAACTAACATTTTACCAATAGCCACCTCCTAAATAGCCCATTTATGCCAACAGTTTAATCATGTTTGCACTGCCAATTTCTAAGCCACGCTTTAAAACCATTATTTTTTAATCAAAATAGCCATAAAATGAAGTTATTTTTGCAAAAAAATGCAAAAATTTCGAGCACTGGGGGCTCCGCCCCCTGACCCCCATTGGCCTCCGGCGGCTGGATGTTCCACCACCCCCCAACACAGCCCCCCAATTACGAATTTCTGACTGCGCGCCTGCGCAATACAGTAGTGCGGTTTCGCACAAAAAGTGTGTCGATTTGATAGAACATCAAGTAAAATGTCTTCTGCAATGTAGTTTTATTACGTTGTTAGTTAAGGTATGCTGAACGAACACTTGAGCAAAATTGACTTTTGACAATAGAAATATCAAAGTCCGATGCAGGTACTTTTTGCCCCCCCCCCCACCCATTGGCCTGTCGACCAAAATGCAGAATAAGAAAAATACTACGTTTTTAGCACTTCTGGACTGGTTTTTGGACTAGAATGGACTAAAACGTGATTTAAAGCATCTTTTGAACCATATATTCAGGGGGGCTAATTTGTCAAAAATAAAACTCACAAATCAATAAAAACTTTTAAAAATGGCCAAAAATAAACAATCAAATTTAATATAGCTCATTGCAAATGCTTAACATAGTTTTTATCAACAAAAATATTATAAACTCACGAACAGGGGGGATCTATTCAGTATAGGTTAATTACTAATCACCTCTCTCAAATATCTTTCCATGAGCCCCCCTCCAATTATTTTTCTCTATAAAATATATTCGAAATAGATTACTCCGTGTGAGTTTTATTAAACTATAGGATTTTATGATCTACCAGCATGTAAACAAGAAAAAATTTTACCACAAGCCACTTTTCACATAGCCCATTTATGCAACCGGTTTAATCATGTTTGCACTGCCAATTGCTATGCCACGTTTTAAAAGTATTATTTTTTATCAAAATAGCCCTAAAATTTAGTTATTTTTGCAAAAAGATGCAAAATTTTCGATCGCTGGGGGCTCCGCCCCCAGACCCTCAAAGCAGCTCCCTCATTGCGAATTTCTGGCAACGCGCCTGTTCTGTGTAGATGCAGACGGTTATGCTGGCGAAAGTTTAATAAATACGATTTTTGACGCAGGAAAGACGAAAGGAGCGTTTTATGTTATTAATTTGAATTGAATTGGTTAAATCAATGACATGAAACTAGTTTTATGTCATTGGTTAAATTTTAAAAAATATTTTATATACTGGTAACGTTTTTGGGATGGGACGGATCAAAAATATCCCCAACAAGTTTGCGCGAGGTCAAGAACATTAATCATAAACATGCTAAATTTTGAGATTATACACAATTTGTGCTTATAAATTTTATCATCCCCCCACCAAAATTTTCTAGATCCGCCACTGGCTACAGTATTCATCATGGAGGTACCAATATTAAATTTTGCTCATATTTTTTCTGGAGTTTCCTGTCGTCAGTCGTTTTTAGCCGTTATGCTAGCTGTAATCATGTTTAGTTAAATGAAAAGATTTACGCTTTTTTTTTCAGCAATTGTGGAGTTAGCGGTTTTGCTAATATTTCAAAATGTCAGAGACAGTCTGCTTTCTGCATTTATTCAAAAATCATTCATAGTAGTTTTTCATGCACAGTTTTTAACTTTTGTTATTATTTAGATTAATTCTATATGTTTACCAACGCGATAGCCATAGAATATGCCTAAAATTTTTGCTGTAAGTTTGTGTCTTGCTTCAAACAATGTGGTATAATAACCGATATGATCCCATGCTGTTCTTATGTAAAAGACAATCATGCACGTCAGATAGGTATTAAATAAATATACGGTTTAGTAATCGTTTCATTGCAACCTAAGTGATTAGTTTGTAAAAAAGCTGAAAATGGTTCTATGAACTTAATCAACGCCAAATAGCAATATTACTTAAAGGCGAAACGATATTTACAACCTCACTTCACAAACAATTTACTTAACTCTTAAAATACTGCAATAATTTACCGTCAAAACTTTGCCCCCTGGTTTTTAGCTTTGCCCCCCCCCCCCCCCCCCGATCTCGCTAAGCTGGCGACCCGCCTGGTGACGCCGCAATAATATCAATTTGTAAAATCATTATTTCTTCCCCTTTCATTCATTTGATGCATATTTCATTTGAGTTGGGTTTAGGAGATACAGCAAGTTTAAAGTGGAGCATTTATGTAGCTTATCCTGAGCATTAACAAATTGCACGTAATTGTCGGACAACTGTTGAGCTTATTTTGATTAATTGTTTTGTTTTTTTTATTATTAATCAGATTGACCTGTGCACCATTGGCAACAGCTAGCATGCAATGCCACTGCTTAGGAAATTTAAGATTTATTGAAGATCCTTCGCAGCAGGTGAGCCAGTTAATAAATGTTACTTCATGTATGTTTTAATCAATGGGTGTTTAAAACAATGAAAAAACAGTTTAGGTAAGGTCTATCTAATAACAATTTTACAGGGTGATTCGTTATTTTTTTTCTTTTTTTTTTCAAAAATCATTTAATCTAATTTTATCTTTTATCAAATCCGCATGTGCTGGGTAATTCTTATTGCTCACCGACGATACTATCAATTACGCTGGTACTGTGTTGTTTTCCACGAATTCGCTGTAAAGCGTAACTTTGTGTACCGGTATTTCTTTTTTTGTTTGTTATAACGTAATACGCTCACAACGGTTTGGTGAAAACTATTTATTGTGGGCAGTTTGTAAACCATTATGGACAGTTTTCTTTCCAAACATTGCACTCGTACAAGCGAGCTAATAATTCTTAATTTCGAACTCCATCTTCCACCGTGACTTTTAGATGCATGACCTCTTTGTTTGATAACAAACATTTTGACAAAATGATTGATGATTACTTTTTTAAACCGATTGTAAAAGAACAGGAGGCTTCTTTTTCCTCGAAATTTTACATCAAATTAAGAGCAATGCCAGTCTCGACATGAAAATAATAATTCAGAGCACACTACAGTACAATGCATTTGTAAGTAGCCGCCATAGTTTTCTTTGCCTTTTCTATATTGCTATTGCTGCTTTGTCTTACAGTAATAACAGGCGCAGAGCCAGAAATTTGCAATGGGTGCGCTGTTGTGGAAGTCTGGAGGTGGAGCCCTAGCTCTTAAAAATTTTGTATTTTTAGGCAACAATATCCTAATTTCAGGCCTATTTGATAAAAATTAATGCTATTAAAACGTGGCATAGAAACTAGCAGAGCAAAAACATGATTACACCAAATGCATAAATGAGCTATGTGTGAGGTAGCTATTGCTTGAATTTTAGTTCCCTTATTTACAAGCTGGTAAAGAAAGATATAATAAGGGGGTTAATGCATGGAAGTTTGAGAGAAGTGATAGGCAATTAACAAATACTGAACAGCCCCCCCCCCCCCTATTCCAGAGCTTATATATTATTGGCCATTTTTCAAAGTTTTTTCTGATTCATGAGTTTTATTTTTGACAAATTACCCCCCCAAAATAAATGTTTTAAACTACGCTTTAAATCGTTTTTTTTTTTTTTTTTTCTAAAGTCTATTCCAGTGCAAAAGACGGTCTCAGAAGTGCTAAAAACGTGACATTTTTTTATTCCGCATTTTGGTCGGCAGGCCAATAAGGGGGGGGGGGGGTTGGCCCCCTGGCTAGGCTACTGACTAACAATGATTTACCACAAACAAAAACTACTTTTAACCAAGCAAGAATAAATTTGCGCCACTTTTTTTTATAATTGAGAACAAATTAAGTGTAAGTGAGGCTGAGAATTGGTGAAAATTTAAAAGCGGCTTGCCCCAACCCAAAATCTTTTGGTTCTTGTAAATGATAAAAGTTTCTGTTCTAACTAACCTTTGAGGAATCATAATCAATGTTTTTTCAAGACAAACAATTGGGCGTTAGCTGCCATTCACTTGCTTATTGAATTGACGATATCCAACAGAAATAAAAACCATCTCTGAGTCGATCGGAGCTGATGCTTTTTTGATGTGTAAGTTTATCGTGTTTTGATTGCTCATAGAACTATTCTGCTCTGATTTTTCAATATTACTCATCAACGCAGAAAAAATGATAAAGCAACTTTTATTCAAAATCAGCAAAAATGTCACAATAAGGCATCCTGGTGGCACCAAAAAATGAGTTCTTACCATTAAGGTCTTCATCAAAAATAAACAATTTCCGCTTGAACCTATTTGAACTTATCACTGTGAGATAATGTTGAAGCAATGCAACTCACAGTAACTTCAAGCATAGACTATCGAATCATTATACTTCAATTACCGCTTACCACTAAGTTTCCACATTTGTGTTACAAAATACGGATTGTAATTACTGATAATTTCGTGGTAGACTAAATTTTTACCGGATATTTCAAAAAAAAAAGCAAAAAAAAACATTTTTGACCAACAAAATGGTGGATGATAATCTTCTGGTAGGTCACACTCATTTCAACGTATTTTTTGGAAGCAGCAAACAATCTCAAAACTTTCCATTCAATTTCCATCAGCAGGAAACATCATTATACGTCATTATCAATGTTGTTTGCGCGTAATGGCTGGAAGTAGACGAAGGGTTGAGATGGTTTACCCTTTTTCTGTATTTAGTTTGAAGATTTTCACCGATAAACATTTGTCAAAATAAATGCATAAATATCTAAGTTATTCTACGTCACCCACGCAAGATTGTTCGTAAATCTAAAGAGCAATAACGGCGAGGGAGGTGGCGATGAAGACAAAGCTGATCACTGCTTTGACTCCAAGTGCTCCATTGTTTTCATCAGTTGTTGAGAAAGCTGTAAAATGTGATGCATTTAAATGTATTGTACTTATTAAATCTCATTAGCAAGCATTGTTTTGCAACGCTGTGACTCATAATGTGGAATTTATTTCATATTACCATCATGATTGTTTTTATAATATTTCCATAAGCCTCCATTTCTAAATTTCAAAGTTACTGTGCACTGCTTTTTATTTTGTTAAGAAGGGCCTTTAAGAAAATATGCCGAAAAGGCAAAAACGTTTCAAATAAAATCAAATTGCTATTTGGACTTAAGATTTTGCTGGTATGCTCTTTATGGTTCAAAAGAAGTTACACCTGTTTACCAAAGTTTTGTTCAAAAATATTCGTGGAACATAGTGATGCGATATATTGCTGTAAATAAGAAAAATACACGGATGGGATCGTTTATTTTTCAGAAGAAATTAGCTTACGGTTACTTAACAAAGCAGCAACAAATTTAACATTTTTGTAAAAGTACCTGGTCACAACTAGTTACAGACACCTTAAATATATAAACTACAAAAAATTTTCCATCTTGAAATTTGATATTTCAGAAAAGTTGCAATGCGTGATCGGAAAATGGCTGCACATATCACAAACCATTTCTTGAAAACTAAAATGTCCTAGTTGTATTTATGGTGCTTGAGCAAATAATTAGTAAAAAAAGATTATAATTAATAAATCCATGTTAGCTGCAAATTTCAAACAAACAAAAATAAAAGGAACTGGCTATAGAGATTTGTCGATAGGGGTACACCTAAAATTGTACCCAAGCCAAAATGGCACCTGATGGCGGTCTTGTGGATACGATACATAAAAGGTGGAACAATTATTAGGGCTTTCATAAAATGAGTCAAAAATATTTCAAACTGTCTTTAGACTGAAGTTAAATTACCTTTAGAGTTTAATATTGTTGATTTTTAAATATTTTTCATTGACCTTGTGAAAGAGCTGAATGTTCTACATTAATTGAAACTAATACTTGTTAAAGCCTCTGACTTTGTAAGTTGCTACTAAGATTGATAATATAACAAAAATCTTTCGAGTTTTCAACAAGTGTACTGACGGTCATTTTAAATACTAAAATTATTATAGTTACAGCCCTTCCTTGGCTATGTGCAATCTAATTTTTATCTTGACGCATGTTTTTAGCACGTTCTTATGATGAAGATAGCAGCTCCGTTCCTTACTTGGTGTTCGAGCATTTGATTATATTTTTATTCATGCTCTATTGCCTAACAAAGCACTATCTGATTTATATTGCCACAACAAATTTTGAAACTTTGTGCCCCGATGACGCAGTCGATAAATGTTTTTTAAATGCGTCATGAACGTAACTCTAATAGATTTAAAAGATGTTGAAAAAAGCCTAATTATATTCAGTAGCGTTTTTAAAAGGGTATTGTGCTATGCACCTTTTTTTGTCAGTTCCCACCCCAATATTTGTTCAAATCTTTAGAAAAATCCCGCAAAATCCAGCAATTTTTTCCCATTTTTGTGAAATCTGCAACCCGTTTTTTCATTGTAGGTATGGTCACAATTTTAATTTGGCCTCTCCAATTCCATACCAAAATCTGCTACAAACCCTAAGATTCTGAGTATTTTTGGTCTTTGCCCTAATTTTAGCAAAATAAACATAAACTTGACCAAAACTTTTCAGTTTCGGTCTTTCCCTTCCTCCCCCTGCCCCCTTTTGGAATAGAAAATTTCTGCCCACGTCATTGATATAAATCAGCACCTACCGTAGCATCCAATTGCGTTGCTTACAGAATTTGCGACACCGTCTCCAACAAAACCGGTCTGGCACAGGCAGAAAAAACTTCCTGGGGCATTGAAGCAAGTCGCGTTGGAGTTGCAGTTGTGTTGGGACGTGCATTCATTGATGTCTGAAAAATTTTAAATTGTAGCTAAAAATATAAGCATTGGTGATAGACAATGCCGCCAAAACTTTTGTTGACGTCTTATAGTGAAGTTTTAATTTGGTATTTCGGTGCAGATCTGGAGGCAGTTAATTTGGAACAGACCAGTTGTTTTTTCTTTCTTTTTTTTTTTTTGTATTGTAAAACCACTTTCACGCAGATGTTTTTCTCCAAAACAAACGGAAATGAGCCGAGAATCAAATTATAATGAAACCTGTAGCAACCAAACGTGATCTTGCTGAGGCCAAGATGCAATGTTTGCAAATTAAATGAGGTTCAGCTGGCACAAACAACTTCAACCAGATCAAAGGTTAATCGGATGGCGTGGCTCAACAATAATCTTTGAATTTAATTTTCCATTGATACGACTTAACGTTCTAAATTTAAAACCAGCTTCAAAAATATTTTAACAAAAATGGTTGACTGAGATTCAGGAACTGTTGCGACTTTTTTGATAGTTTACGTTTGGTCACTGCTGTAACCAATTTTAGAATTATGGCCTAATTGCCCCAAATTTGATGCATACTATAAGAGTTCCAATACCATTTAAATCATTTTATTGAAGCAATGGGCGTTAATTTTGCAGAATTTGACTTCATTTTTAAGTTTTGTTTTTATAACATTATTTTAACATTGTCTCCTTTGTGGGGCGCCGTTTGTGTACCCTAATTTGTGCAATGTTTTTTTGCATATTTAATTAAATAGTCATTTTAATTAAATGCACAAAAATATATAGTCAAAGTCGAAATAAATAGTCAAAAACACTGCGCGCAAAATAAACCTTTGCAAAAATAAATAGTCAAAAAAACTGCGCAAAGTAAACCGCTGCAAAAATAAATAGACAAAAAAACCGCGCACAAAATAAAGCGTTGCAAAAATGCGCTGCTGACTTTTTTGTATATTTGGTAGTGGAGCGTGACGAAGCGCTCTCGGCTGCTCTTGGAGCGCATTAAAGAGCAGCCTAGAGCGCATCAAAGAGCAGCCGAGAGCGCTTCGTCACGCTCCACTACCAAATATACAAAAAAGTCTACAGCGCATTTTTGCAACGCTTTATTTTGTGCGCAGTTTTTTTGTCTGTTTATTTTTGCAAAGGTTTATTTTGCGCGCAGTTTGTTTGACTATTTATTTCGACTTTGACTATATATTTTTGTGCATTTAATTAAAATGACTATTTAATTAAATATGCAAAAAAACATTGCACAAATTAGGGTACACAAACGGCGCTCCATACTTCTTACCAATTGGAGTCGAGAGAACGAAAAGAACAGCTGCGTAAGGAAGAAAAAAAGTTATAAAAACGTGATACAAAACCTTCTTGCCTGTGCATGCTCCTCGGTCGGAGGGGCTGATCACCCATGTACCAGATGCACCAAAGTCAAAGGTACACGTCGCCACAAGTGGATACGCCACACTAGACGAGTAGCCGCTATTGCATGTGAAAGTAACAGCGTTTGTGACCTCGTAGGTGTCCTTTTCTCCACTTAAGATCGCAGCGTTGGTGTATGCTGCGTATTCTATAAGGGTTGCATGGGAGCCTAAATAACAGTGAATTATTATGAAAATACAATGAAGTTATAACCAGACGTTAACTAATATTAAGTCGTTGTTTATTTTTTTTAAGCCAGTAATTTATTCTTGCATCATTTAGTTTTTAAGCTTAATGAAATAGTTATAGGATGTATAAGCAATTTTATTTTATACATATATAGGCAACTCATTTGCGGATAAATCATTAATGATGAAAAATATCTTTACGTCAAATACTTGTTCTAATCCGAAAAAACATTTAAACTCTTAAAAATTTAGAATGTTGAATTTTTTTACATTTAAAATGATCAACATAAAATACAGAGGCTAAAAAAGAGGATTGAGCAAATAAATAACTTCTTTATAAGTTTTTTCAAATTTTCCTAGATTTTTTTAGTTATGTATAATTATTGTTTTTTTGCAAAACACTCAAAAAGTAGATGAACCACCTCATGAGTAACGCCACAAGCCTGTCATGATTCCTACCCGCACCCACAAAATATAGCAGCCCAGTAGAACTGCTGTTTCAAGAAATATTACCTCTCGTCAGTTACACTAGCTATAGTAGATAGGCTTCTCAACTTTCGAATTTGTGCTGTGACACATTTTAGCAATTTGCAAAAATCACCGGTGTCGACCCACCTAATAGCCAAAAATGAAAGAAAAAGGATCCCATGAAGGTTTCCCTGGAAATAATTAACTGGTAGGTTACAAAATCAAGAACCCGGCATACCCGCTAGATTGTGATACCAACATCACCGTTGAGTTACAACAAATAGAATACTCCTTTTTTTTTTCTATTTAGAAAAGCTGAAAAATTCTGAATAGTGGAATTTCAAAACAGCTTTTGATAGCGTCGGAACTATCATTTCCACTCTGAGAAATTGGCAACCTTGAAAAAAGCTGTTTTAAATTAAAAGTATTCGGACAGCTTTCTTCATGAATCTACGCTGGAATGAAAAAAAACTAAAATGCAGTGGTACGTAACAGAGCTTGACTACACTGAAAAAGACAATCGGTTGCTATTATGACGTAAGATGCTGCAAAAATCACCTAACATAGTATAAAGTTAATGCAAAAATATAGAAAATTGCTTGTCGTATTTTGATTGGTCAAATTTTGTCATTTTGGCAATTTGATGGGTGCAAAATGTTGCTTCGTGTAAGTCGGAAATATGAACAAGAAATTAAAGTGAAATTCGAGTGATTGTCCGGTAGAAATAGCTTTTACCCGGAAAAAATTTACGATAACCTGAAATTTGGCACGATGACTCAGGACCATGTCTTGAGTCACCAAAAAAATAATCTCCATGTTTTGGACATGTAACTTTCCTTTTTTCCGCCTTTAAAGTCTGCAATTTAGTGTCAAAGTGCTTTTACTATCCAACAGCCAATCCAAAAGTTGTAAAAGTGCCAAGTTTTGAATAAATGGTTTTCAAGTGCAGATATAAAAAAATTTTTTTTGAAATTGATGAGGTCATTGTTGGTGACGTCATTACTAAAGTTTTTTTGAAAAAATGACGGCTCGAAAATTGTAAATGAGAGTTAGGTTTTTTGTTCCAAGTAAAAAATTGCTTAAATCAAAGTGATGACGTCACGAAGTTGCTGATGACGCCATCTGTAACGAAATTTGTCTGTAAATTTAAAAGAGTGTTTGACCTAACGAAACATTGCAAACTTTTTTTTTATTAGCTTTAAACTTGGGAGAATTATTTTGTGAATTCAGTCGATTGAAAGTCAAAAACTATGTTGTCAGTAAAACTCTGGTGTAATAGTCAAGTCAAGCAGATAAAATTTAGACCTCCCAATAGTAGGCACTGGTGAGTAATAACGAATTACTGTAATAACGAATCATTTTTTTGTAATTTTTACAGTAATAACACCACTTTTTCAAAAAAGTAACTTTTGTGGTAGTTTTGTTATTTTTTAGAGGAGTCAATATTTCAAATTGCTTTGTAAATGTTACCATCCATGAGAAACGCTTGACTGTCTGCTTATTTTATACCTCCGGCCAATCAAAAAAGTTGTTTTTCTTGAGAATGACGCAGGGTCGTACCATGAGCCGTATGTCTTTCTGATAGAGCTCATAGGAATGCAAGAAAAGCGCAATAACAATGGAAAATATACGTTCAAGTTTTTGTTAATTTTGCTGGTTTCAAAGAGGAGACTTCGGTGGCGGTATTTAGTTGCCTGTTTGCTTAATTATAAACATGCCCAGGCTTTATTTACCAAAGTTTTGTTTTGTATCTTCGATTAACAGACATGGATTTGAATAATCTACCATATTTTGGGTTAACATTATTATCTATTTTGGGTTAACATTATTATCTATTTTGAGTTAACATTATTACCTCGCCAAGTATCAAAGTTCAATGTGGTGCAAAAACCGAAGGTATAGGTATTGCAATACCCTATTCATTTATACGCCAATGGGTAAAATTTTTGTCATAGCTACTACATCAATGCAAAAAAAGGACAGAATTTTCTCCAAAACAGTTAATATCTTTAAACATTTTGTTGGAAAAAAATTTTAGGACGAAAGCTGAAAACTACGGACTCTTTTCAATGAATATCAAAGAAAAAATATAAACGCATAATAAACACAGATAAATGTGCAAAAAGCAAATAAAATCACCAACCACCTCTTAATAAACTTTTACAATATTTTAAGTAACTAAAAAGAGGTGATACTAGTAGGCGGGACCAAATTTATATTGCGCCGGACTCATTACCACATTTTTGCCCACAAAACTTGTTGACCAAAAAAACGTTTTACCCCGCTTAGGAGTCGCATTTTCCGTCAAAACTAGAGCGAAAATAACCTAAAAAAAGTCTTCGCTGCCCAGGGGTAGCAATATGGCTTCAGACTCAGTGCCATCATTGACTCTTTATTAGTAGACTAGAAACAGACGCGCGCAGAAAAAGCGAAGAGCATTGAAGAAAAAAGTTTGCTCTTGATGCGAAGTTTTTTGCGGTCGGGCGTATTCGACTGACTTGATTGGACATATTCGTAAAACGAGTGAACCGTGAAGAAAAAAGTCACGCTGATTGGACGAATAGGCATATTTTAGAACAAATAAACCATGAAAATTTTTTCTCGAAAAGGTTTGAAATTTTTTGAAATTATTTTTTCCGTAACCGTGAACTATTCTATTAATACTATATCCCCGCTGTAGTAACGTCCAGACCAAGTTTTGTTTGTATCGATTCGGAACATAGCTGTCCTATCTTGTGTAAATGCTTAAGTTGGTATTTTTTCAAAATATTGATGTTTCAATGCAATCCAAATTTTTTGTGATTGGGACATCCAAGAAGGCTAATTTGTTGTTCTCTTGATTTTCTTTTGTAAACCTGATTTTTTGGTGTATTGAGTTGAAAGCACTAAAAACATGATCGATGTGGTTGGGGTCATCAGAGATCAGAAATAAATCATCTACGTAACGGTGTACTGTAAACTGATGATTGGATTTAGTAGTCGCAGTCTCTACCACCCAATGCATGAAAATGTAGGCCATTGCAGGGGCTAATGGCCAGTGGTGTAAAGTAACGAAATACTTTTACTAGAGTAGATTACTCAAGTAGTTTTTTCCAGTAACGAGTACTTTTTGAGTAGTTTTATTGTGGCTACTTTTACTTGATTACTTTTAGAGTGAAATAACGCTACTTCAGTAGTATTTTGATTCGGAAAAGTAGAAAGTACTACAATTTTAAATTTGAACAACAAATTCGTCAGAATGGTTGGCTTTTCCACCAGCAATTGTTCAATTTAGTTAAGTTATTTGTCGTTTGCTCCTTTTTCGGCTGGCAACTCTTGCGTCACAGATCAGACCATAGACTCTGTCAGACCATCACTCACGCGACTGCATCAATGCCTTTTTTCTACGTGTGCGCG
The DNA here is from genome assembly GCA_963965965.1 of Trididemnum nubilum. Classification (NCBI taxonomy): domain Eukaryota; kingdom Metazoa; phylum Chordata; class Ascidiacea; order Aplousobranchia; family Didemnidae; genus Trididemnum; species Trididemnum nubilum. The sequence continues at coordinate 5,097,403 of OZ014482.1, forward strand.
TACGTATCAGATCCGGTCTGGCGAAAAGCAGTTCAATGTTCAAGACAGTTTTAGTTTCACGTTCGTTGTTTGGTGTCTGCTCTTCACCGCATATACTGACATAGATGTTTTCTCTATTAAAAGTAACTCATGAAAGAAGCAATTAGACAAATCAATTTTGCCAAAAATGCGTCCTATATAACTAATTCTATTGCTAATTCTACAGAGATCAAAAATCACACATCATATATGCCATAGCCTAAACGTTATTGTATGGTACTCTGATATATTGTGCAATGTAATTACAAAGTGTGTTCAATATGAAGATCAATTTCGTCCAAGTAGAGACCCTGACTATCTAAATGGGCTATCTACTATGATTTTGTGTGATTTAGAGACGTAATGTTCGTTAGGCTTCTGCCTACCCTCGCATGTGAAATAAATAAAATTCAAAAAATCCACAATAATTTTGATTAATTAATCCACAAAAGGTTATCGCGGAATACACTGAAATAGCTATGATGCGAACTTTTGGCCCACCCTGTAGATGCAGTAGATTATTATAAACTGATAAGACACGTCTAGAGTGTTTTTAAATTTTAGCATAATTTAATAGTGACAATGAGTATTTGAGCAAAGATTTTGTAAAACGATTCCATATCAATTCTGTGCGCCATGATTTTCAAGTCTCAAAATTTTGCTATTGTTGTTCTTTTTGATTAATTGTCTTGGATATAATAACAAAAAGCTTGCAAAAATTAATAATTCATGATTTCTTGAGAGAATGAGGGGTAAGAAGACCGAGCGCTATGTGGCAGTGATTTGAAGGTATCGACCAGTTGTCTGTCATACTTGTCGATTGGATATTTTGTTTATTTTGCTTGAATACTTTTAGAAATACTTTTACTTGAGTAGTTTTAAACCGGCTACTTTCTATTTTTACTTAAGTACTTTATTTGGTCAGTACTTTGTACTTAACTTCAAGTAGTTTTTTCGTCAGTAACGACACTTTTATTTGATTGCAATTTTCGAGTACTTATTACACCACTGCTAATGGTGACTCCATTGCCATGCCGTCAATTTGGTGATAAAATTTTCCATCGAGTTGCATTGTTGTTGTTTTGCATGTCCAGTTTAATAGTTTTCTAAATTGTTTTTTATTCATGCTCTAAAATCTTGTCGATTTGTCGGGAAAAATTTTTTGGAAAATAATTTGTGTAGTAAAATCAAACGGAATATTAATAAAAAGACTTTTTCGTCAAAACTTGCAAGTATTTTTGTAATCAAATTAACCATGTTAGAAAATTTTTCTTGTAAGTCAAATGTGTCTTTTATTTTGGAATCGTGCTCGCGCAGAGACATCAAAAGTTTGCTGAGCCAAACAGCACTTTGGTATTTAAAAATTTCGGTAGATGCCAGGATCGGTCGCGAAGGTATTCCGTCCTAGTGGAGTTTTGAGAGTCCATAAGGCATTGGGGTAGATGCAGCTGCAGGTCTGATTAAATGATATATTTCATCATCTAATTGCTTGCTTGCTTTAAGTCTGTATAAAAACTCTTGAAATTTTGAAAGTTTGCTAATATCATCATCATATTTTACTATTTTCAAAATCGTTTGATCTGGTAAAATCGATTCCCTCCTCGAGAAAAATGGATTTCCCTTAAACTACATAAACCGGCAAATCCAACACTTTCTTGCCAAAAAGCAGTCGAAAAAACCCAAAACATACAAGAAGGACGACACAAAACGGATTTTTATGAAATCTCCCTACATAATAGAAATGAACGGCAATATACCAAAAGAAATTAATGGTTTTTTTTTTTTAATTGGTCTTTAAAGTTACATTTATTTTAATCAAGAAAACGTTCAATTAAAAGCGTCTTCTTACTTTCAAAGAGCGCCAAAATAAGTTACATCGTGCTAGTGTGGTTTGTTACATCGTGCTAGCGTGTCACATGCAGCTGCAAAAGCACGTGTATCGGTCAGACTCTCAGGAATCTAGTTACTCGGTTAAAAAATCACGACCAACTTCGCCAAATAGACAAGATACCGATGTATCCAAACATTTGACAGATAATCCCGATCATAAAATTGATTTTGACGAAACAGAAATAATAGCCCAAACCAATCACTAGCGAGAATTATTGATCACAGAAACATTACTAATTCAAAAACACAATCCCTACTTAAAAGTTGACAGGACCTCTGTGCCATGGTATTTGTTTAACAAATGAGTAACATGAATAATTCTCTCCCTTGCTGCTGCTTCTTTTTGATGCTTTAAATGCATGTGCTGTGTGTTTTTTGCCATTCAATATTTTTGACAATGTGAGAAGTAGTTTCACAAAACGCCAAGATATGTTTCCAGTTTTTTTGGCTTGGTGTTTTATATTAAAGAAACCCGCTTAGTTTTAAAACATTTCTGTACTCACTCATACCATGGGATCCGTGCTCAGACGTAATACAGTAATCAAAACAATATTGGTGAGCACTGAACTGTGTCAAAGAGGCAGCATAATGAAAGCTATAACTTTATACGTAATGATAATTAAATCACGGACAAAATCCAAGTTTTTTATCGTTTAACGCCATTAGAAATAGTGATATAGACTATTGTCATTCTGGCTGAATTTTTCATTCAAAGTAATTTGTAACGACATATTACTGATCACTTTTTCGGAGAAGTAACGAATACGATAATTTTATGACTTTTTTACAGTAACTTTTGGTGACGAAGTGCCATTACTTTTATACAGTAAAATGCCCACCATTTTAATAGGTAATTAAAATAAAACAATGCACTTTGCCTTTTGATCAAGAAAACTCTTAAACATTTATCGAAAAGCTCCCTCGCACATTTAAAGTTAATCTGCAATTTTGGTTTAAGATGCAAGCTTTAGCAACTATAAAAAAAATTATGAAGGCGGCAAATTGTCAAATATTAGCGTGGTTAGTATAGATTAAGATAACAACATTTTCAGACATTGCTGCAATATCGCAAATACGCAAAACAATGCCTGATAATGATATTGTCGGACATTATGTTGCGTAAGATAATAATACTGTCAGACATTGCAAAGCAGTAGAAATTTTGTTTTTATCTGATATGTTATGGTGCTCGGCCCGTATTCGTATTAATTTACTGTACATATAATTACGCTAGTTATTATTTTTTTAAATCATTGCATATAGGAGGATGAGGCGAGACCTCAGCCAAAGACTTGAAGATGCCTTGGGACCTCAAAAAGATGATGATGTTGATATTCCCAAAGTGTTGCAATGTTTCGTTTGGTCAAACACTCTTTCAAATTTATGATCAAAACTCTTGACATCAAAAACGTTTGCGGCATGATCACTTTGATTTAAGCAATTTTTGGTTCGGAGCGAAAAAGCTAACGCTCATTCACAATTTGAATGGTCAATGCAGAATACGTCATTTTTCAAAACCAAAAACTTGGAAATGACGTCACCAACAATGACGTCATCAATTTCAAAGTAAATTTGTTTATACCTGTACTTGAAAGTTAATTGCTGTTCAAAATTTGACTCTTTCACAACTTTTGGATTGGCTGTTGGACAGTAAAGGCTCTTTGACACTAGATAACAGACTTTAAAGACCGAAAAAGGGAAAAGCCCCATGTCCAAAACATCGGAATTTTTTTTGTTGCCTCAGGACATGGTCCTGAGTCATCGTGCCAAATTTCAGCTTATTATAAATTTTTTTCGGGTTTCGATGTATTTTGTCGTATTTCTACCGGACTACGAATGCACAAATTCTTTTTGACGGCAAAGAATAGGCTGTAAGGAATTGATGTAGGTTACTTCCAGAACTGATAAATGAAACGAAGATTTTGCTGTAGCCAAAATGGAAAAAAGAGCATCGTTAAAATGTTTGGCACATTCTTCATTCTTTAGTAAACAGGGATTGCAACTAGCAATCGCATCGCATTCTAAATCGCATCGAAATGTTTTTTCCAAAAATATCGCATATACAAATTGCATCAAAACGCGGAAAAAAAATCGACTCCATTATCGCATATCAAAATTAAGCAGAAAAAATCTGCAATTTTTTAAATTTTATTTAAATCTTTTTCACCCAAGAGGTTTACTTCTCGCGATTTGCTAATAACAACGTATTGTTTACCGATGTAACCAATCACTGCCGCTGATGAGCAACAGAGTTTATTAAAGGCGGTGAATCATCCAGCCAATTCCAGTGGTTTACAATAGCTAAAATTGAACTCTAATTTTTGATATTTTTTGTTTTAATTTTGGGACTGCGGTTGCAAAGATATTTAACAAATACAAAAAGATGTCCCCCCGAAAAAAGTTTTTGGAAACTCTGAGTTTTGATCTTCCCGCCAAAACCACAGTAGGCCTAATGGTTTAGAGAATTGTGGTAGGCCTAGTAGTTTAGAGATAGTTTATTTTAAAATAGTTTAGGCCTAATTAGGCCTAACTATCTCTAAACTATTAGGCCTAATAGTTTAATAAGATTACATTAGGCCTAATAGTTTAGAGAACTGTGGTTTTGGCGGGAAGATCAAAACTCAGAGTTTCCAAAAACTTTTTTCGGGGGGACATCTTTTTGTATTTGTTAAATATCTTTGCAAACGCAGCCCCAAAATCAAAACAAAAAATATCAAAAATTATAGTTCAATTTTAGCTATTGTAAACCACCGGAATTTGCTGGATGATTCACCGCCTTTAAGCAATGATGTTACGGTGCTTGCAGTGGCGGATTTAGGGGGGGGGGGATGGGGGGGATGCATCCCCCCCCACCAGCCTAAACATAACGTGCATATGAATGACAACTAACATTTAAAAAAGCAAATAGTGAATAGTCGTTAGCCCGTGTGATTGTGATATAATTTCAAAAGCCAAGGGGAGGGGGGATTGCAAGGATATAGTATTTGTGCAGCGAAGTTTTTACCAAACAGAAATTAGTCTTTTACAGGTCCGATTGATTTGAAAGAGCCAAATCAGCAAAACTCGCAACGTGCACTATTCAGCGATAAAGGCATAGGAGCACAACCAGTGGCGGAGTTATGGGGGCGGATGGGGGATACATCTCCCACAAGCGTAAACACAGTGGTGTAAAAAGTACTCGAAAATGGTACTCAAGTAAAGGTTTCGTTACTGACAAAAAAACTACTTGAAGTAATGTACAAAGTACTGATCAAAAAAAGTACTTGAGTAAAAGTAAAAAAGTAGTCATTTTAAAACTACTCAAGTAGAAGTATTTTTGAAAGTATTCACGCTAAATAAACAAACAATTCAATTGACCTATGACAACTGGTCGACTACCTTCACATCAGTGCCACATACGCTTGATTTTCTAACCTCTCACTATCTTAAGAAGTCATGAAATATTAGTTGAGCAGGTTTTTTGTTACTATATTCAAGGAATCAATTCTTAAAATATTTGCTCAAATACTCATTCACTGCCATTGTTAAATTTATATGCTAAAAAGTAAAGGTCAAATTATTAAATTTATATGCTAAAAACCCTTGCCCTCGAAGCCTCAAGTCCTCAAAAAATGTCCTGTCCTTGGCTCGAGGATAACAGTGTTTTTTGAATCGTTAAAATTTTGTAGTTTGCCAGAAAAAAATTTTGAAGACCTTTTTTTCTGGAGATTGCCTTAATTTGGACCGTAAAACCGACTCAATCTGCGTGAAAACTGATCAAAATTTGGGATAAGATCGTTAGATACTGTTTCCAGCCTCTAAATTAGCCCCCCCCATTGCAAATTCCTGGCTATGCGCCTGCCAGGATCTCATATCTCCACTTATCAATAAATTTCTGCAATTGCCTAATCCTCCAGTCCTAAAGAACAGCAAAACGCGAGTGGACCTTTCATCTTAATTACGAACAGCTCGATTGTAAATGCACCCTAACCTACTAGGAACTCTACTCATGACTACAGGAAAACTGTAGATTCGTTTGCATTTTATTGGTGTTAAAATGGTTGGGTTAACTTATGGTGTTGCAGGCTGACTATTCGGTAGAGATTTGGTTCCTAGTCCTGATTAAGAAGTCGATGTAAGCAAACACAAATCTTATCCAACTGTTTTATCGCTTGTGTCACGTCCAACAGCTTATCGGTACCTGATTAGAAAAAAATGCAATCGTTTTCAAAAGCACATGACCGCAGTCAAGCATGGAATATAGAGAAAGAAAGGACCAAGGGAAAATAGCCTGACTGCGCGTTTACGAATGATTGATTGCAAATGCCCTCAGTCAAAGTGCAGTCAACACTGCGGCTCAAAGTTTAAAACTACTTTGTACTTTTATCAAATAAGAAGTACTTAAGTAGCGTTACTTCAGACTAAAAGTACTTAAGTAAAAGTAGTTAAAAAAAACTACTCAAAAACGTACTCGTTACCGAAAAAAACTACTTAAGTAATCTACTTAAGTACAAGTATTTCGTTACTTTACACCACTGCGTAAACATAACGTGAATATGAATGTTTAACTTATTTGAAAAAAAGCAATCAGTGAATTTTCGATAGGCCGTGTGACTTTGATATAATTTCTAAAGCCCTGTGAGGAGAGGGATCGAAAAATGTAATTTTTACAGCGAAGTTTTTACAAAACAGAAATTAGTCTTTTACGGGTCCGATTGATTTGAAAGCGCCGAATTAGCAAAATTTACAACTTGCACTTTTCAGCGATTAAGCCTAGACAATGCAAATCATTTCTTAAGTGGCATATTAGGCTTATAAAAAGTGAGCATTAAGCGAGTTCAAGAACATAACAACATTAATCCTAAGCAGTGGTGTAGCCAGGGGGGCGGGTGGGGGGGCTATAGCCCCTCCATTGGCCTGTCAACCAAAATGCAAAATAAAAAATATCACGTTTTTAGCACTTTTGAGAGTGTTTTTCGCACTGAAATAGACCAAAACGTGATTTAAAGCATTTTTTGAAACATATGCTTAAGGGGGCTAATTTGTCAAAAATAAAACACACAAATCAAAAAAAAATTTTTAAATGATCAAAAATAAGCAATAAAATTTGATCGCTAGTGTAAATAACTTGAACACAGGTTTCATCAACAAATACATAATAGGCCTAAACTCAGAAATGGGGTGGAGAGGCTATTCAGTATTGGTTAATTACCAATCACTTGTCTCAATTCTCTTTCCATTAGCCCCTCTCCAATTATTTTTCTCTATAAATATACAGATGAAACAAATTACTTCGTGTCAGTGCCGTCGCTACGGGGGGGCCAAGGGGGCCGTGCCCCCCCCCCTAACGACTGCTTGTGTCCCCCCCATTTAGGTGTATTCAAATTACTGTCTATGGAACACCACGTAACTGCAAGACAATAGCAATGATGGTTAAAAGGAGTAATTACATTCAAACATGATTCTCCTTCGAAGTTTTCTTGATTCGTTGCAGAATTGCTGGCAACCAACAGCTGTACATAAATCTGACGTTATAATTCATCTTATAAACATACCTTCACGGATGTGTCGCGGAAGAGAGAAGTAAGCCTGCAGAATCGTTGACGGTACTTCGTTAGTGATCATGACAAAAAACAATAGCCTACGTGAAAACATTTTTTTCAAAGACCAGCTGTTTTGATTTTTAAAGTACTTTCAAGATTTGGAGGTCGCGGTCTGTGGCGCAACCAGGGTGAAGGGGCTTAAGCTCGCTAAGCCAAGTCACGTAGAAATTTAATCTCAAAATATGAGCGTTTAAACGTATTTTAGACTTGATCTGAAGTAAGGAGGAGTTAAAGGGGTGAAGAAATCTAATTCTTCTTTGAAATAAATTCTGAATTTTAGCAATGTAGTGATTCGTATGGCTTTTAAAACGTGCCAACTGCGATTAAAATGACGTAAAAATCGCTTCTTTTTTTGCGGCAAAATCACAAAAATCGCCCACCGGCTGGGGGCTGCGCCCTCAGGCTCCCGTCCATAGTTACTTTATATTTAATGACTATGTCCCCGTTTGTGACACGTTTGAGTTGCATCAGTTTGTTTAGCACGAAGCCTAAATCAGACAATTTTCATGCAAAAAATTTACTTTTTGTTCACCCCTCGTAGCAAAATTCTGGTTGCGTGTCTGGTAGCATTCACTGCTGTAGATAGATTTTTCAGGCGGTTGTGGGCTGCAGACGAAACAAGCTGAAAAACGCTGCCGGCCTGATAGGTCTCTTTTTTTTCAGACATGAATACAGAATTGTTAAAGTTGTGCATATTGGTAGCCGTACAAGATTTGAAGATCAGTTTTTATATGCAAAGGTTCAGTTAATTTTAGTGCCCCCCCCCCCCCCACTTTCATCTAGTGCCCCCTCACTACCTTTGCTCTGGCGACGGCACTGCTCCGTGTGAGTTTTATTAAACTATAAGATTTCATGCTAATGATTTACCAGCATCCAAATAAGAGAACTAAAATTTTACCATTAACCACCTCTCACATAGGTCATTTATGCAACCAGTTGAATCATGTTTGCACTGCCAACTTTTATGCCGCATTTTAAAAGCATTATTTTATCAAACTAGCTCTAACAAAAGTTGTCGCCAAATGCAAGTTTGCGGCTACTCCAATGCCCAATAAGGTTGGCGAAGCATAAATCCATTCTGGAAACCTAACCTAATATCTGAAGCGAAAGCACACTGAGCATTACAAAACGCTCGTCTTGTAAAAAAAAGTGCCAGTCTTCATCACCTGCAGCTACTGGCTCTACTCTGGATGCATTTGTAACTGTCAGCAGATCGGCAGAAAAGTACAACGCGAATTTACAGTTGACCTTACGGAATTTAGGAAAGCGGCTGTAGAAGCGGTTACAGTAAACGGCTTGCCGTTTTCCGTATTCGAAGCTTCCGGAATCAGAAATATGTTACAGCCACTAATCAACAAGACTCATGTTTGCCTCAACCCTCAATCGTTGTGCTGTAAGAAGCATGATAATCAGCCAGGCTGCAGACAACAGAAACTCGCTAGCAGCGCTGCTCTCAAATTGGTTTCCATAAAATTTGATACTGCTCCTCGGACTTTTGGGAATTAATAAGCAGTATATTGAATCTAACAATTTCGAATTAAAGACGCTTGCAGTACAAGAGATGACAATTTGCCACACTGCAAGAGATTCGAAGGAGTTCATACTAAAGGCAAGTAAACAAGTTGTTCATAGCTATGCTAAGGTATACTACGAGCTACAAACTGTAATTTAAAGTGCTCTCAGTTTTAGCTTTATAATAACTTTTTCTACCTTTCTCGTATAGGCAGGGGGGTATTTAAGGAGGGGCCATGGCTCCCCCTTTGAGTCGCCAGTATAGTATAATTTGCATAGAATAGTATGCAAAATGGCGGCATGCCCCCCTTTGTAAGTTGGGCAGAAAGTTTGAGCACAAAACCGGACAAACCTGAGTGAAGTTCTTTTTTTTTTGTCGTAACCTTATTTTGGGCCAAAAACCGAACTAAATCTGAGAGAGAATTTTTTCTTTTGGTCTTTATTATTTTCAAATTTCTTGCCCCCCCTCCTTTCGAAAATCGTGCGTACGCTAGTACGTATAGGGCATCATTTAATCAGTAGTGGTCTTAGGAATGTGCCAAGTGTGCAAATGCACAGGGGCCCCCCCACTTCTGGGGGGCCCCCCACTTGACCTATCGCACGCAGAAAAATTTGATTATGAAAAACTATAGCAAAGTATAATAAAAAGTTTATGCATTTGTTTTAAGTGTCATTACATATGTACCCCCTCCCTCAAGATGCACTTGTTCCAAGTGTTGTTACACATATCCCCCTTTCCAAGACAATATTACTTTTAACTTTTAAGTCAGATTTAGTAAACAGATAATAAAAATTTACTGGTAAAGTCAACTTACTACTCTTTTTTTTTTGCTTGCTAGTGTTAGGCTACTGAGGTCATATGCGTAACCAGGGGGGCCCAGGGGCCCCCCCAATTGAAATGCTACCCATGATAAAAATGTCACAAAAAAGACTGTTGTTTCTTCAGCTTCAGTTTCTTTTAGCATCTTTGCATTCAACAGTACACCCGTACAGCAGTAATTACCAATTGCATTGAGCCAGGGGGCCCTGGCCCTCTCAATTTAATTTTTGCCAACCAATTTAAATCGGCCCCCTGCGATAATAATTAAAAGAGCCCCCAACAACAATATTGATCCAGAGGCCACGGCCCCTTAATTTAATTTTTGCCAACCAATTTAAATCGGCCCCCTGCGATAATAATTAAAAGGGCCCCCAACAACAATATTGATCCAGAGGCCACGGCCCCTTAATTTAATTTTTGCCAACCAATTTTAAGGGGCCCCCTACAAGAATATTTATATGGGCCCCCAACAATAATACTGTTTCAGGGGGCCATGGCTCCTTCAATTTAATGTTGCCAACCAATTTAAACGTATAACCCGAGTGAAATTAAGCGTTTCTATCCCAAAAGTTGCTAACTGAGGTTCTCATCTAACCTTTTTATGAATGTAATGCAATAACCATGGATCGATTTAATACATGGCACAGTGCCAGGAGCCCCGCACTCAGATAAGACTTTTTTGGTCTTCACCTGTATTTGGCACGAAAATATTGCAAAAATCTCAAAGTGCCTGGGGTTCAACTCAATGTAAATTCGACTCGGGCAATAACATGGTTTGTAGGCATAACTATCTATTGTACATTTTTCAATTACAATTCACCTTCACCTCGCCAGTTTTTATGCAACAAAATACTTTTGAAAAAAATAAGCTGCAGTAAGGGGAATGCTCATTGAACAAATTTTTGAATTGAGAGAGCTTGGGCACCTGGCCGTATATGTACTCCTATAACTGGTTGTTTTCTAGACAAAACAATAATCTATAACGAAAATAATCGACTGAATTGTTATTTACTGCTAAAATATTGCAGGAGGGAATGTACTTTACTTCCCCCTACCTGGGCGAAATCACTAATAAAATTTAGCCACAAAATGCAAGATTTTAAACGTGTTTTGGACTTAAATTGCAAGCAAAAGGAGGACTAAACAACTTAGTTTTTTTAATTGGCTTTCAAATTTTAAAAATCTAGTACTTTCAAATGGCTCTGAAAATGTGCAAAATGTGATCCAATGGTATTAAAACTACTTTTTTTCCAAAAAATTACGAAAAATCGTCCAGCGGCAGACCCCCATAACCTCGGGCGGCTGGAGGCTCCGCCCCCAGACCCCCGTCTGTGATACATTTGAATTACAGTACACTTCTTTACTTAAGCACGTCTCCCAATTTACACATTTTCGCATTTTAACTAGGCTATTGGTTTAAGCTCTCTCTTTGAACGAGTTCCTAGTTACATGCCTACACAAGGCCACGACATCTGATCTTCCATTCTACGATATCTTTGCCCCACCAAAAAATTCCTTTTTCGAAGTTTCTGATGACGTTATTGCATGTGATTTGTGGTTTTGGCCCCCCCCCCCCCCCCAATCAAAAATCCTGGCTAGGCCTATGACTCAGGTAGTCGTTTTTCCACTTGTCTTGTTTTTTTCAACTGCTTTCTGCAACTGGCAGTAATAGGTTTTTGACTAACGTATACAGTATATCATATGCTAAGCAGTATAAAGCATTCAAACATTATTGCTAAGTACTCAAACATATTCTGTAATAACACAAGCATACTGAAAGCAATTGCTGAAAGTTTACGTTAATTTACTGCAATTAATTGAGTTGATAATCTAAATGAGAGGAACTTATGAACAAACATTTGATTTAATTAGGGCTGCAATTGCATTGGTCTTCTGGTCTTGTTATTTATGAAATGCATTGTTGCGCTTAATTGCAAGTGCAGATAAAACATGTTAAAGTAGTGTGTAAAGAAAAGGGCCCCCCCATTTAATTTGCACAGGGGCCCCCCCCTTTCCTAAGGCCACCACTGCATTTAATTAATTATTATAGGCTGTATTAAGGGTAATAAGCCTGCTGCAATACAGCCATCTTCAACTTGAAATTTACTGGGTTTCATATTCACAAACGTGTAAGTCTATTTCGTAAAATACTATGCTGATAATATTTTCGTATTTTTATCTATTTTCTTGATTCTGACAAAATACGACTTGTCTTTACTTAGATTTACCCCAAAACGACTGACGATGCGGCTAACATGTTGTCATGTGGGGGCTTGTTGAGAGTAGAACATGAAGAAGCTTTTGTTCAACTGGAAGAATCAGATGACCATCATAAAGCAGAAGAAGACAATTTGGATGAATCGGAGGAAACAGATGAGGACTACAATATCGATTTTTTTAGTACTGTGGAAGATGCTGTAAAGGAATTGCATTCGTTTTCAGTTCAACGTTGTCGTTCTCATTCTCTGTCTCTCGCCATTTCTGATCCTACCACAGTCCTGGATGGTGCTAGACGAGTAGTCAAAAAACTTCCTAACTGCTAATGTGAATAAATTGTTGGTGCAGAAAGGTTTACCAAAAACAATCGTGGACGTGACAACCAGGTGGGGCTCAACAGTTAAGATGCTGGATCGACTTTTGAATTTGAAGTCTGCATGCATTGATCTTGCTGATATCATTCCTCAGCAGCAGCTTTCTTCCGGTGTTTGGGATGCAATAGAGGAACTTCACTTATGCATGCTACAGCACAAATGGCAACTGCTCGTCTTCAATCACCGAAATTTATCGCGAGTGACCTACTTGCGGAGTTTGAAGTTCCTATTAAGTTTGCTGGTTGTTGGCTTTTTCCTCTTGTTTATAATGCAGAAGTTTGCATTTAATTTTTGCCTTTATACAGTTTTAGTGAACATTAGCATTTGCAACAATTAAGATTAAAGTTTTTGCTGTTAGACTCAGCACGCATAGCTCTTGAAAAGTTACTGTATAGGCTACTCTGTACTTTGGAGAATAAAAGTACCGGTATACTTTTTTTCTTGTTATACTGAAAGTAAAGTACTGCTCACTTTCCCACGATGTTGCTGCTTTTCAGGACGCGGCCTCTCGACAAACACCACTTTTCAAGCGTTGGGTTGAGAAACTAAAATCCAGAAAAGAATAGTTACTTGCCTGCGATGCTTTTTTTGAGCGCTGTATACGTTGACTTGCGATACCAGTGTCTGCTGTCTGATGAAATAAAGTAGGTTGCCCAGGACCATCTGATTGCCACTTGAAAGCGGATGAATGTCATGCAAACCGATGACGATGTTTTGCTGGTGTCCGAGCCCCAATAAATGACTCCTCCATGGATGATTTCGAAGCGTTACTACAGTCCAAAGATGCAAGACGAGGCGCCGACAGCTCTTACTAATGCTATCTGAATCACATATTTTAAAGGTGAGCTAAGCGCTGCTGAATTGCAAGAAATCTAGCGACTTTTGCTTTCAATGTGATTGGCCAATAATTTGTCACATTATACGTTAGAGCAGGGGCGTATTCTCCATGCATGCAAGGCATGCATTGCATGCCTAGTCATTTAGCCAAAAAAGAAAATAATAATTTGAACAAGTACATGTAAAAATTTAAAACAAAATCAAAGTAAGTTGCCACAGTTACAGGAATTCACTTTCAAGTCGAAGTAGCAATAAATAGTCTTGCTTAATTCAATGATTTCAGTTTTAGCCCGTTTTCAGCATATTGCTAAATTACAAAAAATAATGGCAACACGCATGCAATTTTCAAATTGCATTTAACAGCTTAAAAGATCGCTGTGTTTCGATACGATTACGAACAAAATTAAATAGGTTTGAAAGCTTTGATTGGCGCATTGTTTGCTGCAAAAGTTCTTTTATCCGTCTAGTTTCTTGTTTTCGTAAAATATAGTCTCTATTTTGATTTTAGATTTGTTACAGTAAATTAGCTTAAGACAGGCCACAAACAATGCGCCAAAGCATGCAATTTTAAATATTGCATGCGTGTAGCCATTTATTTTGCGTGATTTAGCAATATGAAAAAAAACGAATAACTAAGCGGCAAAACCAAGTCGTGATAGCCGGTAGATATTGGCTTTAAGTAATGTAAGTCAGAGTGAGTTTTTGATACGGTACTGTTCGCACTATTTAGGCTAAATGTTGAGCTATAAAAGTGAAAGCAAGATATGAAATCAATTTTAACGAAGAGTTACCAGTAGTTGGTTGAGTTAGTATTTAGTTAGCCTAAGCTAAAGCTAGTCGTAGAATTTGCACTTGGTTTGCAAAAAAGTTTTTAGAACTATCAATAAACTACCGTTTGGTAGTTTTGCTACTTTGCTTGTGCTTTACTGGTTCTTAAATACACTAAACAAGGCCAGGCCTATCCATTTATTCATTGGACTAGCCTTGAGCCCACTAGCTGCTTAATATTGTATAGCATCGCTGGCTGTTGCCAGTAGGCTACGATATATTGTAATGACATGAGGAAGAGGCTTTGAAAGTAGGCTGTGTATTTGCTATTCAGCAAGTTGGCTTAGCTTAGTTCTGCAATTAATGTTTTTGCTTCAATGTTATTAAACCTACTTTACTGTTAGTGTTAGCCTAGTATGGTACCGGTAACCGGCTACTGGCACATATAAAACTGCTAGACCTGTCACTGTAGTAACACAAGGAAGACTTGCACTGGGACAGTAAATTTACAGTACACACCTATGTGTACTAGAGAGCAGGGCCACCGAGAGGGGGGGGGCAGGGGGGTATAATGACCCCGGGGTCTATGGACTTTGGGGGCCCATGGGCTTCAGGAAGGCTCGAAAGGGGCCCATCAAATGACATTTAGAAATAAGCATGTGAGACCTTCTTTTTGGAGATCACCTAATTTTGATCGAAAAAACTGTCAGAATTCCGGTAAAGAGCTTTCTTTTTTTGGAGATCACATCATAATTTGGACAAAACTGCGGCATTGTCTCCATCTGTTTTGGAGTTCACAAAACCTGAATTCCGTCATATTTGAGCTGGCCCCGGGCCCACGTTCGGCTCTCGGCGCCCCTGCTGGAGAGAGGAGGCCTAGTTGCAATTCCAGACATTTATTAGTGTTTAGTTGTTTTTTTATTTTACTGCTTGATAATTAATGACGTCATTAAAACTGATGACGTCATCATAACTGCATGCCTTTTCTGAAATGTCACGCTACGCCACTGCGTTAGAGTTTAATACGATTAGGTTCAATAATGTAATTTTAATTCTACTGTGCGTCAAGTCGTCAACTTTACTAATAACTGTAGTTAGTAAAATACTGTAACTTCTGTAATGCCTACGTGTGACCGGCATCAGCCAATATGTACCGCTTTTAACTTTAATCTTTTAAATTTAACTTAGATGTCATGCGCACTTTGTTAGCTGGCGCACAAGTTGCGGCTTCCTAGATCATCAACATTGAATGATTTATTTGCGTTCATGGATGAGGACATCACGAAGTTTGCCCGAATTGCACTGCTGTTACCTGCAAACCAGGTTTCCCTAGAAAGAGTGTTTTTAAGCTTAAAGCTTGTTTTGAACGACTTGAGAATACGTTTAGGTGATGACGTAGTGGATGCTATATTGATTCTTCATGCTAAAGGCAAGTTGGAATAAGTTTATACAATCATTAGGTGTAGGGCTGGTACCAGGTAGACTATATATGGCCTAGTCATTATTGCACTCAGTACTCATTTTTTGTAAGAATTGCTTTCGCACAGAGATGATTTGGCCGGGATTCAAAAATCTGAAAAAATAATAGTGAACAATCCTAATTGGTTAAATCAACCACACTCAAGCCAAGTTTTTTTTTTTATTCTGATTTTTTTACTTAATGAAAAAGTTTGAAAGAATGCATGTTTATTTTTTACAGTAGTCTACTTGTCCTGCTATGTTTCGTTTTTTGTTTTGTAGCTGCTTGCCAAATAAAAGCATTTCGCTTTTAAACTAGTGCTTACATTTTACGTCATATACCACTATTAAAAATTATGAAAAAAAAATCGAAAAATTGCAAAATATTGCATCGAAAAAACTTGAATTAAAGCAAAAAAATCGAATCCTCGGCCCCAGCTTGTAATCGCGTCGCACTTAGTCTACATAACAATTATCGCAAAACGTTTTCGATGCGATTGCCATCCCTGCTATAGTAAATGCTCTCCAATTGCAGAATCGCAGTAGACAGTAGGAGTAATAGCAATTTTGCATTCTCGACGCTTTTCATGCATCTCGGAATGTGCTGATTGATTTTTTCCTGCACTCTTTGGAAAGTTTGACTCTTTATACCGACAGTCACAGCGCCACACGTATTGATATACGACCTTGCTTTGTTGAAGGGAGGGTACAACATCTTCATGAATTGCTGGCAAAATTTTCTCGTTGTAAAAATAATGCCAGGTTCAACAACTTAGTAACATTGGTTGATACTGCAGTCTTGATCTGCTTTTTAAAATTCAAAAAAAATTGTCAATCCAAGGAAGCTTCAAGTAAACTGGACACTTTCGCGGTCCTTCTTTTGATTTACCGTTCAATCTAAAACAGCCTTTTTCAAGGTTACCCATTTCTCAAAGAGTGAAAATGATAGCTCCAACGCTATTAAAAGAAAATTTGAAATTCTGTATCTCTAACAAGCTTATAATTAACATTATACTTCCTAAGATAATTTGTACTTACATTGTGCTTTTGTCTGTTGCAGCAGAAGTAAAACGAAGCATAACAAACCTGAACCAAATACAAAATCAGTTAATAAAGAAATTAATATGGAACTGGCAAAAAAAACTTCAGAACTTAGCCTTTAAAGTATCTGTAAAATTTACATAGGTTGATTTCTTCAAATATTTCTCCCAAATTTGTTGTTGCTACATATCGCGTATTACGGTTATAATTATAAATTTACTCCATGTTTAGTTTTTAAATAATGCTTAATTTATATTTACTTGCAATCTTGAATCTCGCACTCATCTTGTTTCTACTTCTTTACAACAATAAATGCTGATTGTTAGTTACAGTAATTGCTTTACCAACCTAAATCTAATCAAATATTATTGAAGTTTGTTGTTTTTTGATCTGCTGACCGCGGTAAATTGTCGCTAACAGCCAAAGTCTACTGAGAATTGTGTCTTGCATCCAATTTTTAAGTTTGTGAGTTGGTTAGCTTGTAAGTAAACAATATAATTTGGCAGTTTTAACTTTGTTAGGGTTGGTAAGTGCATTTTGTGTGCCAACGTACGCTTTTTTGGGGGTTAGTTTGTAGGTCTATTTGTGACTCAATTTAATTGCGCAATATTTTTGCAGAGTTGATTTAGGCTGCTAGGTGTTAAAGTTTTTCCAAAATTATTCTACTTCAGTACGATTACTGATATTTTCTCACAGCTGTTTGGCTATCTGCCTTTTCCAACCAAAATATGTGATGACTAAATTTTTTAATTTTTGCTAATACACGGTACTGCCTGGTTACATCGAGTGAGGCGCTGAGTTACTGTTGTGGCCTTACAATGTGAAAACCTTGAACGCTGTGTACTTTTCCTTACAGAATATCATAAAAATTGAAACTGTGATTTAATTTTGAACAAAAACTGTAAAATGCGATAAACTCTGTGTCGTTATTACGCGTAAAAAAGTCAAGTCTTTGACATAATTCTCCCAAGTTTTTTTATAGCTACGTATCGCATATTTTAGTTAGTTTTCACGTAAGACCTACTTAATTTTGGTAAGTCTTTTGTGAATGTCTAATTGTATTTACTTGTTATCTTGATGCTTGCATTCATCTTGTTTCTTTTTCTTTACAAAATAAATACAGACTTTATACAGCAAAATTAAATTGTTGTTTTCTCAACCTTACAGCACACCTAAACAAATAAAATTTCGGTAAAGAAGTGTAAATTTTTTTCAACCTCAAAGCGCATATCAGTAGAAATTTTTTTCCCGATAGCATTTTATTTTTTATTTTACAGCTAAAGCACACTAGCCAAATTTTCATTAAGACCTGTGGTATCAATGGTAAAAACATTGGAATATGTCCTAGTTAAATTTTTGGATAACATTATCAAACCATATTTACCACAGACTCTCATGCTGAAATCACTTGATCACTTTGTAAAAGAATTAAAAGAATTTAATCTAAACAATCAAAATACTATGGTAAGCGTCGATGTGGTTTCCCTATTCCTGATTGTCCCCTTGGTCGAAACTATTGATATAATAATTAGTCGATTACATAATAAACGCAACAATAATTCTATTCCAATTTCCAAGGATAGCTTTAAGAAATTAATGCTTCTTGCAACACAAGGAATTTTCGTGCACAACAAACGGATTTATGAACAAATTGAAGGAATCATAAAGGGCAACCCGTTCGGACCAACAATGGCTAATTTCTTCATGGCTCATTCAGAAGAGAAAACTTTTATGGAAAAACCTAATGGACCACTTTTATCTAAGCTCCTCTATCTTCGATATATTGATGATGTATAGGCAATTTTCGATTGCAACCAAAAATGTGACAAGTTTCTTCCAATTTTGAACACACAGCATCAAAGCGTGAAATTTACAATTTGAAAAGCCATAGCACTGCCTTTTTTCGACGTGGAAATAAAATTTGACGAATTTGGTTTTAAAACTAGTGTCTAGCGCAAACCTACATACACGGATTGTTGTTAAATTTTTGATTAACTTGTCCAAAGGTTTGGAAATCTGGCCTAATTACTTGTTTATTAAAACGTGCCAAAATTATTATTTGCTCTGATTATGAATTGTTTAAAGATGAGATCAATAAACTAAGATGTATTTTTTTTTTTAATTATCCAAATTGTTTTTTTAATAAATGTTTGAGAAAATTTGAAAACAGCACCAAACCGCACACCCAAAATAAAGAAGTTGATGATACTTGGCTTGCCGTATTTTGGAAAACCATCGCGTAAATTTACATCCCAATTGTCTACCTTACTAAACCAAAGATTTAATGTTTGAATTTTTACTTTTTGACGCTTTGCTAAAAACTGGATCATACTTTAATCAGAAATCCAAAACTCGTGCTGCTTTAAAATTTAATGTGGTTTATAAATTTACATGTTCATGTGATGTGAATACAACGTATATTGGTATGTCAACGCTCCCCTTGGTGACTAGCGCCAGAGAACACTTGCAGCTCAACTCCAACACCGCCAAAACCACCATTAGCAAACATCTTTCTTCTTGCCAAAGTTGTTAAAATTGTAATTTGGATGTTAGTTCGTTTAAAGAAATTAGAAACTGTCACAATCAATTTGAAACCAAAATACAGGAGTTCTTATTGATAAAAAAGCTAACACCACGTTTGAATGTATAATTACACGCCAACGGTTGCTCTTATCTTTTAAATTATGATTTTTTTTTTTTTGGATATCTTTTGTCTATATTGTAACATACACAGTGTTGTTATTGTCCAGTGTTGTTTGATTTTTCTCTTTTTTTCTCACTTGATTTTACAACGAAGAAAGTGGAACGTACGTCAAAATACCAAATGTATGAAGTTATAATGGTTGTTATTCTGAAACATTTGTGTTTTGCAGATACTATTTTAATAATGTTTCATTTCTAAATTTTAAAGTTACTGTGAATTGCTTTTTAATTTGCTGAAAAAGGGCCATTTAGAAAATGCTCCGAAAACGCTTCGAATGAAATAAAATGCTATCAAGAATAAAAATTCTGCTGATATGCGCTTTGTGACCTAAACAAATATTATTGAAACTTGCTATTTCTTGATTTGCTTGCTGGCCACGATAAATTGTCACAAACATTGCCTGCAAACGTTACAAAAAAATTGGATTTTCGTGTTTTTTTTTTGTACTTGAATTTTATGAGTTGATCAGTTTGTACGTTCACGAAAGCTGGCAATACTTCAGTCTTTTAATAGGCTTTTACCTGAATTAGCGTAGATCTACAGTATCTTTGGTTAAATCATATAGACTCTTTATTAGTAGACTAGAAACTGACAGTTTTGTCTCTTTTCTTCACGATTTATTGGTTTTAAAATATGCCGAATTGTCTAATCAGACTGACTTTTTTCTTTGCGGTACTCTCTTCTTACGAATATGTCCAATCAAATTAGTCGAATACGCATTACCACAAAAAACCTTCGCAACAGGAGAAAACTTTTTTTCTTCAATGCTCTTCTCTTTTTCTCTGCGCGTCTGTTTCTAGTCAACTAAATAAAGAGTCCATAGTTAAACCTTGTTTGCAGCCTATTTTTGCAGACTTAGGTTTAATGGGCAAGGTGTTACAAATTTCTTCAAAATGATTCCACTTCAGTGCGTTTGCTAATATTTCCTCACTATTGTTTAGTTGTTAGCCTTTTCAAACCATAATATGTGATTGAACAAATTTTCTAATTGTTGCTGACATCCACTGCCTGTTACATTACGCGAGGCGTTGTGCTGCTGCTGAAGCCTCATAGTGTGGAAACCATCGATGTTGTGTACTTTGCCTGCAGTTTAAGTTGTGCTTCAAAATTTAAAACAAAAAACAAAAAAAGTTGAAGTTGTGTTTCAAAACTAAAAAATACAAAGTGCGATAAACTGTACCGCAATTATGCATAAAAAAGTAATTAAACTTTAAATCTTCTATATAATACAGTAATTACTTTAAAAATTGACAATGATTTACCTACTTCCTGAAAATTGTTATTTTAAAAAACCAAACGTGACACTATTTATTTGCATCATTTTTGTATATATTTTTAAGGATTTTGGGATAAGATTTGATTAAGGGCTATATATAAATTGGTAAGGGAAATAAATCTCCAACTTACGAAAATCTGTCCGTTTTGCGGAATCCAGCACCAAGCTACACCCAAAGATAATTCTTATGTATGACATGAAAACGCGATTTTTAATTAAAATTTAGAATAATTTTTCATACATCGATTTTTGCGTAAAAATTCCAATAAAAAATTTTTTTAAAACAGCAAAAGTAGCCCTAAATTTTTCGAGTAAAATGGGATTTGAGCTAGATTATTAAGTTCATCTAACAAATCAAAAATAAAAGTAAGCATCAAAATAAAACACTAAAAGCATTTTTGCATGGTAACTTATTCAAACAAAATGCGGCAAAAACTGAAAGATGTTTTTTGTTGTAATATTGATTACTTTTGGGTGGTGATAATACTAAAAAATGTTATGATTTTTGCTTCTGTCGCAAAAAATGTTTCATAAAACTTCATCATTTGTTTTGTGAAATATTCATTTTTGTCAATAAAAACTTATGCTAACAAATGCAGTTCTACTTTGTCTGTAAACTGCTTTCAAATACTTTCAAAGCCGCAAATCAGCACTTAAATAGGCCAGAAAGGGACTATCACTTTTTTTCCATTGAAATTCGGTGTTCCATGGCATTCACTTTGATAGATTTATTTCAACTCTGAGAAAGGCGCTCATTGGGTAGATAGGATTTCTATTTATTTTTTTATTTTTTTTTTGTTTGTTGTCAATTTGAGCTTTCTATATTTTCAGTAAATAGAAAATTATTGATCGTCAGTCTTCTGAAACAGCGCTCGATGATTATTACAAAGTAAAATCAGGGAAAAATACAACAGCTGTTTTCAGTAAATATATATATTTATAAATAATGATGGAAATTGGCGTCGCTTCCCAGCGAAATTTAAAACGTATTTAGAATTGAAAAAGTTTTTGCAATTCTCACCAAAGAAAATGTTTGTATATTCCAGCGAAAGAATTTTCAGACGGTTTATTAGTCCATTAATTTAAGTATTATGTGTTTTATGGCAATTTATTGACCACCACACGATATTTCATGCAGTCATGAAGAGATCAAAAAAAAGCCAAAGTTAGATTAAGAGTGTATTAAGAGTAAAAGTGCTTATATGTTTTTTGCAAAAGTAAATTAAGAGTGCTTATATGTTTGCCGTACCAAATTCTGTGGACTTTTTTTTCTCTATATTTGTACTCAGTAGTATATTTACTGGAGACGTTGTAACAAAGTTGATTTGTCTCGCCAATATTTTGGAATCTAAAACTTTTGAATCTAAAACTTTGAGCCATGGCACAATTAAAAACAAAAACGTTAACATCATACATCAGCAAGATTAAAACGAATCATATAGATGTTGACATGCATTCGATTTTTTCGTGTTTTTCAGTAGTATATCGATTTAAAATAATTATCTACTGTACCTCCTCGAGCAAATCGAATTTTTCACCGATTTGAAAAACAGAAAATCGACGCAAAGGGTTTTCATGAGCACTTTGTTAAAAAATAAAACAATAAATCGTGTTTATGTTAACACGGTAAAAATGTGGAAATTGATTTTGCTGCGTGGTATTTTAGCAGCAATTTAATTAGCATAAGTACAGGATTGGGACTGATTTCAAATTTTTTTAGCTCATGTGGATATTTTTGCTGTCAAAATTTTTGAACTCAAGATCACAAATCTATGCAATGCAACACAAAGGCAAAGTCCTATTTCAAACCCTGTACTGTTTTAAGGGAAGGAAGAGCTGTTCCACGCCTTTTCCATTAGGATCCTAACACAAAATTTCTAAAAAATTCTACAATTATAAAATTTTTTGAGAATACGTTGTACCTTATCTCTCTCATTTGGGCCATGACAAACAGTATTCAAAGACGGCTTGTGTAATCCCGTAGTATTTCAAGCAGCTTGTTGGAGTACGTTATACTGTATTTCAGATGTTTTCCAGCCAATGCTAACTTCAGCAGTGCCGCCAGGCAAATAACCTTTCAAGCCCAACTAAGAAAATTCTTGGTTTTACGTGCAGCAAGCACAAGCTGTGTCCAGTTGTTTATATGCTTATTTGCATGTTTTGCGCTGTTGAAAGACATATTTTTAAGCAAATTTGAAACAAAATTAGTCTTAAAGTTGAGTTATTTTTGTTAGAAATTGTAGAAAATCTTTCATCGCTGAAGATTTGCCCCAATAACCCCATTGGCTTTCCGCGACTGGTAGCACTGCGTGTTCGATTTGATCAACTCTGGAAATGAATCCCAGATTTCTCGTCGCAAAGAAAATCACGTTATTCGTTTGACCAACTGGATGTAATTTTGTTCACCTAAAACGGGATCGAAATGCTTCTACGCAACCAAAAGTCCCCAACTTTCAAATCCCTGTCCAAATACATTTTTACAACGTCTTTATATAGTCAGAACATTATCTCATATCACTTGATCTTTTAATATCGGCATGTGCTGCTAAACGTTTAGAGCTCGCCATTCTATAGCAATCGCTTGTTCATATTTGCTGCTTGTCTTTAAAAGGTTTAGATACATTAATTGAGCATCACAACTGATATTCCTCCGGTGCTTCCTTTATTCAACCAGCACCCTACTTAGCGAAATATCCTGAGATCAATGTGTATATATTTTTAATTGAAAATACTGGTTCTTTCTGGTTTAGATACGCTGTGACAGTTTCACACAAATTTGTAGTGAAGCGTAACTTGGTGTATTTTTCATTGATTTATTTTAACTTAATACATTTCACTACAATTTCGTGCAAACTATCCATTCATTCTGGTCAATTTTAAACATTTATTGCCGAGCTTTTTTCCAAAGTTGTATGTATCTATGCTCTTTTTTTTTTAAGTCCAGTAACTAAGACTGTCTTTTAGATGGATTAAATCTTTGTTTGATCGAAATCATTTTTACACAAACTGATAATTGCACTTTTTTTTTGTTTTATAAAAACAATGTTATAAAATCCTGAGGCTCATTTTTGTTCAAAATTTAACAAAAAATTTAAAACAATGCCAGCTTCAGCATAAGTATAAACAATGAACGAGCTGAAACAAGGCAAGTAGTATTAGTAGAGCCAAAAGAGGTCAATAGGGGTTGGAAAATTGGGGTTGCTGGGGTTGCAAAATGGAGTAAACTGGGGTTGCAGAAAATGAGGTTGCTGGGGTTGCTGGTTTGAGATTGCTGGGGTTGCTGGTTTGAGGTTGTGAATATCTGCAAGAATCGTAAGCTCTAACCGTATGTCTATAATCCTAAGAATCGAACTAGATAGAGTCTAACCCTAGGTCTGTAACCCTAAGAATCGAACTTGGTAGAGTCTAACCCTAGGTCTGTAACCCTAAGAATCGAACTTGGCAGAGTCTAACCCTAGGTCGGTAACCCTAAGAATCGAACCTAGAACTTGGTCAAGAGTAGAAGAGTGTTTTACCTAAGATTCGAACCAAGAGCTAACCAACGCTTTAGTATAAAATTTGTAAGATTTCTTAAAGTTGTGAGATCTACCTGGGAACCGAACCATGTTCCTGAATGGTAAGACTCTAACACACTCAACTAAGATAAATCAAAGACCTTTTGTTTATGTGTAATGTCTCTTGAACGAAGTAAAACTGGAAGATTTATACGCAAGCGGTGGTAATTCACCAGGGAAAGTCCCTACGAGAGCGTATTCGTTTTAGAACGTTCAACGCGATGGAATTATTTTCTTGTTACGGGTATACAGCGTAGCGACGATGTCGTCATAAACGTGAGCGCGATAATAATAGCAATGACGTAATGGTAGTGTGATATAATAGAACTGTTCTATGGAGACAGTGGCGCAACAGTATGGTATTATTATATCTCGATCGCGCAACCTTGACACGTCTGAACCTGTCTAAAACGCGGTGGCGCAAGGTTTGTGAAAACTTCGCTTGCTGCTATAAATAACGAAGAGGTGCACGATCCTTTCATTCTAAAAAAAAATAATGTTTTGAAATGGTCAAATGTGAATATTGCGCAAAAACCTTCGATCAAAATTGGATTTTACAGCGACACAAACGAGAAGTACACGAATGGGAGTCACAGTTCCAGTGTGGGAAATGTGAAAAAAAATTTAAAAGAAAATATCACCTTGATCGTCATAAAAAAACTTGCTGTCGTTGTCAAAGATGTAACACACAATTTGACTCGTTCCAGGAAAAAAAGAACCATGCATGCAAACCGCCTAGAAAAGTTGGAATTGTAGAGAACGAGCGTGCAGAACCAGTTCAGTGTCCAGGCATTGAGTTACGAACAGATCCATCACCCGTACAACCTCAACCAATCGTGGTAGAAAAAACAGTATTTAATCCCCTCAGGAACCAGTGTGGGAAATGTGAAAAAAAATTTAAAAGAAAATTCAACCTTGACCGTCACAAACAAATTTGCTGTCGTTGCCAGAGATGTAACACACAATTTGTTTCGTTCCAGGAAAAAAAGAACCATGCATGCAATTCGCCTAAAAAAGTTCGAATTGTAGAGAACGAGCGCGCAGAACCAGTTCAATGTCCAGGCGTCGAGTTACGGACAGAACCTTCACCCGCACAATCGCAACTGCTCGTGGTAGAAAAAACACCACTTAACTCCCTCAGGAATGAAGCAGAGCAATCACTTCACCTATCTCCATCACCTCAACTCCCAACCATTCCCAGCGGTGCTCCAGCGACAGTATTGACCTCCCCACCACCACTAACACCTGCTCCTCGAAGACGTAAAAGTCTAAAGATCAAAAGACCGAATGCTGTTTCAAATTTACCCCCGCCTCCGTCATTAAAAGCAGCGCCTGGATTCTTTGCAACCTCTCCCGAACCTCCACGAAAAACTCTGAAAAAAGAAAAAGCTGAAATTAGAAAGAAACAACGGGAAATCAACGACACTGAAACGATTGAAGAGCAAGACCCAGATTTGAAATCCTTCATCCGTTTAAACTGGGACTCGATTCGTACATTTTCTCATAGAGGACCTATTCAAAATCTTTTTAATTTTTATTATAATAACGATATGCGTAATTTAATTGTCGATATTAAAAAAACTATCATGAAAAATAAAAAAACTCGATTTAAAATTAATTATTCTTTTGGATTCGTACTCAGAAATATTGAAACCGGTGAATTTAGATACTACCATGCTTCAAATAATACATTAATGCTAGATACTGCAGTATTGATTTCTAACGAAACCGAGTTGAATGAATTATTAGGGAATATTACTGACGAGAGTTTTCCAGATTTTATTTCAAGACCTGACACAAAATGGCGACTGCATCAAATCACTAATTTGCTGTTTTTTGTAAACCATCTAAAACACGCTCCTTTGGGAGCTCCGTTATCACTTCCAAAGTTTATCAAGTATAATCGCAGTCTGATAAATGTCTCAGGCGATGATAATTTATGTTTTTTTAGATGTTTAGCAGTGTTTAAAGGTTTCGAAGATCGCCGTTGCGAGACTAAGGCTAAAGAACTATTTTCACAATATGTTACAAATTTCGATGTAGGTACATTTAACGGTGTTACTGTTGATGATTTGATTGTAATCGAGGATTTTTTTAAGATCAACGTCACTATTTATACACTCAAAGAAAAATCGGCTCAACTGAGTTACAGGAGCAGAGGTTTATACGGTCAAACAATGAACTTGAATAAATACCAGAACCATCTTAGTTTAATTCACGACTTTGATAATTATTGAGCTGTGTACTGCTGTATGTCATGCAAAAAGTTATATTACGGTAGAAAGAATTTCTTACGTCATTGTAAAACATGTAAAGTTATCACTCGACAAAAATATCCTGGAGGTATATTTAAAGCGGAAGAAACGATTTTTGAAAAATTAGCAATGATTAATATTCACGTTCCACCGAACGATCGTAACTTCCCGTTCTACGGTTGTTTCGATTTTGAAGCTTTCTTTGAAAAACAAAATCTTCCTCAAAATGCACAACAACTTACATATGAAGCTAGGCACATTCCATTGAGCTTTGCAGTTTCGTCCAACATTCCAGGGTATACAAACGGTGTTTGTCATGTTAGTTCCGGCGACGAGAACGAGCTCATCAAAAAATTAATTGATTACCTGGAGCATTTGGCAGACATTTCATATGCGATTCTAAAAGAGAAATTTGATTACGTTTTTGAAGCTCTTGAAAACCACCCAAACTGCAGAAGCGAAAAATTAACCAAAGAATTCTGTGCCTATCTGCAAGAACTACCTGTTTTAGGTTTTAATTTGGCTAATTACGATTTATCACTCATCAAACCCGCTCTACTCCGCTGCTTGATGGGTAAAATCGTGTTTGTACTCAAAAAAGCGAACTCTTTTCTTTGTTTGAAAACTACAAAGCTGAGGTTTCTGGATATTCGAAACTTTTTAGCACCAGGGTTTTCTTATAGAAAATTTCTTATCGCATACGGTTGTGGAGATAGTAAATTTTATTTTCCTTATGAGTTCATTGACTCCATTGAAAAGCTGGATTTTCCCAAACCGCCTCCTCACGATGCCTTTTATAGTACGCTGCACCAAAGCAACATTACTGATGAGGAATACGCTCTTGTAGTAGATACTTGGCAGAAAGAGAGTTGGACAAGTCTCAGAGATCATCTTATTTATTATAATCTATTAGATGTAAATCCATGCGTTCAAGCGATATCGAATCTTTTGCAACCGTATTTTCAAGATGGTATAGATTTATTTAAAAACAGTTTTTCAGTGAGCGGTGCTGCCAAACTCCAAATGCAAAAAGAAATTAATCGTGGAACATTCTTTTGCTTATTTCCTAGAAGACACAGCGACCTGTATCAGAAATTAAGATCTCACCTCACAGGCGGTTTGTCCATGATTTTTTCCCGCCTAGCAATTTCTGGCAAAACGAAAATTCGCCCCCATCAAGTCGAAAACCCGCACACTTGCGCCATCGTACGAGGTTATGACGCGAATTCTCTTTATTTACACTCTATCATGCAAAAGAATCCGACAGGTTATTTCTGTAGATATCAAGAAAAGGAGGCCTACCGTCCTCAACCAGCATGTCGTTACGGTTTAGCATGCTACCAATGGCTTTCATGGCAGGAACATTGCCGAAACATTCGCATTCAGCACAAGTTTAACGGCGGTGAGGTAAGGGTTACCGATTGGTCTTTTCCACTAGATGGCGCAGCTGGGAAACTGGCCTTCCAGTTTCAAGGCTGTGTCTGGCATGGCTGTGATCTCTGTCAAGCGAATAGAAATCGCGATGGTACTCTCAAGGTACTACTCAACTTCTATGGAGACAAAGTCGAAGAACTCAGAAAGGATACTCTGGAAATCACAAAGAAAATTGAAGACGCAGGGTACGAGGTTATTTCAATTCGGGAGTGTGAATGGAATGTTCTGAAAAAAAGGCCGGAAGTCGCTGAATTTGTAAAAACTCTAAAATCAGTACAAACCAGAAGACAGTTAAGTTTTAACAAAATACTCCATGGTATTCAAAACGATAGTCTTTTTGGTCTTCTTATTGTCGATATCCATACACCAACAGAACTACAACCAATCTTTTCAGATCACCCCCTCATCATTAAAAACGTTATGGTTTCGCGTGAGGATATTGGGGAGTACATGCAAAAAGTAGCTGAAAAGCATGGGTTTCTCAAAAAACCGAAACGAACCTTAATCTGTAGTCATTTCGGAAAAGAGGTTTTAATCACTACAGAAATGGCAAAGTTCTACTTAGAAAAAGGATTAAAAATTACCAGAATTTACAAGTTTGTGGAATTCCACCCCGAAAAATGTTTTGAAGACTTAGGTAATAGGATTTGTGAAGCCCGACGCCAGGGGGACAGAGACCCAGCCCACCAAATTCTTGCTTTGACCGCCAAACTTTCGGGAAACTCCCTGTATTCAGCTTCCTTAATCAATAAAGAGAAACATCGTTTGATAGAGTACTCTGATGACACTGGTGTCAATGATAAAGTGAACGATCCGCGATTTGTCAATTTAGAAGTTATCTCACCCGGAATTTATGAAGTGAGGAGTTTAAAAAAGAAAATTATTAACAACTTACCGATTCAAATTGGTCTGTTTGTATATTTAAACGCTAAATTAACCATGCTTCGTTTTTTATACGATTTCCTTTTCAAATTTTGTCAAAAAGAAAAGATAAGTTTATTGGAAACAAATACCGATTCGTATTATTGTGCTCTAGCTGAACGTGAACTGGACGATTGTGTGAAAGCAGAAAAAAGGTTGGAATATTTTACCCAAAAACCTAACTACTTAGTCATTGCAGCCTGCGAAAAACACAAGCAAAATTACATAAAAACTAAAGTCGCTGGAAGAGAGTGGATCCCTCAACCTTGTTGCCTTGCTAGAGAGACATATAGGAAGCGAATGCCCGGAATTTATAAGTTAGAGTTTAGTTCAAATTCGATGACACTTTTGGCGCCAAAGAGTTACGTCTGCAATGGGCCAGAAGGTGATAAATTAGCTTGCAAAGGTGTTAATACCAGAGGTGGAGTCGAGGACACAAGGCTCGAGGCCAAGGCCAAGGACACAAAAAAAATCCGAGGCCAAGGACAGCCTTTCCGAGGACAGACACTCTCAAGGCCAAGGACAGGAATGCTCGAGGCCAAGGACCAAGGACACAAAGCGCAAGTGCTCTCCAAAAAAAAAAAAAAAAAAAGGTCTTCACAAAAATTTTTCAGGCGATCTCCAAAAAAAAAAAAAAAAAGGTCTTCACAAAAATTTTTCATGCGATCTCCACAAAAAAACGCTTTCCAAAAAATTTTTCAACCACTCCACAAAATTTTAACTTTCCAAAAAATAGTGCTGTCCTCGAGCCGAGGACAGGCCAATTTTCGAGGACTTGAGGCCTCGAGGCCAAGGCCAAGGACTTGACCTTCGAGGCCAAGGCCAAGGACTTCAAAATCTGTCCTCGAGGACGTCCTCGAGGCCAAGGACGTCCTCGAGGACTCCACCTCTGGTTAATACCAAACAAAACCGACTCACCTTCGATGACTATTTTCGAGTGTTGACTTCAGACGATCCGCTCGCAATCACAAATAGAGGTTTTCGAATCAAGGATCATAGTGTATACTCCTGCAAGCAAAACATGCGTGGTCTATCTTCGTTTTATTGCAAGCGGCGAGTGCTCGATTGTGGAATCGATACCGAACCTCTAGATCTGTAATCGTTACTCTCTTCCGCTTTAAATCTAAATTCAAAAGTGTATGTTTCAGTATATCAATATGTGCAACGTGTTATTGATGTTTTGTGTGTAAACTTTGTTTTGTATTTACTGTACGTTAATAAAATGGAACAAAGCTACAATATCAACCTTGTCTGTTAACTGCTGACGTCAGCAAGAAAGAACCAGTTGTTAGAAGCATAACTTTTCACTAACTGCAAAGCACCTCACTCGCAGAAAAGAGCAATCGATAAGTTTTAAGCGCTAATCTCGGTTTGATGACGTTTTGTTTACTGAGAGACTTGTAACTACTTGTTCATCCACAGCTGGATTATATTCACTTTACACAAACAAAAAAGGATTCTCAAAAATTAGAGGTCGACAAAATTAACTTATAAGAATATCGACGTCTTCTTTTAACCAAAACATAGTGAGCTTAAAAATCATGAGATTCAACAACAATTTGAAACCTTTTTATCTTTCAAAACAAATATGGGGGGCACCATTTGTTACTGCTAATCAGCTTGCATTGAGTTGCAGACACTTCACATAAATAAATAAATAAATAAAAAAAAAAAAACTCCAAAAGCTTTAATCGTCACTAAACGTGAAATAGAAGTTGTTTATTTCGGTACCGTACCAAACTCTACAATAGATATACGTGACTTACCGATTCAGAGAAAAAAAGAACCAACCGATATTAAATCACCCGTGTTTTCATTTCCACACCCAAACTATTTCGAAGTCGCAAGAAACACAAAGATCCTATAGATAAACAAGAATGAATTTTCAAAAGTAAGTTTGTAATCGCTATAGTTTGTTACCTTTGATAGAGGTAGGATATGTTTACAATGCACTCTTATGAAGGGGGAAAATAAAGTTAAAATATAAATTTCAAACAAAAAACAAACTGTGAGCAATACATCAGACGTATCTAGCGACTATTATTGATCTATCTGGTAGGTATTGTACCCAAACATTGTTTGTAACGTCTAAAAAATTAACTCTCACAAGTGAAGAAACACTGCATAAAATACAGTAGCGACATCTACCGATCGGGTGGAAAGATTTAATCACTCACATGAGCGTAGGTGGGCAGTACCGCGGTACTGAAGTACCGCGGTACTTTTTTGGTACCGGTACCGTCGGTACTTTTGTGGTACCGGTACCGGTACCGCCAAAAAATAGCAAAGTACCGCGGTACCGAACCGGTACTTTATTAGTTTTTTTTTTTTTTAGTACAGATTTTAGAACGTACCATTAAAAACTTGAAACGTTGTAAAAATGCTTGCAAATAAATTGGATAAACAACCAATCTTTTTTTTTAATTTAGTGTTTAACTGTTGGTCTTACTCGCTACTACCACCGCAGGGACTTAGCGTTTGCAGTTTGCTGGCCGATTTGAAAAATTGACGTTTTCTTGCAATGGCAAAATAATGCATTACCAGTATTCATGCACCGGCGAAACAAAAGCAAAATCGCTAAGAAAAAATTGTAAAAGACGACTTATACAATGAATACTCATCACATCAGGCGTGAATACAATAGCGTAGCCAGGGGGCGCGGGGTGAACACATTGGCCTGCCGACCAAAATGCAGAATAAGAAAAATACTACGTTGTTAGCACTTCTGATACTGTCTTTTGCTCTAGAATAGATTCAAAAAATTATTTAAAGCATATTTTGAAATGTTTATTGAAGCGGGGAGGGAGCTAATTTGTCAAAAATAAAACTTATAAATCAGAAAAAAGTCTATAAAGAATAGCCGAAAATTGGTAATCAAATTTGATCGTTTTTTGAAAAATGCTCAACAACTTGTCTTGACCTTCCTTCGATTGGCCCCCATATATGCATACATCTTTTACTATAAAATTTGGCTGAAATAGATTACTTCTTGCGAGGTTTACTAAACTACCGAAATAGGATTTTATGATTTACAAACTTGTAAATAAGAGAACTGAAATTCTAGCAATAGCTACCTCCCACATAAACCATTTATGCAACTAGTACGGTATAATGATTTTTTGCACTGCTAATTTTATGCCACGTATTAATAGCATTGATTTTTGTCAAAATAAGCCTAAAATTAAGTTATTTTTGCCAAAAAAATAAAAATTTTTCGAGAGCTGGGGGATCCGCCCCTACACCCTAGGCCTCCGGTGGCTGGGGGCCTTGCCCCCAACCCCAATTGCCTCCGGTGGTTGGGAAATCCGCCCCCAGACCCCCGCAACGTTCCCCCACATTGCAAATTTTTGGTTACGGGCATGCTTGAAGAAAAATTTACTGCACGTTACTGCCGGCATCCATTTATATTAGCTTTTGCTTTTAAATATGCCTGGAACGTTTGGCGAAGAAGATGTTCTCATTCACAAACGGTGTATAATACGGCCAAAAGTATTTCACCCGGTAATACTTATACAGAAAAATTATCTCAAAAATCCTTTCGTCTGCACCAACCCCACTTTGGCTTTGGCCGCGATGAGGTTTTTTTCTTCCTAAACATTGTACGCTCTTCTAATAAGTTCTACAGGGCAGAACAACGCAAACTAATTTTTGTGCAAAATTGTCGAGTAAAAAACACGGTTTTGTCTCTGGAAATTTTTGGGTGCCACCTCCCCTGAAACCGCACAAATTAATCCCCAAAAAATCAATTCTTATGATTGCACCTCTTTTAGAACACCCGAAATTGAACATAACAAAAAATAAATACAGGGTGAGCCAAAAGTAGGCGGACGGCATATGGAATAGATTTATGCCTCAGTTACTTTAATTAAATTGTTCATTTTAACTTTGTTACGACTATGTTATTTGTGGTATATAATTACAATTTTAGTACTAAAATTTGTTTTAATTTTACCTGTTTTCTATTACTATGTTACACTTAATTTTTTTTTACTGTCCACCTACTTTTGTCTCACCCTGTATTTTAACGGCTTTAGCCAAAAAGCTAATTTTTTTATAATCAGAAGAGACAAAGAATCTTCTTGAGAGTCCCCCAAAAGCATGGCCAAAAGTGCTAAAGCTTTCTTGCGACAACTCTAATTGCATAATCTGTGTTCAACCCACACACTGGTTTCGTTGTTGCGTCCTTGGATTGAGCGCTTTACGATGATTATCTCTGCTTGTGGCTTCGAACTAGCCAGAAATTCAGTGGTAAGAAATCGAAATTCACGGGACATTGGAAAACTAGAAACTCTTAAGCAGGTGCAAATTCCTCCAGGCACGAAGTAAATATCACAATGAAAGTGTGCGGATTTTGCAATAATTAGCGTCTAACGCTGTGTTGTGACAAGAGAATAAATATGCTATACAACAGCAACAAAAAATGCTGTAATTTTGAAATTGTTCTCATTACGGGGAAACAAAAGAATTTTTTAGAAGTCACCGTTAACATGCGTCGTTCGTTTTAGGCTGGCAACTGGTAAGCTCCCATCTAGCTTTAAATAAGAAATGCAAAAAGTAACTGCAGCAACGAATCGACTAAAAACAAATCAAAACAGTACACTTTGCCAAAAGTGCAATTTATCCCCCAATTTCTAAGTTTTGTGTAAATATCACTTGTGCAATAATTGGGAACTGATGATCGTCAGAGTATCTTTCAGTGTCAACTTACGTACGTGATGTTTTAGAGATGACTGCTGTTTGGTTATTATTGGGCACAAGATACTCTAAGTCTAGAACAATAAGTAGCCCGGTGACCGTAGTTCGTATAAGTTAGATACTTTATCGAGTCAATTTCATCACTAGCTAGCATAGGTTTAGCCAGGATTTTTGATTGGGGGGGCCCAAACCACAAATCACACGCAATGACGTCATCAAAAATTTTTGAAAAAGTAATTTTTTGTGGGGCAAAGATATCGTAGAATGGAAGATCTGAAGCCGTAGCCTGATGGCACTTTGCCAGGATTTTGGTAAAGGGAGAGGGCGAAAACTAATTGTTGAAAAGTGTAAAAGTCTAACTTGGAAGACGTGTTGAGTAAGCTAGTGTACTCAAACGTATCAGAGACGGGGGTCTGGGGGCAGAGCCCCCAGCCGCCGATGGCTATGGAGGTCTGAGGGCAAACCCCCAGCCGCTGGGCGATTTTTGTAAGTTTTTCGAAAAAAAAGCTATTTAAATTCCATTGGATCACATTTCGCACGAGTTCAGAGCCATTTCAAAGAACTAGATTTTTAACATTTCAAAGCCAATCAAAAAAATTTAGTTGTTCAATCCTCCATTTGCTATTAAATCCCAAAACACGCTTAGAATCTTGCATTATGGTGTAAAATTTTAATTGTAAGTGATTTGGTCTATAGGGGGAAGTAACGAACATTGCCTCCTGCAATACTTTAGCAGTAAATAATTAAGTTCATAATAACGTTAAACGAGGGCCTGGGGTGGCAACTTTTAGGTCAAAACTCTTAGATTTCTCACAGGTTTTGCATATAAATTGTTAAAACTTTGCATTAAGGGGCCCTGGCCCGGGAACCTTGGTCGTCAGTCAGGGGCCCTTGGGCTCCCTGGTTGCCAGTTAGAGGCCCCGTAGCCCCTTGCTTGTCGGTTAGGATCCCAGGCCCCCTGGTTGTTAATTAGGGGCCCTGGGGCTCCCTGGTCGTGAGTTAGGGGCCCCGGGGCCCCCTGGTCGTCAGTTAGGGACTCCAGCACCCCTTGGTTGTTGGTCAGGGGCCCTGGGGCCCCCTGGTCGTCAATTAGGATGACCCCGGGGCCCTTCGTTGTTGGTTAGGGGGCTCCTGGCCCCCTGGTTGTTGGTTAGGGGTCCCCTGGTTGTTAGTTAGGGCCCTGAGGCTCCCTGGTTGTGAGTTAGGGGCCCCGGGGCCCCCTGGTCGTCAGTTAGGCACTCCGGGGCCCCCTGGTTGTTGGTTATGAGCCCTGGGCCCCCTGGTTGTCATTTAGGGGCCCCTGGTTGTCGGTTAGGGGCCTGGGCCCCCCTGGTTGTCAGTTAAGGGGCCCCCTGGTTGTTGGTTAGGGTCCCTTGGTTGTTAGTTAGGGGCCCTGGGGCCCCTGGTCGTCAATTATGGGCCGCCTGGTTTTCAGTTAGGGGTCCTGGACCCCCTGGTTGTTGGTTAAGGATTCCAGGGCCCCCTAGTTGTTAGTAAGGGCCCCCTGGTTGTTAGTTGGGGGCCCCAGGACTCACTTGTTGTCATTAATATTATTGTTAATTACTGTTATGTGCGTAATTACTGAAAAAAAACTGCAACTAAACATCGCCAGGCTATGTTGTCATAACTTTTTGTCGTTAGTGGTATTTTGAGTGGGGGGGGCCCGGGTCCCCTGGCCCCCCCCCTGGCTACGCCTATGCAAGCTAGTACTGTACTCACTATTGTAGCAATACTAATACTGCAACTGCTTACTATTCTACGGCAAACTTTCTCTAAAACGAACTGTAGGTCTACGGAGTTGGCACTAGTCGCGGAAACGAACCAAATTGCTAAAAGTGATGATTTACAATCCAGTAAACAAGGTCAATCAGTCCAATTTTTTTTCTTTTAATTTTTTAAAAAAGTACCGCAAAAGTACCGCGGTACTACCGCGGTACTTTTAATTTGAAAGTACCGGTACCGCGGTACTAATTTTAGCAAAGTACCGA
Organism: Trididemnum nubilum; assembly: GCA_963965965.1. Taxonomy (NCBI): domain Eukaryota; kingdom Metazoa; phylum Chordata; class Ascidiacea; order Aplousobranchia; family Didemnidae; genus Trididemnum; species Trididemnum nubilum. The sequence goes on from OZ014482.1 coordinate 5,132,747, forward strand.
GTACCGGTACCGCGGTACTTTTGCAAAGTACCGTGCCCACCTATGCACATGAGGTTTTGAGTTAACGTATGTACTCTAGACGATTAGTTTTCAACCTGTGGACTATGGTCTACAGGTAAGTTCCAGAAGTATTTTGCAGCGGGTCACAGAACGTTTAGCTCTTCGCGATAGTAGTTTATTTTACAATAGTGAAGCGTTTTCCATTAATATCGAAATAACTTCTGTTTCATTCAGTTTTGCCTAATTTGTTCAAGGGAAGCGATTTACACAAAATCTTTTAACCAATGAGTTAGATGAACTGTTGCAGGTTCGGAGTGTTAATTCTCGGTATATCGCAGCTGAATCAAACATATCTAATCGCTGGTCTAGATAGTAAGTTTATTTTTTGTAATAACGATTAAATTCTTATACTTATTTTTTTTTGCAGTGTCGTCGATATGTTCCGAGACGCGCCAGCCGGCGCTTATATAGTTATTGTTGAAGATCTCTTGGCGGATCCTCCCGCTGAACCGCAAAGGCAAGCAGTTCAAGCAGTGCTGCAGCCGCAACAAGCACCAGAGGGAGGGCCGCGCAACCCTTGTGTAATTTGCTTACACGAGGAAGCTATATATATTGCGTTATTTTGCTACCACGTTTTAGCGTGTGCAGAATGTGTGCAGACATTACGCGCTAACAGGATTGGTCGTTGTCCCATTTGCCGGGAACCGGCAATATATTTTTTGCGTATCTATTTTGTATGATCCGAATTTTAATTTTACCGTTTCGTGTGTTTTTTTTTTGTTTTTTGTTTTTAAATACAATGGCTGTATTTACAAGTGTTAAATGAAAGAAAATTAATCAAAGCGGAATCGAACTCTAACCATAAGTGCTAAACCGTCTTTTCTACCGAGGTCGATGCGTATATGACGTCACCGGATATACGTGAATGTAGTCAAGTGAGTAATCACGATATCGAAATTATCTTATCACCAGAGCATGTATCCGCTCAAGCGTGACAAATCTTCAGCAAGCGAGTAGTTACGTGGTCTTTGCACCAGTCGAAAAAAAAAAAACATCAGCAGTTTTAACACAAAAAAAAAAAAAAACTTCAAACAAGAATATTCACTTACCTCCCCAATGAAATCGATTCACACTTCAGTAACTTGTGCTCTAACGCTGTAGCTCAAACTAACCATCCAGTAAAGATGTTTCAGATATTCTCTTGAATAGTAAATAATCCAATATCTTGCATTAACCACAAAAACGTGATTTTGGTATATTTATTTAAAATTCTTTTCTATGTTAACGATTATTTCAGTTACAGAAAAAAAAAAACTCTGCAACATGTTTCAAATACTCACTAATCCACACAAATAGATATCTTAGTTACATTTTTTTGGATACATGTTTTAACCTCCAATGTTCTGTAATCACTATTCTAGTCGCAAAAGTAATTTCACAGACTTACTTCAAACTTTTCACTATTCCGTTACCGTTATTGTAGTTGCGAAAAGGTTTAGTAAACTTATTTTAAACGCTTTGCTGAACTCTTTGCTAACTCTCATTCTAGTTTGAGGAAGTAGACTTCGTAAACTATTCTCCCAATCTAAATCTCACATTAGTAAAGTTTTAGTCACGCTCGCTCTCGGTTTTACGAACCGCCATCTTTAAGTCGTGCCACGTGGTGGAAACAGATGCAGCTTTCTAAAAGCGAAGAGCGCTCTGTTGTTCGTAAATTGAAGAGCCGCGCCAAAAATCGCTACTTAAACGCTGCAAACTACCTTTTTAAGTAGATGCAAAGGTCGATTTCTTCAGTTGTAAAAGTACTATGGCGCTGAAATTGACTTCCCCCGCCTCGTTTTTAGTTTGTGGCCCAAGTTGCTGTGGAAAAACGCACTGGGTGTTTCGCTTTATTGAAAACCGTAATGAGATATTCACAGAAAAAATCGAAAAAGTTTTATATTTTTATGATACGTATCAAAAAAAATTCGACGACTACTTGAACGATATTGAATTTATTCAAGGAATCCCGACTCTCGAAATATTGAAACTCGCTGATCGATGTTTACTAGTTGTCGATGATTTAATGCATTACCCCCATGATTTGATTACTAAAATCTTTACTGTGTACGCTCACCATTTCAATTTTTCAGTAATATTCACAGCACAGAATCTTTTCAATAAAAACATCCGCGAAATATCGTTGAATTCACATTTTGTGGTTTTATTTAAAAATTGTCGCGATGCGACCCAAATCCAACACTTTCTAAGACAAGCTTTCCCACATAAAAATAAAGTTGTGTATGACGCTGATAAAAACGTCGTCGCCACGCCAAGAGGTTATTTGATGCTAGACTTCAGACCAGACACTGACGACTCCCAGCGAATAAGAACAAACGTATTCCCAAACGAAGTGAACTACATCTATCAGTAGTTCTCTACCCATGGATCGCTTGAAAAGAAACGCTTCCACTATCAAGCTTTTGTATGGCGCAAATCCTTCTTTGCGCAAAGCTGTTGTGGAGAAGTCCAAAGATGACTTAATCCGTTGCCTTTGCGACGTCTCGTTTAACATCCTGAAAGGAACTGCACCGATTTCACGACAGCATAAAAAGCGACTCGCTAAACACAAGTCGTCATTACGTAAACTGATCGATCGCAAGCTACCTCTAAAGAAGAAAAGAAAGATTATTCAAACCGGTGGTTTTTTGTCTGCGTTGATCGGTGCTGCGATACCACTATTGAGTAGTTTATTTGGACTAGCAAAATGAGGAAATTAGTGGCGTTGGAACCGCAAGTTTATGAAAAGTTGAAGGAAGGTGTCGGGTGAGTGGAGACACCTATTTTAAACAACCTTGACCAAGAAATGCAGGCGATATTAAATTCACAGCGACCGGTGCATGAGAAATTACGACTTTACGACGCCGCGTTGCGAAAATTGGAGCAGTTTGAAAAAAAGACTGTAGAAGTTACATCGCAAGCTGTGGAAGATCGAATATTATCAGACTTCGATCGACAGATGCAAGATGTTTTGAATTCTCAAAAATCACCTCACGAAAAAATAATGCTATATAACGATATCTTGCGGAAATCCGGCGTATATGAAAAAAAGCGGCGCACTAGACGCGTGCAGAAAAAGGAGAAATTACCGTAAAAAGAGATATTAAAACATTTCAAAAAGTCCAAGAGCAAAAAGGTGAAACAGATTTTGAGCGGGATTGAAAATCAGAAAAATATTACCTGGAACGACGCCGGAAACTTAGTTCTTGACGATCGAGCGATTCCTTCCAGCGATATCACAGAACTGTTACGCTCAGCTGTAGTCAAAAAAGAACCTACCATACCAGGTTGGTCGACGTTTGTCAAAACGCTCCCATGGACAAGTTTTTGAGTTATTACGATGAAAAAAAAAACCAGAGCGTTTTCTGGCGCAACGGCGTTTCGGAGAATCGCGCAGAATCCTAAGGTTAAAAATTGGCTTTCAACTCAAGACACTTATACTCTTCACAAACCGGTTCGAAGACGTTTTCCAAGAAGAAAAATTGTTGTAGCTGGTCCGAAACAACAATTTCAAGCAGACTTGATCGATTTTAGTTATTTGCAGAAATACAACGGCGGTTTTAAATTTATTCTTGTCGTGATTGATGTATTTTCAAAATACGTTTATGTGGAATGTATGAAAAATAAAACTTCTCAGAGTGTGATAACAGCGTTTTCTAAAATATTAAAACGAAGCGATTATTTTTCTTCCTTGCAAACTGATTTAGGGACAGAGTTTACGAATAAAGCGTTTCAAAGCTGGCTCAAAGATCGCAATATTCATTTTTTTCACACCTACAATCGTGAAATTATAGCTAGTATTGTGGAACGCTTTATTCGTACTATCAAAGAAAAACTATTTAGATATTTTACGTATTCTAGTAAGCGGAAATACGTCGACGTAATTCAAAAATTAGTGCACGCCTACAACCACTCCTTCCACCGCTCAATTCAATGCTCGCCAGCAGAGGTCAGTCCATCTAATCAAGAGTCGATATGGCTCACGTTATACGGCGATCAGCGGCCTAAAAACCCTAAATTCAGTGTTGGGACAAGAGTAAGGTTGTCTGTGATTCGCGGGCAATTTACCAAAGCTCATACTCAAGGTTGGACTCAGGAGGAGTTTGAGATTGCTGAGGCGTTTACCGACGATCCACCCTACTACAAAATAAGAGATTTGAGGGGTGAGGATGTGAAGGGAAGTTTTTACGAACCCGAACTTCAGAAAGTGGTTAAAAGCGATAACATTTACAAAGTTGAGTCCATTCTTAAAAAACGAAAACGTAATAAAAGTCACGAGTATTTTGTGAAATGGTTGGGATACATAGACTCGTTTAATTGCTGGGTACGTGAGCGAGATCTTGTGCGTTATGCCTAATCTGTCGTCGGCTGTAAGCGATTTAGCTCTGTTTATTTGCCAGATTGCTGCTGTCTTCGTAGTGATCGCTTTTGGTCTATACAACTTGACACAAGGTGTGGAAAATAAGGAGCTCTGGGTGAGCTTACTATCAAGTGGTGTGGGTTATCTTTTACCAGCTCCCATATTGACAAAAAAACATGTTTCTAATTCTTCCTAGCAACGCCTCGATGTCTGTCTTTCCTGAGAATAAGACTTCGGACTTTAAGGTACACTTACCGAAGTCTGTGACTCTGGAAGGTTCTTGGGAATGCGGTTTAGCTGAGATACAGTACCCGAGATCCTGGTACACAATGTCGCGATCTTTGGAGCATTGGGTGCAATGCAAGCAGGATAACATAGATATAATAGTATTCTTACCGCTAGGCAGTGGTGGGCAAGTTACTTTCTAAAAGTAACTAGTTACAAGTTACAGTTACTTGGCAAAAAAAGTAACTAAGTTACAGTTACAGTTACAAATTTGAAAAAGTAACTAGTTACAGTTACAGTTACAAGTTACAGTTACTTTTAGTGATTAAAAATTTGGACTAAAAACAGGCCTGTCGGCACTTGCCAGATTACGTCTGTTTGTCTCAAAAGTATATTAAGACCAAACCAAGGATGTTTCTTTGTCAAAAAATTTAGTTTTGTCAAAGCGTTAAATTTCATACATCAACTTCCAAAGTCGCATTTGTGTAAGAATGCAAAGGAAAAAGGACTAGCTAGATCTAAAAATATGCACTAATAGTTACAAAAATTTTGAAAACAGAAATCAGTTAATTGCCTTTCAAAAAGGCTAATATTTCAAAGTGTTCGTCACTGAGCCCACAGCGTTTTGGTTTTAAGATATCTTTACCCAAACTAAATAGTCTCTCCACTGCTGCACTAGATGGTAGGGTAGTATTATATTAAAATTGCAAACTAACACTGATTGCTAGTACACGTACAGCTGTGCAGTTGGCACACTCAGCTCTGAATCCCCAAACGGTTTCAATCACCAGAAAGCGAAGTTGGAAAACTATTACTGTCTTCACTTTAACCAGCAATCTCATGTATAGTCCAGTGAACACGGTGAAAAAAATATGGATAAAAGATTATGGTAGATCAGACATGCGACTGTGCGTCCTGTGTTGCCAGTGTAATACCATTATTTTAAATGGAATTCATAAAAAATCTGTAATTTGCTTCAAAGCATGCAGTACAAAAAGTAACTGTAACTGTAACTTTTTTTAGGGCTCTGAACTGGTAACTAGTTACAAATATCGTTACATCTGAAAAAAAGTAACGAAGTTACAGTAACAGTTACTAAAAAAGTAACTAGTTACAGTAACTAGTTACAATTGTAACTAGTTACTGCCCACCACTGCCGCTAGGATACTACCAAAATCCTCGCGATGTAATCGATCAGCTAAATCGTGAGATGGAAAAACATTTCACAGCTGCAGCAGACGCGAAAATGAGAGATCCTACGTCGGGGTTGACGACACTCTCGCGATTGAGGACATATTTACACTTCAATCCTTATTCTCAAGTAGCATCGTTGGAAATTCAAAAACCTCAGCTCCAAAATATGAGAGTTGCATTATCTTTCCCATTAGCACGCATGTTAGGCTTCGACACGACGGTTTACAGATGACCGGGGTTCCATGTAGCTTCAAGGGTTGCAAATTTAAACAACACCAACGCTATATTCGTTTACCTCGATGTAATTCAATCGCAAATCGTTGGGGATACACTTGCACCTCTTCTAGACGTTGTTGCTGTCCAAGGCGAACCTGGAGACTTGGTCTGCAGAAGATTTGATAAACCACATTACAAACCTATTTTGAGAAAACATTTTTCCGATATCAACATTTCTTTACGCGACGATCAAGGCGATCCTATTCGGTTTGAAAAAGGTAAAGTTATCGTGACTCTACATTTGAGAAGAGCAAAACTACCTCTTTAAATTCAATACCGTACCGTCGCTGTGCTCATTCACACAAAACAATATGCGTGCGACATACTGTTGCGATTCCAAGGCGTACGAACGATACTACTTGACGCAAGTCGGAAACGGTGGTCCGTATATCAGCGGGGCATCGTTTCAAAGGGGTTATGGTTTAGGAAGCATTTTTGGAAGTATAGCGAAGTCGATTATGCCGTTGATCAAGTCAGGGGCGAAAGCGATCGGGAAGTAAGCGTTGAAGGGTGGTCTTGGTTTTGCCTCGGACGTTCTAGCAGGGAAAGATGCGAAACAAGCTGCTGTCGATCATGCTCGGTCTGCTGGGTCGACACTTTTACGACAGGCTGCGAAGCGTAAACGTAAACCTACATCACGAGTTCAAAAGAAGCGATGCAAACGTTCCAGCAACATATTTAGTTAGGATGTCGTCCTTGATACATCCCAATTCTTCCGAGTCAGTTTCCAGTCAATTGGATCTGTTTTCAGTGCCTCCAACTCAAACTAGTTTGGAGGATGGTTTTTTTACGGAGTACAGACCCTTGTCCGTGTTAACTTCACAGGGACCAGTGGAGTTTTGTATTGCTGCTGAGAGTTCGCACTACATCGATCTAGCTAACACTTTTCTGTACGTTAGAGCGTCAGTGACACAAGCGAACGGTGCTGCGCTTGAGGAAAATTCCGAAATCGCTCCAGAGTGAAATTTTTTGCACACGTTGTGGTCTCAGTGCGATTTGTATTTGAACGATACGTTGGTGACTCAGTCAGGAAACAATTACCCTTATCGCTCTTATTTAGAGACACTGCTTTCTTTTGGGAAAGACGCGAAAGACTCTCAACTGTTGTCTGTTTTATGGTATCAAAACACCGCTGGCGTTTTCAACACACGCGGTGCAAATAACGCCGGTTATACTACAAGAAAAGCCTTAGCCGCGCAAAGTCATGAGATCGATATGTTGGGTCGTTTACATCTAGACATGAGTTTCCAGTCTAGATACCTCCTCAACGGAATAGAGATTAAATACAAGTTGATAAGATCGAAGGATAGTTTTTGTTTACATGGAAATGCCAACCAAGCTGAAAACAAAGTCTCGTTGAAAGAGGTCTCTTTATTCTGTCGAAAAGTGAAACCGAATCCATCAATTCAATTAGCGCACGCCAAAGCTCTACAACACGGTACCGCAAAATATCCTCTGAGGCGTGTAGAAGTAAAAACGTTTACTATCCCACAAGGAAATCGCTCTTTTTCAAAGGAAAGTCTGTTTTTGGGTCAACTACCCACCCGTCTCGTGGTCGGATTTGTCGACAACGATGCATACAATGGAAACATTGCAAAATCACCTTTCAATTTCATGAACTATGATATTTATTTTGTGTGTATTTATCGTGATGAAACTCAGATTCCTTCCTCACCCCTCCAACCGGATTTTGAGAACAACAAATATATTCGCAGCTATTTGAGACTATTTTCGCAGACCTCCCAATATTTCGCCGACACGGGTCTCGCTTTGTCTAGGTCTGATTTCGGTGGTGGATACACGCTGTTCGCTTTTGATTTAACTCCTCAGTTAAATTCGAGCGATCCGACTTTCGAGTTAATAAAGAGTGGTAATATTAGATTGGAGGTTCATTTTGCCGATGCGACACCTCGCACATTGACCACTGTTGTACTGGCTGAGCACGATAATCTTTTACAGATCGATAAAGATCGCCACGTGGCTTTTGATTACACAGCATGAACACGGTTCAAATTCAACGTTTATTAAATAAAGACCCGTTTGCTAAATCTATTTTCAAAAAAGTTTGTGCCAAGAACCAATTGCAACGTGTTGATTATCCCTCTGCTTACATTATTAACTCACACCCTAGCTCTAAACCAGGGGAGCATTGGATTGCTGTTTATTTCGATAAACATGGGAAGGGGGAGTATTTCGATAGTTACGGTCTACCGCCTAGTGTGAACGGTTTTACAACTTTCATGGAACGTAACTCCAAAACGTGGATCTACAATGATAAAACAGTGCAAAGTTTGTTTTCTACCACGTGTGGTCACTATTGTGTGTATTTTATTTTGTATCGTTGTCGTGGTTACAGTATGCGTCATATTGTTTCTCGTTTCTCATCTAACCTGACTGAAAACGATCGTAAAGTCGACTTGTTTATTCGTACACTCTCACTGATGTAAATACTTTCTCGCTTGTGTTACATTTTCTTGCTTATTTAAATTAAGTACACGTTAAACGATTTTTTTTCGCTTGTGTTTTATTACAATACATTCACAAAGAGAACAAACGCTTGATTTTTATTCTATGTACAGGATCAAGACAGTACTCAATCAATTTAGCACATAAAGCAATTCGTCGGCGAAAACGTTGACGATTTCGGGCAACAAGCGCCCAATCGCTCCGTCGAGCTTCGCGACAGGCAGCAGATTCAGACAGTATGCGAACGGTTACAAACTCAGAAAAATGTACACGTTTCATTACATATAGTCCTCGAAATTTTGAGCTGCTGTTTGTGTAAGTTCAGCGTTTGTAGAAGAGTCAGTTTCGGTCAATCTTCGCTTCTTCGGTGTAGTGACGTCGTGCTCCTCCAAAAGATTCAGAAAAGACTCCAGCTGCTTATGGTCGATTGTAGGGAGGTGACAGTCGTTGTCGTTTTGAACCGCCAAGGTGAGGTAGTTGTTCAGCATGTAGAAAATGAATCGTCTTGGCAATGGGATGTTTTCCACTTTAAATCGTAGTTGAAACCCGTCAGCGAGAACTTCTTTTTTAATCGCTTCTGCGTTTTCCTGAATATTACAACGAGTATCGTCGAAGTTTGTTGCCCAGAAAACGAGAATAACGTAGTCTTTTGTATCGCTTTTTGGTCGGAATAATAAGTAGGGTTTAGTTTCCATAACCATTTGCACTACGCGTGAAAGTTGTTCTGTGGAGAACATAAAATTCCCTTTTCTGACCGAGACCACAGCCTTTCTCAGCAGAGTTGAAGTAGGGACCGGGAATCCGGAGTCTGCGATAGCTTGAAACTGTTGTCTGATTTGTCTCGCTAAATCTTCCATCGTTCTGGCGCGTTCGATTAATTCTTCCTGCTGGAACAAAGTTTCGTAGCAGCTTGTAAACGGTGGGATATAGTCTGGGAGTCTCACGTTTTCTGCCTCCAGATATAGTTCGTCTGCTTTGTTGGTGAAAGACTGCATGATTTCGAGTCTTTCACTTGCTGCCCTTTTTATAGGTAACAAAGAGAAAAAAGCGATTGCGCCACAGCATGGGAAAAAATCTACTGCTGTTCTTGGTGCCGTTGCGCCATAGTCAGGTGTAATTAGAGGGTGAGTTGATTTTAGGTTCATGACGTAATCGTTCGGACTTATACTCGATACGAGCGAATTTTTTCTTTGATGAATTCGCCACATATCGTACACAGCTGCGAGTTTCTAGAACAGCAGAAACATTCGGTGATGTGAGCACATGGAAGGTATACCATACACCTTTCCTCCTTCTTGCATTTCATACACTTTACCTCATCCAATATTTCTTTTGCTCGTTTCATAGTCAATTTTGGTTTAAAAATAACATCGGGTTCCTTCATAAGTTTCAGCATAAAATCGTAAAAGGTGTTAAAGTTTTGGCCATGTTCTGTAAATCTTTTCGTTAGAACTCGGGTTATTTTTTGATCTTGAAATCCTAGAAGTTTTGCCATTTCTACGTTTCTCCCCAACAACATTTCTCTGTCGACTTTTTCTTTCACATCCTCACCACCTCTAGGATCGATTAAGGGCGGGAACAGCGGTTGCTGTTTTGCGGGTGTTTTGTTTTTAACTAGTTTTTGCAGACCTTGAAGTTTGTTTTCTGGCGGTGGATTGGGTACGACTGGACGTTTCAAACCAGTAAACCCTTTCACGATGTCTTTGACAAAGTCCACGCCTTTATTTTTGAGCAAATATTCGCAGAGAGGGAACCATTTCGCATGTTCTATCCACGGATCGTCAAAACGATCCCAGTTCTTTAAACCACCGTTGCAGTACCAACATTTCACCTTATCACTTTCGCCAAGATAGTAAAACCCAGCGTCCGCTAGTAACGCTGTATCAGCTTCAATTCGGTGACTGGGCCAATACTCGGTAAACGACTGATGGCGGTCGATAATTCTATGCATGTGTGGGTTGATCGCATGCTGGCATTGAAACAAGGAAAAAGTTGGTGGTGCTACATCGCCGCCAGTAACTGCAGCTGAATCACAAGCGTCCGCCATGTTTCTTTTGTTCTGGTAGAATGAAAACGTGACTCCTGGTTCTTTTTTTTTTATAGCCGATGAACCTACACCCTAGGTCAGTGTTGATGTGATTGCACCACCGCGTTTTAGACAGGTTCAGACGTGTCAAGGTTGCGCGATCGAGATATAATAATACCATACTGTTGCGCCACTGTCTCCATAGAACAGTTCTATTATATCACACTACCATTACGTCATTGCTATTATTATCGCGCTCACGTTTATGACGACATCGTCGCTACGCTGTATACCCGTAACAAGAAAATAATTCCATCGCGTTGAACGTTCTAAAACGAATACGCTCTCGTAGGGACTTTCCCTGGTGAATTACCACCGCTTGCGTATAAATCTTCCAGTTTTACTTCGTTCAAGAGACATTACACATAAACAAAAGGTCTTTGATTTATCTTAGTTGAGTGTGTTAGAGTCTTACCATTCAGGAACATGGTTCGGTTCCCAGGTAGATCTCACAACTTTAAGAAATCTTACAAATTTTATACTAAAGCGTTGGTTAGCTCTTGGTTCGAATCTTAGGTAAAACACTCTTCTACTCTTGACCAAGTTCTAGGTTCGATTCTTAGGGTTACCGACCTAGGGTTAGACTCTGCCAAGTTCGATTCTTAGGGTTACAGACCTAGGGTTAGACTCTACCAAGTTCGATTCTTAGGGTTACAGACCTAGGGTTAGACTCTATCTAGTTCGATTCTTAGGATTATAGACATACGGTTAGAGCTTACGATTCTTGCAGATATTCACAACCTCAAACCAGCAACCCCAGCAATCTCAAACCAGCAACCCCAGCAACCTCATTTTCTGCAACCCCAGTTTACTCCATTTTGCAACCCCAGCAACCCCAATTTTCCAACCCCTATTGACCTCTTTTGGCTCTACTAATACTACTAAGGCATTTCTAAGTACAGGGTGTCCCAAGAAAAATGACACCATTTGCGATGCAAATATCTCCAAAAATTATAACTCGAAATCAATGAAACGTGACAGGCATATAAGTTGATATAATTTATTTGAAAAGATATTGTCATTTACGCGTTGCCGGCAGTACAACACACATGCTTATTGATTTTCAGAAATTCACAGATTTTCAATGTGTGCTCCTCCTGCAACACGGCAAACGTCTAGGCGACAACCGAGTTCATCCCAAACTCGCTGCAGCATGTCTTCTGTAACAGTCTCTAACGCTGAAGAAATTCTCTGCTTCAATTCCACTACGTTTGTGGGCAGAGGAGGGACGTAAACTAAACCTTTCACATAGCCCCAAAGAAAAAAATCGCAAGGGGTCAAGTTAGGTGAATGCGGGGGCCATTTTAGAACACTACCGTATGGCATTTTTAGGCTTAAAATAAGAAATACCTGAAAACCAAAACGTGAAAACATATAATATCTGTGTGCATGTAGCTAAAATTTGACTCTATTTGAGTAAGAATGGACATAATTATTAAATTTTAAAATGTTGTCATTTTTTTTGGGACACCCTATACAGTATGATCAGCAAAGTTGTCCTGATTTTTTCAAAATTGTCTTTGTTGCATTGTCCGACAATAATCATGATCTATCGCAAAAAAATTTTTAACCAAGCAAGAATAAATTTGTTTCACTTTATTTCTCTTTTTGATATAGTGAAGAACAAATTAAGAGCAGGTGGGAATGAAAATTTGCAAAAATTTAAGGACAGCCAGTGTCAACTCAGGGGCGCCCGCAAGGGGGGGCAGGGGGGGGCAAGTGCCCCCCCCTGGAAATTAAGATGTCAAGTATTTTTTGTGTTTAAATTTGCAAAATAAGTCTAAATATATCTATCTAAAGTAAGAAAACAACCTCTTGGAGAGTTTTTTTTAACTTGATGCGGAGGGCGGGGGCAGCAGTGACGTTGCTAGGGGGGCGGCCCACTTCGGGTGTCATCATTTTGGGGTGACACCATTTTATGATACCAATCAAACAAAAAAGAAAACAACAATGTGTTTGATATCATCGAGAATGCTTAGCACACTGAAATGGATTAAAAACGATTTAAAGCGTCTTTTAAAACATTGATTTAGAGGGCTGGGCGCTATTTTGTCAAACGTATTACTCACAAATCATTAAAAATTTTGATAATTGGCCAAAACTAAGCAATCAAATTTGATCGCTTCTTGAAACATGCTGAATATAGGTTTCATAAAAAAAATATAAGCTCAGGAATAGGGAGGTGTGGATGTTCAGTATCAGTTAAATACCAATCACTTCGACTCACATATCTTTCCATGAGCCCCCCCCCAATCATTTTTCTCTATTTGATTAATCGACGTTTGTAGTTTAATAGACGAAATGCATTACTTGTTGTGAGTTTTATTGAACTACAAAATTTTTTTATGTATAGGACCAGCTTGTAAATAAAGAGCACTGAAATTTCACGATTAGCTACCTCCCACATAGCCATAGCCCATTTATGTAACCAGTTTAATCATGCTTTGCACAGCCAATTTCTATGCCATATTTCAAAAGCATTAATTTCAATAAAAATTGGCCTCAAATTATTTTTCAAAAATAAAATAAAATTTTTCGAGTGCTGATGGCTCCACCCCCAGAACCCCAATGGCCTCCGGTGGATGGGATACGGAGCTTTCAGATCCCCAAAACAACCCTTCTCCCACTGCAGATTTCTAATTACACGCCTGATACTAAACGCGCGCTGCTTATACTTCCAAGTTTTAAAATCTTACAATGAGAAGTTTTTAAGATAGTCAAATAACAATCGCGCCATCTACAGTAATGGCGTAGTACTGCTTTTTTTTTAAATATAACCTTTTGCAGCCTTCTATACATTATGAAGGGTGACACCATAAATTTCGCCACGGGTGTTACCATCCTCAGCGACGCCCCTGGAGGGCAGGAAGAACAGAATTGCTTATTTCACGTAAAATATCATACATCATTTTTTTAAAAGCGAGCGTAAGCAATATCCTAGGATTAAGCATTAAACTGTTTGATTAAATAATCAATATCAAACGTTTCAGCAGCTGTCATTAAGCCCTTATCAGGATCTAAATACAATATGCAGCGTTTAATATTTCAAGTTTACGCTGTGGTTATATAAACCCTAAAATAATAATTACTCCGCCATTAAATTATTTTTGCTCAGAAACCGAAATCAAAACCAAACTTGTAGTCAATAGTGTAGTCAAGGGGGTTGTGCCTCCGGCATTGGGAGTGCACGATAAATGCCACAATTTTTGCCCTTCTGAGGCAGTCTTTTGCAGTTATATGGCCTCTAAAGTGGTTTGAAGCCACTTTTGAAACATTTGTATTGTTTTTTTTTAGACGGAGTATTAACTTACTTGTCAAAATACAGCTTACAAATTAATCGATAAAAACTTGAAAACATGGCTAAAAATGAGCTGTCAAAATTAATCGCATAATGCAAAATCCTCAACGTAAGTTTTGTAAAAAAAGGGGATGGGGGGCTACTCATCAATTACTTTATTCAATTACAACAAGTTTTGGACTCGACCTGTGACTAACATGGGGGTTTGAAGGGACTGAGTTATTTAATTCTTTCAAATAGCTCTCAAATTGTAGGCTATCAATTTAGGTTTTTAAATGGCTCTAAAAAGATGCGAAATTTGATTCGAATTGCGTTAAAATGGCTATTTTTCTGAAATACTGGAAAAATTGCCAGCAGTTAGGAATTTGTACCGAGACCCCGGTATGTGATATGCTTTAGTTGCATCAGTTTTCTCGGCGCGTTGCCCAATTCAGGAACGTAGCCAAGGGGGGGGGGGGGGGGGGGGGGGCTATAGCCCCCCCATTGGCCTGTCAACCAAAACGCAGAATAAGAAAAATACCACATTTTTAGTTCTACTGAGACTGTTTTTTTTTTGCGCTGGAATGGACTAAAAAGTAATTTAAAGCAACTTTTGAAACATATATTCAGGGGGGGTTAATTTGCCAAAAATTAAAGTCACAAATCAATGAGAACTTTAAAAAATGCCCAAAAATAAACAATGAAATTTGATCGCTAGTGTAAAAATGCCAAACATAGGTTTTATCAACAATTATATTATAAACTCAGGAATAAGGGGGAGGAAGCTATTTAGTGTTAGTTAATTACCAGTCACTTCTTTCAAATATCTTTCCATTAGCCCCCACCACCAATTATTTTTCCTTATGAAATATAGATGAAATGGACTACTCTGAGTGAGTTTTATTGAATAGTAGGATTTTATGATTTACCAGCATGTAACCTAGAGAACTACAGTTTTATCGTTAACCATCTCCCATATAGTCCATTAACGCAACCAGTTGAATCATGTTGCTCTGCCAATTTCTATGCCACGTTTAAAAAGCATTAATTTTTACTAAAATAGCCCTAAAATTAAGTTATTTTTGCAAAAAAAATGCAAAAATTTTGAGCGCTGGGGGCTCCGCCCCCACACCCCCGTGCCTACGGCGGATAGGGGCTTTGCCCCCAACCCCCCAAATAGCTCCCCCCATTGCCAATCTCTGGCTACGCCCCTGTCCCAATTGCAGAATTTTTCAAGGAAAAACTTTAATTTTTTGGGTTAATGAACCCCCTCCCTAACAAAATTCAGGTTGCAGTCAGTGGCGCAACCAAGTGGGCTAAGGGAGCTTGGCCTCCCCTTTTTCTTCTCTAAGTCACTTGGAAAACTTAAGTCACATATGCGTGCGTTTAAACGTGGTTTGAATTTGATCTGCAATTAAAGAGGGCTGAAAGGGCAGGGCAATTTAAGAATTTCAAGTAGATTTTTAATCTCAACAATTTTGTTCTTTCCAATGGCCTTGAAAACGTTCGAAATGAGATCCAAATGACGTTAAAATGGTTATTTTTTTCAAGAAGTTGCGAAAATTGTCCAGTGAGAGGGGGCTTCGCCCCCAGACCCCCTTCCATATTATACTTAAATTGGATTAATTTGCTCAACATGCCGTCCAATTGCAACATTTTTTGAACAGGATCATTTCAACTTTTGGTTCAAGCCCCTTAGCAAATCCTGGTTGCAGCAGTAAAGTTTTATTCAATCCAGTAGATAATAGATACATCGCTTGCCCCCCCCTGAAAAAATTTCTGCGGGCGCCTCTGTGTCAACTCAAAAACTTTTGGTTCATATAAGAAAATTTGGACGTTCTAGCCTTTGAAGAATGACACTAAATTTTTTTTAAGACAGAGATTTGGAAATTGGCTGCCTCTCATAATTCATTGGATTGGTGGACTGCAATCACATACACATTTTTTAAATCGGAAAGAAATGGAAACCATCGCGTAGCAGATAGAAACTAATGCACTTTTGATGTGTAAGTTTATCGTGTTTTGATGGCTTACAGAAGTATGGCTTTTCATATTGTGGGCAATCGGCCTTCTTGATCCACAACAAATAATTGAACACACTCGTGTACATGTACAACATTTTTTAATGCTTCAGACAGCAAAAGAAAGTGAAAAAGAACCACGTGCGAGAGAATTTGCCAATACATACAGTACTACAACAACAAAAAAAATAACGGTCTCCAGAGCGGAGTGAGAGAGCGGAGACGGAGAGAAAGGAGTGTTGAAAAAAAAGGAAAGAACAGGAGGGTGTGGGGCACCACAATATGCAGCATTATTACTTAATTTTTACTAACACACAAAATATGATACAGAAAATTTTATTTAAAACCAAAAGAAACTTGTCACAAAAAACCATCCAAGTAACACCGAAGAATTAATTCTTATCATTGAGGTCTTCATTAAAACATATGAAGCTATTGTACGAAAGATACAACAAAACTGCATATTTTGATTATCGGAAAACAGGCAAATATTTATTTTCCGGTCTTTCCAATGCGATAATTTAAGAAAAACTTGAAAAATAATTCATAAAATTATGAACATTGAGAAGATGTAAGCTCTTTGCAACAATCTTAGATACCACATCGTGCTATAGTGTAGATTGTAAGTGACGCAAAGACATTCCTCAATTTTACTGCAAAGGTCCTCGCTCGCCCGCGTTCACCACCAGATATGCAATGATATAAATGCAAAATTTATTTATGACAACGTTCGAATAGATAAAAGATTTTTGGAAGAAAACAGCCTAAACTGCGATAAATACCCTATCCGGATTTCAAGCTTATTGGCTAGGCTCTCTTTAAGCGCATGTAATACACAAATGTGAATAAAATATAGGCTACTAATTGCCTTATAAGCCTATAATTTATAATGAGATTAAACAAATGGAAACACAATGTCTAAACTTTGCATAAAATACATAAATTTCAATAAAATAGGCTTTTACTGTAACTCAATATTGCCCTGCAAGCCTACTACCAGGCACAACAAGATCAATCAAATGGCAAAAAAACCTTCATTGTTGTCCACCCTTGGCATAAAAAGCACAATTTTGAATAGAATAGGTTATTACAAGGGTGCCCCAAAAATATTCAACATTTTTTAATTTCTGTTTAATCGTCTTCTTAGATTGCGCTTATAGTGCTTTTGCCAATAGAAGACACATATCATCAAGTGTTTTCCTAAAAATTTAAGTCATCATCTCGACTCTAAAGTACAGTTCAGTTTCTTTTGGCAGTAGCATTGATTTCGGTAGCGAATGAAATGTTTGATGCATCCCCCATTTTGATTCATGCGGCATTTAGATTGACAGCGCGGTTTACAATGATAGTGTTGTGTTGGCATATCTCATTTGTAATTCCCTTGGTAATCTGATAAACCTCAGTCTATCTTTTTTGAACAGTTTGATGATGTTGATGATATTGATTGATGCATTTTTATCCTCTTGCCACGAGAAAGCGACGGTGGCGCCACCTTTTGGACAAATCTGCCCCTGCTTCGGAGTTAATTATTATTCCAACTTTTCCAGTTGACTTTTAATAGACTTCTTCCCACCCAAATTACCTTTTTGTTCAAAACTACCTAGCAAAGAGTTGTAAAGCGCCTTATTCAAAGACGCAGCAACGTGATCAGGGTGCGGGTTGAACTCACACCATGCATGTAATCACGGTTATCGCAAGTAGCGTACGCAGGATTTAAAAAAGGGGGGGGGGGCCAGGATCCAACTTCAGAAAATTTGAGAAGAACAAAGATCAGAATGAGAAATTGTTCCACTCAAATTTAGTCCGATTTTTTGCCCAGAAGTTGGAGAAACCCAAAAAAAGAAAAAGGTCTTCACTCAAATTTAGTTTGATTTTTTGCCCAAAATTAGGTAAACAGCAACAAAAAAAGGTCAGTCCGGTTTTTTGCTCACGCCTGGGTGCTAGCCTAAAACAAACGTATAAAGCAGACTTATTGTGTGATCAAAGCTTGCAAAGGGGGTGGGGGGCATGCCACTATATTGCATACTATTCTATGCTAATTATACTATCCTGGCGACCCAAAGGGGAGAGGCATGGCCAATGCCCCCCTAAATATGCCCCTGGTTGTCGCGAAAACTTGAGCTTGTGTTTGTGAACATTTTCCTTTGCATAACTTTACAAAAAAAAATCCTCGACAAGCTTTGCCGCTAATGAAAATTGGTCAGTAACTCGATTTCAAAAAGCTTGTACTCAACATTCAATCAGATTTAAAGGCACTGAATTGTGGAATGCACTTACTTTCAGACATAAGAGATAATTATCTAAAAAGTTATGCTACCTTTGTTAATCGACTGAAGCAGTTTTTACAGAATAATCAATTGCAGTTTAACCCTTGAACTGCTTTACAAATTTGTTGATTATTTTAGCATCAAATTTGAATCATATTAATAACCAAAATTTTTTTATTTATTTATTTTCTAATATACAATTTTTCTGAGCCTGAGTAATTGGTGTAAGTTTGCAGACTTGGCGACCGCGCCAGATACTTTAGTACCTGGACATCCTAGTCTTTTATAGCCTTTCACCAGAAGGGGTTATATCGTTTGGTGCTTTTGTGGTAACAATGCTTTTTATCTGTTTATCGCTTTCTTACTTAACAAAACTAAACTATGCTACTACTAAACCCGTTGGGTTGAGATCATATTATGGGAGCGAACCTCCTAGTTCCTGAACAGTTTGGCACTTGTTTGTAAACATTTTTCTAGGCATAACCTCACAAGGACAAGGTAAAAGGGTTGAGGTCAGTTAAGCAAAGAACCTTTAGGTATCCAGGCAGTAACAACTCCTCTGGGTGTTAATCTTGCCTTTTGCTCCAAATTGCATACCTTATAGCAAAATATCAAAATATTGCCATTTAACGAATTTCCTGTCTTTAGTTTATCACACCTGAAAAGATGGAAGTGTAAGAGCAAAGAAAAAAGATTAGAGATCAAACCAAAAGTGTTACATTTTGGGGGGGGACATCCTGTAATTTAAGGCTTTTTCTCTGAAGGTGCCATTTTTATTCAAAAATAGGCTGTGGCCAACTGGCCATACGAAAAGGATTCTACTGTACAGCAGAGGTGGAGTCGAGGACACAAGGCTCGAGGCTAAGGCCAAGGACACAAAAAAAATCCGAGGCCAAGGCCAAGGACAGCCTTTCCGAGGACAGACACTCTCGAGGCCAAGGACAGGAATGCTCGAGGCCAAGGACCAAGGACACAAGCGCAAGTGCTCTCCATTAAAAAAAAAAAAAAGGTCTTCACAAAAATTTTTCAGGTGATCTCCAAAATAAAAAATAAAATAAAAAAAAAAGGTCTTCACAAAAATTTTTCATGCGATCTCCACGAAAAAACGTTTTCCAAAAAATTTTTCAAGCGCTCCACAAAATTTTAACAATTCAAAAAATAGTGCTGTCCTCAAGCCGAGGACAGGCCAATTTTCGAGGACTTGAGGCCTCGAGGCCAAGGACTTGACCTTCGAGGCCAAGGCCAAGGACTTCAAAATGTGTCCTCGAGGCCGAGGACGTCCTCGAGAACTCCACCTCTGCTGTACAGAATAACAATCTTAGCGGTCAAACTCGAGATAAATTAAGTGCTAATTCAAACCAGTAACTGCACTTTCGTCTTTAATTTTAATGCATTTTTGGAACAAGTTATACTGAGTTGTAAAACAGTGTGAGATAGTTTCAATAAAACAAATGAAAAAATGGGTGGGACCTTTCCATCTTGATTTATTTAGACGTATCATAGTGACATAAGTCTGCGGCAGAGCAATTTGCAGCACCACTAACTTCAAGCATCGAAATAATATTGACGTGTGTAGAATTAATTTAAAGTATTAAATTGCTATGTTTATACAGTAGCACCAGTTGATTAGCACTAATTGGATTTCCAATAATTGTGTTACTAAATGCTAATTGTTATTATTGGTAATTTCCTGGTTAATTTCTTGCTGGATATTTCTACAAATGAATAAGAAACATTTTTGACTAATATCGTAGGTTATAGTTTGGTCGGTAAATGGCCACATTCACTTCAACTCAATTGTGGGAAACGTAAACGACCTCAAAACTTTTTAGTCATTTTTTCACCATCAAGGGACCATTTTACATTTTCATTAATGGTGTTTGCATCTGTGTGGCTGAAAGTAGATGAAAAGTTGAGATGGTTTACCGTTTGCTCATATTTAGTTTGGAGATTTTAACCGCAAACATTTGCAAAAATAAATGCATAAAAATCTGAATAATTCTACGCCAAACGCTTCAAAAATTCCGTAAATCTACGGCACCATAACGGCGAGGGAGGTGGTGAGGAAGATAAAGCTGGTCATTGCTTTGACGCCTGGTGCTCCATCGTTGTCATCAGTCGCTGTTAAGCCTGTAAAAAATAGGATTTATTTAATTGTATTGTACTTACTGAAGCTCATTTACAAGTAATAATTATTAGCATATTTAAGGAGGGCATTGCGTCAAGCCTATCTTTTTTGTCTGCCCTCACTCAAACATTTTTTCAAAATATTAAGAAAATCCAGTAAAATCTACCATGTCTTCGTTTTTGCAAAACTTGCAATCCTCTTTTGTGGTAAGTTTGGTCATCATCTTAACTTTGACCAAAACCATAGTTAAATTTGCTGGAGTCTTTAAGATTTTTGGGCAGAAACGTTTTTTTCCTTTATCTCAATATCGTTCAAAATTAACATCAACCTAGCCAATGTCGTTTAGGTTTTACTCCTTCCACCCCCCCCCCCCCCCCCCTATTTCCACTTTCCAAAATCTTGTTTAAGCCACTTATATTTTGTAAATGCATCATAAAAGGATATCGGGATCCTATAAACCTCCCGAAAAACATCTTCCAAAAATTACATTTTTCCGAAAAGCACCAGAACGAAACTATATTAGCCCGAATGTACATTTCCCTGAACGTGCACTTGCCAGAAATTAAATTTCACCAAAAACTTATTTTCCAGAAATTACACTACCCCGAAAGCCATTTGGCAGAAATCACACTTGCCAGAATTTACATTTGGCCGAAATTACATTTTCCCAAATGTTTGATTTCCAGAATTTATACTTGCCAGAATTTACATTTAGTCAAAATTATATTTCCGCGAAAACTATTTTCCAGAATTTGCACTTGACAAAATTTACATTTCGTTGAAATTACATTTTCCAGAAAACCTGTTTTCCAGAATTTGCATTTGCCAGACTTTACGTTCGGTTGAAATTACATTTCCTCGAAAACCTACTTTCCAGAATTTACACTTGACAGAATTTACATTTGGCCGAAGTTACATTTTCTTGAAAACTTATTTTCCAGGATTTACATTTGCCAGAATTTACTTTTGGTTGAAATTACATTTTCCCAAAAACTTATTTTCCAGAAATTATGCATCTGCTGTATTAGCCCGACAATGAAATTTTATTTGGTAGAAATTACATATAGCAAAATTTATAGGCTTATTTATTTTTATCGGCCATTCGGTCGAGCGGTAACGAGATCGACTCTGAAGTGGGAGTTCTGAGGTTCAAATCGTTGCCCGGTCAAATTAAACGCAGTAATGCCCTCGGCTAGCCGCCGCTGTGACGTTTCTTCGAAAGAAGCTGTGTTGCCCGCGCGCAATGACGCAAAGATGGGCCCTGCCAACTTATTACAAGCTTTGGGCGTTATGTATTGAGTATAATGAAAGATTTGATTTCAAATTTACTCTTGAAGTTACGCGTAGAGTAGGATCGGCAAAAGGAAGACACTCTGCTAAATCAAATGGTGTGGGTTGACGGACCCAAAAACTTCCATTTTTTTGGTCTTATTTTTCTAAGTGGCTTGAACTAGTCAGTTAAAATTTAGTGAATTTATCGGGCGTAATGAGAACAACTGTTTTGGAAAATTTTGTGAATCTGAATTTTGATGTAATAAGATAATGCTCCAAAACTACCTGGTTCTCACACAAAAGTGAATACTGAATTTTGTTCAAAGTTGTGCATATGCTGAGATAGCGTAGTGGTTAAAGGTGCTAGTGTGAGGAGCATTTATAGATGGAAATGCTGGGTTCAAATTCTACGTGGGCAATTAGGTGCTCGAAACATTTTTGAAGCCGATATAACTTTTTTACGTTAGACAAAATCAAGTTCTTTTTTCTTAGTTTGGCATTGGATATGATCAGAGGGTCTCAGGTTTCATTCTCTGACTAAGATTATTTCTTATTTCTGTTTAATGCACTCACAGCGGAATTTGAGTTATTTTTTCTCTCATAATGTTTTTGAAGCTACTGGATTTTTTAAATTAGGTATTAAATTAATAAAGAAACTAAATTCCGCACTGATTCAAAACGATGAAAATTTTACTGATCTTCTAGTACTTGCAAACAAAGTTGCAACGTCGAGATTATAGAGTGCTGTTGCGCACTACGTGGGTAACTCATAATTTTTTGACGGTCAGTCAGTTTGAAAAACCTCGTTTTTTGTTTTTGCAAATTTACGACATTGCAAAAGGAGAAAAAAGCCTTTGCTGAAGCTGACAACGCATTCGTATACAAACAAACTGAAACAGTTTCACAAACTTGGTCACATAACTTGACATCGACGCTCTCAAAATTTATTGAGAATAAAAGAGGCTAAAAATAGGCAAAAATATTGAGAACAGTTAGCCCCAACCCCAATCTACTGGTTCTTATAAACAAAAGTGTAACCAGAGTTAAAATAATCTTTTTCCTTTGCCTCAGTGAATATGATACAATAATGTTTATATGCTTGTATCGATTTTCAATAGCTAAATTTCATTACGCACAAAATATAACCAAATAGGCAAATAGCTTCATCCTCGTAAAAAATAAATAGCCAAGAGACACCATATTTTTTTAATTGAAAAAACGTTTTTAGAAAATAAATTTCCGGAAAAAAGATATAGTTTCTAGTTTCTAGAAAATAAACTTCCGGGGAAATGTAATTTCGATCAAATGCAAATTCTGGCAAATGTAAATTCTGCAAAATAAGTTTTCTAGAAAATGTAATTTCAGACAAGTGTTTATTCTGGCAGATGTGTAATTCCAGGCAAGTGTTAACTCTGGTAACTGAGATTTCTGGAAAATGTTAATTTTGGACAAAAAACGTTCTGGGAAATATTTTTTCTGTCAAATGATTATATGGAAGGTGTTTAGTGAAGAGTAAGAATACCAGAATACTGTATTTGCTATTAGCCCTCACCATAGCATCCAACGGCGTTGTCTACAGAATTAGCGACACCGTCTCCCGTAAAACCGGTCCCGCAAACGCAAAAAAAGCTTCCAGTGTCGTTGAAGCAAGTCGCGTTGGCGTGGCAGTTGTGTTGCATTGCTACCGTGGTCGTGCATTCGTCGATGTCTGGAAAATTTTAAATGGTAGCTAAAAAATAAGCAATAAACATGTACATTGTACACTACCTTTTTGTTCCATTGTAGCGGCATAAGGATCGGAATTATGTCTTTTAATCCTATTTGGCCGCACTATTTACCCAACGCAATTTACATGCGGGGGGGGCAAAAATGCATCCCCTATCTAACTCCTAAACCAAAAGTCATGGTATTACCGAATTTGGCATGTGGGTTGTTGTCATTAAAGCTTTTGAACAATCAGTTTTTAGTTGAATACGTTATCATTTCGACATCACGGCCGTGTCGTCATTATTTCGGAAAAAATAACGTCATTTTTACGATGACATCACACGAGGTTCAATGTTTTTTAATACTGATTCATAAAAAATCGAAGTCAAAGTAGTTACCGGACAAAAACGTCTTATGACGTCATTTAAGTTAAGTATTGGTCAAAAAATGCTCAAATTTTGGAAAGTAACTTTGGTAAACCTCAAAATTGGAAACGTTTCCCTAACCTTAGCAACTTCAAGCTTTCTAAAGTTATTTGTGATGAAGTTGCACTGCAGATATTTACCATAAACTTTCTTGCAACAACTGTGAGGTAGCACTTCACTCTCATAATTATCTGCTTTCACATCAGGCTTGTGTTCATCAGCATCTGAACGCACAAATAGCCTATCCTTGCAGCCCACCCTAACCTTCAAACCACACTAGGATTAAGTAGTTGACACTGTAGATTTGAATAGCATGTACTGATGTCGCAAGTTCAGAAAAGTTACACTTGAAATACTTTACAATATTTTAGCAATTTGCCCTGCTATTTGTCCAAACTTTTTTTCTAAAGTTTGGTTAATCCACGCTGGTGCCTACGATAGCATCTGTAACAAATCTAAAACTTGCACGAGTATCGCTAAAATGTAAATTTTTGAAACGTAGTCTTGACTACATAGTGTATTCGATCTTAGTGATGTAATTACCAATTTTTCTGTTTCTTAACGAAGCATTAATAATTTTTCGATTTTGTCGTGTTCGTCATAGATTTCCAATTTTGATGGTTTAAATGAAAATGATAGAAAGCCATGGTCATAGACGATGCCGCCAAAACTTTTGATGACGTCGTTTAGTGAATTTTCGGTTTGGTATTTCAGTGCAGATCTTTAAGCAGTTAAAGTGGAATTGTAGCAGTATGTTGGTTTTGTTTTTTTGTTTGTTCGTTTTTGTTTTTTTTTTGTTTTTTTTTTGTAAAATCCTTTTCACCCAGATAATTTTTTCGAAAGCAACGGAAATGAGCCAAGAATCAAATTATAATAAAAGGTAAAGCAAATTAAAAGTCATCTTTCTGAAATCAAAATGCGATGTTGCAAACTCAACGAGGCTCATCTTATACAAACATGTCGAAAGTGAATTGGGTCGCTTGGCCCACCATGCTTGATTTTCCATTGCTGCGACTTAGTGTTCTAAATTAAGAACTTGTTTCAAAAACGTTTTAACAAAAGTAGTTGTCCGAGGTTCAGTAAATACTGCAGCATTTTTGATAGTTATAGTTGGTTGCTCTTGCATCCAGTTTTTAACTCATGGCCTAATTTTCACAATTTTTATAGAGATTTGTTCAACCATTAAAATTATAGTATTGAGACACTTGGGCGAAATTTTTGCAGAATTTTACTACCTTTTTAAGCTTTGTTTTTATACC
The DNA here is from genome assembly GCA_963965965.1 of Trididemnum nubilum. Lineage (NCBI taxonomy): Eukaryota > Metazoa > Chordata > Ascidiacea > Aplousobranchia > Didemnidae > Trididemnum > Trididemnum nubilum. The sequence goes on from OZ014482.1 coordinate 5,157,749, forward strand.
TGTTCCAACTTTGTTTTCTTACCAATGTAACGCGGAGTCGAGAGAATGAACAGAACAGCTGCGTAAAAAAGAAAAAAAAAAAAAAAAAAAAAAAAAAAAAAAATTGCAAAAACGGGATACAAAACCTTCTTACCTGTGCATGCTCCTTGGACGTTGGGGTTGAGCTCCCAAGTATTAGGTGGATCAACGTTACATGTCGCCACTAGAGGATCCGCCACACTAGACGAGTAGCCACTATTGCAAGTGAATGTAACTGCGTCAGTCGCGACGTAGGTGATCTGCATCCCACTTGAGATTGCAGCGTTGGTGTATATGTTTGCAAGGCTAGCAGGAGTGCCTAAACAACAGTGGATTATTTGAAAATACAATGAAGTTATAACCAGACATTAACCATTTTTAAATTGGTTTAATTTCCTTTAAAGCTAGCATTGAAACAATTACGACATGCTGAAATTTTTATTTTATAAATATATAGGTTGAAAATCATCATAGGATAAATCATCGATGATAAAAAATATTTTTTGCATATTTCGCAAACTTTGCAACTGACAAAAATATTACGTCAAAAGACTTGTTTAATTCCAAAAACACATTCAAACTCATAAAAATTCAAATTGTTGGATTTTTGCATATTTAAACGGCGCAACTTTAAATACAAAAAGGTTAAAAAAGAGGATCAAACAAAGGAATAACAACCTTATAAGCTTTTCAAAATTTTCCTAATTTTGATTTTTGTTATCTTTTTTTTTAACATTTGGAGAAGCTGAAAAATTATAAATCGTGCAATTATAAATAACATCATATTTTACCAGAGAAATTTTACTTACATTGTGCTTTCGTCTTTTGCAGCAGAACTAAAACGAAGCATAACAAACCTGAAACAAATACGTAATTAGTTAACTACGAAACTGATATGCAAGTGACAAAAAACATCTTAAGAAATTAGCCTTTAAAGTACCGGTAAAATTTAAAACGGCTAATTTCTATTTTCTAGTAATGTTTATACCAAGTTTGTTATTTGTTGCATATCGTGTACTGCGGTTATAGTTTGATTATTAGACTTACTGTTTAGTTGTTAATGAATGCTTAATTTGTATTTACTTGTAATCTTGAATCTTGCACACTTCTTGTTTTTATTTCTTCACAACAATAAATTAACGTAGAAGGTAAATTACAGTAAATTAATTGTTTTTCCCACCTATTGCACACCTAGTCAAATATTATTGAAGTTTGCTGTTTCTTGATCTGCTGGCCGCGGTAATTTGTTGCTAACAGCCAAAGTCTACTGAGATTTGCACCTTGCACTCAGGTTTGTAAGTTTGTGAGTTAATTACAGTAGCTTGTAAGTAAACAATATAATTTGGCAGTTTTAACTTTGTTAGGGCAGGTAAGGACATTCTGCGTGCCAGCGTACGCTTTTTTCTTGAGTTAGTTTATAGGTCTATTTGTGATTCGATTTAATTGCAACCTATTTTTGCAGAGTAAGGTTTAGGCTGCTAAGAGTTGTAATTTTCTCAAAATTTTTCTTCTTCAATACAATTACTGATATTTACTCTCAGTTGTTTAGTTATCTGGTTTTTCGAATCGAATGAAATGATAACTAAATTTTCTAATTTTTGCTAGCATGCAGCACTGCCTGTTTACATCAAGTGAGGCACTGTGTCATTGCTGAGGCCTTACAGTGTGGAAGCTTTAAATGCTGTGTACTTTGCTTGCAACATATCATAAAAAATTGAAACTGTGCTTCAATATGAAACAAAAACTGCAAAATGCAATAAACTCTGCATTGTATAAATTTGCATTTAGTCGATTCCTCTTCACACTGATGATGAAGTCAGTTGACTTCGAAACACGGGAATGCTCCCGCGATAGGCGGCTCCGCCTCACCTGCGTCACTAAGGGTTGAAATGATTACCCATTTCGACGCGGAGACAGCATTAAGGTGTTGTCAAATGAAGTAGGATTGTAAGACGTGATGTCTCTGTGAACTAATAAATTAGTTCTGCCTATTTCACTTCAGGAATAATTTAACTTGTTAAATTATCGTTGTTTGTGGCTGAGAGATTGTCCACTGCAGATACAGCACGGGTGCAATATCATTTAGGATATGTGACGCGATGCCTTGTGAACAATTGAATTAGTTCTGCCTATAAAAAAAAAAATTGTATTCGCACTGGGTGAATTGTTGATCTTTGTCCTTTAACTCTCCCCCCCCTTATCCACTTCGTCCCCTTGCCCATTTTATGTACTGAATTTTTCATCCCTGTCTATTAGCCCCTTGGTCCCCTGTCCAGAGTTAATTTTTTTTTCTGGGTTACCTTGGTCACAATTGCGATTATGTTTCACAATCCTATTTTGATTTTAACTTTATGGGCTAGTTTACTCAGATTTTGAATTTCAGTTTACAGGCATGCTTAGTTTAGTTTTTGAATTTCGGTTTGCAGACAAGCTTAGTTTAGTTTTTGAATTTCGGTTTGAACGTCAGCTCTGCCGATGAGCGTTTGTATTACGCGAAACTCGAGTCCAGAGCAGTACGTGGAAAAAAAAAATTGGGTCTGCCTTTTTAGCAGCTGAAGTTACGAGATGAAGACGTTAGCCTATACCGATAGCTTGGTTATTCAAATTTACCGCTTGAGTTAGCCTAATTCAGGGATCAAAATTCTTTGCATTGTGGCAATAAACCCTATGTTGCTGTTATGCTTAAAAACGTGATTAAATGCCAAGTCTTTGAAAACAATGGTTGCTTGTGATTGATAATCATTTGCTAATTTTCTAAAAACTTTGAAAAAAAAATTGTAAAAACAGGAATTTTCAATCAAAAATCATAAAGTTTATCAAAAAATTCAAACACAAAAAATCAGCGCAATATACCAAACTTTCAAAACATTATATTTGATCATTTAATCCAGGCAGAAAGCTACTAGTCAAGTGATTCCCAACCGTTTTTGTTACATTCCTTCCCTGCTGTTTTGGCTTATTTTTATTCCTCCCCTGTATTAATTAAACTTGAAGATTCCATCATGGGTGTACCACAAAAAAGTTTACTTTTCAATTTAAAAAAAATTTTTTGTAGAGCGTTTAACTCTTTCATTTTTTCAGGTTTTGTTCTATAGTAATTAATAGGAGTTTTGTATTTGAAATTTTGAAGCTTTTAGCTTAATTACTTACGTCTTTCACAATTGAGCAGCGATCAAAAGTAGTAAAATTCTATTTGGAAACTAAATCACCAGTCCAAACACAAAGAGAATATTGCTAGCATGTTGGTGTAAAACAAACTCCTTCTTTAACGGCAATGAAGAAAATTGACCATTGCTCAATTGACAAAAACTTTGATGCGCATGCTGTACTTGCATCTGAAATAAAGCCAATTCTGGACGATAAAAAAGGTGTCAGCTTGCACCGAAATGAACGTTAATTAATTGCATTCGTGAATTGACTGCAGTGCGTAGATCAAGAAAATCATTACGGAGGTGTTCATTTCAACTTAACTTTACAAAGTCTACTGTTCAAAAAATAATGAAGCACAACCTGAAGTTTTATCTTTACAAACTCGAAATAGAGCCAAATTTGACCCATAGCGACAAAGCACAACGTTTTCGAAAGTCCTCGTGGTTCAATGATATGATGGAAAATGATGAACAACGAATCTCCGTAATGATTTTCTTGGGCTATGCGCAATTAAGTCACATATGATAACAGTAGCGTGGCCAGGGGGGGAGGGGGCTATAGCCCCCCCTTACCTTCCCCCCCCCCCCATTGGCATTCGACCAAATTGTCGAATGAGAAAAACACTACGTTTTTAGCACTTTTGAGACTGTTTTATGCACTGGAGTGGACTAAATAGTGATTTAAAACATTTTTTGAAACATATATTCAGGGGGGGGCTAATAATTTTCAAAAATAGAACCAACAAATAAATAAAAAAATTTTGAAAAATGGTCAAAAATAAGCAATCAAATTTGATTGCAAGTGTAAAATTGCTAAACATAGGTGTCATCATCAAACGTACTATAAACTAAGGAATAAAGGGGGCCTATTCCATATTAGTTCATTACCAATCATTTCTCTCAAATCTCTTTTCATTTGCCCTCCCCCTCCCCAATTATTTTTGTCTATAAACTGTATACAAAATAGATTACTCCGTGTGAGTTTTATCGAACTATTAGATTTCATAATTTATCAGCACCTAAATAAGAGAACTAAAATTTTCCCAAATAGCCCATTTATGCAACCAGTTTAATCATGTTTGCACTGCCAACTTCTAAGCCACGTTTTAAAAGCATTATTTTTTTATCAAACTAGCCCTAAAATTTAGTTATTTTTGCAAAACAACGCAAAATTTTTGAGCCCTGGGGCCCCCAGCCTCCGGCGGCTGGGGGCGGCCAAAACAGCCCTCTCCCATTGAGAATTTCTGGCTACGCGCCTGGATCATGGGATCAACGCTCATTACCATGCGAGCACACATTCTCTTCTTCGAGAATTTCTTTTTTCTGTTGTCGCAAGTGCATACGCTTCAAACTTTTGAACAATTTTCTTGATTGTCGTTGAAGATGAAATTTGTTTTACATCAAAATGCTAGTGATATTGCGTTGGGACCAATGATTTAGCTTCCAAGTGGAATTTTACTACTTTTGATTGCAGCTCAATTGTGAAAGACATAATTATGAGCTAAATACTTTAAAATTTCATAAATACAACTCTTATTTCCATTGAACAAAACCTGAAAAACTGAAAGAGTAGAAAGCTCTACAGCAAAAGTTCCAAAAAGTAGACTTTTTTGTGGGACACCATGTCTTCATGCTTTTTACTGCTCATGTCGATACAGCTAAATTAGCTACATTTTGCAACAAGAAGCTGCATCATATTGGTACCTAGTCAAACTCGTTTAACGTACGATAAGTTGCTCCAATTAGCAACTTGGTCTATTACTAGGAAAGTAATCAAGTGCGATATCTTTCATATGACTACAGTGATGGGCACCGAACAATCAAATCAAAACTAAGTTGTGGTTGTGTAACAATAGTATTGTATATTTTGCATTGCCACTGTGTATCACTACTAACAGCACAAATATAGCAACCTATTGCCGTGTTTTGCTAAAGGAGGGGGCTTGAATCAAAGGTTGAAAGTTTTTGTTCTAAAAATGTCTCAATTGGGCGGCATTTTGAGCAAGCTGGTTCAACTCAAGCATACCATAAACGGGGCAGGGCAATTTTTGTAATTTTTTTGGAAAAAAAATTTTTGTTTCGGAGAAAAAATGGCCATTTTTACGTTTTGTGAAACATTTCAACACGTTTTGTAAGCGATTAGAACGAAAAAAGCTATTTGCTAAACTTTGAAAGTCTGTTAAAAAATTAATTTGCCAAGCCCATTCAGTGCCCCTTCTCTTTACTCTTAGGTCAAGTCCAAAACACATTTAAACGCTGAAGCCCTCCTTCCTGGTTGCGCCACTGGCTACCTAATATTGCATTTAAAATAAACTGCGATAAATTGAACCAAGGTCCCGCAACTCCTAAATTAAAACCACCAGTTTTCACCCAGTGAAACTTCTTTAATACCTCCCTTGCAAGGGTAAAATTATAATTCTTTGACGGTTGGGAACTACTAAACTAAAAAATGTTTTTTTGAAGTAACATCGATTAATTTTGGGTAACGGTAACGCAAGCAATTACCCGAAAATGCTAAATGATAATTGCTTTTGTCATAAAAGGCTAAAATCGTAATCCATGTAATAGTTTTGTTAGATATTACTTTTGTTATTAAGCATATTAACAAACAAATGCAATTTCATTGCTCATACCATTCTATCTTATCTCAATAACCTGGTTCGAAATGTCGGACATCAGCGCTTAAATAGCCCGCGGGAGTCACTTTTTTATTCATCGAGGTGCGACTTCCATGGCAGCCTTTTGAAGGAATCATTTCAACACAGAGGACGACTTTCATTGGGAAGATATAGGATTTCCATTCACGACCGCAAGTTGCTAGCAAAGCAGCAACACACTTTTGTTTTTGTCTTTTTCATTGTCAGTTCAAGCTTTCCATATTTTCAGTAAATATAAATAACGACGGAAATTGGCGTCGGTTCCCAGTGTAATTTAAAACTATTAGGCTTTGTAAATGTTTTCGCGATTTTTGCCAAAGAAAAAAGTTTGTATACCCCAACTCTTATAACTTGTATATTTGTTTCGAAGAAAAACATTGAAATTAGTAGCATTTTCTACGTCACAATGTAGTTTTTACGGCACCTTCTGCAGCAGCATTTGGCGATTTATATTCACATGAAATAAAACGCTTTCGGTGTTTTCTGACATGCGGTAAGTACAACAATGCTTGTCTGCAGTTGAACCTTTATGATGTATGGTAAGTTCGAATTTTTTGTTTATATTTTGCAATTAGGTTTTTATTGGAGTTTAAGTTGTTTTTTACGTAGTGGTGAAAGTGGATTTGCTTTCTTATCGCAACACTGTGCTAAACATTTTCTTACTATTAGGGGCTGCTTTTAGCAATTCATCTCAGCAACGTCCAAAATGCATCCGATCAAGCCCGACTTCATCCAAATTACATCGCTTTTTCTAAAATGAATCGTGGGAGTTTCCGACAGTGGCAACATTTTTTTGAACAACTTTAGGCGAGGACCAATAACACAAAAAACGCCTCAGCTGAACATCAGTGCAACTTTCGTCGCAAATCCCATATCGCTGACGAAGTTCGACCTTTTTCAAACTTGCTTTTCAAATTTCTTATCGGTATATGCCGTTCCGACTCTCAATCTTTTACCGGAGCACGTTTTTAACCGTTTTGATTACTTTCACCACGGCTCTTACCAGCATATTTGATTATAGAGTTCTTTTTGCAGCAATTTTGGCTTATCATTCTTTTAGGGTTATTGTATTGTTTTTGGACTGAAAAGTTTATTGTGCTCATTTTTTCTCAGAGAGTTTCGCTAAGAATAAAATGTCGAAAGTGATTAGAAAAAAAATTTCCCAATTTAAACGCTCTATATCTCTTTTACCATGAATCATCAAAAATTGTTTTTAGAACAAATCCATTCCTTTATTTACGAGTACGAACCTGGCACTGATGTCGGTTAACCACACCAACGCAAAGCAACCTTTTTTTGGGGGGCTCTGTGTGGAAGTCATTCGTCAGATTGGGCCACCACAACTAGTAGACTAATTGGTTGCAATGAAAGTTAAATGAAAAGAAATACATCAAATGAAAGATCAAAAGAAATGGTATATTAAAAAATCGGCATTTTATGGCTTCGTATTAAGCAAATTAATGTGGCGTCATAATTGCCCAAACTGCCGTTTTCGAGCTCGGATTTTTTACGTTTCAATTTTATTCCGCGCCCCTTAAAGTTACTTGAGAGATTCCAAATTGGTTTTTTGGGGCTTCGAAATAAATCTTTAAACTTTTAAAGCTGTTTCCTTTAAAACGTTTATCGCCCTGCACTTCTCCTTTTACACAAGCAACTTGTTTTCTCAAATTGCTTATTGCAACAACGATTGTTTTGTCTCGTGGTACTGCTACACAAAACCGCTGTTGGAACGTCGCTGCACTGGAATATCAGTTTCAGTTTTATTGAACTACAAAATACAGAAAGAACTTTATTGCGCAGCACTCATCATAATGAGATAAATTCGAAAGAACTTGAGACAAATGTGCTAGTAAATGCAAGTGTTGTAATAATGACGTCACATAAATTTTTTTGATGTGATGTCACAACAGTATCGCTTAGTGAAATCAATATCTCTTCCCCTTTTATTCGTTTGATACATTGATCATCTGAGTTGGGTTTATAGAAAGTCAAAATTGGAGCATAACTTTAGTGTCATCCTTTGCATTTATAGAATTGCGGTTAATTGTTGGACTACTGTAGAGCTTATTTTGTTAGTTGGTTTGTTTTTTGAATCTGATTGACATGTGCACCAATGCAACAGCCAAGATGCGATGCCTCTGTTTTGGAAATTTAAGATTCATTGAAGATCTTTTGCAGCAGGTGAGCTGCTTAATAGATGTTACTTCATACATGTTTTGTTCAATAGATGTTTAAAAAAAAAATATGAAGAAAAAGTTTAGAGAAGGCCAATTCAATTACAATTTTACAAGGTAGTTTGTATTTTTTTTTTTTTTTTTTGCGAAAATCATCTAATCTAAGTTTATCTTTTATGAAATCTGCTTGTGGTTGAGTAATGCTTATTGCTCAATTAAATACGCTGGTACTGTGTTGTTTCTCTCTAATAGGCAATGAACTGTAACTTTGTGTATTTCTTTGTTTGTTTCTTATAATTAAATACAATCATAACGGTCTGGTGTAAACTATTTATTCAAGGCATTTAGTAAACCTTTATCGCCAGTTTCTTTCTAAAGATGTATATTGCACAGTATAAGCGAGCTAATAATTCTCAATTACGAATTATAACTTCGGCCATGAGTTTTCGATGGATAACCGCTTTGTTTGATCGCAAACATTTGAACCAAATAATTGATAATTATTATTTTTTTTAAATAATTTTAAAAGAACACAATTTTTTTTCTCGAAATTTAAGAACAAATCAAGAGCAATGCCAGTTTCGGTATGAAAATAATGATTCAGAGCACGGACTGATAGTACAACGCATTTGTAAGTAACTGCCATGGTTTTCTTGACATTTTCTGTATTGCCCATTGCTGCTTTGACTAATAGTAATAATGATTTTTCACAAAAAAAACACCTTTTAACCAAAAAAGAATAAATTTATGTCACTTTCCTTGTTTCAATATAGCTACAAACCAATCAATATTCTTTCAAGATAAACATTTGGGCGTTATCTGCCATTCACCTGCTTATCGAATTGACGTGCCGTAGCAACTTCTAGGGCGCTTCGACATCGAAAAGAAACGGATAATATCGTCACGCAGATCGAAGCTGATGCTTTTTCGATATGTAAGTTGATCGTGTTTTGATTGCTCGTAGAACTATTCTTCTCTGTCTTTTCATTATTACTTATCAGCACAGAAAACATGATACAGCAACTTTTATTTAAAATCAGAAAATTTTATTAAAACTTTTATTAAAGACATCCAGGTGGCACCAAAGAATGAGTTCCTACCATTTAGGTCTTCACCAAAATTTATGAAAGATGTTGCATAAAAAATACAACCCAATAAAATGTCTCAAACCTCTAGAAGGGCCATTTATATTCCAAAATGACTGTGGTCTTTGAACGGTTCTAAAACATCTAGTTTTAGCAGCCAAAGCTGTAGATTATGAGTTGCCATCTCAAAAGAGTTGCTTCAGCTTATAATGTAATTTTATTACTTTTGGAAGTGATTATACCAAAACCAACCTATAAAATAGTGTGAGAAAGTTTGATGAAATAAATGGCATGCTTGGGACGATTTTTACATGACCTATTTGGACATATCACAGTGACATACGGTTGAGGCAAAGCAACTTACAGTAACTTCAAGCATGGACATAATAAAATAGATTTAAATTGTTGAATTATCATTCCACATTTGTGTTACAAGATATTGATTGTTATGATTGAGTAATTTCATGGTAGGCTAAATTTTACCTGATGTTTCAAAAAATGAAAACAAAAAAGCTTTTTTGACTAACAAAGTGGTGGATGATATTCTGGTTGGTCACACTCACTTCAACGTATTTGTTGGAAACAGCAAACGACCTTAAACTTTTCATTCAGGTTCAACCAGCAGGGGGGTCATTATATGTCGTTATCAATGTTGTTTGCGTCTGTATGAATAAAAGTGTATGAAAAGTTGAGATGGTTTACTGTTTGCCTATAGTTAGTTTGGAGATTTTCACCCGTAAACATTTGTACAAATAAACGCATAAAAATCTAAGTTATTCTACGCCACCCACGCAAGATTGTTCGAAAATCTAAAAAACCATAACGGCAAGGAAGGTGGTGAGGAAGATAGAGCTCGTCACTGCTTTGACGCCAGGTGCTCCATTGTTGTCATCAGTCGTTGTAAAAGCTGTAAAAATATGATGTATTTAATTGTCTTGTATTTACTGAAGCTCGTTCGCAAACAAGTATTGGTTTGCAACATTGTTACTCAGCATACTGTGGAATTATTCCATATTACGATCACGATCGGTTTTATAATATTTCAGTAATCTTTCATTTCAAAATTTCAAAGTTAATGTGAGCTGCTTTTTATTTTGTTGAAGACGGCTTTAAAAAAATGTGCCGAAAAGTCCAAAGCGCTTCAAATAAAATCAAATTGCTATCTGGACTGAAGATGTTTCTGAAATTTCTGTTATGGTTCAAAAGAAGTTACACATGTTCATTTTTGATTTAAAAATCTTTATGAAACATAGTGATCGGTATATTAGGCTACTGTAAGTAATAAAAATACAGTGGTGGGATCGTATTTTTCAGAAGAAATTATTTAAAAGTTACTTGACAAAGCAGCAACAAATTTAACATTGTTGTAAAAGTAGTTAGTCACTACTAGTTACTGTTACCTTAAATTCATAATCAAGCTACAAAAAATTTTCCATTGTGAAATTTGATATTTTCGAAACTTGCAATGCGTGATCAAAAAATAGTTACACTTATCACTACAAATTCGTTGAAAACTAAGATGTCCTATAGTTGTACTTGTTGTGCTTGAGCAAATAATTAGGCAAAAAAAAGATCATTTTCAATAAATCTGTATTGTTTGCTAATCTCAAACAAACAAAATTAAGAAGAACTAACTCTAATGATTTCCGATGGGGGTTCATCAAAAATCGTACCCAAACCGAAATGGCACAGGATGACAATTTTGTGGGTGTGGTTCATAAAATGTGGAGCAATTACTACGGCTTTCACGAAATCAGTCAAAAATATTTCAACATCAACTTGATTAAAAGCTAAAGTTAAATTAACTTTAGTGCTTAATGTGGTTGATCTTAAACTATTTTTGGTTCATGTTGTGAAAGGGCTTTTTGCTCCACATTTAACTGGAAACTAATAATTGTTAAAGCCTCTAATTTTGTTGCTTGCAACCGATGGCAAGAATAGATCAAAAACTTTGGCTTCAACAAGTAAGTACTTTCAGTTTCTTGAAATACTAAAAATATTATACAGCTTTTCCCTGGCTGTGTGCAATACAATTTCTACGTTAACGCATGCCATTGAGCACTTTGATGGTGAAGATTACACTATAACTCGTTCCTCTTTTGCAACCAAAGCATTTGATTATGTTTTTATCCAGCATGCTGTAAAGCCAAACAAAGCAAAGTCTGATTAATCACAATTTTTTTTGGAATTTTCCCAAGTGACGCAGTCAATGCTAGCTTTGCTAAATGTGGCTTGAACAAGACTGTCGAAAATTTGCAAGATATTGATATAAATGCATATTAATCAGAGGCGTAATTAGAAGCCATGCCCCTCTTTTTTGTCTACTTCCTCCTCAAAATTGATATTGATATAAATGTATATTAATCAGAGGCGTAATTAGAAGCCATGCCCCTCTTTTTTGTCTACTTCCTTCTCAAAATTTGTTTAAACTACAGTATTAAGAAATTCAGCAATGCTTTCCCCCTTTTAAATGAAACGTGCAACGTACTATTTTGTTGTAGGTTTTGTCACAATCCTAAACTTGGCCTATAGCATACCAAAATCTGCTCGAAGCCCCAAGATTTTAGGCATTTTTGGTCTGCTTTTTAATTTTGGACAAAGTTAAATGGGCAGTCAGGGCGTTTTTTTTCAAAAATTTTACTGTGAAACCATGTTGAAACAACTTTGGCAATTTTTTAGAATTTTTTTGCAACAACTTTGATTTTCTGAGGCCGAAAAATCACAAGATAATCGCATTTTTCTTTTTTTTAGACGAGGGAGAAACGCTTTTCGAACATTACCAAACCGACCAGAAGTGTGCTAAAACCGTTTCCAATGACCGACTACAGCTGCAGCTATCGAGGCAGCGATAACCGTAGCAAATCTATACGAAAAATATTAACTAATATGCTTTGCATTATAGGTTGCAATTGCATAATTACGTGAAAAGCTAGCTGGCCTTCTGACCTTCAGATCAACCTAAATGTGCAATAATTACATGAAACTTACTGGCTCACTAAAAACTGGAATCTTAGTCGAAGAACTAGTCAGCTACGATGCTTTAGCCTTCCACATGCAATCATTTCTTTTGGTAGGCTATCTATAGTAAGCAATAGTCACAATTAGGTTATAGGCTACTTTGCCTAAAGCACTAAAACATTATCTTGAATCCAAATACTTTGCTAGCTCTTGGTGGCCAAAATGCTCGAGGGAAACATCTAACCTCTCTGAATTCAAACAGCAGTTGTTCCACTAATTTATTTACCTATTTCTTTGAATATAAACCGCGGCTTCTATTTATTTTTGTGATCATTTTGAGCGGTTTCTATTCAAAAGCGGCTTTTATTCAAGGGCGTCTTTTATTATTTTTGCCGTCATGATATAAAAAGAGCTGAACAAACTTCTTCCAGACAATAATATTTAAAGTTTGCAACTGCCTGTAAATACCCTACTGTAGCGACTTAAAACACTGTAATTGTTTTCCTGCTGTGTGAATTCCGTACTCATTAACAGATGCGTTTGCACATGGCGCTTTTAAGTGCGTTATTTAAAATATGCAAATTATACAATAAATAAAGACAGCTCTGTATGTGGCTTCTAAACAAGGGCAGTTTTTTTTTTCCTTTTTTGTGCGGCTTGTAATCAAGTGCGGCTACTAATCAAGGGCGGTTTATATTCAAAGAAATACAGTGCCTATACTTTCAGCACGCACCTCCAAGAAGTCCGACACTTAGCAAGACTTGAAATAGGAGAAATTTGCAAAACTGATTTATTGCATAACCTATTTGAACCTAGATGGCCGAAATTAGGATTCTGAGAGGAAAACATGAAATTTTTTTGCTTATAGACCTTCTTAACCTGATGAGTTAGTTGCAAGAATTGCAATGAGGTCATGTCGGTAAATCTACTTCATAAGATTTTTCCTTCGTTTTTCAAAAAATAGGGTTGAATGCTCTTTTAACACCAATCTGACCAAAGAGTTTTCAGTCTTCTTCCCCCTGCCTCCCTTTGAAAATTCTTATCTAAAACATTGATGTAAATCAGCACCTACCGTGGCATCCAACGGCGTTGCTTACAGAGTTAGCAACACCGTCTCCGACAAAACCGGTCTGGCAAAGACAGAAAAAGCTTCCAGGGGCGTTAAAGCAAGTCGCATTGGCGTGGCAGTTGTGTTGGTTGATGGTTATTAGATTACTGCATTCGTCGAGGTCTGAAAAAATTAAAATGGTAGCTAAAAAATAAGCAATATAAACATTTGGGTGGTTCAAAAAAAACTTTTTTCCGATATTTTTTTCTCAACGGGGCTTAAAAGGCGTGTTTTGGTGCAAAAATAACCCATGTGATTTTTTTTTGCTTTAATTAACATTTAAATGTCGCGCAACCCCCCACATTCTAAGCGCGCACCCCTAAATCATAAAATTGCCTTATCTCATTAACCACTTTAGGTAGAAAATTCAAATAAAAAGCAAAAGATGCCGAAGACATGATTTTCCATAAGTGTTTAATACATTTTGTTATGCTATCTGATCAAATTTTCCAGATAAATCAAAAAATCTGTTTTTGTTCAAAATTTCAGTTAAATGTTAATTCTTTGCTTACCCAAAACCTCATATGAGGTTTCAAGGTTTGGACTAAATATTTTGATGAGAATAGAAAGTAACTCGTAAAATTTTGGGTTTAAGCGCTTGAATAGTTGTGAAAACTAGTAGTAGCAAGTGAATTGAAAAATTTTGTTTGAAAGTTTAGATTTAGGCTATTCAAGCTCGAGAAAAAAATGCTCGTTTTTGATGCATAAAAATAGGTTTTTCTTTTTAAATTTGTATTTTTAGCTTCGATTTTATTTAATGATAGTTTAGTTGACCGTAATAGCGATCTTAGGAAGTTATGCTAAGACAATGATATAGAATGTGGTGGTGATATTGAAGAAGTGAAATCTGGATATCTTCTCATAGCTGTTCTTTTTCAAGTTTAAACTTTTTCTGAAGAATTAGATGATTTGGTGGCTTCACTGAATGTTCCTCAACCATCTTGAATTGATTTAAGAGTTAGTATTTGGCCTATTCTTTAGCAGTTTAGGCACCACTTGGGCTAGGCCTAGTGAAATCTGAGAAAAGCCTACACTTACCGTTAACTTGAACCTTTATGTTGTGCTGATGGATATAGCTTATAAGCATAGGTGGGAAAGTTAAGGCAAAACGTTAGCTTCGTTAACGACTAGTACGTTAACTAACTTCACACCTCAGTTAAAGTTAAATCGTTATATTCAGCTTTAATTAACGGAAGTTAATAAAGTCCGTTAGTTCGTTAACATTTTGAGTGTAATTTACGTTTCTTTTTATTCCGTCACTTCCAGGCGCGTAGCCAGGATTTGGAAAAGGGGGGGGCTATTTTGAAAGAGTGAGAAGTGTGCAAACGACCTTGACTCGAATTTTCATTGACCTTGAATCAGTTTCACACGATTTGTCCGAAATTTGAGATGAAATGTCTCGGAAAGATCGGAAATTCAAAGTTTTTTCCGCCCAAAATTAGGTGATCTCCAAAAAAAAAAAAAAAAGGTCTTCGCCAAAATTCAGGGCGATTTTTCTTCCAATTTCGCAAGTTCAGACGTATGAGGGGGGGCTCTTTTCGTATGGGGGGGGCTATTTTCCATTTTTCACAGAAAATCGGCCTCAAAAGCACAAAAAACATGCGATTTTGCATACTTCACAAGCCAATGGGGGGGGCTCGAGCCCCCCACGCCCCCCCCTGGCTACGCTACTGGTCACTTCTAGAACACGTAATGACGAGCTGATTGTAAGGAAAAATTTATTGCTATGGTAGTCTTTTTGTGTTTTGGAAGTTACATTTTACAGTCTAATCTAATTTCAAGAAAAAAATAGGTTCATATGTTCTAACGAAGCTGCGATCGGAAAATCTTTGAAAATTGTGAACAGCTATAATTAATAGACCTATGAGGATGCAGCTTATTATTTGCCACAAAAAGAGGCTCATTTCTTTGCTTTTTCTTCCATAGAACTTGTGCTAATACTTAACAAGTGTTACCAGTGCAAACTGTTTGGACCGGTACGATGAATGAATGGTGGATGAAATTAATAACAAAAATCTTAACGGAAGTTAAAAAAACTTAACGGAAGTTAATTTAATCCGTTAACATAAAATAATTTTTTTAACAAATTAACGAGTTGATGAAAAACCTAGCTTCGTTATTAACGATGAACAAATTTGTGCCCACCTATGAGTACCGGTAACGATTCAGCAGGCTTGCATGTTTCTTCCGCGACATATTCGTAAACGCGTGTTAATAAGACCGAATATTGCGACAGATTTATGTGCAGCAGTTGGTTGCCAGCAATTTCGCAAAGAGTCGAGAAAACGTCAAAGAAGAATTATGTTTGTACGTAAATATTCCTTTTTCCATCATTGTCTGTTGTCTTCTCGTTACTGATGTTCCAAAAACAGTGATTTGAGTTAACCAAAATAGGGGCACGGTCCCCCCTGGACCCCCGTAGCGACGACACTGCTGGCACTTTTACTACCGTATTTTTGGAAGCAAATCAAAATGAAGACTGCGGAAGCAACTCGGTCGATCTTCTGATTCTTTTTTTTTTTTTACTAGTAACCCGGTAGCTTAACACACGAGTGTGCTTTGTAATAAATTGTAACTCAATAAAAGTATTTTGACAAGCTAGAAGTATTTACCTTGTAGTTGGACTGTTATTTAGAGTGGTAATGAACATGAATCGAATGCTTTACTATTTGACTTGCTAATCAGACAGCTTTTTGAGATAAGCTAATTGCTTTAACTGAAAATTACAAACTATAGGCATTTCCAAGTTTTTCTTGTTTAGCAAACCACGATAAATTTACCACAATTCATATTTAAATGCAATCATTGCGTTTTCTAAAAATCCTTTGCTATTGCAAACATTTCAAATACGTGATTGCGACCAGGCGCGTAGCCAGAAATTCGCAATGGGGGGCTGTTTTGGGGGTCTGGGGGCGGAACCCCCAGCCGCCGGAGGCCAATGAGTGTCTGGGGGCTTGGGGACAAAGCCCCCAGTCGCCGGAGGCACAGGGGTCTGGGGGCAAAGCCCCCTGCGCTCGAAAATTTTGCATTTTTTTGCAAAAATAACTTTATTTTAGGGCTATTTTGATTAAAAAATAATGATTTTAAAACGTGGCTTAGAAATTGGCAGAGCAAACATGATTAAACTGGTAGCATAAATGGGCTATTTGGGAGGTGGCTAATGGTAAAATGTTAGTTCTCTTGTTCGGATGCTGGTAAATTATAAAATCGAATTGTTCAATAAAACTCACACGGAGTAATCTATTTCGTATACAGTTGATAGAGAAAAATAATTGGGGAAGGGGATAATGGAAAGAGATTAAAGAGAAATGATTGGTAATGAACTAATACTAAATAGCCCCCCTATTCCTCAGTTATAGTATATTTGTTGATGACACCTATGTTTAGTATTTTTACATTTGCGATCAAATTTGATTGCTTATTTCTTACCATTTTTCAAATTTTTCATTTATTTGATTTATTTTTGACAAATAAGACCCCCCCCCTGAATATATGTTTCAAAAGATGTTTTAGATCATTATTTAGTCCACTCCACTGCATAAAACAGTCTCAAAAGTGCTAAAAACGTAGTGTTTTTCCCATTCTGCATTTTGGTCAACATGCCAATGGGGGGCTATAGCCCCCCCCCCCCCCCCCCCCGCCCCCCTCCTGGCTACGCTACTGATTGCGACAGAAGTTGAATATGGTTTGGATGAACAATAGGCTCGCTAACCCTCTGCTCTACTCATTTAAATACATAGCGAAAATTAAACAATAAAAATCATTATGGGAACCGAAGTAAATGTGTTCCTTTTAGGCTAAAACCATCGTGTGTGAAAAATCTCCGAGATAGAAAAGTAATTAGAGGTTGCATAAAGACAGTAAAGTTTTTCATAAATACCCAATTTTGCGAAGATAAGGGCTTCGATCTTTACATAGTGTTAGCTGTTCAAAAGCAGTAATATTAAGGGTGTAACCCAACTTATTGCATGTTGCCAAGTAACCAGTGTACTGCCTTTCTTCTCACTTAGCAAAAACCATGCCTATGGTATGCTATGTGGTAAAATGCACTTGGAATGGAAGCTGATATTCTTCGCATTTTTCAGTTAGGCAGACGTATTCCTATATATTTGCATTTGGGACTTCGATTTCTTGAACCAACTTCCTGACTGTCATCAATGAGCCTGATAATTCATTCCAAGAATTAAAGTCAATTGATAAAAATTTTTGATCCATTTTCATTTTTTGGAAAAAGTCAATTAATTGTGTTTAATCAGCACACTAGTTTTTCCAATTGATGTTTCTTAACGGCGCGCTTGGTAAAGTTTTCATCTTCGTAAACAGCTGCAACCATTCGTCACTCCATGTCATCATGCACCTCCGATTCAAAAACACTTCAACCAATAGTTTCTTAGACGTGCACCAAAGCTGACCAAAGAATTCGTTTCATTACAGTTGTCCCAATTCTCTTGTCAATGTGATTTTGCCACATTTTTTGCAAGTCCACTATATTTTCTACATTTTGGCAAGTTTAGTGCAGATACAAGAAATGATGCTTTGGTCTATGGTCGCCATAATCAGTTTTCCATGCAGTTCTGGCGTGTAGTAAACTGATTATAGCGAGCATAATTTAGGGGCACCATAATTAGCTATGGCGCCCCTAATCAATTTCTGATTTTGTTCAAGTTTTGCTTTAATGAAGATGCAAGCGCCAGATTCTTACTTTTAGTGTTTGAGACATTCATGCCAAAAAACATGTTACCATGTAGCACAAACTTTCTCAGACAATTTCCATTCTTCTAATGCTCAAACGATGCCATTTGCTTGAAACAACTGGTCCCATTAGGAATGGAGCAATCTTGAGCAGATGTTTTATGCAGATGCCAGAGGTGATAACAGGCAGGTGATCCACTTGCGAGAATACATTGAATAAGATTAAAAGTGGTTCAAGTTATTAATCGAAACTTACAAAAATAGAGTATGTTCAGAATATTGCGGGCTATCATTTTTTTTTAATTTTTAAAGGTGATCTTTCAAATTCTTTGCTCAGTTTATTATTTTGGACTCGCCAGTTGCCACTTCTATACCCACTGCTCTCATTGATTCTATTCTCTAACATTCCCATCTAAGCCAGAAGAAAATTTTGGTACCTTTTGTCATGAGGGTCTATGGATCAGAGCATTTGTATTGTCCCCATCAAAATCTTTCAGGTCATTTTTTTAACTTTGGTAGCCTTAAAATTTTGCTTGGTGTTTTAATAACTTTAATATCTATTCAAAAATCCGAGTAACACAATAATGTTTTGTGGTATAAGAGGTTTGAAATTTATCCAGAAATTAATACTTGGAAACTTAAATGATTCCAGTCAAACTTATTAAGGCAAACAACTTCCGACTACAGGAGAAGACATATAAAAAATGTATGATGCATAATTAACTTGCATAATGTTTTTCCAGTTTCTAAAGTGCTCAATGGACATGGGCCCCCAGTTAGCTGTACAGGAAGTTCAGTTAAAAAATTAAAAACTCCACTACAGGCTGTTTCCCCCTATTTGGTTTGTCTGTTTGAATGAAAACTAAACAAAAACGGCAAAAGACCTCAGTATATCACCCACGTCTCCCCCTCCTCGCAGCGAAAGCCCTGTGGCCGGCGCGAGCCCAAGCTATCCCACTAGGGTTAACTGTGGTACGCACCAGCCAGGAGCCTCAACCAGCGTCAATGGTGCGGAGCGCGGCCGGTACAAAACACTGTAAACATAAACTGTGGAAGCTGAGCATATTAATCAAACATTGCAGATGTGCGTGCGTCAAACGCAGTGAAAAAGCACTGTTAAAACTTAAACACTGTGCGAGATACAAAGCGTTATTTTACGTCACAATGATCAACCGATTTGCGTTAAATGTGGTTTCATCAGGCTGATGATTTCATGGTTTAAATTTGGCTTTATGTCGAAGTTTTGATACAAGTTTGGTTTCTTGGTTGAGAGTATTGAACGGATTTGATTGTAATATCGCAACTTTTTCTTCTAAACAAGGGTTAATTCTGTTAGAACAGTTCTGATAGAGTCGTGCTCGTCTCGTGGTGTATCATTGTATATACTGTAACGTATGGGTAATCTCAAATCTTCACTGTTCGTGTGCAACCTGTAAAGTTTAATTTTTCTCCGAGATATTTTGCATGTACAGTTTTTTATCGAAAACGAACAAATTTAACCCGGTTCCCGTATAGTTTTCCAAAAATTTGAAATAAGGACCACCCTACTGACCAATGACCATGTCACAATCCCCTAATTAATAAACATGGAAACTTACGGCTTCCGGTACTTGGTATTTTTGCAGCATATTGATCAGCTTTAGGAATTTTATTCGGCTTGAGGGTAAGAATGATGCAGACTACAGTTGTTGTTTTTTTAGCTCGTGAATTTATTTTTGCTGCCTTGAATTGCATTTTAACTTAAGATCACAAACCTATTCTGTAACAAAGAAGGCCTAGTTTTACAGTATTTTGAAATGAGCGGTTTTCAGCAAGATTAGGGCCGCCATATTTTTGTTGCCCAAAAAAGTCCAAAAAACAATAGCCTTCCGACAAAATCTGCGGAAATTTTGTGGGCACCCGATGTGAAGATATCACTTAAATTTTGGGGGGGGTTACATCACTTAAAAACTAGCAGAAAATCGTGGGTTTCCAGCCTGAAGTTTTTTTTCGGAAATCACTTCAAAGCTTGTGCAGAAAAGTGTGGGCTTCCGACCTTTAAGACTTTTTCCTTTTTTTTTTTTTGGTCTTCAACTCACGTATAAAGTTCTAAGCAGTGGAAAAGAGGACATTCAGCAACTTTTAGGTGTCCTCGGAGGATAATTCATTTTACAGGGGAGAAGAGGACAAATCTCTTACTAGAAGACGTATGGTAGCCCTAAGCAAGATAAAATACTGTATGCACAACTAGCTTTTATTTTCTTACCTAAATGTCATCTGAATAAAGTGTGTATAATTATCAACAAAGAGCAGCGTAATTAGAATTCCAGATATTTGTGAAAAGTTTAACCTGTAACTAGACTAAATTTTTAAAGATGTATTATGTAATATATAGTTGATATGTTATTCTCAAACAAAACGGATGGCTGCTTGACTCGATGACAGAGGAAATCCCTTCGCAACTTCCCAGTCCCCATTTGCTTCTTCATACAGTACCTAACAAGATTGCGTTTTTTTCTTTTTTTGACTTGTGTGCTCTATTGTAAATGGCAGAGGTGGAGTCGAGGACAAAAGGCTCAAAGCCAAGCCCAAGGACACAAAAAAAATTCAACGCCAAGGACAGCCCTTCTGAGGACAGACCCTCTCGAGGCCAAGGACAGGTTTGCTCGAGGCCATGGATACAGGCTCTAGTGTTCTCAAAAAAAAAAGTCTTTAAAAATTTTTTTTAGCGATCTACGAAATTTTAACAATTCAAAAAATAGTGCTGTCCTCAAGCGGAGAACAGGGCAATTTTCGAGGACTTGAGGCTTCGAGCCCAAGAACTTGACTTTCGCGGCCAAGGATTTCAAAATGTGTCCTCGAGGACCCCGCCTCTGGTGAATGGTGACGAAAAATAATTACTTACCTACTTATATAGTCTTTTGTTTTACGCACAGAAAAAGCAATTACGCTTGAACGGCAATATTTATTTTATGTTTTATTCATTAATGGGTTAATTGTGCGTTATCTTTCTCTTTCGGGTCAGGACTCATGACGCATTCAACAACTACTCCTAATGCAGTAACATTTCAAGCCGCTAGTGGGGTCACGCAATATTTCAAATGTTTTCCAGCCAATGCCATAAAAACTTGAGCGTTTACTTCCTTGCAAATTGCAAATGCTATGAAACATACTTCTTTTCTTGATCTTGCTTTATAGTCATTACTTTAGTGACAAGAAACAGACGCATCACGGGAAAACAGAGAAGATCGTTGAAGAAAAAAGAGTGCTAAAGATTTTTGCGGTCACGCGTATTCGACTGATTTGATTGGACATCTTTGTAGAACAAGTGAACCGTGAAGGAAACAGTCATGCTAAGTGGACCAATCGGCATATACTAAAACAATTCGTGGACAATAGAGAAAAAAAGACAAAACTATCAGTTTCCTGTCTACTAATAAAGAGTTTATGGTCTTACGGAGAGTTGCACAAGAGGAGATGGCTTTTAAAAAAATTGTGCCTTTTATTCTCCAGTTGTTATTATGCAGCTTGTTGTGGGCTATTTCATTATATTTCAAAAAAAAATTGAGCATTTTTATACCCACTCTGTGGAAAAGAGTCAATTAAACATTTTATAGGTAGAGGCTGGCATACTGATCAACCTGCAAAAATTTTTTTTTCCAATCAGCCCAGTGGTTGCTGAGATATTGATAGTCACCACTAGATGGCAGACGCAAGCATGAAAATTTTTTAATTTAGATTTTACGAGTTTTACTAAAGATATCGACTTGGTTTTTGTTTTTAAATACATGTTTTTGGGGGCAAGGAATCATAATTTCAGATTATTTTCATGATAATTTTTCAGGAAAGTCTGCTATTTGAAGTTTTTTTAAATTTTGGGGACTAAGTTGAGGCCCGAAAATGGGAATGAAAGATTTCACAAAATAAAAAAACAAACATGCCTTAAAGTCTTGACAATCAACATTTTTCATTGCTTTTTCGTTTTTTCATGGCAATTGTAGTCTTCTTCATCTAAGTTGTATTTTTTGAAACAAGTTTCCAAAAATTTCTACTACCGTATTTACTCGTTTTGTAGCCCGGGCCCTTATTTTTTTCAACCTTACTCACTGCCGGGCCCCTATTCAAACGGGCGTTTATTTAAGCACGGGCGCTTGTTATTTTCAAAGTGAAATTACCACAAAAATTATCGTTGAAGACAAATATTTCACGACATTTAATCTTTCTCCATATGATTTAATCATCACATAGGGTTCAATATTCTGAATGAATGAGCAGTAGACAAATGGGAGCCGTAATCAATACTACCTGTTGCGTAATCAATGCTAGTTGTTATGCAATTGGACGTCTAAGGCGTTAGTGTTGCTGCCAAAACGTAATCAATGCTATCTGTTATGCAATTGGACGTCTAAGGCGTGACTGTTGTCTACTAGCGCTTAAAATTCAACAGCGTTGTGATACAAGCGTTTCTTAGCAGCTTCTTATTTTCTATTGTTCTCTACCACTGAAAAATCAGCTTTTGCACCGGGCGGGTATTAAAGCACGGGCCCTTATTTATTTTTTTGTTCTGCTCACACGGGCGGCTATTCAAACGGGCCCTTAATCAAGACCGGGCGGTAAAACGAGTAAATACGGTATGTTATTTTTAATTTTTAGTTTATTGCTTGCTATGAATAAATACAAATATTGATTGTTTCAAAGCAATTACAGTTGTTTTGTAATTATACAACAAAAATATGGCTAGCCTATGTATCAGAATCAAGAAATTTACCTTAGAGATCATTCTCTCCAGTGCTTCATTATGAGTTTAGTTGCCATGAATGATTTTTATTTGATTAAGCTATATTCCACTAAATGAAATCAATTTGTGATTGTTGGCGCAAATTAGGTCGAATAAAGTGCAAACTAAAATTAATCAAAGTTATTTTGATCATTCTCATCAATTTTGCATGCATCATTTTAGAGCTTGCATGCAAAATATCTTAATTTTTTTAGTTATTTTTAGAGCAAAATGTTTAATTTTTTGGCTATTCATTAAAAATTTACGCGTTAATTATCAAATAACCGAAAAAATTAATAAACCTAGACTCTTAATAGTATTGATTTAATAAACAAGGTCAATTAAAGTTTGCATCTCAATGTTATAAGAATATACTTTTTAAACTGTGCTTATTTGAAAAAAGGTAGGCTATGACAAAGAAATTATTTAAAAATACCGTATTATTAAACACCTGAATTGCTTACTCACTTAGGTCAATACTCATGTATTAAGTAATTTTGAGTGTGCTTAGTTGTGCTGTTTTCTCCCCGGACCTTGATATTCTTTTGTGCTTGTGATTTGAATTATCATTTAACTTTATTAAACCAAAATCAAATTTTTCTTTATACTTGTTGTATTACGCAGAAGCATGTAAGAAGTTTTGCCGGGCCCATCTCCGTGTCATTGCGCCTGAGCAACACTGCTCCTTTCGAAGAAATGTGGCAGCAGTGGCGAGCCGTTGGCAACACTGTCTGATATGACTGGCACGAAGATTTCACCTCCCGCTTCTGAGACGAACGCGTTACCGCTCGACCAACTGGCCGGTCATTTAACTTAATTCCAAGCGAAATTGCAATTGCACTATAAATAAGTTTGCAATGCTAGTTTCTTATTCTTTCAAATGACATACTGTAGCAATGATTTGGAGACGAACCCACGTGTATAATATTTTATCATTTGTATCAACATATTTGCCTTGATATTTTTGAGCTAAATTAGTTAAAAAGTATAAACAGATTTTTGGAGCATAACGGTCGGAGATTCTGCTTAATCTAAGAACAAAAAGATTGCCAGAATAGAACTAAGCATAACAATTTATTAGACGTGTTTCGCTTTAACTTAAAGCATAACCAGTAAAATGAATTTGCAAAGTAAGAAGCACGAATTTATGTACTTTTCAGCGCTTAATTATTTTATTGTTGTTTACAACTGATGTCGCTATTCGGCTATGTTTTCTTGTGAGTTTAAACCTATGATCTGTCGCTCTTTAATTCGATAATATGACAAATTTTTAGCCTTGCCGTGGCCACCTGTATCAATAAATGGCTATTGTATATAAATTCGAGCTTCTTTGTAAATTCATTCCACAGATGATGCTTTAAGTTAAAGCGAAACGCGTCTAATAAATAGTTGCTGTGCTTAGTTCTATTCTGGCAATCGTTTTTGTGCTTATATACAGAGTGTTTCAAAAAAACATACCGGTATTGTATTGAAATAATACGAGTATATTGGTATGTTACTTTTGAAACACCCTGTACAAAGCTTTCGCAATGATTAAAATTTTATAGCAAAAATGCACTAAACACTAATTACACCAATGCAACAATGACACCAATCTTGTGATTGACTAGCATTTATTACATTGGTCAGCAAGACCATAGGCGTAGTCAGGGGGGGGGCCAGGGGGCCCGGCCCCCCCCCCAATCAAAATACCACTAACGTCAAAAAGTTATGACAACATAGCCTAGCGATGTTTAGTAGCAGTTTTTTTTTCAGTAATTACGCACATAACAGTAATTAACAATAGTATTATTGACAACAAGTGAGTCCCGGGCCCCCAACTAACAACCAGGGGGCCCTTACTAACAACTAGAGGGCCCTGGAATCCTAAACCGACAACCAGGGGGTCCGGGACCCCTAACTGAAAACCAGGGGGCCCATAACTGACGACCAGGGGGCCCAAGGGCCCCTAACTAACAACCAAGGGACCCTTAATCAACACCCATGGGGCCCCTTAACTGACAACCAGGGAGCCCCAGGGCCCCTAACCTACAACCAGGAGGCCCAAGGGCCCCTAACCAACAATCAGGGGGCCCCGAAGTGCCTAAGTGACGACCAGGGGGGCCCGAATCCCCTAATTAACAACCAGGGGGCCCCTAACCAACAACCGGGGGGTTTCGGAGTCCCTAACTGACAACCAGGGGGCCCCGGGGCCCCTAACTCACAACTAGGAAGCCCCAGGGCCCCTAACTAACAACCAGGGGGCCCCCAACCAACAACCAGGGCCCCCCTAACCAACAATGAGGGGCCCCAGGGCCCTCCTAACTGATAACCAGGGGGCCCCAGGGCCCCTGACCAACAACCAAGGGGTCCTGGAGTCCCTAACTGACGACCAGGGGGCCCCGGGGCCCCTAACTCACGACCAGGGAGCCCCAGGGCCCCTAATTAACAACCAGGGGGCCTGGGATCCTAACCGACAAGCAAGGGGCTACGGGGCCTCTGACTGGCAACCAGGGAGCCCAAGGGCCCCTGACTGACGACCAAGGTTCCCGGGCCAGGGGCCCTTTAATGCAAAGTTTTAACAATTTATATGCAAAACCTGTGAGAAATCTAAGAGTTTTGACCTAAAAGTTGTCACCCCAGGCCCTCGTTTAACGTTATTATGAACTTAATTATTTACTGTCAAAGTATTGCATGAGGCAATGTTCGTTACTTCCCCCTATAGACCAAATCACTTACAATTAAAATTTTACACCATAATGTGAGATTCTAAGCATGTTTTGGGATTTAATTGCAAAAAGAGGCGATTGGCTTTGAAATGTTAAAAATCTAGTTCTTTGAAATGGCTCTGAACTCATGCAAAATGTGATCTAATGGGATTTAAATAGCTTTTTTTTCCAAAAACTTACAAAAATCGCCCAGCGGCTGGGGGCTTTGCCCCCAGACCCCCATAGCCACCGGCGGCTGGGGGCTCTGCCCCCAGACCCCCATCTGTGATACGTTTGAGTACACTAGCTTACTCAACACGTCTTCCAAGTTAGACTTTTACACTTTTTAACAATTAGTTTTCGCCCTCTCCCTTTACCACAATCCTGGCTAAGTGCCATCAGGCTACGGCTTCAGATCTTCCATTCTACGATATCTTTGCCCCACAAAAAGTTACTTTTTCGAAAATTTTTGATGACGTCATTGCATGTGATTTGTGGTTTGGGCCCCCCCCCCAATCAAAAATCCTGGCTACGCCTATGAGCAAGACCATCATAATGCTACGAATAATTTGTGGCCAGCACGTCTGCTAATGTTCGTTATATACATGTTACATGCATCTGTATTGTTTTATTTGCTCAGCTGCATTGTATGGTAAAACTAAAATACTCAAAATTTGTCTGTTTACATATCCATACTTTCATTTCACTTAAATGAAGAAATTTTTATGCGCTGTTCTTGTAGCATTACCTATCTTGGTAGCTGAATATAACAACAAAACAAATTGTTCTGTTTACACACATTGCTAATCAATTGTCATCCTAATTTCTTTATCAAAAACAAAGAACAAATTTTATACTACCCAAAATTTTTTTGTTTCAATATTTTATTCAATCCCTCATCCCCAATTTTTGACCCCAATTTACCTCTCAAAAGCCTAAAAAAACTATCAAAACACAATTTTTGAGCAAAATTTTTGTATTTTTACATGTTCTTGTCTGACACCTAGTGGTGATTTTCGATATCTCATTAACGGACAGTCCGATTTCAATTTTTTTTTTTGTATAGCTTGTGCAATCCAATGTAGATGGTCAATAAGCATTTCATATAAATTGTCCAACCTAGAGTATTTGGCATTTGTTGAAATATAATGGAACAACCCTGTGTATGTTTTGTTCTGCTTGTCTATTAACTTAAAATTTAACCTAAAAAACGTCTTAAAATAATAAGACGTTTTTTGGTTGCTTTACAAATAATTGGATTATTTTGCGAAAAAAATAAAATAATTTCTAAACGTTAAATTTTTTAGGTTGTTACCAATTGAAGCAAAAAGAATGACTGGCGCAGCTGTTTGTGAAATAAACGAGTTTAAATGCAAAAAACTATGGTTCAAAAACTTCTTGCCTGCGCATGAAGTTTGTGAGGTACCGCTGGCGAGCCACCAAAAAGGATCACCGAATGTTGCAGCGGAACACGTGGCAACAAGACCAACGGTCGCAGTAGACGAGTAGCCACTATTGCATGTGAAAGTAACCAAGTCAGCGTCGGAGTAGCTGTCCTTTCCCCCACTTGAGATCGCAGCGTTGCTGTATGCTATGTTTGCGAGGTTTGCGGCGGTGCCTAAACAACAATGAATTATCTGAAAAATATTATGAAGTCAAAAATCAAGCATTAACTTATTTTAAGCTGTTTTGTGTATTTCTCTTTTCGTACTTTTTTTAACATTTAGTTATTGAAATATTTACGAAAACTTCTGCTGTATTGATGCACCGGATTACCAAATATATAAAGCATATAAAGCGTCTTACATCATAAAGCGTCTTACCCAAGGATGCGACAAATTATCGCTCATTCGCATTCGAGTTATCGCTCATTCGCGTTTCTACCTGCTCGAAAGCAGACGTGTTTTGTACAGCAGAAAAGAAGCAAGACTGCATTATTTTCGTGATAAAATGGATCGCAAAAAAGGTATTGATAAACCTTGCAGTAGCAATGCGGTTGATTTTGGCAGTCCAGCAATTGAATCTAACCTTTCTGAATTAGCTGGCTTTAGTTTAGAAGATCGAGAAAAACTAACTGCAATCTTGCAAAGTATGAAAAGCTTAGAAATTTAAGAACAAAGATTAAACAAGAAACTTGACACTAACACGAAAGAAATCGGCAAGTTAAAAGATGAGAATATTAAGTTAAAGCAGGCCCTTTCGTTAGCGGTATATAGCGTTGACGCCTCAAACAAATACGGGCGTCGAGAAAACATTCGTATTCACGGATTTGCCGAGAACACCAACAGCAATAAAGATGAAGGAGAAGAAGTCGTGGCTAACATTGCAGCTGAACTAGGCATTGACATCAAGGAATGTGACGTACAAAGGGCGCACAGATTGGGTAAAAAGAAAAAAATCACCTGGAGGTAAGCCGAGACAAACTATTGCACCCTTCATTTCATATAACAAGCGAAACGAATGTGTTTTTGCAGTAGCATGCAAAAACAAAATTTGTCAGGAAGTAAAAACTACCCGAAAGCCTTTCTTACATAGGACCTGACGCCTCTACGTTCAAAACTATTGAACTACGTGAAATACAAATGCAATGCCAAGTTTGTATTATGCCATTCCATGAATGGTCGTATTCGCATGAAAAAGGCATCTGGCCGTGTCGACGAAGAAGGTAAGATAACGGTGTAGGAGACTGGATCAGCGTATCCTCATCAGATGATCTTTTCAAACACTGAGTAAATGATATTGACTTTTGTAAATTAAAATATTATCCATTGTTGTTTAATGACGAAAACGATAGCAATGAGGAGTGATTGAAAAGTGTTATTTTTTGTGTTGTAATATGGTTAGTTTTCCAGTCTAAAAATGGCTATCTCGAATTCGCAATTGGGTTGCAATGACATTCAAGCAAATTATGAATTAGAAAATAACTACCCCGAATTTTTTGAGAAATGCGATGACGTGACGTCGAATAATCAAACTACTATTGACAAAAAAAGGCAAGATGATTTGTTTCTGGTGCACTGCAATATTCGAAGCCTTCAAAAACATATTAACAAACTTAACAATATAATAGCGGGTTTTAATGATAAGCCAAAAATAATTGCTATATCAGCAACTAAACTACATACAAGAAGGGAAAATTTATCGAAATATCAAACTAGATGGCTATCAATTTATTCACAGAGACAGTATCGCCAGTGCGGGTGGAGTGGGGCTCTATATAAGCAATTCGCTTGTTTATAGTGTTAACCCATTCTCAAATCTCAGGTTATCTAATGCTGAACACTTGTGGGTTGATTTGAAAGCAAACCAAGGTATTGTAGTAGTAGGAGTCGTTTACCGGTACCCAGAAAACTCTACACATGCCATTGATGATTTTAATGCAAATTTAAATATGCTGATTCTCTCCCTAGAAAAACCGATTTATTGTCTAGGAGATTTTAATATCAATTTATTAACCATTTATGCTCGAAATGAAATTTGTAGGTATGCAAACATGCTTTTAAGCTGAAACTGTCGTTGTTTGTTTGATTGATATGTCAACTAGAGTAACAGAAACATCAAAAACGTTGATTGATCATGTAATCACGAACGATAAGCAAATAACAGTAACTGCAAGAGTGTTAATATCAGATCTTATTGATCTTTTCGGAGTATTTGCGATAATATCGTACAAAAATTAAAAATAAAATTAGTAATCAAATATTTATCTGGGATATGACCAAATTTATTGTAGATGATTTTTTGCTAGCCTTAAACTATGAGCTTTATTGTTTATTTGAAGACAAATCAAAAAACGTAAATGAGCTTTATGAAGGCTCTGTAGAAGCCTTTACAAATATAGTTGACCAATTTGCGCCTCTGAGAACAGCAACAAGAAAGGAGAAGTTGAGTCTTAAACCATGGATTATAAGCGATTTAACAAAATCAATTCGAATCAAAAACAAATTGTTTGATCGACTTTACAAAAGCAAAGGCGATCTCGTGTTGACTAAACAATATAAAACATTTCGCAATGCATTACGCCGACAGTTGAAGCAAGCAAAGCTTGATTACTACCACCATTTGCAGAGGTGTAAAGTAACGAAATACTTTTACTTAAGTAGATTACTTGAGTAGTTTTTTTCAGTAACGAGTACTTTTTTGAGTAGTTTTTTTAACTACTTTTACTTTTACTTAAGTGCTTTTAGTCTAAAGTAACGCTACTTGAGTACTTATTATTTGATAAAAGTACAAAGTAGTTTTAAAATTTGAGCCGCAATGTTGACTGCACTTTGACTGTGGGCATCTGCAGTCAATCATTGTAAACGCGCAGTCAGGCTTTTCTCCCTTGCTCCTTTTTTTCTTTAAATTCCACGCTTGACTGCGTTCATGTGCTTTTAAAAACGATTGCATTTTTTCTAATTAGGTACCGGTAAGCTGTTGGCATAGGTGGGCAGTACCGCGGTACCGGTACCGCGGTACTTTTTTGGTACCGGTACCGTCGGTACTTTTGTGGTACCGGTACCGGTACCGCCAAAAAATAGCAAAGTACCGCGGTACCGAACCGGTACTTTATTAGTTTTTTTTTTTTTTAGTACAGATTTTAGAACGTACCATTAAAAACTTGAAACGTTGTAAAAATGCTTGCAAATAAATTGGATAAACAACCAATCTTTTTTTTTAATTTACTGTTTAACTGTTGGTCTTACTCGCTACTACCACCGCAGGGACTTAGCGTTTGCAGTTTGCTGGCCGATTTGAAAAATTGACGTTTTCTTGCAATGGCAAAATAATGCATTACCAGTATTCATGCACCGGCGAAACAAAAGCAAAATCGCTAAGAAAAAATTGTAAAAGACGACTTACACAATGAATACTCATCACATCAGGCGTGAATACAATAGCGTAGCCAGGGGGCGCGGGGTGAACACATTGGCCTGCCGACCAAAATGCAGAATAAGAAAAATACTACGTTGTTAGCACTTCTGATACTGTCTTTTGCTCTAGAATAGATTCAAAAAATTATTTAAAGCATATTTTGAAATGTTTATTGAAGCGGGGAGGGAGCTAATTTGTCAAAAATAAAACTTATAAATCAGAAAAAAGTCTATAAAGAATAGCCGAAAATTGGTAATCAAATTTGATCGTTTTTTGAAAAATGCTCAACAACTTGTCTTGACCTTCCTTCGATTGGCCCCCATATATGCATACATCTTTTACTATAAAATTTGGCTGAAATAGATTACTTCTTGCGAGGTTTACTAAACTACCGAAATAGGATTTTATGATTTACAAACTTGTAAATAAGAGAACTGAAATTCTAGCAATAGCTACCTCCCACATAAACCATTTATGCAACTAGTACGGTATAATGATTTTTTGCACTGCTAATTTTATGCCACGTATTAATAGCATTGATTTTTGTCAAAATAAGCCTAAAATTAAGTTATTTTTGCCAAAAAAATAAAAATTTTTCGAGAGCTGGGGGATCCGCCCCTACACCCTAGGCCTCCGGTGGCTGGGGGCCTTGCCCCCAACCCCAATTGCCTCCGGTGGTTGGGAAATCCGCCCCCAGACCCCCGCAACGTTCCCCCACATTGCAAATTTTTGGTTACGGGCATGCTTGAAGAAAAATTTACTGCACGTTACTGCCGGCATCCATTTATATTAGCTTTTGCTTTTAAATATGCCTGGAACGTTTGGCGAAGAAGATGTTCTCATTCACAAACGGTGTATAATACGGCCAAAAGTATTTCACCCGGTAATACTTATACAGAAAAATTATCTCAAAAATCCTTTCGTCTGCACCAACCCCACTTTGGCTTTGGCCGCGATGAGGTTTTTTTCTTCCTAAACATTGTACGCTCTTCTAATAAGTTCTACAGGGCAGAACAACGCAAACTAATTTTTGTGCAAAATTGTCGAGTAAAAAACACGGTTTTGTCTCTGGAAATTTTTGGGTGCCACCTCCCCTGAAACCGCACAAATTAATCCCCAAGAAATCAATTCTTATGATTGCACCTCT
This sequence comes from Trididemnum nubilum, assembly GCA_963965965.1. Classification (NCBI taxonomy): domain Eukaryota; kingdom Metazoa; phylum Chordata; class Ascidiacea; order Aplousobranchia; family Didemnidae; genus Trididemnum; species Trididemnum nubilum. The sequence continues at coordinate 5,189,037 of OZ014482.1, forward strand.
TTTAGAACACCCGAAATTGAACATAACAAAAAATAAATACAGGGTGAGCCAAAAGTAGGCGGACGGCATATGGAATAGATTTATGCCTCAGTTACTTTAATTAAATTGTTCATTTTAACTTTGTTACGACTATGTTATTTGTGGTATATAATTACAATTTTAGTACTAAAATTTGTTTTAATTTTACCTGTTTTCTATTACTATGTTACACTTAATTTTTTTTTACTGTCCACCTACTTTTGTCTCACGCTGTATTTTAACGGCTTTAGCCAAAAAGCTAATTTTTTTATAATCAGAAGAGACAAAGAATCTTCTTGAGAGTCCCCCAAAAGCATGGCCAAAAGTGCTAAAGCTTTTTTGCGACAACTCTAATTGCATAATCTGTGTTCAACCCACACACTGGTTTCGTTGTTGCGTCCTTGGATTGAGCGCTTTACGATGATTATCTCTGCTTGTGGCTTCGAACTAGCCAGAAATTCAGTGGTAAGAAATCGAAATTCACGGGACATTGGAAAACTAGAAACTCTTAAGCAGGTGCAAATTCCTCCAGGCACGAAGTAAATATCACAATGAAAGTGTGCGGATTTTGCAATAATTAGCGTCTAACGCTGTGTTGTGACAAGAGAATAAATATGCTATACAACAGCAACAAAAAATGCTGTAATTTTGAAATTGTTCTCATTACGGGGAAACAAAAGAATTTTTTAGAAGTCACCGTTAACATGCGTCGTTCGTTTTAGGCTGGCAACTGGTAAGCTCCCATCTAGCTTTAAATAAGAAATGCAAAAAGTAACTGCAGCAACGAATCGACTAAAAACAAATCAAAACAGTACACTTTGCCAAAAGTGCAATTTATCCCCCAATTTCTAAGTTTTGTGTAAATATCACTTGTGCAATAATTGGGAACTGATGATCGTCAGAGTATCTTTCAGTGTCAACTTACGTACGTGATGTTTTAGAGATGACTGCTGTTTGGTTATTATTGGGCACAAGATACTCTAAGTCTAGAACAATAAGTAGCCCGGTGACCGTAGTTCGTATAAGTTAGATACTTTATCGAGTCAATTTCATCACTAGCTAGCATAGGTTTAGCCAGGATTTTTGATTGGGGGGGCCCAAACCACAAATCACACGCAATGACGTCATCAAAAATTTTTGAAAAAGTAATTTTTTGTGGGGCAAAGATATCGTAGAATGGAAGATCTGAAGCCGTAGCCTGATGGCACTTTGCCAGGATTTTGGTAAAGGGAGAGGGCGAAAACTAATTGTTGAAAAGTGTAAAAGTCTAACTTGGAAGACGTGTTGAGTAAGCTAGTGTACTCAAACGTATCAGAGACGGGGGTCTGGGGGCAGAGCCCCCAGCCGCCGATGGCTATGGAGGTCTGAGGGCAAACCCCCAGCCGCTGGGCGATTTTTGTAAGTTTTTCGAAAAAAAAGCTATTTAAATTCCATTGGATCACATTTCGCACGAGTTCAGAGCCATTTCAAAGAACTAGATTTTTAACATTTCAAAGCCAATCAAAAAAATTTAGTTGTTCAATCCTCCATTTGCAATTAAATCCCAAAACACGCTTAGAATTTTGCATTATGGTGTAAAATTTTAATTGTAAGTGATTTGGTCTATAGGGGGAAGTAACGAACATTGCCTCCTGCAATACTTTAGCAGTAAATAATTAAGTTCATAATAACGTTAAACGAGGGCCTGGGGTGGCAACTTTTAGGTCAAAACTCTTAGATTTCTCACAGGTTTTGCATATAAATTGTTAAAACTTTGCATTAAGGGGCCCCTGGCCCGGGAACCTTGGTCGTCAGTCAGGGGCCCTTGGGCTCCCTGGTTGCCAGTCAGAGGCCCCGTAGCCCCTTGCTTGTCGGTTAGGATCCCAGGCCCCCTGGTTGTTAATTAGGGGCCCTGGGGCTCCCTGGTCGTGAGTTAGGGGCCCCGGGGCCCCCTGGTCGTCAGTTAGGGACTCCAGGACCCCTTGGTTGTTGGTCAGGGGCCCTGGGGCCCCCTGGTCGTCAATTAGGAGGACCCCGGGGCCCCTCGTTGTCGGTTAGGGGGCTCCTGGCCCCCTGGTTGTTGGTTAGGGGTCCCCTGGTTGTTAGTTAGGGCCCTGAGGCTCCCTGGTTGTGAGTTAGGGGCCCCGGGGCCCCCTGGTCGTCAGTTAGGCACTCCGGGGCCCCCTGGTTGTTGGTTATGAGCCCTGGGCCCCCTGGTTGTCATTTAGGGGCCCCTGGTTGTCGGTTAGGGGCCTGGGCCCCCCTGGTTGTCAGTTAAGGGGCCCCCTGGTTGTTGGTTAGGGTCCCTTGGTTGTTAGTTAGGGGCCCTGGGGCCCCTGGTCGTCAATTATGGGCCGCCTGGTTTTCAGTTAGGGGTCCTGGACCCCCTGGTTGTCGGTTAAGGATTCCAGGGCCCCCTAGTTGTTAGTAAGGGCCCCCTGGTTGTTAGTTGGGGGCCCCAGGACTCACTTGTTGTCATTAATATTATTGTTAATTACTGTTATGTGCGTAATTACTGAAAAAAAACTGCAACTAAACATCGCCAGGCTATGTTGTCATAACTTTTTGTCGTTAGTGGTATTTTGAGTGGGGGGGGCCCGGGTCCCCTGGCCCCCCCCCCTGGCTACGCCTATGCAAGCTAGTACTGTACTCACTATTGTAGCAATACTAACACTGCAACTGCTTACTATTCTACGGCAAATTTCTCTAAAACGAACTGTAGGTCTACGGAGTTGGCACTAGTCGCGGAAACGAACCAAATTGCTAAAAGTGATGATTTACAATCCAGTAAACGAGGTCAATCAGTCCAATTTTTTTTCTTTTAATTTTTTAAAAAAGTACCGCAAAAGTACCGCGGTACTAATTTTAGCAAAGTACCGAGTACCGGTACCGCGGTACTTTTGCAAAGTACCGTGCCCACCTATGGCTGTTGGACATGACACAAGCGATGAAACAGTAGGATAAGATTTGTGTTTGCTTACATCGACTTCCTAATCAGGACCAGTAACCAAAGCTCTACCGAATAGTTAGCCTGCAACATCATAGGTTCATCTAACCATTTTAACACCAATAAAATGCAAACGAATCGTCAGTTTTCATGAAGTCATGAGTAGAGTTAGTAGATTAGGGTGCATTTACAATCGAGCTGTTCGTAATTAGGGTGAAAGGTCCATTTGCGTTTTGCTGTTCTGTAGGACTGGAAGATTAGGCAATTGCAGAAATTATTGATAAGTGGAGATATGATATCCTGGCAGGCGCATAGCCAGGAATTTGCAATTGGGAGGGGGGGGGGGTAATTCAGAGGCTGGAAACAACATCAAACGATTCTATCCCAGATTTTGATCGGTTTTCACGCAGATTGAGTCGGTTTTACAGTCCAAATTTAGGCGATCTCCAAAAAAAGGTCTTCAAAATTTTTTTCTGGCGAACTACAAAATTTTAGCAATTCAAAAATTACTGCTGTCCTCGAGCCGAGGACTGGCATTTTTCGAGGACTTGAGGCTTCGAGGCCAAGGGCTTGACCTTCGAGGCCAAGCACTTCAAAATGTGTCCTCGAGACCAAGGACTCCACCTCTGCTGAGTAGCACTGTAGCAGTAAAACTTCATCTTTGAGTAGTAAACTGATGAAATGTTTAGTTTCTCTGTTCTTGAGAACAGTGTCTTGCAGTTTGAGAGCCTGGGGTTGAACTGATAAATATGCCGACAAGATGGCGTAGCCTAGTGGTTAGAGCATCTGTATATCAAGCTGAAAATTTGGGTTCAAATCTTGTCCAGTCAAGCCAAAGACTTAAAAATAGGTATTAGGTAGCCTACTGCAAACTGTAGTCACATCTTCCTGCTTGACATTCTGCATTGAAGGTGATAATGCGCTACTCAGTGATGCTTACACCTTTGTGTGGTAGAAAGGTGGCAGCTTGCCTCAACGACCCTAATATCACTCTGCGGTTTCCTGGTGTAGGCAACGCGGTGAATAAATCAGTAAAACTGAAAACAAACTAGGTAGAATTCAGGAATTGCATGATAAACTTTGTTTAGGCAGGTTTTCTAAAGTGCAGCAAGTAAATTGAATTGGAATTAAACTAAGCTGCAGCCTAACCTACTAATGCTGTGACAGGACACTGGTATCAATTAATGAATGAGTGTGCTTCACTCACAGTTTCAGTTATGTTTCTTCCGGTTTCTATCTGCCTTCACATGTCAAGAAATAAAATCAATTCAAAAAAATTCACGATAATTTTTTCTTCAATCCAAAAAAAGTTTATCGCAGACCACTGAATTGGCTTTGGTGCGTGACTTTTGGCGCACCCTGTGAATACAGTAGGCTGTTCTCTAATAAGGCACTTCCACGGTGTTTTTACTTTTCAGCATAGATGGGCAAGTTAATGCAAAACGTTAGCTTCGTTAACCATTAGTCCGTTAACAAACTTCGCACCTCCGTTAACGTTAATCCGTTATTTTCAGCTTTAATTAACGGAAGTTAATAAAGTCCGTTAATCCGTTAACATTTTGCGTGTAATTTACATTTCTTTATGTTCACTCGCTTCTAGAACACGTATTGACGCTGTTGAGCTGATTGTAAGGAAATATTTATTGCTATGGTGGTCTTTTTGTGTTTTGAAAGTTACATTTTACAGTCTAACCTAATTTCAAGATAAAAACAAGTTCAAATGCACAACGAAGCTGCAAGATATTAACGATAAAAACCTTAACGGAAGTTAACAGAACTTAACGGAAGTTACTTTAGTCCGTTAACAGCACTTAACGGAAGTTAATTTAGTCCGTTAACACGAAAAAACTTTTTAACGGATTAACGAGTTAATGAAAAAGTTAGCTTCGTTATTAACGGATTAACGATTAACGGACTTGTGCCCATCTATGCTTTTCAGCATATAAATTTAACAATGGCAGTGAATGAGTATTTGAGCAAATATTTTATGAATTGATTCCTTGAATATAGTAACAAAAAACCTGCACAATTAATATTTCATGACTTTTTAAGATAGTGAGCGGTTAGAAAATCAAGCGCTTGTGGCACTGATGTGAAGGTAGTCGACCAGTTGTCATATGTAAATTGAGTAGTTTGCTTATTTTGCGTGAATACTTTCGGAAATACTTTTACTTGAGTAGTTTTAAAATGACTACTTTTTTACTTTTACTCAAGTACTTTTTTGGTCAGTACTTTGTTCTTTACTTCAAGTAGTTTTTTTGTCAGTAACAAAACTTTTACTTGAGTACAATTTTCGAGTACTTTTTACACCACTGACCATTTGTTGAATGAAAATAAAGGCAACGTAAAAAAAACTTAGAATGTGATTAAGGAATTGACCAATATTAAACGTTGCAGCAACGTACAACCATCAAAACTAACATTGAATAACTATGACACTGTCTCTGAACCTCAAGTTATAGCCGAAGAACTTAAGAGCATTTTTGTTAACATAGGAAAGGAAATGGCGGCTTCTATTCAACCTAATAATTCTAATAGCGCAGAATGCTCAGAAGGGGGTTGAAAAAATAACCAATTCTATTTTGCTCTTACCTAGCTGCCAACCAGAAGTGTTTAACATAATTAAAGAACTCAAAAATAGGAAAGGTAGAAGGACTTCAGATATCAAAACCAAATTCATGAAACACGCTAATCCTATTATTTCCTTTTTCCTACGTGAATTGTTCGACTTATGCTTAAGTAGTGGGACATATCTAGATTTGATAAAAATAGCTGAAGTAATTCCAATTTTTAAAAAAGAACAAAACGACGAATTATATACCAATATCACTTCTTACTCAGTTTAATAAAATATTTGAAAAATTGCTACATAGTCGTATATATTCCTACCTATTAAAATTTAACTTATTTAGCGAAAGACAATTTGGGTTTAAGAAAAATTGTTCTACTTCTTTGGCAATATGCAACATTTATGACGAATTAGTAAATAATGTTGATGAAGGTAAATATAGTTGCTGTATTTTTCTAGATTTAAGTAAAGCGTATGATTCTGTCCAACACGACTTAGTATTATGCAAGCTAGAAGAATTTTATGGATGTAGAGAAAATGCTTTAGAATTAGTTATCAAACTAATAGAGTACAATATACCAAAATTGGTAACAGTAAATCCAAGCAGCTAAAAATAGACTGCAGTGTTCCACAAGGACCATCGCTTGGTCCTCTACTCTTCGTGTTATATGTAAATGACCTTTCTCAATTTTCAGAATTTTCCACCACGCTATTTGCTGCAGAGTTGTAAGTCGGGTCGGGTTCGAGCTTAAAGTTGGCAAAAATGTCGGGCTTAATTTGAGCCTGAGACATACTTTTTGTCTTAGGTGTACAAAAAATTATCAAAATAACTTGGCAATATTGCTAAATTTTTTAGACCTAACTTAATTTTCGGATTTTTTGGGCATGATTTCGGCTTCAAATTAATTTTCGGGTTCGGGCCGGGTTCGGGCTTATATTTTCGGGTTCGGGCCTAAACTAGTCAGCTCGTTTACAACTCTGATTCGCTAACGATACTTATTTAGCCCTATCTGATAAAAGTTTAATGAGTCTTGAAACCAAGGTAAATACACAGCTTCAAAATATCGATATTTGGCTCAGAAAAAATAAATTATCTTTGAATTATTCAAAAACGACCTACTTGTTATGCAATAACCATCCTTATCAATCAATTAAAACCAAGTTCACGGTGGTCATGAATGAAAAAGTACTTAGACGTAATGATCTTGTTAAATGCCTGGGTGTTTACATTGATGAAAAACTGACCTGGTCTGTTCACATTAACAAACTTTCCTTACAATTGGCTAAGCACAATGCAATGTTGTACCAAATTCGTGACTATGTAACCACTCATACTTTGAACATGCTGTATTGTAGTTTTGTGCATAGGACTCTAAATTATGGTATCATTGTCTGGGGCACAGCAACTCAAAACCATTTGCATGAAATAAATGTGAGAATGAACAACATTGTGCGCACTATAACTTGGAACAAAAAGTTTTCTCCTGTAACTCATTTGCATAAAAAATTAAAGTATCTGAAGTTAAATGACATTTACCATTAGGAACTTGCTAAGTTTATGCATAAAATTTGTAATTATAAACTACCACTTTTGTTTCAACAACGATTTAATAAAATTGAATTAGTACACTTTCATTAAACTAGAAAACTTACTAAATTAAACTATCTTTTACCTTGCTTTTCCAAAACTGCAGGCCAAAAAAAATTAGAATTTTGAGGCGCCAAACTTTTGAATGAAATCGATGAAGACATTAACGTAAAACGCTTAATTCCTTCAAAAAATGCTTTAAAGAAAAAATTGTTTTACATTATTGACTGGGTTTTGATTCTTCTGATACTGTAACCAAATTAATTGAATCCTTTTCAACTATGAGAATTTTGATGTGTGTGCATCCTTTTTTTAAACTCTTTAAGTCTTAATGTGTAATCTAAATACGTTTTTGATTATTTCATGTTAGTTTTTTCCTTAGCTTTTCCTTTTCTGCTATTCTTTTTACATACATAATTTTTTACTTCGTAATTAATGCCTTTTGGTCGCAAAAGAAATGACGAGGACAAGGAGCGCCTTGACTAATATACCTCAGGGCTGTTCGGCGCTACTTGGATTTAGTAATTGTATACGATACGTTTATTTATGTGATTTTTGATAATATTATTTATACACTTTATTTTATCTATTTTGATCGTATGCGATTGAGTTCAAAAATAAAAATTTACTTACCATATAATTAATTATTATTCATAAAAAATATATTTTTTATTCACTCCTCGAGTTGTTGTCTTCCAGTTATTGGACAGTGTCAGAGGCTAACTATTGAATAATCCGCACAATTTTTATCACAATAATCATACTTAATCGTGTTTTGAGTTTCCAGTTATGCAAAAACAGATGGTTCAAAATATAGTAATCCAATGTTTTTGTGGATTTCTTCAAATTTTTGTCCAATGAATTAGCTTCTTGTTAGAAGCCATCAAGCAGAGATAATTAAAAATCTTCGTAAAGCGTTTCATCCAAGGAGCTCTTCAAATGGTGGAAATATTACCGTGCATCAAAACACTTGAATTATTTTCAAAACTATTTACCAAACTCATGAAAAAGTAGAATGTATAATGTATAGCATTTTCTTACGTTTGCAATATACAAAACAAAGCACAAAAGAAAAAGAAGACAAATAAAGAAAAACCAACGCTTCTAATTAGTTTTTCGAAGCATTTTCAGCCTCTGCTTTTTTGGTTTATGTTTTTGTTTACAATTTACATAAACTAAAAAACAAAGGTAGTATAAGCTACTAAAAATAATGTAATACTTTACTAGACAGTTGATACTTACACTGTGCTTTTGTTCGTTGCAGCAAAGCCAAAACGAAACACAGCAAACCTGAAACAACTTATAAGTTAACTACGAAACTGATAATGTGCCACAGCAAAAAGGGAACTTGGAAAATTAACTTTTTATGTGAAAATAAAAAATGATGATATTTTGAAATAGCTCCTATATTGCTGCACATTGCATAATTATAACAGTTAGTTTTAATTACATTAGACATACTCAATTGTGATTAGCTTGTAGCAAATGTTTGATGGTATTTACTTGTAATCTTGATGCTCGCATTCATCTTGTCTCTGCTTCTCTACAACAATAAATGTAGACTGTAAATTAAATTAATTGTTTTTTCAACTTACGTCTAAGCAAATATTATTGTTAATACTTATTGCTTCTTGATCTGCTGACCGCGGTAAATTGTCACAAATATTTTGACGTCTAAGTCTTCAGGAAATTGCAACTTAGCATTCAGTTTTGTACTTTTTTAATTGGTGAGTTGACTGCATAGGCGTAGCCAAGGCGTCCCAGGGGTCCGTCCCCGTATTAAAATGACACCAATTATAAAAATGTGACAAAAAGTCTATTCTTTCTTCACTTTCAGTTTCTTTTAGCATCTTCACGTACAACAGAACACGCGTATAACAGAAATTAAAAATAATATTGACGACCATGGGCCCGGGCCTACTAAATTCAATTTTTACCAACCAATTTAAATGTATAACCCGGGTGAATTTAAGGGTTTTTGTCCTAAAAGTTGCAACCTCATCCCCTCATCAAACCTTTCATATGAACATAATGAAATAACCAGGGACGGATTTATCATATGGCACAATGTCAGTGGCCCCGCGCTCAGATTTGTAAGACATTTATTTGGTCTTCACCTACATTTGACAGGAAGATGTTGCGAAATTCCCCAAAGTGCCAAAAGCCCCACGCAATGTAAATCTGGGCTTAAAAATAACATGCTGATAAGTAGGTCCAACCATCTATTGCACATTTTTCAGTAACAATTCTCCTCCACCTCGCAGTTTTTACGGAAAAAATACTTTTGAAAAAAAAAGCTAGGAGAAATGCTCATTTAACAAATTATTGAATTTGAATTGAGGGGGCCTGGACCCCCTGGTTGTACGTGTACTCTTACAACTGCTTATTTTCATGACAAAGCAAAAATCTCTAATGAAAGTCTTTGAGTGGATTATTATTTACTACTAAAATATCGCAGGAGGCTATCTGCTTTACTTCCCCTACTTGGGCCAAGTTACTTACAATATTTAGCACCAAAATGCAAGTTTTAGACTTAAATTGCAAGTAAAAAGAGGATTGAACATTTTAATTTTTGAATTGGCTGTTAAATGTTAAAAATATAGTTCTTTCAAATGGCTCTGAGCACGTGCGAAATTTGATCTAATGGCATTCAAATAGCTTCTTTTCTCAAAAAATTACAAAAATCGACCATCAGCAGGTGGCTTCGTCTCCAGGCCCCCAAAGCCTCCGGCGGCTGGGGGCTCAGCCCCCAGACCTCCGTCTGTGATACGTTTGAATTATATTAGTTTACTCAACGGGTCTGCCGCTTTATACATTTTTGCCAACTGACTTTGAGTTTAAGCCCTTTCCCTTCAGCAAAATCCTGGTTAAGTGCCAAACCAAGCTCCGGCTTCTGATCTTCCATTCTAAGATATCTTTGCCCTACAAAAAGTTCCTCTTTCGAAAATTTCTGATGACCTCATTGCAAGTGATTTACGGTTCGTGCCGCCCCCCTCCCCCCCCAATCAAAAATCCTGGCTACGCCTATGGTTGACTTGATGGTAGTTATACGAGTTTTGGCAGTACTTTACTATCTTATGTGAAATTTTAACACTGTTAGAGCAACTTAGGTGTATTTTGTGAACCAGTCGAAGCTTTTACTTGGGGTTCGCTTAGGACATTTGTGACTCTATCTAATTGCAGCCTAGTTTTGCTTGGTTAAGTTTAGACTAGTGGGTGTTGCAGTAATTTTGAAAATTATTCTACTTCATTAGTACGATTACTATATTTTGGACAATACTGTTTCGTTCTTTGCTTTTTCGGAACGAAAAATGTAATGAATATAGATTTTCGAATTATTGCTGGCACCTACAGCCTGGTTACATCGAGTGAGGCATTGTATTACTGTTAAGGCGTCACAGTGTGGGAACCATCAATTTTGTGTACTTTGCCTGCAGCTTTTTATTAAAAAGAATGTGCTGCAATATCAACCAAAGCAAAATGTAATGCGTAATAAACTTACCGCTGTTATGCGTAAAACAGGAATTAAACTCTAAATCTTTGAAAATAAGAGTTGCTTTGTAAATTGACAGGTCATCGTATTATGCAAAAGATTCAAAAAAAAAAAAATTAAAAAGGGACTTATTCAAAAATTTAAATTTATTTCCTTAAAACGTGACTTGAAACTATTTATTTCTTTTGCATTTTTTATTCTTTTAAGGATTAGGGTGAAGATTGAGTGTAACGGATTTGGTATGAACGGATGTTATAAACCCCCCAAAATATATGGCAATCTGCAATTTTAGGGGATGGAGCACTGGCTATTCCTTAAAGTAACCCAACGCATTTTGGTGACCGAGTGAATTTAATATTTGTCCTTGTATAATTGTCTGCGGTATCCGGTTATTGGCACATATCGCTCATTGCTATGGGTGGTATTGCGTAGTGAACAGATATTGCGAGACAAAAGGAATTTAATTAATGTTATTTTCGTTCTCGCTATTCTTTGTTTACTCGCTGTATATATATCGCTGCTTAGCTTTATGTCGTCACAATTATTATTATTATTATTGTTATTATTATTATTATCATTAAATACTGCTTGTTGAAATTAAAGAACTACGTGTTGAGACTCATCGCGTACTCACCACTAAATTGGTGCCCCGTGTGAGGAGCGCCCGAAGGGGCGCTCACCAAATTGGCACTCCGTCTAAGAGTCGAAGAAATTGCTCGAGAAGAGTCGAATTGCTCGAGAAGTCGAATTGCTTAATTGCTCGAGAAGAGTAAAAAAAAAAAGGTTTGAGTACAGTCGGAGAACAGTTCGAGAAGAACCCAGAGAACCGTTCCGAAACAGGACGAAAAGCGTTTTTGTTGTTCAAAACTGTTTGAGTGTCGTTCGAAAGTGCCCAAAAGTGCGGTTCAAAAGTTCCCGGAAATGTTGTTCAAAAGCGCCCGAAAGTGTTGTTCGAAAGCGTCCGAAAACCTGCAGAAGAAGCTTCGGAAAAGACGGTACAGACTTTTAATTTTCTTTGCATATGATTTTGTTGCACATTTACGTGTAAAATATTATTTGCATATTTACCTGTAATTTTTTTGCCTATTTACGTATAAATTTTTTTTCAGAATCTTACAATTTGAGAAAATGTAATTGATTAAAGCGCTATATATATGTATTAAGACTGAAGTATTTCTCTGTATAATGCGAATTTCTGAATATGTAGCAAGTCAATTTTATCGTTATCAATCCTGACTCCTTATCAGCCACACTTAAGCTGTGCAAGAAATGTAAACGTGGTTGTACTGATAATGGGTGTCCGATAATTGACCTTTCCAACGTATGAATTGCATTTGCGCATTTTCCTCTTACCTTTGTTTTTACTGAATTTTTTTGCGTGATTATCAATGTTACGTCTACTCTAATTCAGTTCGAGTAGAAGAAGTTTGAACGATAAATAGCAATAGCCATGACTCAACGAAATATACCTCGTGCGACCAGTAGAGTTACTGAATGTTTATTTTATATTGTTGTTTTTGTGTTTTTGATATTATTTGATTCCGAGCAAAGACTCGATGATTATATATTATGCTAAAGGGCCAGAGAAAAGCCCTTTATATAGTGTTATTTGCATTTTCCTCGCTAAAATGCGCTATGTCATCCTGCGAGGAATGACCAAGTCACTTATTTCTGGTCGCATGGACGTAGAAAAAAGCATTTCTACAGTCATATTTCAGATTTTATCGCGTTAAACATTTCATCCCCAGTTTTGGTGTTTCTGCTTTCTCCTTTTTAACCCTTTATCGGTTTTCTATGTTGCAGTTTTTGAAGAGTTACGTGTCTTTTTTGTCATGTTTTTGGAATTGACTTGAATCCACATTTTTTTTTGTCGACTGATGTGTATGCTGGACAGCCTTTGGGGGCTTTGTCGTCCATCATACTCATCATTCTGAGGGGAAGGTCTGTGGTGACCGAGTGAATTTAATATTTGTCCTTGTATAATTGTCTGCGGTATCCGGTTATTGGCACATATCGCTCATTGCTATGGGTGGTATTGCGTAGTGAACAGATATTGCGAGACAAAAGGAATTTAATTAATGTTATTTTCGTTCTCGCTTTTCTTTGTTTACTCGCTGTATATATATCGCTGCTTAGCTTTATGTCGTCACAATTATTATTATTATTATTGTTATTATTATTATTATCATTAAATACTGCTTGTTGAAATTAAAGAACTACGTGTCGCGACTCATCACGTACGAACTCACTAAAGCATAAAAACGAAATGAAAAAGTGATGTTAAATTGAAAAGATTTAAAATTGTTTTTTAAATCTTACGTGAAATCGATGATTAACAAGACTGAGCAATTTATCAAACGACACTGCTGGAAGGCTTTTTTTGCAAACAGCGAGTCACCACACAACTGGCTCTGGCCTATTGTCCATTGAGCACTCTGGAAACTGGGAAGACAGTGTGCAAGTTAAAATTGTTTTTTATGTGTCGAGTTGATTGGGATAAAATCATTTAACAACACAACAAATTGTTGTATACTTTTCGGGTAAAACAGGTTTCGATTAAATAAGATAAAGTTCATCAAAATAAATCAAAAACAGATAAACAAAGCAACATAACAATGAACCTTTAAAACTTAAGATAATATTTGGTAACTTATTCTTACAAAATAGGCGAAAACCAGAGTTGTAAATCCGGCCGGGCTTTTCTGGTCGGGTTCGGGTCTAAAGTTGGCAAAAATGTCGGGCTTAATTCGGGCTTGAGACTTACGTTTTATTTTAGGTGCACAAAAATATAATCAAAATAACTTGGCAATATTGCTAAATTTTTTAGACCCAACTTAACTGTCGAGTTTTTTCGGGCATGATTTGGGCTTCAAATTAGTTGTCGGGTTCGGGCCGGGCTCGGACTTATATTTTCGGGTTCGTGCCGGGTTCGGTCCTGAACTAGTCGGCCCGTTTACAACTCTGGCGAAAACTGAACAAATTTTTTCAAAGTAACATTAACAACTTTTTGGGTGTCGGTAAATACATCACAATTATTGGAAAATACCACATGGTTTTAGCCTTTGTCAGAAAAAATATTTGCTAAAACCATTTTTGATATAATTATTTTCGTAAAATATAACTGCATTTTTGTTATTGAAAACATCAGCTAACAAATAAATTCCTGTTACCTCTTCTACCTTTTCTCGGTAAACTGTTTTCAAGTGTCGAACATCAGCGCTTAAATAGCCTATGGAGACGTTTTTTTATTCATGGACAGTATCATTTCACCACTGAAAACTATGGTCATTGGGTGGATATAGGATTTCTATTCACGACCGCAAGTTCCTACAAAACAGCAACACACCTTTTTTTATGTAGTCAATTAGAGCTTTTCATATTTCCAGTAAATATAAATAATGACAGAAATTGGCGTCGCTTCCCAGAGAAATTTAAAACCATTTGACTTTAAAAATGTTTTGGCGATTTTTGCCACAGACAAAAGTTTCTATACTTCGACTCTTATAACTCGTATATTTCTTTCAGGGGGAAGCACTAAAATTGGTAGCATTTTCTACATCACAATGAAGTTTTTACGTCACTGTCTTTGGCAGCATTTGGCGATTTATATTCCAGATGAAATCAAACATTTTCAGCGTTTTCTGACGTGCGGTAGGCACATTAAAGCTTGTATGCTTTTAAACTTTATAATGCACAGTATGTTAATGTCGATCAAATCAAATCTTTCATTATAGTCACTGTATTACCCCAATGCGTGTAACGAGTTTGTGAGGCATATCTTCGTGTCATTACGCCTGCAAACAACACTGCTCGATTCGAAGAAATGATGCAGCGGTGGCGATCCGTTGACAACACTGTATCTGATTTGAACGGCCCGAGATTTGTACCTCAGGCCTCCCTTTCTACAGCGTCACCGGTGGCCCAACTGGCCGGTATGTTAGTATCTAATTTGTTGTTTGTGTTTCGCAATAGAGTTTTTGTTGGAGTTTAACTTAAGTTTTTACCCTGAGGTGAAAGTGGTTTTGTTTTCTTATCGGAACGTTGTGCCCAATATTTTCATACAGGTATAGGCTTTTTAGCGATTTATCTTGGCCACGTCCAAAATGCATTCAATTAAAACCGATTTCATCTAAACCACAAGACTTTTTTTTAAATGAATCGTGATACTTTCCAAAAGTGGCAAAACTTTTTCTGAACAATTTTATACAAGAACCAATAAAATTAAAAAGCATAAAATTAAAATTAAATTAAAAAATAAAAACCAATAAAATTAAAAATTCAACAGCATATCACAGCAACTTTCGTCGCAAATCTTATCTCCCTGGAAAAGATTAACCTTCTTCAAACTTGCTTTTCAAGTGTCTTGTCGGTAAATGCCGTTTTGGCTATTAATCTTTTACCGGAACAACGTTTCCTACCGTTTCAATCACTTTCACTTCTTTTTTTACTTACATGTTTGATTATTGAGGTTCTTCTTGCAGCAACTTTGGCTTAACAATTTTGTTTTTTGAGGTTAAGGTATTGTTTTTAGACTGAAAAGGTTACTGTGCACATCTTTCATAATGAGTTTGGTCAAGAATAAGACGCTGAGGGTTATTTTTAAAAATGCCCCAATTTTAACGCTTTATATCGCTTACACCACAAAACACCTATAAATGGTTTGTACATATAATCATTCATTCATTCAGTAATGAGTGAGTACCAAGCATTCTACGTCTGTCTATCCACACCAACGGAGAGTATCCTTTATTGAGTTCTGTTTGCAATTCTTTCTTTTGTCAGTGGCGTCGCTAAGGGGGGGGGGGGCGTGCCGGGTGTCACCGTTTTGGGGTGACACCATTTTGTGATACCAAATCAAAAAAGAAGAAAACAACAATATGTTAAATATGAATGGAAATGTTTAGTACACTGGAATAGATAAAAATTGATTTAAAGCATCAATTGAAACATTTATTTAAAGAGGGCGCTAATTTGTCAAAAATGTTACTCACAAATTACAAAAAACTTCGAAAAAATCGATAAAACTAAGCAATAAAAATTGATAGCTTGCTGAAGCACGCTGATTATGGATTTCATAAAAAATATACGTAAGCTTAAGGGCGAGGAGCTATTCAATATTAGTTAATTACCAATCACTTCGACTCAAATATCAGTTCAGTAGCCCTACCTCGATCAGTTATTTTTTTCCATTAAACGTAGACAAAGCGGATTATTCCTTGTGAGTTTGATTGAATTATAAGCTTTTATGATTTACGATACCACCTTGTAAACAAGATTTTTGCAATTTTACCATAAGCCACCTCCCACATAGCCATTGCCCATTTATGCATTCGTTTAATCATGTTTTTGCACTCCAGTTTCTATGCCACATTTCAAAGTCATTAATTTTTATCAAAATAGGCTTAAAATTAAGTTACTTTTGCAAAAACATGTAAAATTTTCATCGCTGGGGGCTCCGCCCCCAAACCCCCCATAGCAGAGACTTTTGGCTACGTGCCCGAGTCTAATCATGTCTATGATCAAAAAATTTTAAGCAAAAATTACGTCATCAAGTGATGGAAGCGGTAGAAAGATTGAGCAAAATGATGGAAGCGGTAGAAAGATTGAGCCAAGGTCCTACAATTCGCAGTTTAAACACCACCGGCCTTCACACAATGAAACTTATATATTTAATTGAAACGATTGAAGCTCGCGTCGCGTGTTTTTTTGTTTTTTTTATTCGGCCATATTCAAACTATCGAGCGCAAACTTTCAGACTTATAACTCAAGAACGGTTTGGTCTAGCTACGTGAAATTTCGACTGCTGTTTGAGATTAATAAGATATATGATTGTACCAAATTTCGAAATACTGTAATAGGTCTTGTGACTTTGGTTTTAGGGGCCGAAAAGTTCCCCAAAAGTTTGACTTGAGAAGCGGTCTTATTCAAAAACGACTTAAATACGGCAAAAAAATATTTTACATGGTTACATCTTTTTAGATACAAACCCTTTCATCCCTACAAACCCAGTTTTGGCCGCGATGAGGATTTTTTCTTTTTTTTTTCTTTCTTATCTTATCAAATCAAATTTTTCATTATACTAGCTGTAATACGCCGAAGCGTGTAACGAGTTTGCGGAGCCCATCTCCGCGTCATTGCGCCCGCGCAACACAGCTTCTTTCAAAGAAATGTCATAGCCGTGGCGAGCCGTTGGCAACATTGTGTCTGATTTGACCGTCCCGAGATTTGAACCTCACACCTCCAGCTCCAGAGACGAACGCGTTACCGCTCGACCAACTGGCCGGTCTTCCTAAACCTAATGCGCTTTTATTCTCCTCAACCACAAAACATCCAGATTAAATTTTGTGTAAAGTTGTTACCCTGCAAACGCAACTTTGTCTTCCAAAATTTTGGGGCGCTTTTATGGGGCCCCAAAAACTCAATTTTTAGAACCACTCAAGCTCGGTCGATAGTTTTTTTGATATCAGTAGATATTTGAGAGACAAATATTTTGACATAGTTTGGGTGTACCTCCTCCAACAAAAACCAATTTTTTGAACTGCTCAAGCTAGGGCGATATTTTTTTTATGGCAGTAAATATTAGAGAGATAAATAGTTTGATATAGTTTAGGGGACCTTCCCTTGGGGAAACCCCCCAAATCGACCCCCAAAATATCAATTTTTTGATTTGCTTAAGCTAGGGTGTTATTTTTTTTAAATAAGCAAATGTTTGAGAGACAAATATTTTGAAATAGTTTGGGGGTGCCACCCCCCTAGGACCCCCCAAATAGACAGTCCCAAAATCAAATTTTCGAACGGCTCAAGTTAGGGCATTAGCTTTTTTGAAATCAGTCGACATTTAAGAGACAAACAGTGTGATATAGTTTGGGGGTACCGCCCCTTTGGTAACCCCATATGGACCCCCCAAAATCAATCCTCATAATTTAATATGCGTTAGTCGTTCAAAGGATTTGCTCCTCAGCAAGCTTTCATCTAGTTAGAATTCTTTGATGGTTGAGAACCACTAAGCTAAAGAATGTTTTTGAAGTAGCATCAATCAGAAGAACCACTAAACTAAAGAATGTTTTTGAGGTAACGGTAAACACAAAGAATTACCCGAAAATGCTAAATGGTATTTGCTTTTGTCATAAAAGGCTAAAATCGTAATCCATGTAATATTTTCGTTAAATATTATTCTTTGCTATTGAGCAATGAGCATATCAACAACAGATGCAATTTCATTGCTTATGCTTTTCTATATTATCTCAGTAAACTGCTTTGAAATGTCTGACATCAGTGTTTAAATAGCTCGCGGAAATCGTTTTTTTTTATTTATGAGTTTATAGCAACCTTTTGAGGAAATCCATAGCAACCTTTTGAGGAAATCACTTTTGAGGAAATCACTTCAACACAGAGGACGACTTTCGTTGGGAAGATACGATTTTTATTCACAATCCAAGTTTCTCGCAAAACACAAAACCCTTTTTTTCCTTTTTCATAATCAGTTCAAGCTTTCCATATTTCCAGTATATATAAATAATGACGGAAATTAGCGTCGGTTCCCAGCGAAATTTAAAACCATTTGGCTTGAAAATGTTTTTGCAACTTTGCCAAAGAAAAAAGTTTGTTCACCCTAACTCTTATAACTTGTGTATTTGTTTTAGAGGAAAGCATCGAAATCGGTAGCATTTTCTACATCACAATGAAGTTTTTATGTCACCGCCCACAGCAGCATTTGGCTCAATATTCAAAAAAAATCAAACGTTATCAGTGTTGTCTGACATGCCGTAAGCACACCGATGCTTGTATGCCGTTCAAACTTTATAAAGTAAGTTAAAGTTCAAATTTGTTGTTGGTATTTTGCTATAAAGTTTTTGTTGGAGTTTAACTTATTTTTTCTTCAGTGGTAAAACTGTTATTGTTTTTGTATCGGAATATTGTGCACAACATTTTCTCACCGGCAAGCTGCTTTTAGCGTTTCATTTTAGTAGCGTCCAAAATGCATTAAGACCGACTTCATTCAAATTACACCGCTTTTTCTAAAATGAATCGTGGTAATTTCCGACTGTAACACCACTTTTCTGAACAATTTCAGGCAAGGACAAATAAAATAAAAAAGATCTGCTACAGGATATCACTGTAACTTTCGTCACAAATCTCGCTGATGAGGTTCGATTGCATACAACAGTACACTCGTACTGCAGTAATTAACAATTGTATTGAGCCAGGGGGCCCGGGCCCTCTCAATTTAATTTTTACCAACCAATTAAAATGGCCCCCCAACAAAAATAATTAAATGGGCCCCCAACAACAACACTGATCCAGAGGGCCAGAGCCCCTTAATTTTTGCCAATCAATTTAAATGGGCCCCCTACAAGAATATTTATATGACCCTCTAATTTAAATGGGCCCCCAACAAGAATACTGTTTCAGGGGGCCAGGGCTCCTTCAATTTAATGTTGCCAACCAATTTAAACGTATAACCCGAGTGAAATTAGGCGTTTTTATCATAAAAGTTGTTAACTGGGGTTCTCATCTAACCTTTTTATGAATGTAATGCAATAATCAGGGACGGATTTAACACCATGGCACAGTGCCAAGAGCCCCTCGCTCAGATAAGACTTTTTTTGGTCTTCACCTGTATTTGGCACGAAAATATTGCAAAAATCTCAAAGTGCCAGGGGTCCAACTCAATGTAAATCCGCTCGGGCAATAACATGGTTTGTAGGCATAACTATCTATTGTATATTTTTCGATTACAATTCACCTCCACCTGGCCAGTTTTTATGCAACAAAATACTTTTGAAAAAAATTAGCTTCAGTAAGGGGAATGCTCATCAAACAAATTTTTCAATTGAGAGAGCCTGGGCCACTGGCCGTATATGTACTCTTATAACTGGTTGTTTTCAAGATACTGTAAAACAATAATCTATAACGAAAATAATCGACTGAATTGCTATTTACTGCTAAAATATTGCTGGAGGGATTGTACTTTACTTCCCCCTACCAGGGCCAAATCACTAATAAAATTTAGCCACAAAATGCAAGATTTTAAACGTGTTTTAGACTTAAATTGCAAGCAAAAGGAGGCCTGAACAACTTAATTTTTTCAATTGGCTTTCATATGTTAAAAATCTAGTACTTTCAAATGGCTCTAAAAATGTGCAAGATGTGATCCAATGGTATTAAAACTACTTTTTTTCCAAAAAATTACGAAAAATCGTCCAGCGGCTGGAAGCTTCGCCCCCAGACCTTCATAGCCTCCGGCTGCAGGAGGCTCCGCCCCCAAACCCCCGTCTGTGATACGTTTGAATTACAGTACACTTCTTTACTTAAGCACGTCTCCCAATTTACACATTTTCGCATTTTAACTAGGCTATTGGTTTAAGCTCTCTCCTTGAACAAGTTCCTAGTTACATGCCAACACCAGGCCACGACTTCTGATCTTCCATTCTACGATATCTTTGCCCCACCAAAAAATTCCTTTTTCGAAGTTTCTGATGACGTTATTGCATGTGATTTGTGGTTTGGCCTCCCCCCCCCAATCAAAACTCCTGGCTGTACGCCTGTGACTCAGGTAGCCGTTTTTCCACTTGTCTTTTTTTTTTCAACTACTTTCAGCAACTGGCAGTAATAGGTTTTTGACTAACGTATATGCAGTATGTCATATGCTGAGCAGTATAAAGCATTCAAACATTATTGCTAAGTACTCAAACATATTCTGTAATAACACCAGTATACTGAAAGCAATTGCTGATAGTTTACGTTAATTTACTGCAATTAATAGAGTTGATGATCTAGATGAGAGAAACTTATGAACAAACATTGAATTACATGATTTAATTAGGGCTGCAATAGCATTGGTCTTCTGGTCTTGTTATTTGTGAAATACATTGTTGCGCTTAATTGCAGGTGCAGATAAATCATGGTAAAGTGATGTGCAAAGAAAAGGGCCCCCCATTTAATTTGCACAGGGGCCCCCCTTTTCCTAAGGCCACCACTGATGGTGAATAGATACAATAACGACAAAACGTCACAAAGGTAGCATTGTTTGTTCTACTAAACTACAATAATGTAGCAGCAAGAGCAGAGTGAAAAAAAAAATTGTAAAGACTCCAAACGGTAACGCGTAAAAATTTAAATCAAAAAAAGTCTTAGAAGGAGTTTATTAGCAGTAGCGACAGCGGCAGAAAATTTGCTTAAAAAACAGCACTGAATCGCTGCCGCTTTTTTGGCTGAAAAAACAGCGACGCTGCCGCTTTTTGCTGGTGACGAAAAAAAGCAACAGCGCTGCCGCTACCGCTACCGAAAAAGTAGTGGCGCTAATAGCGCCGCTGTGCCCATTACTAGTATCATCTTACTTCTTAATATATTATTAACATAACTATTGTCAGATGTGTTGCTGGTTTTTTGAAGTAGGCTACTCTGAATTGTACATAAAGCACTATTTTTTCATTTTTTGCATCTGTTTTGTGTGTTTTTCTGTTTTGTTTAATGTGCATTCGAGTATCAATTAATGTGTTTTCATGTGGTGAAGCAGCCATGCAGACATTCTGCATGTCTTAACGTATATCGTTTTGCTGCTTCTGCCTCTTTCTTGACCCCTGCTTTTATATGTGATGCTTTCAATGGACCCGAGGTCATAAAATAAAACAATTGAACTGAACTTCAACTTTCGAGGTTTTACAATCTGTTACTTGTAAGCAAATCAATCCTCATTTGCCAAAATTCTCGAACAAAAACAAAGGTACTACGCACTCACGCAAAGTCTCAATTACAGCGCAAATGGCTCACTACACTTCTCTGAAAGAAGTAACTGCAAAGAATTTTTACCAGAGTAATTGCGTTGATTTAAAACCGGTTCCAGTTATCGGGTTTATATTTCAATTTGAATTTCGGATAGTTTGAAATTCGGATCTTTCTCAGACCCGGCGATCCGGGGGGGCATGCCGGAGCGGTGCTCCCCCCCAAATGACTGTTTGTGCCCCCCCTCCAAGTGAGGACTGTGCCCCGAAGAAATTAACTGGCTTGGAGCTACTGGAATGTAAATCGAGGCCCAAATTGGTGTTTTTTGAGGACTGACACCGGATTTCATGACGTTTTTGGGATGAAGATTTTTTTGGAGATCACCAATTTTCGGCCGGAAAAACCGCTTGAATTTCCGATTTCGGCCGGAAAATCCCTTGCAATTTCAGTGAAGACTTTTTTTTTAGAGATCACCTGTTTTCGCCTGGAAAAACCGCTTGAATTCCCGATTTCGGCCGAATAATCCCTTTGAATCTTTGCTCCTCACCTTGTTCATTTGATCCAGACTGGAATAAATTTCTCGTGCCCCAGTGCCCCTCTCGAATTCACCCAAAACAAACTTCTCGTGCCCCCCCAAAATTTATTTCTCCCCCCCAGTCACGCTATCCTGGCGCCGGGCCTAATCCTTCGGTATTCTGAAATGCTCATCCTAGCCCAGAGCCTAGTGTCGCAGCACAGTCAGTGACTATGGTCACAGTCACGCCACTGCTCCAATCGACAAGTTTGAAGTCCGTCACATGTCGAAATAAATCAAGCAACGGAATAGCAGTAAACAAGACGCAAATTCAACAGAATAGCATAACAAAAGTGTGGCGTGTCAAAAGGAGCGCATGTCGATCGCGGTTAACCGGCTCGGTTGTACAACCTCCAACAAACGATGATCTGTTGGGTTATAAAGCTATCGGTTCCAATTATCTTTCATTTGTGGTCATTTTGCTGCTAGCTTCTACAACGCCACTGGCTGAAGCAGGAACTGCGACACACTTCCCCTTTCTGAAAGCAGTGGTAGGAAGTGGTCTGCTAACGTCGGCTATACTAGCGCCGACCATCCAATCACGTCGGGGTCACCAGTTGTGGCGGGTCAAAAGGAGCGCTCCGATTGCGGTTAACCGGCTAGGTTGTACAACCTTCAAGCAGGCGTGAGTTGTTGATTGGATAGTGGTTGTTGCTTAGGTTGTGAGCTTGAGGGGTTATGGAACGTGCTCCGATTGCGGTTAACCGGCGCGGTTGTACAACCTTGAGTAAGCAATGATCTGTTGAGTTAAAAGGCTATCGCTTCCAATTATCTTTCGTTTGTGGTTATTTTGCTGCTAGCTTCCACAACGCCTCTGGCTGAAGCAGGAACTGCGACAAAAGCAACTCAGCCACTTGTCTATAGGGTCTACAACCGAGCCGGTTGATCGCTACCGTAACGCTTTCGTCATACCCAAGCGTCGCTACACTAGGCCGACTAAGTGCACATTGGACCAACAACCGGTAAGTCTCTGTTTAAATGGATTTCACATCTTGACCTCACTCTTATAGCTCCACATTTAGCCCAAATTATGCGAACAGTATCGTATCAAAAACTCAATCTGACCCACATTGCCTAATGCTAATACCTTCCGGCTATCACGGCTTGGTATCGTCGCTGAGTTATTCATTTTAAGCATATTACTAAATTACATGAAATAAATAGCAACTCGAGCGCGATATTTAGAATTACATATCTTGGTGCATTGTCTGCTAGCTGTTTAAGATAATTTACTGTTACAAATCTAAAATCAAAACAGAGACTACATTTTACGAAAGCAGGAAATTAGACACATAAAAGAACTTTTGCTGCAAACAATGCGCCAATCACAGTTTTCAAACCTATTTAATTTTGTTCGTAATCTTATACAAACACAACGATTTTTTGAACCCTTGACTGTAGTTTAAAAACTGCATGGATGTTGCCATCTTTTTTTGTAATTTAGGTAAATGCTGAAACTAGGCTAAAACCATAGGTGGGCAAGTTAATGCAATACGTTAGCTTCGTTAACCACTAGTCCGTTAACAAACTTCACACCTCCGTTAACGTTAATCCGTTATTTTCAGCTTTAATTAACGGAAGTTAATAAAGTCCGTTAATTCGTTAACATTTTGCGTGTAATTTACATTTCGTTTTATTCACTCGCTTCTAGAACACGTATTGACGCTGTTGAGCTGATTGTAAGGAAATATTTATGACTCTGGTGATCTTTTTGTGTTTTGAAAGTTACATTTTACAGTCTAACCTAATTTCAAGATAAAAACAAGTTCAAATGCACAACGAAGCTGCAAGATATTAACGATAAAAACCTTAACGGAAGTTAACAGAACTTAACGGAAGTTACTTTAGTCCGTTAACAGCACTTAACGGAAGTTAATTTAGTCCGTTAAACATGAAAAAACTTTTTAACGGATTAACGAGTTAGTGAAAAAGTTAGCTTCGTTATTAATGGATTAACGATTGACGGACTTGTGCCCACCTATAGCTAAAACTGAAATCAATGAAGTAAGCGCGACTATTTATTGCTACTTTGACGTGAAAGTTAATGCCCGTAACTGAGGCAACTTAGTTAGATTTTGTTTAAAATTTCTACATGTACTTTTTTAATTATTATTATGTTTTAGCTAAATGACAAAGCATTCAATGCATGCCTTGCGTGCGTGAAGAATACGCCCCTGCTCTACAGATTGATCTCAAAGTCTTCACTCCCCAGGTTATGTGAATTTCAAAGGGCTTCTTTCCGTTTTTCCTGTAATTTTTGTCGATGAGCGGCTTTTGTGCCTCGCCTAATCTAATTTGGATTTTTTGCGCCAATGTGGCGCAAGATCAAAAGAATTTTTTTGATACGGTTTGTTCTGCGCCGGATTTCTCTTGAGCATTATTCAAACTTTCCAATACAGAAGAGGGTTGGAGTTAGTTTAGCAGTTCCGAGTTTGTGCGTAGTATTATGCTTTTACTTTTTAGAGTAGCCTCAGAATTCGAGCTGTAACTTTGGGTTAGATTTGAGTCAGAATTAGTGAAAAACATCTCACGCCATATCAGATATTATTTTTGTATTTGAAAAAAAATGGTTGATTTGCCTTTTTCCGTTCTTACAGAAGTTTCAGGTTTGCACATACGCTTAGTTTGACTTCCTGACTTCGTACAATTTCTAGTGTGATATTGATGAAAATTTTCACCTACAACTTTACCATATCCAGTCATTAAATTTTAACTAGCCTACTGCAATTTTTAATACGGTAATTACCATGAGCAATTTTTGAGCATAATTGACACTGCATAGTCGCAGCTAATTGCAACTTCACCATATCTGGTATCCAGTCATTAAATTTTAACAACTGCAATTTTTTGAAATCACCAGGGGCATTTTTTGAGCATCGATAGCTTAGCATATACGGTATGTGGTGTCCATGAGAGATAGGCCTAGGATTCATCAATTTGAATTATTGATCCCAAGTATCGGTATTTTATATGCTTGACTTGAGCAATGTCAGATATCACCTATTTTTTACTACGGTATTAGAAATGTATTTGTTGTTGATGTGAATTGATATTTGTATGGAATCAATTAATAAACTAATGAGTCAACCTGACAAGCTCTGAGCTGCATGACAGATGAGACAAGTGATTCAGTTTTAAATTTTTGGAATCTCGATTTCACTTTAGAAAAGAATAGAATAAGAATAGAATTTATCAGCCAAATTTCATTGTATTAAATTTTTTAGGATTCAGTTTAAACAATGAACTGGAATGACTTGAAAAATGCCAGTGTGACATATGATGAGTGTGCAACTTGCTGGTTGAGTTTGATCAACAAGGAATATTTTGTGATAAGTGCAATACATGGTTTCACAGCATATGTAAAAAGATATCAACAATTAGATACCGTATACTGTATACCGTTAAGAAGCTAGCCACCTCAAACCAAAGCTGGTTTCTGCAGTGACTGCGAAAGACAAAAGATACAAAGCTTGGTTGCTGAGACTTCAAATGGTACGTGTTCAGTGCCAAGGAAACAAAAATGTCACTTGGAAAGTATGAATTTGATTCAGCAGATTAGTCAAGAATTGGACCATTGCTATATATAGTATACTATTGTGATTTGGAGGAAATTTTTTTTTCTCACTCCCAGAGGAAATGCCAGTAAAAAGTTCATTTCTGAATTGACGAGACTAATTAATTTATTCAATAACAACACTATAATAAAGAAGTTGCTTTGAAAGCTATAATGGTGTAATGATGTATGCCAATAATGTTGCAAAAACTAGCTAGAATCTCAAAGACATAAAGAGTCACTGTTGATACCTGCAAAAAAGACGCTATTTATGGAAACAAGAAAAATTAGATTCTATTCTAAGTAATTGTAATTACATTTTATTCACCAAGTTGCGTTGGCCAAGAGATAGCAAAGGGACATTTCAGTCTTTGAGTCAAGCTGCCATTTGTTCACCTGTCTACCACACACGGCAGAGGCTTCATGCTGTCCGTGTAAATGCTGAACGCCAGCAAGGGGAGCTGTGAATACCATTTTTTATAGTCTTTGGTTTGACCCAATCGGGAATCGAATCAGAGTCTATCGTTTCAGTAGCAGACGCTCTATCCACTCGACCACTGATCGGTTAAAAGGCTTATCAACAGAGTGAATGGAGGCAATTTGGTAAGCTTTTTCAGGCATCAAAGCTTATCAACCGAGGGAATGGAGGTGTTTTGTGCTGTGTGTGTGAATGAAGAAACAGGAAGTAAAAGATCCAACTTTTACAAAAACACCTTACAGCTAAATGAAATACCGGTACAGCAGAGAATGATAAAAGCTCAAGCAAAAGAAATAAGCAAGTTGACAAGGAAATTTACTATGCTTATGTTGCTTGGTAAGCTTTTTCAGGCATCAAACCTTATCAACAGAGCAAATGGAGGCGTTTTGTGTGTTAATGAAGAAGTGAAAAATCCAACTTTTACAAAAACACCCTGTAGCTAACCCACTTAACTTAGATGCTATTTTTCTGGGCCCAGCCAAAAATCGGAAGAGATGATATTTGAACTTATAGATGCAGAAATGGTAAGCAAAGCAATAAAATGCACAAATGGTTTAGGTGACCCTATCTTAATTGATGCTGATTGTTGGAAGCATGTGGCTTGCTCTGATTCTTTCAATTTCAAAACAACACAACAAAATTATTGTGATGCAATAGCTCGTTTAGCACAACACCTTGTACTTCCAGTATATACTAATTCACAACTTTTAAAAGAGCTTCTAACCTGCAGATTGATTCCTCTGGACAAGAAACCAGGAGTAAGACCAATTCGAATTGGAGAAGTTTTACATCGAATTATTGGGAAGTGTGTAATGTTGACCTTAAAAGCAGACATTGAAGGAAGTGTTGGTAGATTACAATAATACAAACATGTGCCGGTCAGAAAGGTGGATTTGAAGCTGCCTTACATGCAATGAAGGAAATTTATAGTGAGGACAAATGTGGTTTTTTTATGGTTTATGCTTCCAATGCATTTAATTCACTAAATCAAAAACTGGCCATGAAGAACATCAAGCTTGTTTGTTCTAACTTGTCACAATACATTGAGAACATGTATCAAGATGCAGCTCGGCTTTACATTGCTGGAGGTAGTGGTGAATTCTTATACTCATCAGAAGGCACAACCCAGGGAAACAATATTGCGATGGCTTTTTATACTCATAGTACAGTCCCAATTATAAAGCAACTACAAAATGTAGATGATGATATCAAAGCAGAACCTGTTGAGCAAGTTTGGTTTGCTGATGATTCGAGTGCTGCTGGGACTTGCAAAGGAATTTTGCAATGGTGGAAAAAGTTGACTGAAGTCTCAGACCAAAGCATGATTATAATCCTAACCCAATACACTATGCCTCTCTGCCTATAAGTAGAAGCTATTATTAGTTGAATTAAGCCAATAATGTCATAAAGTAGGCTATGTCAACTGTATAAACTGTAAACATCAGCAGAATATTAAAAAAAACTGATTGCATCTGTATGGTAGCGTATTGTGAATAAAATGATGTACCGTCAACTGGGGCAACTTTGAACATTTTTGAATCAATTAGGCATGTGACTACCATCAGGATTAAGCTACAAAACTGCTTATAGGCTAAATGTAACACTTGGCCTACTGTACAGTATGGCCTCAGCAACTGGGACTGCCATTACTCAAAACGGAAAAAATAATTTGGTAAGGTTAACTATATATTCTGTCTCAAGAAGTCTTCAAAGTCGCTCTGATATTTGGGGCGACATAGAGTGACCATCCAACATGCACTTAACCTTCACTTACAAGGCCTAAAAACGTTTAAAGTCACTTTAGCCTGGGTGACTTTGAATACTGTTGTTAATCTGCAAGCTTCCAAAGACATTATTATGGATCAACTCATTAAATTGGACAGATACATTTTTTCAATTTGACTGATTCGTTTTTTATTGATAAAAAAGCATTGTGATTTTGAGAACATAAAAACTTAGTAAAAAAGTAAAATAATTTTGGGGTTAAAAGATTTTGATTGTGCCCTTGGTCTACAGTTTAATTAAACATTCTAAATTGCCATCATCTCCTTGAGTGAACCCATGGCCGAGTAGTTAAAGAGGTAACTGACAATCACAAGGTTATACTCTTAGTTTTGAGTTTACATTTCAGATTTACTTCATGAAACACAGGGATGTCAAAATGGTTGCAAATTGGCTTTTTTTAGTGAATTCAGGTCAACTGTTATAGCTTTAACAAATTTAATCTCTTCATAAATTATGTTATTAAAAGGCAGTGGCTATTTTGCCTCCAGAGGCAAAATAGCCCCATGTTATTTCGCCATTTGGACGCAAAATAGTCCTTATGGCTATTTTGCCGCAAGTGCCAAAATAGCCCTAAGCCTAACCCTAACCTTAACCCAAACTCTAACCCTAATCCCAACCCTAACCTAAACAGAGGAAAAACACTATTTTGCCTCCAGAGGCAAAATAGCCACTTCCTTATTAAAATGATGATGTCATTGTCCGTAACCTTGCGCTAGTCAAGCAAAAACTGAAAAAGAAAGAAATCAATCAAAAATGAAACACTGACTGTTTTATTGAAGTATCAGTATTCACTATAACACAACAATATGCTCAGGCAGGAACATCAAAAAGCCAAAATCTGAAATGGTCATCAAGTCAACTAAACCTTTGTGAGACATACAGGCAATGCAAGAAATGGCTGAAAACACTGGCAATGGCAATAGCAAGATGTAAAAAAAGTAATAATAAAGCAGCTATACAGTTGCTTAAAAACAATATGCTTTAGAACAGCAATACTTGGTAGTGTTCAAAGTTCCCCCGGTTAGCGGTATTTACTAAGAAAAAGAAAAAATCAATCAAAATTAGTGCAAAAATTTCAAATTTATGTCTGATAAAAATCTTCAAATTTCAGTATTTCTAAATTATTGTAATAATGATAAATCAGTTCTTTTATGAAGAATAATTGTTCTCTGGTTGTACCAATTATTGTTTTTAACTATTAGGCTTGTTTTGTTTAAGTCATTAGGTTGGTTTCTGGCCCAGGTTTAGGCTATGGAAAGACTATTTGCTTTTACTCTTTGTGTGTTGGCTCTGGCTGGGATTGCTCTCGTGGCTGCTTCTCTTGGAACTCAAGTTTGGGGGAATATCAAAATTGGTAGAGAGTAAGTTGATGAATTTCATTTCCTTGTTTTCAATTGCAAATGGAAATAGTGTACAACATTATTAGAGCTCGATCAATATATAGATCAGCTGATATAAATCGGCCAATTTCAGGGCCAAGCCAATATATCATGTCGGTTATCTACTGTAGATAAAATATTGGCTTAGTGCAATTACCTTAAACTGTTTATTTTTTAGAGAAAGCTCGCTCTCATGTTGTGTACATGTTGCCATTTGCGCTGTTTTTTTGTGAATAGTACTAGACTGCAACTTGTGTTTGCAGTGGTCTTTCTTTGGAGAGGGGATTAGTGATGCTTCTTGTGTCAAATTAATTAAAAAATAGTAAAAAAAATTTTGTAGTTAATAAGTTAATACACTTGTTATCGGTGGTGTAAAAAGTACTCGAAAATTGTAATCAAGTAAAAGTTTCGTTACAGACGAAAAACTACTTAAAGTAAAGTACTGACCAAAAAAGTACTTGAGTAAAAGTAAAAAAGTAGTCAGTTTAAAAGTACTCAAGTAAAAGTATTTCTGAAAGTATTGAAGCAAAATACCGGTAAATAAACTATTCAATCGACATGTATAACAGACAACTGGTCAACTACCTTCACATCACTGCCACATAGCACTTGGTCTTCTAACCCCTCATTCTCTCAAGAAGTCACAAATTATTGATTTTTGCAAGCTTTTTGTTGTTATATTCAAGACAATTAATCAAAAAGAACAACTACAGCAAAATTTCGAGATCTGAAAATCATAGCGCTTATAGTATTTACATTGCCATTTTACAAAATCTTTGCTCAAATACTTACCGTACTCATTGTCATTGTTAAATTATACTAAAATGTAAAAACACTGTAGACGTGTCTTATCAGTGCGTATTAATCTACTGTATCTAAATGGTGGGCCAAAAGTTTGCATTATAGCTATTTCAGTATATTCGGCGATAACCTTTTGTGGATTAATTAATCAAAATTATTCTGAATTTTTTGATTTGAGTTTATTTCTCACTACATGTGATGGCAGGCAGAAGCTTGATGAACATTTCGTCACTAAATCACACTACATTATTGTAGATAGCCCATTTAGATAGTCTGGGTCTGTACTTGGATGAAATTGATCGTCATATTGAAGACATTTTGTAATTACATTGCACAACATTATAGAGTACCGTACAATAATGTTTATGGCATATATGGTGGTCCACGACAACTGACCACGAACAACGCCGATTGGCTAAGAAGGGTGATCCTAAATATATTTTTACTATCCCCAAAGCCATTTTGCCCCAACCCTCACTTTGTGACGAAATCACTGTAACAAAACCGTTGGTGCGCGGTCAGTTTGTTGCGGTCAGTTGACTTGGCTTGCAAATATGGTGTGTGATTTTTGACTCACTGTAGAATTTAGTAATAAAAACGTTCAGTTACCATAGGATGCATTTTTGGCAAAATTTATGTGTCTAAATGCCTCTTTCATGAGTTACTTTTAAAAGAGGAAACATCTTTGTCAGTATGCGGTGGAGAGCAGACACCAAACAATGAATGTGAAACTAAAACCGCTGAAACTATCTGGAACATTTGAACTGCTTTTCGCCAGACTGGATTTGATATGTACTCACACATGTGGAAAAAAAGGCATTGCTGCAGTCGCTGTGATGGTCTGACCTGTGATGCAAGAGTTGGCAGCCCAAAAAGGAGCAAAAGGCAAATAACTTAACTAAATTAAACAATTGCCGGTGGAAAAGTCAACCATTCTGACAAATTTGTTGTTCAAATTTAAAATTATAGTACTTACTACTTTTCTAAATCAAAATACCACTAACGTAGAGTTACTTCACTCTAAAAGTAATCAAGTAAAAGTAGTCACAAAAAAACTACTCAAAAAAGTAATCTTTACTGGAAAAAACTACTTGAGTAATCTACTCAAGTAAAAGTATTTCGTTACTTTACACCACTGTTTGTTGTCAATATCGCCGTAAAAATTTCAAAAATATTGGTATCTGCGTATAAAAGTTATATCGGTTAAGCTCTAGACATTACTCCTTTCTTTTGCTTAAAAAGAATAAGTTTTCAATTAGTACCATAAGCTGCTACCTAAAATTGATCCTAATTTAAACTAAGCTTTATCGACCAAAAGACTAGCTAACAATGCTTAAACCTCAAATTCTATCCTTTTCAGTTTTGCTAAAACTGTGGTTATTGGGCTAAAATATATTATTGTTATGGGCAGACTTTATTTCAGATAAATCTTTGGCCTATAAATTAATTTTAGCTTTAACTCTGACTTCAATAATTAATTGTAACATTTCAAATTATAACTAGATGTTCATTTTCCCGGGGGAAAATAATCTGGGACTTCCGCCAGTTCCATTTCACCATCATTCTCCCCTTTATATTTTGAAGGTTACTGATATTTCTGTAAAACTCAATCGTATGCAATGCAAACAAAGTGATTTTGTGTCGTGACAAAAATAATGTTGATTTTAAATCGTTTGTGGTTTGGGTAAAACCGATGTTTGACTACATATTTGAACCCAGCTCAGTTTATTCACGACAATTTCAAACCCTGGCACCTCTAATCATTATGCCAGCTCAGCATATGAACCCAATTGACTAAAATCAATTGTTAGATTTAGCTTTTAAAAAGTGATTTTTGGAGAGGTTTCTTTGGGGGTTGGTACCCCCAAACCATGTAAAAAATTGTCTTTTGCATATTTACTGATGTCAAAAAAAACTAGCGCCCTAGCTCAAGCCGTTCAAAATAATTGATTTTGTGTGGTCCATTTGGGAAGGTTCCGGAGGGGAGTACTCAAAACTCTGTCAAACATTTTGTCTCTTAAATATCTTTTGATGTAAAAAATACTGGAGCCTTAGCTTAAGTTCAACAAATTGATTTTTGTGGGGTTCACGTGGGGATTTCCGGGGTCTGGTACCTCCATAATATGTCCAAAAAAGTGGAGTTTTAGCTTAAGCCGTTCAACGCTATGATGTTTGGAAGTTTTTGGGCGAGGGTACCCCCAAACTACGTTCCAAGTATTCCTCAGTTAAATATCTACTGATATCAAAAAAACTAGCACCCTAACTTAAGCCGTTAAAAAAATTGATTTTGGGGGGGACTATTATAAAAAATAAAACCGGATACCCTTTGGTCATTTCTAATGTCCAAGTAAACAATTTAAAAACGATTTTGTTTTAATCAAAAATGTGCTGGATTCAATATGATTTTGGAATTAGAAAACCGATGGCCAACTAGATGATTGAACCCAGGTCTATTCAATCACAATGGTTTCCTATGCTGGCACTTTTAAGCACTGGGCCACAGTAGCACATGTGTATGCATGACAAAAATCAATTATAAAAATCATGTATTAAACTTCGTTATTGTTTTTGGTACGTCTGCCACAAACTTTGTGATGTAGCAACTCCAAAAAAGCAGCTGCACAACTTCATATAAAGACTTATCATATCTCCAAAGTTCAAGTTTATAGCTTTGATGGTTTTAGAGTTTTTGTTAAATTTACGTTTCAAAAAGTGATTTTTTGGATAGATGTTTGGTACCCCCAAACTGTGTGAAAAAGTTTGTCTTTTAAATATCTACTGATATCCAAAAAAATGTAGCGTTGTAGTTCAAGGTGTTCAAAATAATTAAATTTTGGGGTCCATTTGGGAAGATTCCATAGGGGTGGTACCCCCAAACTATGTCAATTTTTTGGCATTTAATTACCTACTAATATCAAGAAGACTGAAGCCTTAGATTAAGTTGTTTAAAAGTTGATTTTCGTGGGGTTTATTTGGGGATTTTCAGGGAGTGGCACTTTTAAATTATGTCCAAGTATTTGTTTGTTCAGTGTTTCATAATATCAAATAAAAACTAAAACTCTAGCTCAGGCCGTTGAAAAAATTGATGTTTTGGGGGTCGTCGGGGGGTGGTAACCCCAAACTCGGTCAAAATGTTTGCCTCTGAAATATGTAATCCGATGAAAAACACAGGCATTGTAAAATTTGATCGTGCAAAAATGTGATTTTCGGGTGTCCACTTTGGGGGGTTCCTATGGGAAGTGGCACCCTCAAACTATGTTGAAATATTTGTCTGTTAAGTATCTGTTGATATCAAAAAAACTGGACCCTATTTTGAGCCAAACAAAAAATTAATGGGTCCATTTTGGGGGGTCCCCGGGGCGGGTATTCCCAAATGATGTCAAAACATTTGTCTCTTAGATATGTGCTGATATTGAAAAAAATTAGTGCCCTAGTTTGAGCCAATAAAAAATTTGATTTTGGGGGTCCCGGGGGGGGTGGCACCCCCAAACTATGTCAAAATATTCATCTCGAAAATATCTTCTGCTGATATCAAAAAACACTGGCACCGTAAATTAAGTCAGTCAAAAGATTGGTTTTGGGGGGATCCCCGAGGGGGGCGATACCCCCAAATCACGTCAAAATATTTGTATCTTAAATATCTACTGACAGCAAAAAACTCTGGCACCCGAGCTTGAGCCGTTCAAAAAATTGGTTTTTGGGGGTCCGTTTGGAAGGGGGCCTTAGCGAGGTGGTACCCCCAAACTCTCGAAATATTTGCCTCTAAATATCTACCGAAATGAAAATGCACTGGCACCATAAATTAGATCGTTCAAAAAATTGGTTTTTGGAGGGTACATTGGGGGATGTCCCAGAGGGGGGTTGGCACCCCCAAACTATGTCAAAATGAGTATGTATTGATATCAAAAAAACTGGTACCTTAGTTGGAGCCAAACAAAAACTTAATTTTTTGGGGGTCCATTTTGGGGGAATCCTTGGGGGGTAGTACCCCCAAACGATGTCAAAAGATTCATCTCTTAGATATGTGCTGATATCAAAAAAACATAGTGCCCTAGCTTGAGCCAATTAAAAATTGATTTTTGAGGGTCCCCAAGGGGAGGTGGTACCCCCAAACCACGTCAAAGTGTTTGTTTCTAAAATATCTACTGATATCAAAAAGCACAGGCACCCTAAATTAAGTCGTTAAAAAATTGATTTTTGGGGGTTTTCATTTTGGTTCCTGAGCGGGGGTGGTACCCCCAAACCACATCAAAATATTTGTCAGTTAAATATCTACTGATATCAAAAAACACCGGCTCCTTTGTTTAAGTCGTTAAAAAAATAGATGTTTGGGGGGACCATTTCGGTCCCCAAAGGGTGGGTGGTGGTACCCCCAAACAACGTCAAAATATTTTTCTCTTAAATATCTACTAATATCAAAAAACACTGGCACCCTATGTTAAGTCGTTCAAAAAAGTGATATTTTGGGGGGGTCCCCGAGAGGGTGGTATCCCCAAAGTATGTCAGGGTATTTGTCTCGTTATTGTCTCTTGATATCAAAGATGTAGCACCCTAGCTTAAGCCATCAAAAAACTGATATTTGTTTGGGTCCCTTTAGGGGTTTTGGGGGGTTGGTCTCCCCAAAGTATGTCTAAGTAGTTTTGTTCCAAAAATTTGTACGGACACCCAAAAAAAGTAGCACGCTTGCTTATAATGTTAAGAAAGTGCTTTTTGGGGGTCCTCACAGAGAATGAAACCTGATACCTTCTGATCATACCTAGTGTCAAAGAAAAAATATTGAGAGGGATTTTGTCGTAATCAAAAAAAAAATTAATGTGCTAGATTCAATATTTTAATCTTGGTTTGATGAAAGCAATGACCAACCAGAGTATTGAACCCAGGTCTTAGGTTTAAGCACTGGTGCCTTTAACCGTTCCGCCACGGCAGCACACGAGTGTAGGTGACTACCTCCAAAGTACATCAAAATATTCTTGTCTTTAAAATTTCTAGTGATAGCAAAAGAAACTAGCACGCTAGCTTGAAGTCTTAAAAAGCTAATTTTTGGGACATCTTCACAGAAAATAAAACCTGATACCCTCTGATCATATCTAGCATAGAACAAAAAATATTATAAACGATTGAAAAACAAATTAATGTGCTAGATTTAATATAATCTTGGTTTGATGAAAGCGATGAACCACCAGAGTATTGAACCCAGGTCTTAGGTTCAGGCACTGGTGCCTTTAACCATTCGGCTACAGCAGCACGCACGCGTATGTGACTAAAATCACTTAATAAACTTTGCTGTCACAAGTTTAGGGTGCATCTGCCCCAAACCACGTGACGCAGCACCTCTAAAATTGCAGGAAGGCAAGTTCATGTACAGACTTATCATCTGTTCAAGTTTTTAGCTCCGGTGGTTTTGGAGTATTTGTCACCATAATGTGATTTGCTTAAATAAATAAAGAAAAAAAAAAGTGTCGGATCTTTATAATTTATTTTGAGAGCTGAAAGGGCATGCCCAGACACTTCTAAATTCGAAAGTTTTATTCCCATAGTGCCATTAGTTTTCGAGCTAAAACTGTTTAAACCGACAATTGGCATTTCAGTTTTTGGCTCGAAAACCTGTATCACGTGACTGATTGCCCCCAATATTTGCACTAAGAATGATTCATATGTGTCCCAGCTAAGATCTAAATTTCAAGTTTCTACCTTTAGCCGTTTTTAAGTTAAAGCATTTTCAAACTTTGTTTATGAATTCATAATTTTTCATGGAAAAAACATAAGGACTTCCGACGCAAAGCGTCGCGGAAGTTCCAATAAAATGTGTGGATAAATATTTCTGATTTTGCATTTTTTTATTAAATAATTTCCACTGAAGCATGTTAGTCATTTTGTATCTAGTCTTGGTATAGTGATCAACTACATTTAGTTTTTGTCAGAACTGCTTTATTTTAAACATATCTGCCAAACAAAATTATCTTTTTTGATGCAGGCAAATTAGATTATAACTTGTGATTTTTTTAGAAAAAGGCTATAATTTTACCATTGGCCACCGCCCTCATAACTCATTCACGCAGCCAGTTTAGTCATGTTTTTGCAGTGTTAATTTCTATGCCATGTTTTAAACGCATTAATTTTTACTAATATATGCCTAAAATTAAGTTATTTTTGAAAAAAAAAAGCAAAATGTCTGAGTGCTCCATTTCAGATTGATGGCTATGAGCCAGGCCAAGCTAACAGTCAATACACAAAAATTTATTTTTGAATAACACATGGTGAGTAGTTGCACCTAAAACTATTAAACTGAAAAACAAGATCATACAAAAACGTTTGCTAAGATATTACATCTTGAGTAGACCCCTCCCCTGCAAAAATTTCTGGATCTGCCCCTGAACTGTATCTTTTTACAGTGTCGATTTTCAATCTAAGGTGTGGTAAGTTAGCAGAACATTTCATCTTCTATTGAAAGTAGCTTTCGAGTTTTTTGCAAAAATTTTAACACCAAAATTTCGCTATCACAGCATTCATCTCACGTGAATCTTTGTACGAGTTTAAACAGTTAACTTGTAAAAAAGATTACTAAACAGCTGTCAGCAAAATGGTTCTATTTTAACTAAAATCATGATGGAGTTGGTAATACAGTATATAAAAAACTTTCCTTTGTGAAATGTACAAAAAATCATATTACGGGCTGCAGAACTATGTTACCTGCCTAGTGTTACAAAAGAAAACTTTAGTTACTTCTACCGTGCTGCAAAAATTATAACCTTTTGTGCGTAATTGTTGTATTAATGTGACGTAAGGGAAAACTTTTTCAGTCATGCAACAGGTAAAAATTTTTTTTTTTGATTGCTGTCATTTCATATTGTTACATAACAATCATTAACGTTTCTTCTTTGCCATGCATTCTGCATTTTCAACAGCGATTATTTCATAAACTACTCCAGCTGGAATGCTGAAATTTTTTGCAAAGATATTTAAGAGTGAAAATGTTTTAAAATAAAACTGAAAAAAAAAATGCAAAATTTTCCCCATTGTTTTCTTGCAACACACAGTCGAAGTAAGAGGGCCAGTAAAAAAGAGGCACGGGTTGGCCATTAATGCTCTTATACATTGAAAAATGCGCACTAGGGAGCAAAGCCCCCAGACGTTGATATGCGTTTTTCAAAATCTTTGCAGATTTTTTGTAAGCCGTTTGTCTCCGTGGCTTCAATTGGTTTGAAAATGTTATCTTCATTTGTTAGGCAGGGTTTGTGCGATCAACTTACGTACAAGCCACCCTGTTTAAGTAGCATGGTTGCAAAACCTCAAACAGTAGCCAAGAGAATAAAAAAGTTTTGTCATTTTTTTCTGTACCTTGCTGTCATTTTTTTTGTTTGTTCAAAGGTGAGTAAACAGCCTGCTGTGAAAGCTTTTTTTAATATTAGTGTCTTCAATTTGAATAAGACTCTATGTGAGTTTCATGTTGATGGCATGATGTTAAACTTATTCTTAACGATATCTGACCTACCATGACTTGAAGGATATGATTTAACGTTACAAAACATATTTTTGCAGAAATGAAAATTGCACAGTAACTCGTACACTTGGTCTTTTTCTAACAGATGATGTGGTTTCACTTGCTTTAGTGTGTGGGAATGACAGGACATATGCGAGTAAGTACTTTTCATTAAACTAGAATTTTTTAATGTATGGTTTTCTTACTGAGGGCTATATATGTAAATTAGCTGAAAACATAATATGCTTTTCAAAATTAGGAGATTATGCTTCAACATGTATCAAAAATTCAAAGTGTTAGCAGGTTTGTGGGCGTATAGGACTGCAAAGGCATTTCTAGTGACTCTTAATTCTGGTGCATTAAGTTGCTCACCTCATAATCGATTTTTTGTCACTATTTTGAAGTAAATTGAATGTAACACTGAGTGCTGCAACATCTTGACGTCCTTCGTGGTCGACTCCTGGGAAGCCATGTCAACTTCCACTGAGTAGTAATGCACTGCTTTTTTCACTATATGTGGAGAAGATAGATTCTTTGTATTTTTAAGACAAGTACAATATTCTAGTTTTACTTTGCTTTGTATGAAGGCAAATTTTAAGAATAGTGTTTTAATTTTTAGCATTGACTGACTCAGAGGCTCTCAAAATAAACCTTGGGTTAATTTACACTCAAATTGCTGTGTGTTGTGCTACAATCTTCTTTGGATTAATAGCTGGTGGCATTGCTGGGTACAACTTGTGTTTTCGGCCATATGAGTCATGGGCAGGATCTTATGGATTAATTGCTTATTTCTCTATTGCATGTAAGTATTTTAAATGTAATTTGCACTAAACCTACATTAGGTATTTGAAGCATTAATGGATACGTCAGTAGTTTTTTTTTTTTATATTTGTAAAAGTATTCAGGCCTACCAAGTAATATCAACTGTACAACTCATATTGTCAAATTCAACAATGTCAATAGTCAACTACAGTTATATCAGAACTCGAAAAAACAAACTAAACTTCAAAACTTGGTGCAAGCAACCTTTCAGATGCTAACATGGTATAGTCCAATCGACTGAGCTATTCCAATACCACAAATTCCTGTAATTATCAAAAGAAAACCTTCACTCAGAAGTCGCAATTTTCGATTGATTTTGTGGGTTTCAATTTATTAAAAATCTTTAGTTCTTGACATTAATGTGAAAACTTGTGAGCTGAATTAACGGCTAGGTTTGTGTGAAGCTTTTGTTTATGCTCGGAAAACAAGCGGTTAGTTCTTGCTTTCGATTTAAAGATAGTCATCAATTAAGGGGCAGTACAAATTGCATTTTCTCTTCTTTGTATTCACACAAGTTAAGTCTGTATTAAGTTGATCCATTCGTCAAAAAATGAATTAATGCTAGAAGGTGTGGCATGTTTGATACCAGTCATGATATTGTCAAGTACCTACCTCATTTTAATATTTACCCAAACTCGTGTAATTGTGTACAGTGCGTCATGGCCTTATCATTATGTTGATTTTAGTTGTGACTTTGCTCTTGAGCTATTTTTAGTATGCAGTTGGAGCTGATATCTATGTGATATATAGCTGCAACATGCTCAGTATATAAATTTTACATTTTGGTTATTTGTTGCGGATATTTTCTATGACCAAACTTACTCCAAAATCGTAATCGTATATGATTAGCATCAAATGATCTAAAGTCTAAACACTACACTTTACATTCCTAGATACCTTGCAGCCAGACTACAGCGGATGCATAAAATTGAACGATTTTTCAGCTGAAATAAAAAAAAAAATTTTAATCACCTAAATTGCCATTACAGAAATTATTTATTTATCGAATATTAGTTTTTTCAATAGTCACTTTTCCACATGTTGCGACATTCTACTAATTTCATGCGTTGCTCATTTTCTAAATATTTTCGTCTTCTCTGCGTGGTTGCTTGATTTGAAGACCGAAAGGTCCATTTGCAGCCTTCCCTTGCTGGTTAACAGTCACGGGATGAGCAATTATGAAATCTATTAGTTATTGCAATTTTTTTTTCTCGTTTTGTGGTTGTCTATGTGAAAAATACGTTTAATTTAATTCAACCAATTGTTATCCCATTAAAAAAATATTGCTTGAAATAGGTTTTATTGAAGAAATGATAACTACTTGAGATAATAAAATGATGTCTAAATCCTTTTTTCACGATTTCCTTTATGGGCAAAAATGCGATTTAATTCGTTTGACTCCGAACCATTGGCAACCCTGCATTTCGCGATTTGGTGACATCACAAAAGGCTGATTTTGCAAAATTTTGTCGCAGACATTAAGCTATTGCCTACCAGTGTTCCCATTAGGCCGTCTTTTTTTCAGCCAATCAGTGATTTGTTGGAGCAAGGGCAAATAACTTTTGGCAATGTGGTAAACATAGCTTCAGAAAACTCAACAAATTATTGGAAATATGACATTTGTTACACTTTAATACTTGACTGGTACAAAGATCAGGACACATAAACGTTTTTTTTAGAGCTTTGGGCACAATTGTTTTAAGAAAATTTGGAAACTGGCTGATAAGCCATCAAGTTAGAGGGAACACTGTTGCCTACTATAGCAGCCTCTCAAACATTACCAGCCTGGCCTACAAGTCCTATTCTTGCAAACTCTTTTTCACTAAGCAAAGTCATTGTACAACAAGCAATAAAATAAAATATATTGTATACTGTAGGCGAATCTCAGATCTTATTAAAAATTACCTGTACGATAATGCAGTACTGTAGGCCTAATCTATTGTAATACCCATAACGTACCTACTGGTATAGTTGTGAATAGCTTAACCAAATCTCAAAACTTGGCTACTGCTGCTGGTACGTGTAGACCTAGGCTGCCAGTACTGATCTACAGTATGCTTTTGTCATGTCACAAAATTGCGAAAGACAGGGTTACTAATGGTATGGAGTTTAACGGATTAAATCGTATTTTCGCGAATAAGGGAAATTGTGAACAA
This sequence comes from Trididemnum nubilum, assembly GCA_963965965.1. Lineage (NCBI taxonomy): Eukaryota > Metazoa > Chordata > Ascidiacea > Aplousobranchia > Didemnidae > Trididemnum > Trididemnum nubilum. The sequence goes on from OZ014482.1 coordinate 5,229,384, forward strand.
GGGTTTGGGGCACCTCTTTATTACCTCTAGAAGTTCTCATTTCTTCAGTGAAACCGATTGCGAGCAGTATTCTTTAATATATCAATATGTTTTGAAATTTTTATAGTATTTATTGTAAATAGTCACTGACATCATTTAATACTGCAAGTTAGAAGGTTAGTTTATTAATCTAAACCTAGCAGGGCTGCAAACTCGAAAAAACTCAATCTTTTTGCCGAACTCGAAAACATAATTTTTCTGAACTCGAATAAATCTGTTCGAGTTCATTAAAAAGAAATTTAAACATTAAAAAATTATCGGAAGGAAATACTTTTTGTCGATCAATCCGTGTAAATCGAGATTGCGTTCAATTATTTATGTTATGGCAATCTGAAAAAAAAACAAAAAACAGCATGTCTGCAAAAAGAAACCAATTGAATTTAAACTTAGTATTTTTGTCAGCCTAAACTCGAAATTCTTGATGTTTTTGCCGAACTTGAACTCAAAAAAATTAGAGACTCGAACCTGAACTCGAATAAAATCGATCGAGTTCGCAGCCTTGAAATGTATGTTACAGTTTAACTGGATGAGAGTTTGCTGAGAAGGAATCTCAGTGAACGATCGATGCATGTTGAACAATGAGATTCTTCGAAAAAACCTTTCGCTTTCTCGGCGAGAAATTTAATAGAATTATCTTCAGTGACACCCAAGAGGGTTTGGAATTACAAACATTGTCAATCCTTTATTTTAATGCTGATCGTTGAACCGGGAAGCTTTCAAACCGTTATACTCTAAGTTTATTGTTATGATTTTAATTTTTTTTGTTTTTAAGTTTATGGGTTCGGCTTGACTAGGAATCGATCCAGTGTCTTTCTAGTCGAATCATTCAAGCTACCCATGCAGTAAAAATACAACTTATTTTCAGCTGTATTCAATCTCGTGTCTGTAATCCTCTTCGTGGTTTCTGGCTTCACTGACTTATCAGACACCATCCCGGAAGAATGCGCTGCCGTTGATGCTAGAACTTACCCTTGTAAAGTCGAGGTAAATAAACGCTAAAACAAGAATTCGAAAAGGCACTGTAGCCTATTTTCTCTCTTTTGATTAAAATACTAGATAAATCGTAAACATCTATCCTTACAAAATTTGTCCTCTCGAGTCCGTACTTTTGTCAAGGTGTAGCTTTTCAAAGTTTAACCGTTTTTTAGTCACCTCTGTGTTGTGCCAAAGGACCATTTTAGTCACCGCTGTGTTGTGCCAAAGGACCATTTTGGTGACAGGATTTTTTCGAATCACCTATCAAATTTGTACCTTAGAAGTAGTTCTGGGAAAGCCGGCTAAGTTTAGCGGTAACAATTGCAGCGATTTAATTTTGGGAGGCTAGAAGTAACTACCTGTATAAAATTGTGCAGGTAAGCATTAAATAATATACGATAGTAATAATATACCCAAGTCACAGCTATGCTGTGACCCGCCATGTTCGTGGCTGTAAAGACGACAACTGAAACTTAATTAAATTGACAAATCTTAATGATTGACCAATTAGCGATTAAACTTTTAAACTAATTGCAATTACAATTTTATTCATTAAGTTGCCTTAGCCGGGAGACAGCGCAGGGACCTTTCGTTCTTCATCTCCCATGCCCTGCTTCTGACCTCTTAAATAAGCCATTATGGCCCTTTTTCATCTTTGATCTCTGGTCGAGATTTGGGTGGAGTGACCCGGCCACTGCGTCACCGTGATGTTTCTCTCGAAAAAGGGCGCATTTTAAAGAAAAAAAGACTTTAGGGTGCGCCCTTGTGACCTAGATCGTGTTTCTTTATGCCATCATCCCTTGGAAGAGGTTGAGAAGCACCAACTAACCTTATTAATCTGCTGTTAGGGGTTAAGGTATTAATATTTTGCTGCATGAAGTAGCTGTGTTGCACCATAGCTGTTTTTCTGCAAATCGAATTTGACTTATTCCTTATGATTTTGATCACAGGGATACGAGCAGTCTACTTTCATATTTGGTTATTCGTTTTACCTCACTGTTGCTGCATTCGCTCCTTTACTGCTGGGGATTGTTGGCGTGATAGTTGGAGATAAAACTCTTTCGAAAAGAGTGAAAAATAAGTTTTGTCCTAGCTCGTTGGAGGAACCTGAAATGGATCAAGTAAAAGACAACAACATCATGATGTTTTAAGAGTTGCAGCTGATGTGTAAACTTAGAAAAGTCTTTTTTTTCTCGTAACCAGTCAGCGTTCTCCCAACGGGATCCTTAATTTGTTTCTAAACCAAAATAATTTTCGGCCTACAAGAAAAATTGTCTTGAGCTGGTCTATTCTAATTAACAACTTTATTGATTTAAAGCTTAAACATGCATTTCGTTTAAGCTTAATCGTATAAACGTTTTGCGACTGATTAACCTATTGCTTTCTAATGTCTAGCGGTAAAACAAAATCTGATCGAAATTATAAAACCATGACATCGGTTAAAATTGGACTCTATTTTTCAAATTCATGAAGGTAAATCTCTCTTTTCAGTAGAACAAAAGTTTGGGCTTTTAAGCCTGCTGAAGAATGTAGCATGTGTAGTTGCTCTACTATAAGCAAACAATAATAAACTTTCAGTTAAAACTTTTATTTCAATATGTTACGGATATGCCAATATCAGTGTATATTTTATGAACTCCCATTTAAATATTCAATATTGAAAATGAAAGTTGTTTTTTTAATGTGTTTTTTTGCCAAACTTTTTTTAGTTGCTTTTCAGAAATCGGTGCTCGTTTCAATCTTCATATAATGTATTATATAGTGTTACTTTTTGCTTTTAACTTCTAATTAGTACTGTCCTTGCAATCACTGTTCAATTTTTTTAATTTGCTTGAATTCCGATTTTTTAATCAATTTTCCGAATTGTTATGAAATGCCTGATCATTTGCCATTGGTGCTGAATGCACTGTGACGTAATAACTGCTGTTGCTTCCTTATGTCGTTATTCCGCTACATATCAGTTTGGTAATCCTTTGGATTGGGGGTTGAAAAAATTTACAGTACACCAAGAAAATTGGGCACTGTGCAGGGCTGTATGGGGCCTGGGGCAGATTGAAAGCGATAGCCTGTTGAAGCCCAGTGTTGGGTCAGAAGAGCAGTTGAGTTTCGTCCCTTTTTGCTCTTTACCTAATTATCTAATAGTGTTGTAGATTTTTTGGTCTTTGCCTACTCTCATCCCAAACTAACGCCCTATGAGCAAATGTTTGTCCTGGAGTGACCTTTAAAAGGAGTCCCAGTGCAAATGCTCTCCTTAATCCAACTCTTGCGCAGTGTTGTTGAGTTTCGTATTGCCAGTGGATTCACGATACTCAGCAAGCTTCGCGGTGGTCTGGTTGTGAATAGCTGGCGCGAACCTTTTTGCTTTGATGGTGCCTATCCATCTGTGCTTTCATAAAAATGATATGTGGAACAGTCAGGTTACACGCGCTTGATTTTGTTTTTTTGATCATCTTTTCAATATTAATTGTTTTTGGTCACAAATATGCCTTCATTCTTCGAGTATAAAAATCTTGATGATTTTTCTGTCTGTTATAACACAAACGACTCGCTTCTTGTAATTGATTAGCCAAAGATTTGAGTCAGTGGCGTCAGATGATGGAAAAGTTTTGTGCCTAGCACCGATCTACCAATCCACATTCCACAGGGTATGAATTGGATTGTGACGTAATTTCATTTTCAAGCTGCTGAAACGCTCAATTTTTTCATTGTATTATAGATAGTGCTAGTTTTTCATTTACTGTATAGTGCATATATTTACTTTAATAAGTGCCATTAATTTCCACCTCGGCAATCATTTTTAATTTACTTTCGTAAATAACTGACTCGTTTTCATCAATTATTAACGACTCGTTTTGTGACGCTTCGCTCTGCTGTGAAAACCTCTTATGCTATGTAAATGGATATTAAATTAGTTGTGAATCTTGTTGTTTAAACCTAGCTACGGCCCATTTACGAGAGTCGAGAACCCAAGTCAGACTTTAAAGTAAGATATAGTCTATTCAATAATTTTGAATACCTATCGATTTTCCTGCGTCTCTGAATTTTTAATTTATACTTGGGTTGACTCTCGATTTACTCTCGGCTATTGTCTTTAGTATCCGGCTCGTTCCTGTGTGTGAGGACCAGGTATAGTGCAGCAGAAATGCCACACCACAGATCGTTTGACTGGAAAACCACGAAAAAATTAAGTTGCAATTTCCTCACCACTCAAAGATGGGCAGTGGCCACCACATCACCACATAGGTGGCGCAGCTGATGGCCGTCTTTTACGACCCCCTGAATGAGCGGCTCATTTTTAGTTGTCTCCTGCGCGAGCGAGAGGCTGAAGACGTCGTGCTACGACGTCTCAGATCGCAAGATCTAGATTCAAAACCCGCACTCTGGTTACGTAATTTGTGGCTTTAACCAAACAGCAAATTTACATGAGAAGAAGACAGCCAACGAAGTACTTGAAAAAGGATGAAATTTAAAGCGGGTGCGAATTAATTTCTGTAAATGATTGCGTGATTGTCGCTTTCTACTGTCAGGAAATAAAACCTCCACTAACCTATAGTTGAAACCAAACAACATTTTTACTAGCTCATGAAATGTACCTCCAGGTTGAACTTTAATATCTGGCAAGTCTTCGGAATTTGAATGTCACAAGTTGTGTATCGTGTAAATTTTTTCACTTTTCTAACATGTGTTCTGAGAATTGCTATTATCGACAAATGTGGAATTTAATTGTTGCCAGTGATCTGTAAACGTAGTAATGACAAGGATATATTTTTCGCCTTGTTTCGCGGAGTGGCAAGAGTGTTTTGTCAGCAACAAGGGAAAAATTCCGAAAAAAGTAGAGATGGGCAAAGCATAACCTCCGCAATTGCGGAAGTTGCATTGCACTATAATTTTTCAAAAATTGCGTTGCAGGTTTATGTTTTTAAATTTTGTTGAGGATTAGTTGCGCTGTGTTTTCACATATTTATTCGGTTAATAGCGCAATTTTATACTTGTAACTAAATTTTGGTTTATTTCAATCGTAATATTGCCTCATGCCGATCTTTAGCAAATTACTTGCTCCCAACCGTCTAAAATCGCAGAAATGCGTATTTTGGAGTGTGTTTTGTGACTTTAATTGCTGAAGTTTGGTTTCGCTTTGACTTTATACGAAAATCCGGTTCCGCAATTGCAGAGTTGCGTTGCGCTTCAACTCAATCAAAAAGTTCGTTGTGGGAGTTGTGCTGCGCTTGAAAAAATAAAATACATTGCGCATCTAGCGTGCGCCTTGGATAAAATGGTATTTGTGCCCACCTCTGGAAAGTGAAATTTTTTCACTTTTGAAATTGCCATTTTGACGAAAACAATCCTTAGAATCAGCTTGTAACTTCTGCTCTAGAAATTTGACAAAACAATGCTTGGAATCGGATTGTAACTTTTGCTCTGGTAATCCTTTATTTCATTACGCAACGCTAGTGAGAAACCATGGTTGGTCGAGACTTTGCAGCAAAATATAAGATAAAGAAACATGCAATGGGTTAGCGATTGCTCGGTTGGAGCGTCGGGTAAGTAACGTTAGGGGCTGTTCATAAAAGACGTCCGCACAAAATTGCAAAAAATTGACCCCCCTCCCCCCATGTCCGCAATGACTAAACCCCCCCTCCCCCTTGTCCATGCGGACACAAAAATGCGTTAATTAGACACTGACACACACAAAGTTTTAATACAAAGTTTGCACGGTTTAATTATATACTAAGTTTTAATACAAAGTTTAATTATATAATAAGTTTAATTACAAAGTTTAATTATATACTAAGTTTTAATACAAAGCTTACACAGAGCAAGCACAGCGCAAGGTGACGTAAAACGTACAGTCATATGATTTGTTTTGTGTGCGCTTCGCGCCCTTAAATCACATGACTGTACGTTCTTTGCGTGGTTCACACTGGCCCGGAAAACGGAATAAAACAATCTGCGATTTTCCGTCGCGGAAAAAGTTGAAATATGGACGTCCGCATGTGACGTATGGTTCTGATTGTAAATAATGTAGTTAACTCCGTAAATTATAGAAAAACACACGCCACAATAAACTGTAAATAAAAATTTATTCTATTGCACTAATTTTTAAACTAATCAAAACAAAAATAAACGTAAACGATTTAACTATAAATAAAGATCAACAAAATACTTGATTTGAAATTGAACTGAAAACGTCGACGTTGATGAAAAATAAGTTGCTGTAGTTGCTTGTTCCAAAACCAAAAGAGAACTCAAAATAGTTTTCTGCGTCTGAGTTCGGACAGTGAGAAAAAAGGCAAATGTCACGCCACCAATCAGCGCATGCTCTAAGCAACCTTCTTGCAAACACCAACAGCGACGCGAAGTCACATGATTAGCATTACAAGCCGGTTGAACAGAACAAGGCTTCGATTCTAGGCGAGGTGACAGCCGTCACACGCATTCCAGAAACCCCCCCCTCCCCCCTTGTCCGCAAATCTATTACCCCCCCTGAGTGCGGACGTCTTTTATGAACAGCCCCTTAGTAGGTTACATGGTAATCAAAAAGTTGCTAATTCCATGGCTCAACTCCCGCCTGTGCTGGCTAAGCGCTGTACTGTAGTGTCTTTGGAAAGATACTTTAAACGCAAATTCCCACGTACGAGCAAGTGCGGGCCCCTTATTTAATTGCTCATGGAGGGCTCCTGTTCTGACGTATTTCAGACTAATTCCTGAAACAAAAATGCAGTATAAAGCACTTTATTCGCGCACGAAAGAACAGTGTGACCGGCGTAAGTAGTCTTGACCAGTACTTAAATTGCAAAATTTTCCATGGGGGGAAGCTTTTGCAGCCTTGAGCAAACGCATTTGGCATGCAAAAGTACTTCAGTAAAGATTACGTAATTCCGTCGCCGAAATTGAATGAAGACCAAAAAAAAGGTATTCGCCGCCGAAAATTGAAGTGTTTTTTCGCCGAAATTAAGCAAAGACCAAATAAAACAAAAGGTCTTCGCCGACAGTTGAAGTGTTTCTTCCTGGAAATCAATTTTCCCCCGCAATTTGGTACTTTAATCAGCCGTAATTAGTAGGATTTATTCATGTTGGTTGGCCCTTTTTCGTCTGATCATCCAGCGCTCAAATCTTAATGGGGGACACCTAAATCTCAATGGGGGGACGATAAATCTCGATGGGGAGAAGCTAACTCTCAATTTAATTTATTAAGTACTGGTCTTGACGCATAATATGACTTACAATGCGATGTATTTGTTCGCGACTGCTGCATCTGACATGTCTAGCGCTTACAACGCAACTTACGAATCAAAAAAACATTTAATTTCATTTCTTGCGCAATTGAATAAAAATACGCACACTACGCAAAAATGACTCAACCAACGTTGAAAGTAAGTTTAGGTCAAAATACAAGTGAGAGAAAACAAAAAAGGTAAAATATCAAGACCACAATCTTTCAACAAGATGCCATACCAAAACAAAACATGAATATAGACCATTTTTTGTTACGTAACTATCTCGTCTTTAGCCACTGGAGTGCCAGTGATGTGCAATTCTCTGCTTTGCAGTTTTTCGTTGATTGTTAAGTCTATCTCCAGCTCTTCGGCAGAAGCTTTAAAAATTTCGACGAAGCTCTTTAGTTTTGAAACCTAAATTATTGGATACGTTAAATCATGCGTTGATTCTGCCGTTAGTCGCAAAAAATGACTTGGGAGTGGCTTCCAAGATCTGCATCCAATGTCCGTGCCTTAAACGAGGACTAAAGGCAAAATAAACTCGCATCAGACTAGATTGGTGTTGAGTTCATCCAGGGTTGTCACGGTTTTTCCAAAAGAAAATTCCCTACTTTTTCCATTCCAAAATTTTAGCACAACTCGAAAGACTTACAGGCCTTGAGATTGGACGTTTAAAATAACACCACTGTTACCATCGCATGATGAAATTGATTGAACCGCAACATAAGTTTTAATTGCGACTTTAAACACAACTAAAAAATACAACAAAATCGAACTTGTTAATGAAAAATTTATCTGCTTTGTTGCGGTTCTCTATTAAAAAGATATGTTCTGTACCTGCAGGCGGCTAATTAAAGGGAGTGAAGCATTCAGTCCTTTCCGGTAGTCTACAATAGTTAAAATCGAAATATAATTTTTGAAATTTTTTGTTTTCAATTTAGGGCTGCGGTAGCAAAGATTTTAACTACTACAAAAAGATATCCCCTAGAAAGTTTTTGAAAAAACTGAGTTTGTTCTCCCTGTCGGAATTTTTCAGAAAAAGGGGAAGGTGAACCAAAATAGAGTGAGTGGTCACGTGATGTTACTGTACGGGTAAATAAAGAAATATTCAGTATCTTTTTTCCTGGTAGTACAGGCTGTGAGAATAGATTCAGAGTTTTCAGAAACTTTTTGGAGGATATCTCATTGTATTTGTTGAATATCTTTGCAACCGCAGCCCCAAAATGAGAACACAAAATTTGAAAAATTATTTTTCGATGTTAGTTATTCTAAACTATTAGAATTCACTGGATGCTTCACCCCCTTTTAAGGTAGCTCAAAAAGCGATTCTAATAAAAAAAAAGTCTTGGCTATCTTTAGGAGTGTTTGGTCACAATTTTGCAATTCTGAATCGTAAGATCACCGTTAAAAGCGAAAACTTCTGCAGAATGGAAACGAAAGGGTACAACCAACAACACGTGTGAACGTGAACTAGAATTTTGTTGTGGGGGACTTGATCCCAAACCGAAAGTTGTCTGCTACATCGCATAAACATTCCTAGGCAATTTTTGTGATTTTTTAGAATAAAAAAGTTATTTTATTTTTAACACCTTTTGGACGACATCTTGTAAGTGAGTAAACTATTTGAAAGAATTAAAATAATTGTTAAGATTTTGAAGTCCTTCAACAATTGACAGTTAGTCGAGCTATTTGAAAGATTAATTGTTAAGATTTTGAAGCCCTTTTAACAATTAATTGACATCATGGGCATAGGAGCTCAAAATGACTTGGGGGGCACCAAACTTTTGCCCAAAAAATGACTTGATGCATTGAATTTTGCACGAGAAATCAATCGGTTTTTCTGTCCAAATTGAGGTGATCTCCAAAAAAACAAAAAAAAGGTCTTCACCGATCTTAGACGAATTTTTTCTGTCGAAATTAAGGTGTTCTCAAAAAAAAAAAAAAAAAAAAGGTCATTTCGGCGAGGATTGTTTAGTTCCTCCTTCTCTGTTGCTTTCCAAAAAAAAAGGAACAAACGGGAAAGCGGGGTTTGGGTGAAATATGAAATTGCCCAAACTTTTGACGCAAAGTTGCCCCAAAAATATGAAATCGCCCAAAAAGTATAAAATTGCCCGAAATTTCGACACCTTAAACCAAGCGGGGGGGGGGGGGCAGTGCCCCCCTCCCACCTCCTATGCTACTGATTGACATAGCAGTAATTAAAGCTCATACTTAGCCCCTTCACCCCCTCTTCCTTCCTGGTTAAGGTCAAAACAAGTTTAAAAGGCACACAATTCGGGACTAAATTTTTCAGATTTTCAAGGAGGGCTTCAGTGCCCTTATACCGCCTTTTTGTGGTTACGCCGCTGAAGATATGATCTAAAAGCTGCAACGCATTCATGTTAACTCTAACAATGATTAAAATTTTTTCCACAGTCATTTGATTGCCACCACCTTTTAATTTATCTAATGCATAGCTCTCTTTTTAAATGCATATTCAATAACAAAAAATAAAGCGAACAATTTCACCAACCGGTTTGCACAAGCCGACAGAATAGCACCACTGTGTGTACCGTTAACTTATCGCATGATCTGGGTTCGAATGAAATGACCGCATGATCTGGGTTCAACCCCTACCCTGGCCACGTTGTTGCGTCTTTGGATGAGACGCTTTACGAAAATTATCTCTGCTTGGTGGCTTCCAACAAGCAGCAAATTTAGTGGACAAAAATTCAAAGAAATTCACAGGAATATTGAATCACTGGAAACTCCTCAGTAAGTCTGGATTCTGCCAACCACGAAGTAGTCAATGCAATGAAAAGTGTGCAGATCGTCCAACAGTTCGCAGCTGACGCTGTCAGGTATCAGGAGGATAAATATGCGCAACAACAACTCTTAATACTGAAACCGATCATTTTCACAGCGTGGTCTCTGAAATATGAACAGCAAGGCATACTGTAAATATTTATTTTGTCCATATGTTATGTAATACGTACTGTCTATAACTCAATAAAATCATGCAATAAAGGCATCTAGACGCTATTGCAAAAAATCACATCTAGACGCTATTTTCTTGCTCAGCATCTTGCCAGGCGGAAGCGTCTGAGTTTTACAGCGAACAAATTGTCGAAGCTATCACATGTACTGTATTTGTTTTTGCTCTAAAAGCATGTACGCAGTAGTTAAGGAATTTCTTTGAAATTTGCCGCGACGAAAGTAATATTATGGATTTTGTCGATTCATTGTTATTTCTCGTTCGCCAAAATGATACGAGTACGTTCGCAAAAGCGAAAAGCTGCAGCTATAGTAATAAATAGCTATATGAGTTCTGCCCCAAACTGCGTGCGCGGACTATGAAATTTTTTTTCGACCTACAATAAAATGAAATAGATTAATGGAAAATGTCAAAATAAGTTTTATTGTGTGGAACTCGTTAACGTTTAGCGTAGCGTTTTTCATGCTATGTTAACCATCGCCAATATTGCATGATTGATCAAGTAATATTAAACCAGGTATGTTTTTTGCGGTACTTGCGGTTGCAAAGGGCTCAATAATTAGATGTCAAGGTAAATTGAAACTTTATTATTTTTAAATAAAGTAAGAACGTTTTAGTTTGGTTTCTTACAAAATCAACATGAAACAGCTGAAAATTATCTCATGAAACTTATCTTAACTGCTTAAAAATGCAACAGGATCTTTTGTCAGTGGACACGACAAATTCTAACCAAGAAAGTAATAATATTATCAAAAACGTATCACTAATTGCATAAATTCGGCTCTAGCGACAGCTGGGCCAGAAACTTTTTTCCGATCAGAAAATTTTCAATATCTTGATTAAAACCAGATCACACACTGAATACTTGTTAAAGTTTAATTATTACTATATAGGGAGCAAAAGCTTATCTCCAATTGATCTCGATCTAAAACTTTCAAAACTTCCTTTCAAGCATCTGATTTTTTTACTCTATCCTAGTACTCGGGATTAAATACTAGGGTGAAGTGAAAAAAATTTTTTTTGGAAATTCAAAAAAGTGTAGTTTGGAAATCCTGGCAAATGGTCTAAAAATAGAAAAAAATCAACTTGAGCCAGTTGCCACCTACCATGGGCTGGCTACCCTCCCAAAAATTGGTCGCGGGGGTAAAATGGCCATAAAATCATGTAACTTGATAACCGCTAGTCGTAGAGACCTGATTTATAGCACAAAAGTTGCAGAATCATCATGTTTCTATGAGTGCTAAGAGGACTTTTTTGTCTATTTCAATAATAAAAAAAAGTTACAGTCAAGAAACCGGTTTTTCATGCTAAAATTCCATCATAGAGAATTGTGATTTACTACTAGTTAACATGAACTCTTGCAATTTGTAACTTGCTAAGAAACTTGATTTTAGGGGTATGTCGTACAACATATTACTGTAGTAATGCGAAGTGCACAACAAAAGTGAGTGCGAGGCTGGCAAACATAGATGTGTTATCAACAGTCAACACAACATAAAAACATTTTACGAAAATTGCATTTTAGTGTCAAACTTTTTTAACAATTTGCGAGATCTAATTTTTTGACGAATAAGTCCGTCTCTTCTTTCAAATCCAGTGACTTGTGCTGATGCTTCCGTTACCAATTTGACATGTCTTTCGACAGTTTGATTGTGGCATGAATGGTGCAAAATTAAGGGTTTCATTCGACAGTCTTCAATTTCAGAATCGGACAAATGTCTAATAGCTGGAGGTTGTTGCTCACAAATTTCCAAATCAGCCAACTCATAGTATGTGTCTGCTTCCAAGTTTAAAGTAGGAAGGTGAAATAAACGAACTGAGGTGTCGTTCTTGCGAAGTGAAAAAACGTGATTCACGTTCTTGTCTCGAACAGCTTGATCGTCATCTCCTAACATTGCGATCAAAATGCTTTCTGGATGGCCAAAATATCCATTTCTTTGAACAACATTTTGAGCTACTTGTCGAAGATCTTGATTTGTCAGACTGTTAATTCTTTTGATCAAGTTGAAAAAAACATTAGAACCATGTGTTAGTTGGTTGTATAACTTGATTTCAAACCAAGTGGGAAAATAAACAGTTAAACAAAAGTTAACTAAAATTTCCAAGTTCTGAGGTGGTTCATCAAGTGACACGTAATACCGCAAAATTCTACAACCCAAAGTCAACCATCTTGAATGCACCACTGGGCCAACTTCCAAATATTGTAGATCATCATCACAATTACCAGTTATAATTGCCAAACAAATTTTGTAAGCGTAGTATTGATCTGTACTCAGGTCATCAATGACATGAGGTGGAAGTTTTGGAAAAGAAGAAATAGGGACGAACACTTGCTTAAACTGAGTAACTGGCCAACTTGATACAGGACCCTGTGTTTTTTTACCTATTGGTCCGGCAAATGTATCTGGACCACTTGTTGCCCCTTCCAAAGCAGCAAACACATGTCGCAAGGGAAGTTCATTTGTGTGTAGTAAACACACAACCCACTGAAGAGGTCTGTGTAATAATTCTTCTAAACTTCGAATGCATCCATTGTGTTTGCCGGTCATAGAAGCAGTACCGTCAGTGCCAACTATTGCAAGCTTGCCTTCCAATTCCGTACCACTGAAAGAATCAAACAACTTTTGGGCAATTGTTCTACCTTTGCCATCTTTAGGAGAAAAGTGAGTAAGGTAATAACTTCCTGGCTCACCAACTACTGTATAATGTTCTTCCAGTTGAACAGACCGATCATGCTTCTCATTTGGACCTTGTGCAACAATTTGGGTTGCATCTTTGCGGCCATCCAAATACACTGCGTTCACCAATCCAAAGTTTTGTTGCTCTTCGCTCCGGATTTCGTTTCGGCATCCTTCACGCTCTCTTCGTAGTTTACTACGATCAATGATGCGTGTTTTATCATCTTCAGTAACTAAACCAACATCCACTAGGACACTGTTAGCAACTGCAGCAGCTGCTCTATCCGATAGCTGGTAGCGTTCACAAATTCTGGCAAGGTTTGGCCATTTTTTGCGACTTTGAATGGATGGATTTGGCATTTCCGCTAAGAACTGAGAAACCGCAGATGATTGTGATGTGTCTGTGCTTGTTGATGCCAAAGATTCGGACTCCGAGACATAATCAGTAGTTGACAGAATAATAATTTCATTTTGGCATTGTGAACTTGGGGCATTGACATGTGATTCTGAACGTCGTATAAATTTTTGGTCAGATGAGGTCAAAGGCAAAGCTACATCTAAACATTTTCCAATAAGCCGACTCTTTTGATCTTCATAAAATACAAAATCTTCATCAGTCATTCGCAACTTGTGGTCTTTTTCCAAACGTCTTCGTTGTTCATTGTCATTGCAAAAGACGTCGAACAACTTATCTATATCTGACAAGAACTCCGCTTCTTTTTCCAAAAAAGATGCTCCACGTTTTTTCTTGAGATACCGATCAAGTTTGCTGAAAGCTACCACCAGTGCCTGTACTTTTTTAGATATAGTTAAGTAATGTAATGGATAAACATTACACCACACCCATCTGTCATGTATTTCTTTAGCAACATCATTTGCAACGTCCACAGTTCTAAAATTTTCGAATTGGATGATCCTCTCTAACACTTGACATTTGGTGGGTAGTATACCGGATGGAAAGCTTTTACTTCCAGTGAAAGTGTATCCACTATGTAAAACTTTAACGTTGCTTGCACTTCGCCTGGTTGTCATAGCTATAAACTACGATGGTTACCAAGTTATTTCATTAATAGTACTAAGCACCTAATGAAAAAAAACTTTAAAAATTTGCAAGGATTAAGTAGACGTAAGCCTACGTCTACCTAATCCTTAAAAAAGCTATGTTACACCTGCCAAAACTAGTTTTTTGACTGTAACTTTTTTTATGATTGAAATAGACAAAAAAGTCCTCTTAGCACTCATAGAAACATGATGATTCTGCAACTTTTGAGCTATAAATCAGGTCTCTACGACTAGCGGTTATCAAGTAACATGATTTTATGGCCATTTTACCCCCGCGACCAATTTTTGGGGGGGTAGCCAGCCCATGGTAGGTGGCAACTGGCTCAAGTTGATTTTTTTCTATTTTTAGACCATTTGCCAGGATTTCCAAACTACACTTTTTTGAATTTCCAAAAAAATTTTTTTTCACTCCACCCTATTAAATACGTACCAAAAGCACTGCCTTTCTTCGATTTCGTTAATTAAAAGCTCAGTTTCATGAGTTGACCACGACAGCATGTTGATAACTGTATGCAGTTCTGGTTGATAACTTTTCAGAATGAAAATTTGGAAAAGGCCAAGCATAAGTTTGAAGTAGGAAGAATTGAGTAATCGATATGCCATCGTAAACAAAACAGCAGGCACAATGTTATAATCAGAGGTGGGCACAAGTCCGTTAATCCGTTAATAACGAAGCTAACTTTTTCATTAACTCGTTAATCCGTTAAAAAGTTTTTTCATGTTAACGGACTAAATTAACTTCCGTTAAGTTCTGTTAACTTCCGTTAAGGTTTTTATCGTTGATATCTTGCACCGTTTATTCATGGCACCGGTACAAACCAATTTGCACTGGTAACACTTGTTGCGTAATAGCACAAGTTTTTTAGAAGAAAGCGAAGAAAGAAGGTCTTTTTGTGTCAAATAATAAGTAGCAGCCTCACAGGTCTATTAATTATGGGTGTTCACAATTTCCAAAGATTTTCCGATCGCAGTTTCTTTAGTGAATTTGGTGCATTTGAACGTATTTTTATCTTGAAATTAGATTACACAGTAAAATATAACTTCCAATACACAGAAAGACCACCATAGCAATAAATATTTCCTTACAATCAGGTCAACAACGTCAATACGTGTCCTAGAAGCGAGTGAATAAAAAGAAATGTGAATTACACGCAAAATGTTAACGAATGAACTTCCGTTAATTAAATCTGAAAATAACGGATTAACGTTAACGGAGGTCTGAAGTTTGTTAACGGACTAGTGGTTAACGAAGCTAACGTTTTGCATTAACTTGCCCACCTATGGTTATAATACGTCATTGTCAATTAAACCAAAAGCGGTAAAATTTCTTACATTTTTGCTCGATAACTGTGACGCATTCGTTTTTTGCGTTGACCTCGGCGGTATTTTTTTGTATTCTGCGGCTTTAAACTTGCTGGCCAAATAAAGCTCGGTTTTATTTACCCGCAAGAACTTAGTAAGGCTTTCTAGACACAGATTTTCATTGTCACAAGGGATGTTCAATATAATTGACGACAGGTGCCCGCAATATTGAGCCATTGACTTGCGCGGCATTTCAAACGATTGATGCACGAAAATTTCACAAAAAACTTCATCATGTGATCCCGGCTTTATGCAATATATTGTACTTTCTAATCAATGCTAATACAAAAATGCAAAAGATTTTATTTTCAACTAGAGTTGGCGTTTTGCTTAAAACATGGTTTTTCAAATCAAATGAATCATTAGCGGTTTTTCCTCTTAGGTTTTGATGTGTTAACCTGCGTCCGAAAAATCAGCGATTTTTTTGAAGCCAACAATGAAACATTCAAAAAATGAGTCGGTGTGTGCCTAATAAAAACGCTGAGATGCAGATAAAAATCGGCTTACCGGTTACATAGATCATTGGCAAGTAATTGATTCATACCTGTCCTAAACCATATCTAGCTGATTGCCTAAATCACTGCAAAATTGTTAACTTATCAGTGGACAATAGAACTCAACATAAATACTTACCATTTCCTCATCATCATGCTGCTGGCTTCGTAATAGTAATACTTTTATGTGCTTTCCCTTAACAGCATTTTGCGCTATTTGCTTCGCTTTAAACTTCAATTCATTTTGCCCAATATTATAGTGAAATTTGTATAATTTTTCTAAAAAATGAAAAATAGGCTATTAATCTATTCGGGTTAAATATTCTAATACCAGATCAGATAGTTCTTTAAATCTAAAATAGAAGCCAGAGCTAGGGACGTCCATTTCAGAATACTGAATCCAACGAAACCTACTCCTATTTTAAACCAGTTTCACTTTTAGGATTTAGTTTAGTTGTGAAGAAAAACTGCTAATGATAAATTTGTTCAACCGAGCTGGTCAACTGCGTTGGAACGTGTCCTTTTGACCCAGATGTTAGATGGCATAATTTTCTCTAAGAGGGCTAAGCCCCCTGGTTGCAGGCCTGTTTCCTTTCCCTGAAAACAACTAGAAATGACAGTTAAAATGAAAACAAAAAAATTCAGAAAAATTGATGAAGCATTGCAGAATGAGCATATCCCATAGTCATGTGATTTATAGTGTTGTAATCATTGTACTGGCTATACATTCATTAAAAATAAACCAAATGTTGAACTATTTTTGTTTTGCAGTAGTAGAGCAGTTGCCGGGGTAAGTGCTGAATCAATATCAAACTAGTCCTGACGATCATTTTATACATATAGGATTCGGTTAAAGATTCGGAATTTGGAAAAAAAGACTTGGAATTATTCTAGAAAACATAATTATTCTGAAATGGACACCGGTCTATGACTTTTAGGCACGGACGTTTAGGCACAGGGACTTTTTGGTATCGGAAGAGAAAAAATTTTTTCCAAAATTTTTTTCAAAATTTAAGTTTTTTTCCAAAAAATTGATTGAGTGGTTGTGCTACCCAACTCCTTCGAAGATGGAGAAGCAAAGGAACTTGGCAGGGTGCGAATTACAGAGCCTAAGATAGATTTGCATAGAAGCTCAGAAACAAATAGTCAAACAAGAGGTGATTAAGGTCATGTGGAAGGTGCCCACAGGCGCTGCAGGAAGTTTTTCTTACGACTGACTTACGACAATAGTGAAGACCTTGCCCAAAGCTAAGTGAAAGCAGAAAGCTCAAAGTATATGGGGCATGAGAAGATCAATTCCTCCAGAGAAACGATAAAAACGGGACAAATGAGATGGGATGGAGAATGTGGAAATGTGACATATCCATTTGTGATACTGGGTATAACGGGCTTGGCGATAGTTGAGGAGAGGGACAAGGACCATTGTAGTAGGCAGGGAAGAGAATCAGCATGCTTTTTTTCCAGGGATACCAGCATGACCGAGGACGCACTGGAAGTTTAAAATGGCACTGTTGGAAAGTGAGAATACATGAAACCAGACATTTTAAAGGAGTCTTGGCCAGAGAGATAAGGGGTACTTTAAAAGTAGGAAAAGAGCCAATTGGGCGTCCGTTAAAGAACTTCCTGAAAGAGGCAAGTTGCCTAGTGGGTGTTACACCTGACTAGTCCATGCTCCAGGGGATGGGTTTCAGCTGTGAAACTGGAGGCAACTGGTCCATCAGAGAAAAAGAGTCAGAGATACTGCATTTGGATTGTATGGCGTGCACTCCAGTGCCACCCACCTACTGAGGGAAAGACCATATCTATCGGCCATACATATGCGTCTAAAGGAAAAAGAGAGAGTAATAGACTCTTGGTGAATTGAAGGTGGAACAAGCTAAGGCCACTGCGGTATGGTATGGAAGATGATACTGCAGACTTGATTGGGAGTCCAAAGGGGATTGGGGGACATATAATTAATAGCTCGCACAAGGATATCTTCTGCGGAAAAGCAATATGACCACCAGGAGGGTTTCCTGTTTAACTAGCTGATCACTGATTTTAAGTCAAGGGTGCTGAGGTTAAATGATTCTTGAAGGAGGTACTGAGCACGTCCAAAGGATGAAAATGCGTGGTGTTTTAAACCAATTTTCCACAGGGGAAGTTGGGTTTCAATAAGAATCAATGGGATCAGGTTGGAAGAGAGGCATCCACTGAACACCTTGCTTTCAGTTCTGTAAAGAATAATCGGTTGGTAAGTCACATCAACTTTCTACTGTTTTTGGTGACACACTCAACATATGTTTTGTTTTTTGCGTTGGCCATATCCACTCAAATTTGTGGCAGTGGTACATCTTCTTTGACATTCTCTGAAACTTTCACCCATGAGCGTCAGCAAGGGTGGGCAGAGAGGAGCCATGCCCCCCCCTGGATTTTCTCGCACTCTCTCTTAAACCTCCCAAAATTCAAAAAATTTTCCATTTTTAGTAGTTAGTACTGGCTCAAGTACTGGCTTTATTCTTATTGGCTCCCCCCAGAAAAATTTTCTGCCAACGCCTATGCTTTCACCATGGGAAATTTTGTAGTTAAACCAACGTTTCGATCAAACAGGCCAAGCAAAGTTAATACTAGCCACAGATACCACAGAAGACTAGAAGTAACCATCTTAGGAAAAAAAGCTGCTTTTCTTGAAAAACTGCTTCATCATGCAAACATTGACAACTGCACATAACTATAGTATGATTGTCGTAACTGACATGTCACTGTAGTTCCAAAGTTAATTTTCAGAAGATTTTAAAAAACAGTGTTGTTATGCGTGTTAAGGTCACAATGAAACAATAATATGCTGCTGTTCATAGTTGTGGTATTCATGCATCAAAATTAAAAATGCCCATCCAAACTTGATAGACTTTGCGCCACCTCTAAACTTCATATCGAAAAGTTTAAAATTTCATACATATCATTTTTTTATGAAATGAAACCATTTGAAAGGTTCAGAGATAAAACTGTTTGAAATGTCAAAATAAGGGACACCTTACCGGATAAGGAAGTCTGAGGTTCACATCTTGGGCCGGTCAAATCAGACACAGTGTTGCCAATGACTTGCCACCACTGCGACATTTTTTCAAAAGGGGCTGTGTTGCCCGGGCGAAATGATGTGGAGATGGACCCCACAAACTTGTTACAAGCTTCAGCATAATTCAGAGAGCATAATAAAATATTTGAATAGGATTAATTAAAACATGAATGATGTTTCTGAATTCTTTAAGCAACGGCATGCAGTATCAAGTATATCTGATATATGTCAAGTCGTATTATCATCATCATTATCATATTTATTCATTTACCAAGTGACGTAATATCGCAAGAAAAAACTGCAACTTCCTCTAGGTTTATCAGCAAAGCATTCAAACATGCAATTCCTTTAAAACCATCACACAAACTTGCAGAGTCAAAGCGATATTTAGTCACTTGTTGAGGAGACAGCGAAGGACCGAAAGATCATCTAAGTCTACTGCCACCTCACCAAGTTAAGGTTAAAAAAGCAGCTTTTTGATTTTCTCAGTCTGCTACTTTCTATGATAAAAAATTTTCTGCAAAATTAAAACAAAGTATTCCAAAGAGATTAAGCACTCTGCAGTCCCAGTTATATTAGCCTACCGGTTAAAATTTAAAATTGTCAAGGTCGTGTGTGACTAAAACAAACAGGATTGCACTGCAGGAACACAAGGGCCAAAAGAACACCAAGAAACCTAACTCTTGCATTGTAATTCTTTTGGTCCTGTATCAGGTATATTTTAGTAGTACTGCTTGGTCTACTTCTGAGTTATTATTTTAGTCTCCAACTCGGTACAATCACTATGACCAACAGAATGATAGATTTTTGACAGATCTAAACCAGTTCCAGCAAAATTTAAATAACACCAATAGATACAATAGCCTTTGGCAAAAATCAAATGTCTTGTGAATAGAGCATCTTCTACTGAAACAGTAAACAAAAGTTCAATTTCCAGTCAAGTCAAACCAAAGACTGTTCAAATTAACATTTATACCTTCCCTACTTGACAATCAGCAATAACAAAGGAGAGTGACTGTAAAGCCTCTTTAATTACCGTGTGTGGTAGACAGGTAAGTGGCCGCTTCACTTGAAGGCTGAAAGGTCCCTTCGTTGTCTCCTCAGTCCTGGCCAAGGGAACTTGATGAATCAAAATGTAAGGAAAAGACTATTTTGTCAGAAATTTCTATCTACAATACTACAGTTTTTCATTAATCGCACAAAACATGCACACAGCCTTTTCCTTAAATAAACTTAGATTCTGGTGACATCACTCAGTCTCGGAAATTTTTATTTTAATTAGCTTATTACAGTTATAGGTATTATTACAAACTGTCTTCGCACACATTACCTAAAGCAAGACTTTTTCTTTAATACAGTAATTTAGACCCAAAACACTTACTCTAAAAATAACCCCATACTGTAGTCACTAAAAACAGTAGAATTTGCCTAATTTGTCACCTCAAGGGGATTGGAAAAAAGTGAGGAATTAGGCAAACTGACATATTATACAAACAGGTAAAAACTCTATAACAGCTTGTTTACTTGGCCCTTATTTTGCTGTAAACACAGTTCGTTACCCATATTGTTGAAAATAATGCACGTTTATTGCTGAATATAAAGCAATATAAGCTTATGTAAACTAGATATTTTAATTGACATCGATTTTCTGCAACTTTGCTCTGACAATAACCTTGAAATGAAACGCAGAAAGTACAATAATACTATTAACTTTCAATCTTAACTGTTCAAATCTGCAGTTACTCTTTTTTAGCCAACATTTAGTCTCTATTAGGGATGTGCCGATTAATCGGCATCGATATCGGCATCCGCAAGTATCGGCAATTTTGGGGGGAATCGGCATCGGAATCGCATCGGTAAAATATGGCCGATACTTGCCGATTCTTTGAACATAATAACATTGCTAATTTTTTTTCGATCAGATCGTTTTACATCGGTATTTCTTATCAGACAAAAACATTTTTCTTTTTATGAGAGCGTTTACACATGTTACGAAAAGAAAAACTACTAATCGTTGAAGAAAAAATGAAAGAAAGAAGGTTTTTAGCGAGTGCATTGCTTATTATTTCGCGCAGTTGCATATTGCGCAACACGATGGTAAAAACAGTTTATTGCATCACAGGATTGTTTGAACAAAGCTATTGATTACAATACAATTGCTGTGGTTTTGAATGCAGCGAACAGAAAGCTTGAAAATGAAACACGTGTAAGTCTGAACTCTAAAGCTGCTGTAAAAAAAGTTAACAGTATATAAACAACGATGCTGCTACGCATAGGTGGGCAAGTTAATGCAAAACGTTAGCTTCGTTAACCACTAGTCCATTAACAAACTTCACACCTCCGTTAACGTTAATCCGTTTTTTTCTGCTTTAATTAACGGAAGTTAATAAAGTCCGTTAATCCCTTAACATTTTGCGTGTAATTTACATTTTGCTTTATTCACTCGCTTCTAGAACACGTATTGACGCAGTCAGTAGCATAGCCAGGGGCGGGGGGGCTAGCCCCCCCCCCCCATTGTTATGTCGACCAAAATGCAGAATGGGAAAAACACTACATTTTTAGCTCTTTTGAGACTGTTTTATGCACTGGAGTGGACTCAATAGTGATTTAAAACATCTTTTAAAACATATGTTCTTGGGGGGGAGCTAATTTGTCAAAAATAAAAAAAACAAATAAATGAAAACTTTGAAAAATGGTAAGAAATAAGCAATCAAATTTGATCGCAAGTGTAAAAATGCTGAACATAGGTGTCATCAAAAAATATACTATAAACTAAGGAATAGGGGGGGGGGGCTATTCAGTATTTGTTAATTACCAATCATTTCTCTCAAATCTCTTTTCATTAGCTCAACAATTATTTTTCTCTATAAACTGTATACGAAATAGATTACTCCGTGTGAGTTTTATTGAACTATTCGATTTTATAACTTACCAGTATCTAAACAAGAGAACTAATATTTTACCATTAACCACCTCCCAAATAGCCCATTTATGCCACCAGTTTAATCTTGTTTGCACTGCCAATTTTTAAGCCACATTTTAAAAGCATTATTTTTTAATCAAAATAGCCCTAAAATGAAGTTATTTTTGCAAAAAAATGCAAAATTTTCGAGCGCTGGGGGCTCCACCCCCAGACCCCCGTGCCTCCGGCGGCTGGGGGCTTTGCCCCCAGACCCCCATTGGCCTCCGGCGGCTGGGGGCTCAGCCCCCAGACCCCCAAACAGCCCCCCCATTGCAAATTTCTGGCTACGCGCCTGGACGCAGTTGAGCTGATTGTAAGGAAATATTTATTGCTGTGGTGGTCTTTCTGTGTCTTGAAAGTTACATTTTACAGTCTAATCTAATTTCAAGATAAAAACAAGTTCAAATGCACAACAAAGCTGCAAAATATTAGGATAAAAACCTTAACGGAAGTTAACAGAACTTAACGGAAGTTACTTTAGTTCGTTAACAGCATTTACGGAAGTTAATTTAGTCCGTTAACATGAAAAAACTTTTTAACAGATTAACGAGTTAATGAAAAAGTTAGCTTCGTTATTAACGGATTAACGATTAACGGACTTGTGCCCACCTATGCTGCAACGCTATTAACAGTATATAAACAACGTTGCTGCATTTGAATTTGCGAGTGTTTCATTTCGAATATTAAAATCGCAACGTTCTGTTGATCATTCTTCTAATCGTATGTTGTGTCTGCGAGATCGCTAGTCAGTCGAAGTGATAAGCCACGGATGTTGCAAAGCTCTAACTAAGCAGAATTGGTGTGACGCTAAGCTACCATATGCCATTAAAGATTATTACCGCGTCAGTCGAATGATGTCAGCGACATACAGTTAGTCATTTTCTAGTGGTGTAGCCAATAGTTTTGCGCTTAATTTTGCGTTCAGAGTTAACACCTGCTTGTTTGTAAAGCGTTGCTTTAAACACGACTCCTCTTAAAATAACTTTGTCCAGCATACATATATACAAGTTACATAGTAATTAAAGAATCGGAATCGGCATCGGAATCGGCATTTCAACAAGAATCGTCATCGGTATCGGCATTGGCAAAAATTTTGGTATCGGTACATCCCTAGTCTCTATAATTACCTGATTACTGTACTCCAATTATGAGTTAAACTCTTCTCGACTCTAAGTTGTATTTAATGTTCTGTAACTAAAACATGCCTCACACTTTGTCTTTCGGGTTGCTGCAGCAAGATTTCCCTGTAGACTATTAATCTGATAAAGACTCTTTGTTTGAAATCTTACACATGTCGAACTAACCACTAAAACTGCGTGAATCAATCCAAATCCATCATGCAGTAGTGAACAAAGCTGTGAATATCGTTTAAATATTGAATCAAATCTGTAAATGACAAATAAGCTGAACAAAAAGCTTTTCTGCGATATGAAGAGGTGACAAATTGACTGAAGTGACTAATTAAACGTAGTGATGGGCAATATAGAATATCGAATCTTTAAGATTTGAATCGTAAATTATCTGGAATAGTTTAAAAAATTCAGTTTTAATTTTGTGGTATCAACTTACCAAATCAAGATTTGTTTTGCGACTTAAAGCGGTTACTTAACACTTTTAGTTGAACTGTTTGTGCTTTTGAAATAATAATCGGTTGCGTAAACAGAGTTGAAGTGCCTGCACGTCTTTCGCTATTTAATCCGTTTGTGTAACAAAGTTTTCTATATTGCAACATTGCTACTACCGGTAACCGAGAGTTGTTTAGCATGAACTAATCACGTGCTATTGCGCATGCGCAGTTGCGCAAGCTCATTTACTATCACATGCACAGGTAATACTCTAGGTCTAATTGTGAATGAGTAAGTGGAAATGGCGCAAGAGCAGAGCAAACGCAGTTTGTTTGGAAATCATTGTCAATCCGATACCATAGCATGGCACTTGCCAATGTTAGTGCTGAGCAGTGACGATGATTGACCAGTCCAGGAACTACGTAATAAAAATAGCCTATACCGGTATTTTTATTTCCACGCAAATACTTCTTCACGTGCTGGTCCTGCTAGGTAAATCAAAAATGGTAAAATAAAAAAACCAAAAGCTGGCAAAATTCTTCATTAGCTATTCAAACTTTTGCGTATGCATAAATGCTCATTTAGAATGAGACTTTGGTCATATATCATTTTTTTGTACCGTAGTTTTTGAATCTAAGTTTTTTTGTTGTTCAACATCTTGACTTTGTCTGATGTTGGGAGAAGTTCAGTATAAGCCCCAAGCCTAAGTTTTACATATATATCGGTATGGGTTTTTTGTCTCATAATCATTAAGATGTCAAGATCTCTACACCTAGAAGCAGAGAAAGCAGTTAGGTTTACAGGCATAGGTGGGCACAAGTCCGTTAATCGTTAATCCATTAATAACGAAGCTAACTTTGTCATCAAGTTGTTAATTTGTTAAAAAGTTTTTTCATGTTAACGGACTAAATTAACTTCCGTTAAGTTCTGTTAACGGACTACAGTAACTTCCCTTAAGTTCTGTTAACTTCCGTTAAGGTTTTTATCGTTAATATCTCACACCATTCATTCATCAGACAGGTACAAACTAGTTTGCACTGGTAACACTTGTTGCGTATTAGCATGAGTTTTATAGAAAAAAGCAGTGAAAGGAGCTCTTTTTTTGTGGCCAATAATAACCTGCAGCCTCATAGGTCTATTAATTATCGTTGTTTACAATTTCCAAAGATTTTCCGATCGCAGCTTCGTTGTGCATTTGAACTTATTTTTATCTTGAAATTAGATTAGACTGTAAAATGTAACTTCTAAAACACAAAAAGACCACCATAGCGATATTTCCTTACAATCAGCTCAACAGCGTCAATACCTGTTCTAGAAGCAAGTGAATAAAAAGAAATGTAAATTACATGCAAAATGTTAACGGATTAACGGACTTTATTAACTTCCGTTAATTAAAGCTGAAAATAAAAGATTAACGTTAACGGAGGTGTGAAGTTTGTAAACGGATTAACGGTTAACGAAGCTAACATTTTGCATTAACTTGCCCACCTATGTTTAGAGGCAACTGCTTTCTCTGCATCTAGGTGTAGAGATTCTCGGCGAACACTTGGAGGCATTAAATATGCTGCATTGCAATCATGAATTGTTGAATGGTAGATGCATTAACCAGTTAACTTGTGATTTGTAAAATAAATGGCCTAGGAGTATGCCTCATAATGTAAACTGTTTATTCAATCAAACAAGTTTATTTGAAACCAGAATAGGATTCGATATTCTGGATTCGGTTTCAACTATTCGGTATAATTCTAGAATAATTGACTATTCTGAAGTGCCCATCACTAATTTGTGAATTAGACAATGACAAATTACACGAATTGAAATGCATCTAAAACATAAAAATTTTGCTGTGATGAATTAAACAACGAAGTGACTTGGCGAATGGAACATTCGCGATATTTTTTTTTCCTCGCGAATGGAGACATTGCCTTTTTCATACATTTGGTTTAAATACGACATTTTGTCGAATAGTTGGTGCAAGCTGCGTAGTGTAATGGTTATAGTGCCTAGCTACCGGTACTAATCATCACACCCAGGTTCATCTCCTGCCAGAGGTGCAAATGCGTAGAATGGAAGAATACGTAGAAGAGACGGATAAGGGAAGAATATACGTGAATCATTCTTTTTTTTTTGCTTCAAAACCTTGTATTACAGTTAGGGTTAGAGCAGCGATGCCAATCTGAGGGATAACAATTCCCTGCAGCAGCTATTCATAGCGCCTGCTCCATTTGCAAGGAAAAAAAATACCGCGAGTGTTCCATTCGCCACGTCACTTCCATTAAACAATGACGAATTAGACAAATTCTACTGCATTACAATATACCTATACTTTATACTTTAATCTTAACCCCTAAAAGAGAAGTACCAGTATGTAACTCATTAATGAAATACTTAGTACTAACACTGGGCATGCGCCCGGTGTCTTTTGAATATTTCTCACTTTGTTTGATTTTTTTAATTAAAAAATTTTTGATGAAATACAGGTAGTCACTCCCAAGATGTAGCGTACTGTACTTTCCAACAATCGCACTTGAAACTCTTACAACTTACACCTTTATGCTGTCAGCTGTAGACCTATAGCAAACCTGTAAACATGGTGCGTGAGTTTTGACAAGACCTACTGTACTTGATTAGTGAATAGGCTAGTGATGGATAAAACAAATGGTGCACCTACCTTTTGCAGCTGTTGTGGAAACATGAATCAAAGCACTTGTTACCTGGGAATACCTAACTGACTTCTGGAACACAGTGGTCAACATTCAAATTAAATTACTAAAAAACAATGAAGAAAGCAAAGATAAAAATTCTACGCCAAGCCTAGTCCTAGTACCAAGTAAATACACTAGCCTACAATCTGCTAACCAACATACACTGTAGGCTATGCTACAATCAGCAATTCACGTTGAGGTTGAAGTTAGAAATAACAAAAGGATGGCAGTATGGCACGATACGTTCAAAATTTGAACATGGCAAACTTCAAAAATTTACCGTACCAGTTAACCGAAATCGTTACCAAAAACAAATTTAAATTTTGCATCCATACCGTACCGTACCTATCTGATATGTACTTTTCATTTGATGGTATGCTCTAAATGTAGGCTACCATCATCAAAAAGGCACCTACTGTACGTAGGTCAATCAAAGGATGGTAAGCTAGGCTTATCTACACTCTACCCTCCAGTTGGCTACACATACCGATACTACACTTGGTAGGTAGCCTATGGAAGGAATGTACCGGTAGGTAAAAAAATGCTCTTAGTTTTTCCAAAGTTATCGCTTTCCGCACTTCAGAAGAGGTTTAACTGCACTAGGCCTATACTAAAATAGCTTATGATTCATGAACACCACTTCTACCAAGTTTGGAGCTGTTCAACTTATACAACGCCTCCAAACATAGAACCGCAGACGGTACGGTTGTTGGTCCGTTTAGTACGTACATTCAAACCAGGGTGTCGAACCGAACCTGAACCCGAACCGTAAACCCGAATGAACCGTTTCATTTTGGTGAACCCGAACCGAACCTGAACCAGCAAAATTTTACTTCAGTGAACCTGAACCAAACCTGAACCCTCAAAATTGTGCTCAAGTGAACCCAAACCGAACCTGAACCCCTAACAAAAGTAAGAATATATTTTCCATATCCGGATGCCGCTGGCGCTGGTACACGCACAATAAGAGCAGAGGTGAACTTCAACAGGATCAGCAATTTCTCCTTTTTTTTTTCTGGTCGAAACGAGTAACCACAGTTTAATTTCAAGTCAATGAACCCGAACCGAACCTGAACCAGTAATATTTTACTTGAGTGAACCTGAACCAAACCTGAACCTCGAAAATGGTGCTCAAGTGAACCCGAACCAAACCTGAACCGCTAAAATATTTTCAGAAGGAGCTACACCTGAACCCGAACCGTTATTTGAAACGGTTCGACACCCTGATTCAAACAGTGCACCAAGGTACCCGCGTACCTTACTAGCGCACCCTACTGTTTACAAAAATTGAGGGGTACCGTAACTTTTTCTGAAAATTCACCCAGAATTAAAGCAGTTTTTGTGTCCGAAATTAGGTGAAGACCAAAAAAATATAAAAAAAGGTTTTCACCCAGAAATGGAGCGATTTTTGTTTCCGAAATTATGTGAAGACCAAAAACAAAGGCCTTAATTTAGCCTGAATTGGAGCGGTTTTTTTTTGTGCCTGAAAAGTTTATTGTCTATCTTATTATTGCAATTTTATGATCAACAACAATAATTCTGTGCAACAATATGTATGTGCGCAGCAAATTTATGCGTGTGCGCAGTCTATGAAATCTGTGTGCGCGCGCGCACGCGCACAGCTTAGAAGGAACACTGGTACCGTACTTAGGCTACTGGCTGTTATTGTTGCTTGGACACTTGGAAAGTTTAAAAAAACTCCGCGCCAGATTTTTCCGCCTACCTGGCAATTCAGTAAGTTTTTTGTGGATCCAAATGGATAAAATTTATTTTTTAAGTATCACTGCAATCTCTGTGTTAAACTTATTTTAAAAAATCTTGACTTTGAAAGTGCTAGAAATCGTAGTTTTGTAGTGGTCTACGCCACGGTTGCTTTGTAATTGATTGTGTAAACAAAACTTTGTTTTTGCGCCAAGTCAATTTCTTGGCACAAAACTTTTGTTGGAAAGTAACATATTCTTTAAATTTTTTGATAATAATTGCCGGTCACAGTCACGTCTGTCCTCAAAGTCACCCTCGAGTTAGGCTTTTCAGAGTTGAGGTTGGTGTGAATTAGCGTCAGATTTGACCTATCTCTAAAACCCTACAAAACTGACCCAAATCATAAATACTACAAAAAGTCTTTAAAGGGCATTTAGGTCAAGATTTTTACTGTAGACCAAAATGTTGGGCAAAGCCTAAA
Organism: Trididemnum nubilum; assembly: GCA_963965965.1. Taxonomy (NCBI): domain Eukaryota; kingdom Metazoa; phylum Chordata; class Ascidiacea; order Aplousobranchia; family Didemnidae; genus Trididemnum; species Trididemnum nubilum. The sequence goes on from OZ014482.1 coordinate 5,257,655, forward strand.
ATGTGTTCTCACCGAATTTGAAGTTTCTACGTCTTGCGGTTTTAAGATATTGGAGTTCTTCTTCTTCTTCTTCTTCTTTCTTCATTGCCCGCTTTTCCGTGAGGGTTGCGGGGGCAGTAGCTCAAGATTGAGCCGCCACACCTCACGGTCTTCCATCACCTCCATCATTTTACTTGGGCGAAGTCCCAAGCGATTCCATCCAAGATCCTCAATGTAATCGGTCCATCTAGTTCTAGGTCGTCCGACTGGTCTTCTCCCATTTGCTTTGGCATGTAAAGCTTGTTTGAGGAGTCTTTCCTGAGGCATTCTGCTTACATGGCCAAACCATCTAAGCTGAGATCTTTCAACTCGGAGAAGTAACGGCTCGATGTTAAGAGATTTTCGAATTTCAGAGCTACGCACCTTGTTAAACAGTGTAACTCCTTCGATTCTTCGTAAAAACCTCATTTCGGACGCTTGCACTTGTGATCGCATTCTTTCGGTCATTACCCAAGATTCATGACCATAAGTGAGAATGGGGACAAAAACTGCTTTGAAAATTGAGAGCTTTGCCTTTTTCGACATTTCTCGTTTCATGACAACCGAGTAGTGCAAAGCTCGCATTACTGCACTAGCCTTGCCTATTCGGGTATCCAGTTCTTCGTCTTGCCTTCCGTCACTTGTAAATGCAACCCCAAGATACTTGAACTTCTCTACCTGCTTCAGTGTCGCTCCATTCACTTGTAATACGCACTGATCAGGGTTTCTTGAAAGATGAAGTACCTCAGTTTTGGCCGTGCTTATTTTCATTCCGGCGGTGTTGCATGCATCTGCAAAGCTATTTAATGCGCGCTGGAGGCCAGATTCTTTCGAAGAAAGCAGAACCAAATCATCTGCGAATAGCAGACGACTAATTTTGCAATTTCCAATCGTGGCACACTCATCAGCTTGGCTGTATTTGTCGATCCAATTCATGTAAACAATGAAAAGGAGAGGTGACAAAACGCACCCTTGCCGGAGTCCAACGCCCACATGGAACGGCTTTGATTGCTTGCCATTTACCCGAACACAAACCTCCGGTCTGCTGTAGAATGACCTAATGGCGCGTAACAATTGACCATTAACTCTATTTAGCGGGTCAGTGTGTCGACGCGACACAAGAAAATTTCAGAGCGAAAATTTTTGGTGATATCTTTATCCAAAAATCTTGAAATTTCATGACTTTTCCTGAAATTTACTCAAGTTTTTGATGGTGAAATTTTTGCTTTTAAAAATTTTTTTATTTTAATGCAATTAACGGCTTGTTGAACTCGACCCTGTGTTTTCAAGCAAATATCAGACATTCGAGCTGTCAAAATCAAATTTAAATGCCCGGGCACCGGCGAATTCTTTCACGCTGTCTGGTTTTGGTCGATTTTCAAGAAATTTATCATTCACGTAGTTTTGCGGCAAAGACTTCGTGCTTAGTCATGAACGTGCGCGGCAGCGCATTATGCTACAAAACTTACGTCCCACCGCGACTGTAGTACAAGGAAAGTTGTTTACTTAGGAGGTGATCAATTCTAGCGGCAATGATTCATACAAAGCGATAACGCTTTTTTGTTTCATAGAAATCTCAACATAAGACATTTTGTATTCTAACGAATCTAACACACAGGGCCCGCGTTGGATCTAAAGCGAGAAAAACATCGTTTTAGCTTTAGGTAGTCAGCTGTTACGCTGTAGCTGTATGACATTGACATATAGTCTTTAGCTTTCCGATGAACATTTTCATTGTTCAAACTAAACTTTTGCACTTTCACTCTCGATCATTTTCAATAATTTTGAGAATTTCAACTTTTATACAATTGATCACCTTTTTTTTGCTCAGCAATAAGCGTGGTTTATAAACAGTCAACAGTCAATCATTTTTACTTTTAACTGTAGTTTGTGCCAATAAAAGGGCATGGAAAAAAATTCCATCAATACTGAATAAAAGTACTTCAAATTCCTGAAATTGCCATAGCAAAAAGTAACAAATTATGATGATCTAATATCTTCAATTTTCTCGAGTTTCAACTTCTTATCATAAACGCTTTTACCTCATTGAAGCTGTTTTGAAGGACTGCCGAAGGTGCAGCGATCGTACCTTTTGCGTATTAGTTATCGTTATGCATCTTTCTCATGTTTCTAATTTCTTTCATGTAATAACGTGCATCGTCTTGCCGTTGTATTGTCTTATTTTTAAGCTCTTATAATCGCCAGAAATAAAATAATACTGCGGTACTATTCGTACTAACTCGGAAATTGTAAGAAATCAAAAATAAAAATTTTAAGAAATAAATGCCATTTCCTCTTGATGCGATTTTGCAAAGCAACCAATCATCGTATACCCGGCAAGTACATTCAATAAATCGGTGTGTATTGTGAAAAATGTAGACGTACTTTTTTTGTTGATATTAGCATGCCGTTGCAGCTCTAATCAGTGGCGTCGCTGAGGGGGGGGGGGCGGCCCGCCCCGGGTGTCACCATTTTTGGGCGACACCATTTGGGATGACACCATATCATGATATGAAACCATAACTCCACCGATTTGTGGTGAATACCTCTCTTTTTTTACTTAGTATTCATTTGAAGTAGAAACTCATTGATTTTTGGTGAAGACCTTTTTTTGGTTTTCACGTACTTTTGGACCCAAAACCCTCTCATTTTGCAGCGAATACCTTTTTTTTTGGTTTTCACCTATTTTTGGTACGAAAAAGGGTGCCACCACAAAATTCGGCCCTGGGTGCCACCATCCTTAGCAACACCTCTGGCTCTAATTGCAACAAAACATTCTGATTCGCTACGAAATCAAAAGATAGTTGTGCGAAACGCAAAAGGATAAAATTGTTCGCAATTTTTACAATTCAAATTTAGTTTGGGCTCTGACAACAGTTCGTGGTTGGGTTGCTGAAGATTTGGCTAGTACTTAGCAAAAGTGTAAACCTCGCGTAAAGTGGATCGATAAACGATTCTATTTAAACAGTTTGAAAAAATTTTAACCAAAAACTTGAAAACCAAGATTTGTAGATATCATAGTAATGACAAATTTTGATGCAAGTGAAATATTAGTGCCTCCATCAGATAATCACGTTTCATAAAACAATTGTATAACGCAAATAAATTAAAAAACAACAACGAGAAACCGGAAAAATACGGCATAATTAATTTGTGATCCAATAATGTTTATTCGTAATATTCCACTTATGATGCTTGTTTTGCATTGCGATAACTTAATACCCCTTAGAGTTGGAAGCGTTTGCGTATTAATATTGTGAAATAAATTAACTTATTTTGCGTGCACACAGGCAAACTAATAAAATTACAGATTACGGTACGGAATGTCTTTTTGCAACGACAAATTACGCCACAGTATAATATTGGGAACATCAACAATGTTTTTCAAAAAAATCGACTTTTAGTATTTCTTAGTTCAGTCGTAGTGAATGTAAAGAGCGAAATAATGAATCAAACGTCTCCGAATTTAGACCCAATAATACGTACAGTAATTCAACTTCCTCACACTATTGAAACAGCATAATATATTACACTGGTACGGAGTATGGATCCCCGAAACCTGTTTCGTTATAAAAGTTCACCGTTTAATTGTAAACAACTTCGGTAATGCTGTTAACACTACGGTAAACGAACCATTTTTTTTAAGAAAAAGTTTTAGAACAAATTAAGAACAATGCCAGTCTGAGCATCAAGTAAATAACAACATATTTGCTCAACGCATTTGTAAATAATCAGCAAAATTTTCTAGTTTTTTCTTCCTTACCATTGTTGATTTGTTTGTTTGTCTAATTAACAGCATAGAAACAATCTACAGTACTACTGTATATACACTATTATACAGTACAAGAAAACACATCAAGTAATGATAAATTTGCGTTATTTTATTTTGTAGTAAAGTTTAGAACAAATTAAGAACTAAATGAGGCTGAAAGTTTTAAAAAATTTAAAAACCATCAGCTTCAACACAAAATTTAGTGGCTCTTATAAAAAAAACGGACTGCATTTTATTACAACCATCGCATAAGTGTTGGCGGTAAAAATTTTCTTACACAAAGCGTTGAATAATTAACAATTTAATATACAAGCGCTAAAATTGTAGTACTTTTACATCATCATTAGCGGGAATGGTTTCTTATTCTTTCGTATTTTTAGCATCATGTAGTAAATACTTACAGGACCTCGCGGAAATGCTTAAGTAGAACTGAGAGAACTGAACTTAACCTCATCACTCCAAGTTCGATTAATTTTTGATAGAGTTACATGGTTTTCACCAGTGCCGTCGTCAGAGCAACCGAAGTGAAGGGGCACTAGCCGAAAGTGTTGGGGGGGTGCACTTAAATAAACTCAACTCTTGCACTTAAAAACATAATTTACGCCAATAAATAATATGTTATTGTAATAATTTTTACATTCAAGTCTGAAACAAAAACGTATAAGGCGGCAATGTTTTTGAGCTCGTTTCTTATCCGGCCCATATAATCGCTAAAAAATCCGTCTGCAGCAGTGAATGCGACCAGAAGCGCAATTAGGGTTTTGCTAACAGAGAGGGGGCTTGAACCAAAAGTAAATTTTTTTTGCACAAAAATTTTCTAATTTAGGCCTCGTACTGAACAAACTGATGCTACTCACGCGCGTCACAGAGAGGGCGTAGGGGAAAAGCCTTCAGTCGCTAGGCGATTTTTGTGATTTCAAGGCAAAAATAGCAATTTTAACGCCATTTCAATCACATTTCGCACGTTTTTGAAGCAATATGAATGACTACATATAGTAAATTGCAAAAATTCAGAAATCATCGAAAGAACTAAATTGTCTAACCCTTTCTGCCTTCTTCTGCAGATTAAGTCCAAACCATGTTTAAACGCTTGTATCTTTGAATTAAATCTTCTAAATACAGTAACTGGCTAAATGGGGCTTACGCCCCCTTAGACCCTTCCCCATGGTTGCGCCACTAACTTCGACCTAAAAAAATTTTGAGTATGCTTTCCAAAAAAAATTTGTTTTCACAAATTGTTTCAGGTCACAATCACTGACAAAGTACCGATAACGATTCTATAAGTTTACATCTCTATTCCGCGACTCATCCGTAAAGGCGTTGTTAATAAGACGAATTATTGCCTCACATTTATGAACAGCAGTTGGTTGCCAGCAATTTCGCAGAGAATCGAAAAAACTTCGAACAAAAATTAGTTTTAAACGTTATTATTATGCCTTTTTCCATTATTGTTGTTGTCTTTTCGTTATGTGATATTCCAAAAAAGTGTTCTGAATAAACCGAAATTGGGGGCACAAGCAGTCGTTAGGAGGGGCAAGACCCCCTGGCCCCCCGTTGCGACGGCATTGGTTTTCACGTTGCTCTAAATTTATCTTAAAATATAACGTTATTAGCAATTAATTAGTTTTGCTTTAATATCACAAACTAATTACTTTTAAAATAAAAGCAGTAACAGTTGGTTGAGCGGTAACGCGTTCGTCTCTGGAGCGAAAGTTCTGAGGTTCAAATCTCGGGCCGGTCAAATCGGACACAGTGTTGCCAACGGCTCGCCACCGCTGCGACATTTCTTTGAAAGGAGCTGTGTTGCCCAGTACAATGACGCAGAAATGGGCCCTGCAAACCCGTTATACGCTTCGGCGTAATACAGGGAGTAAAATGAAAGATTTGGTTTTTGAACAATATTGTAGTATTTTTTTTTTTATCAACAATATTATAAATTGTGTATTTCTTATAAATTATTGTAGTATTTTTTTTTATCAACAATATTATAAATTGTGTATTTCTTATAAATCAAAAACTTAATTCGTATCGCAACAAAATTGTTCCTAAATTTCGTGCAGCAACAAATAAATCGTCGTTTACAACAAGAAAAAATTAAAATTTTACCGTATAATTTAGCATACACTAAGCGACTTGTGAAAGTTAAAATACATCGGTGGAATTTCGACTCTCAAACTCAATGATTCGTGAAGTTGTGATTAATGCTTCTTGTTGTTGACAAATTCCTTACGTGGGATTTACGTAAAGAACGTCTTCAGTGATACAAAAACTGCGCGAGTCCCTGGTTTCCTGCTAATTTTGTGATTAATGAGGCCGAAAATTAGCGAAAAAATAGCGGTTTTGGTCACTTTTGATTAAAGCAGGATTTGCAAAAATGCCCAACTGATAGCCAAGTAAACTTGGGCTCCAAATATTTTTGAATAAATGTTTTGTCTAATTGCGAAAAAACTACGCAAATAGCTGGTTTTGTTCAAAAGTTATAAGCGTTTAAATTTGACTGTGTCGAAACGACACAGTGTCCCGCTATCAGCATCGATTTTGAGCACCTGCAAAATAGAGTTAACGCCATACTCCTGCAAAACCGTCCAAAGTTTATCCCGAGGAACTCGGTCATATGCTTTTTCAAGATCGACAAAGCATGCAGAGAGATCTTTGCCATACTCCCAAGATTTCTCGAAGATTCGCTTCAGAGTGAAGATTTGGTCCGTGGTGCTGCGACCCGGACGAAAACCGCACTGACCATCTTCCAGTTTTGATTCCACTATTTCTCGGCATTTCCTTTCAAGGCATTTGGCATATACTTTCCCTGGCAAACTAAAGAGTGATATCCCTCTGTAGTTTGTACATTGCTTGCGATCTCCTTTTTTGAATATCGGAATAATCACACCTGTTTGCCAATCTCTGGGAGTTTTGCCAAGCTTCCACGCAACTTGACACACTCGCGTTAACCAGAGAATTCCTTCTCCAGTCAGCGCTTTCAACATCTCGGGTCTGATTTCATCTTCACCAGCAGCTTTTCCAGATTTTATCCCTTTAATTGCAGTTGCCACTTCTGCTGCAGTGAAAACTTCGTCCTCCCCTAGATGTGTCACTTCGTGTGTGTCACGAGTCAATACCTTTACAGGATTCAAAAGATCTTCAAAGTATTCTCTCCATCGTGAAAGGATTTCATTCTCATCCGTTAGAATGTTACCGTCAGAATCCTTGATGGAGTACGTGATACTCGATCTTTTGCCACGTAAACGGTGGATGGTCTGCCAAAATACTTTGTTTGCCGAAAAATAGTTGGAATCCAACCGACGACCAAACTCTTCCCATGACTTCTCTTTGGATTTCTGTACTGCCAAAGTTGCCGCTTTTCGCGCCTCAGTGTACCGGGATTGCAAATCAGATGACGATTTGTCCTGTAGCCAGGCCTTGAACGCATCTTTCTTTGCTCGAATTGCTTCTTTAACCTCTTGGTTCCACCAAGGTGTTCTTTTCTCACTATCGCCCGCCACTCTAAGCCGTTTTCGCCCACAACTTTCAGCAGCTGATGAAATGATTGCTGATCTGAACAGCAGCCATTCCCTCTCGATGTCCTCGGATACATCAGGAAGTTGTCTGAACTTAGATGATATACTGGATGCAAACTGTTTTCTTACTTCTTTGTCCTCCAAAGCCTCCCATTTGATCCGGTAAGTCACAGACGACCTGTTGGATCTCTTGTTTAGCCAAGGTTTCGAAAGTCGTAAGAAACATACTACCAGATGGTGATCAGTTGACAATTCAGCACCTCGCTTCACTCGAACGTCCAGCACATCAGAAAACAAATCTGACGAAACTATGCAAAAATCTATCAAAGATTTTTGATCCATACTAGGTCGATACCATGTATACTTGTGAACCTCTCTGTGCTGGAAAAAGGTATTCATGATGCGGAGTCCGTTGCTACAACAGAGCTGCAATAAATACCTTCCGTTCTCATTCAGTCCAGTGACTCCATGTTTTCCGATCACACTCTTCCACGTATCTGTGTCTGTTCCAACATGTGCGTTAAAATCCCCCATAAGGACTGTAGATTCAGTAGCTGATACTCGTAGAAGAGCATCATTTACTTCATCCACAAAAGTCTGATATTCACTCGTGGCATTGGGGGCATATACCTGCAACAGGCACAATGACCGATCCAATACCTTAAGCTTCAACATACAGACCCGTGATCCCAATGGAATCCAATCTGACACACAGTCTGACAAACGGGGGCTTGTGAGAATCCCCACACCCGCTTGTGCAGACATACTAGGATCAGCACCAGAATAGAAGAGTTTCCATCCGCCATCCAGATCCACAGTTCCAGAGCCACGTCGTTTGGTTGAAGAAACTCCGATAATATGGAGATGCTACCGCTTTGCTTCCTCAACCAATTCTAGCTCTTTTCCTGTGAGGGTGAGGATATTCCAATTGCCCAACAGCAGTTGGTGATGGTTGACCTGTGAGTGTGCGACATTATCTCGAGTACGAATACTCTGCGCTGCCTCCATTCGCCTCTCCAAACGTGTAGCGGGCACATTGGTGGAGCTGCCACTAGGGCTGGCTGGTGGAGATTGTCGCTTATTTTTCGAACGAGCCCCTCTGCCTAAGACTCGAACGCCATAGGGGTTTCGCTGAATGACGAGCTGGGAGTCCCTAGGCACTCCCCTGCCGGACGAGGTTCCACTTGTGAAGGTGGCCCCATTAACATCGTTCACGTAATTTTCATTATTTGTGCTCATCATGATTTGTTTTGCAGTTTAATCTAACTGCGGAGAGGTTTTATATCAGAGTTGTCCTTCTCCTAGGTTATATGCTTACCACGGCTGATGGGCATAACCAACCCAGGTTTTAAGTTTTCCAACTATTTTGATTTGAACTATACTTCGTCTCGCTTCTACCATTAGACCTATCTGGCATGGGTAACCCTTTCAGGAGAATTAAATCTCCAGCCAGTACAGCTCTGCAGGTCATTGAGGCACATAGACTTTTCCACCTCGTTACGGTGATAGTTCATGGAAAAGCTATGCATTGTAGGTCTAATTGCCGAGCTATGTTATTCTATTCCTACTGTGCCATAATAAGCCAATTATATGTCATACTATGCCTACTAAGCTACGGCGCCCACTTTGGCCTACTATGCCTGTTGTGCCATAATAAGCCTACTGTATGCCATACTAGAGATGGCAACAGCGCAGCGTACGCGGCCGTGCGCTGTTGTAGGTGCACCGCGCCGCGCAGCGTGGTAACCAAAATCTGTATTACGTCACAGCATCAGCGTAGCGCCGCGTACTATAATTTTTTACATTTTTTTGCAATTATTGCAAGTGAATTATTTTGTTATTAATAACAATGGTAGGTCATGATGCAACTATAATATGAATTGAAGACAATAACAATATCATGTTGTGACAATATATATATTTAGGGTACTAAAACAGTCAATGGTGCCTTCGGTGGAAGCAATCATTGCTTGAAGTATATTTTTTTAGAATTCGGAGCATCATAAAATAGGCTATTTTGGCTACAACGAACTTAGTTTTGATTGGCTGAACATGTTTCTTGACACCAAGAAAAAGATTTTGGTTTTGGTAGGCTAGACTAGGAAAAGTTTAGAATGTTAGGTGAGAAGAAGGAACAAAGGCAGATAAAAAAAATGTTGATGAAGCAGGTTTGTGTGAAACAAGCATCAGAGCAGAGGCACATAGCCTAGCCACAAGCTGGGCCTCAGAGAGAAATTTTTCCAGGGGGTACGAAGGTCGATACCAGGCCCCCAAATCTTATTCGGCCCCCAAGCCATAAATCAATGACCCAGCACCAAACTTGCGCAAATTTTTTTTTTCGATTTTTTGCCCAAAATTTGTTGAAGAGCAAAAAAAAGGTCTTCACTGAAATTTGGTTTGATTTTTTACCCAAGGTTGGGTGCAGGCCTAAATACGCCCCTGGGTGCAATAGGCTACCAAAACTTAACGCGGAAACCTGAACTCTTCCGAGCCCCCTAGGCCTGGGTACGATGTAGGCCCGGGTGTGATGTACCCCCTGAAGCCTCTCTCGCAGGCTCTGGCCACAAGGTACCCACCCAGTATGCAGTAGACCTATGGTATTGGTACAACGCTTGCATTTCAGAGGGACAGAGTTAGTTCAGTGTAGTCTATAGCATTCATCAACTGGTCATGGCATACAGCATTAGCTTTTAGTTCTACCGTAGATGGCTGTATTCTGTCTGGTACAAGGTAAGTAAGAAGACTAGGCTACACAAAGTTGCAATGACCCAATAGCCTATGTTGTGGTAGCGGATGATTAGAGGGTTCTAAGTAGAGTACAAAGACTAGGCTACACAAATTTCCAATGACAGAATAGCCTACGTAGTAGCAAAATTTATTTCACAATCAAGCACACCTGCATACGGCAAAGGTAGCCTATAATACATGGAGTAGTTTCATACAAGTGTAGTAGCTTGTGACAGCATGCAGAGCACATGATACGTTTATATTTCATTATTTGAGCTACTGGTTAAGGATTAGAACAGTAGTTGCATGGAATCATTAGGTAGACTGGTAGATTGTTTTTGATTGCCAAAACATGGTGCAGAAAAACTGCTAAAAAGCACACATAAGGCAGATTAAACCTGAAGGCCTATAATTGAAACGACTGATCTCACGTCACATGTTTTTCAGTTTTTACTTGGCCATTTTCAAAGTTAACGAGTGCGAAATTTCAGACTTTTACTTAAAACTCGATAATGGTTTGGTCTAGCTACATGAAATTTTGACAGCAGTTTGAGATTTATAAGTTTTGTGTGTGCCAAATTTCAAGGCAATGAGTCCCGTAACTTCAGGTTTAGGACGCGAAAACTACTTCAAAAGTTTGGTGTAAAAAGCGGTCTTATTCAAAAACGGCTTAAGTATGGCAAAAAATATTTCACATAGTTATATGACATACGATACCTTTTCATCCCTACCTACACTTTTAGCGGCATTGAGTTTTTTTCTTTTTTCATTTTTTGCTTTCTAAATTTTGTGCACTCTTCTTCTCCTAAACCACACAACATCCATATCTAATTTTTGTGTAAATTTGTTGATCTGCAAATGCAATTTTGTCTCCTGAAATTTTTTGAGGTTTCTCCCCAGAACCCCCCCAAAATGGGGCCCTAAAAAGCTAATTTTTTTAATTGCTCAAGCTAAGGTGATAGTTTTTTGTTTATATTGGTAGATATTTAAGCAACAAATAGTTTGACATAGTATGGAGGTACCACCCCCCTCCAGGGGCCCCCAAATGGACTCCCCAGAAATAAGTATTTTGAATGGCTTAAGCTAGGGCATTACTTTTTTTATATTGGCAGATGTTTAAAAAACAAATATTTTGACATGGTTTGAGAGAGCAACCCTTTTGAAAACTCTCCAAAATAATACCTACAATCAATTTTTTTATATGTCGTAAGCTAGAAAGCTAATTTTTTTGTGATGTTAGCAGAAATTTAAAGGAAATTTAACTTGCGGTGCGGCGCGGTGCAGCGTGAGCTTAGTTGTGTTTGGATGCGGTGCCGTGCAGCATGCGAACAAGGTTTGCGGATGCAGCGCAGCATGCAGATGCATTTTTTGTTATCCGCGCCATCTCTATGCCATACTATGCCTGCCAGGGTGCCATGTTATGTCTACAATGTCATACTAAACCTGCAGCACCTACTGTGGCACACTATGCTTACTAATACTATGCCTATTTTCCATAACAAGCCTTCTGTATCTCATAATCTGCCTACTAAGGTGTAATGCAATCCCTACTATAATACACTACGCTGCAGTGCCTACTGTGGGATACTGTGCAATAATAAGCCAACTATGCCTACTGTGCCATAGTAAGCTACAGTGCCTACTGCTATGCTTACTAGGGTGCCATAACAAGTCTACTTCATGTTACACTATGCCTACAATGCCATACTAAGCCTACTATGACATAGTACTCCTACTAACCTATGGTGCCAAAAGCCCACTACAGTATATTGTTGTTGTAGCGCATATTTATCCTCGAGTCACCAGACAGCATCAAACGCTAACTTATTGGACGATCCGCACATTTTTTTTATAGCAGTGACTACTTCGTGATTGGAAAAATCCGCACCTGCTTAATCAGTTTCCGATGATTCAACGTTCCTGTAGATTTCTTCAAATTCTTGCCCACCAAATTTGCTGCTTGTTCAAAGCCACCAAGCAGAGATAATTATCGTAAAACGTCTTATCCAAGGACGCAACGGCGTGACCAGGGTGCGGGTTGAACCCAGATCATTCAGTCAAGAATAAATGTTAGCTTTAGGCTAGAAAAATTTGACTGATAATTGTTTGTATTAGACTAGGAAAATGATTGATAAATGTCAGCATTAGGCTAGAAAAATTGATGGATATTAGGCTAGCAAACTGAATGGATATTAGGCTAGGAAAATCGATTGATAAAGGTTAGCATTAGACTAGGAAAATTGATTGATGAATGTAAGCATTGGTATAAGAAGGTTAATTATGGGATGTTGGCATTAGACTTGGAAAATCATTTGATAAATGTTAGCAGTAGACTAGGAAAATTGATTGATAAATGTAACCGTAGCATTATGCTAGGCTAGAAAAATTGACGGATAAAGGTTAGCATTAAACTAGGATAATTGATTGATGAATGTTAGTATTAGATTAGGAAATTCATTGATAAATGTAAGCATTAAGCTTGGAAAATTGATTGATAATATTGCATTCGAGTAGGAAAACTGATTAATATTACCATTATCAGACTAGGAAAATTGTTTGATAAAGTTAGTTGTGGAGTAGGAAAATTAACTGATAAATGTCAGCATTAGACAAGAAAAATTAATTGTAAGTATTGGCATAAGAAGGTAAATTATTGGCTGTTGGCATTAGACTAAGTAAATTGATGTATAAATATTAGCATCAGGCAAGGAAATTTGATTGACAACTGTCAGCTTTTAACTGGAAAAATTAATTGATGAACGCTAGCATTAGGCTAAGAAAATTGATTGACAATCGTTAACACTTGACTAGGAAAATTGATTATAAAAATGTTAGAAGTAGACTAGGAAAATTAATTGATGAATTTAAGCACTGGTATTGGAAGGTTGATTATTGCATGTTGGCATTGGGTGGAAAAATTGATTGAAAATATTAGCGGTTGGCTGAGAATATTGATGGATCAATGTTTACGTTAGGATAGCACTCCAATCCGATATTTAGACAATGGCACTCTAGTTTCTGCTAAAAAGTGCAAAATGCGACTTCCCTGCGACTCCAGTCTATAAATTGCAAAGCTGGTTTCCGGAGTGGATTTGTTTTACCCTGTATAGGTGAATAATTATGGTTTTGTTTATGGTATAGCATGTAGTAGGCTTAGTATGGCACGATAGGCATAGTATGGCAGCGTAGACTTAGTATGGCATATAGCATACCACAGTGGGTGCCGCAGCTTAGCACAGCATTGTAAGCATAGCGTGATACCCTAATAGGTTTAGCACGACATTCTTGTAGGCATAGCATGACACTCTAATAGGTTTAGCATGACACGCCTGTACGCGTAGCGTGACACCCATATAGTAGGCTTGTTATGGCACAGTAGGCATAGTATAGTGTAACACTAGGTGTATGGCATAGTTGGCTAAATATAGACCAGTAGGCACTGGAGGTTAGTATGTCACGGTAGGGATAACATGACACCCTAGTTTGGCAGAGTATGGCATATAATAGACTTGTTATGGAACAGTGGGCATAGTATTAGTAAGGATAATATGCCACATATGCGCTACAGGCTAGTATGATATTGTAGGCATAGAATGGTATATAGTAGACTTATTATGGCACAATAGGTATATTATGCCATATTGTAGGCTAATTTTGGCACAATAGACATAGTATGCTGATTATGGCACAGTAAGCATAGTATGCCACAGTGAGCACTGTAGCTTTGAAGGCCTAGTATGGCATATGGTTGGCTTATTATGGTACAGTAGGCACTGCAGCTTAGTATGTCATAGTAGACGTAGTATGGCATTGTACACTAGTATAGCATGCGGTATAGTATGGAATGTACAGTAGTAGCCTTATGGCACATTAGGTATAGTATACCACAGTAGGCGTAGTATGTCATAGAAGGCTTAGTATGGCATTTTAGGCATAGTATGACATGAAGTAGGCTTATTATGGCATCCTAGTAGGCATAGCATGTCACAGTAGGCTCTGTGGCATAGTTGGCTTTATATGGCACTGGAGGTTAGTATATCATAGTTGGTATAGCAGGACACCTTATTAGGCAGAGTATGGCATATAGGGGGCTTGTTATGAAACAGTACGCATATTATTAAAAACCATAGTAGGCGCTACAGGCTAGTATGACATTGTAGATATCGTAGGCTTATTATGGTACAATAGGTATAGTTATGCTATATTTTAGGCTAACTATGGAACAATAGACATAGGATGCTGATTATGGCATAGTAAGCATAGTGTGCTACAGTGCGCACTGTAGCTTTGTAGGCATGGTGGTGGTGGTGGTACTACCCGACCCCTTCCGAGGGATGGGGGCGCGGAGGAACTCCGCGGAGACCCAACAGTCGGGCCACACCCCAAGGTCTGGACCATAGATCGAGAATAGAAAGAGAGGAGCCAAAGATAGATTTGCGAAGGGGTTCAGAAGCAGGACAATCGAGGAGGAGATGATTGAGGTCCTGTAGAGGGTGTCCACAGGCACTACAATCAGAATTCTCCTTCCGACTGATCCTGTGAAGATAAGAAGATAAAAGAAGACTGTGACCATGGCAGCGAAGACGAGAGAGCTCACTGCGTATGGAGCGAGAAAGAAGAAGTTCCTCCGAAGAGACTTCGGGGACTTGGAAGTTCAGGTGGGAGTGAGAGATGTGACGTCTCCAATTGCGGTATTGGGAATAACGGACTTTGGCAATAACTGGGAGGAGAGGGCTAGGGATCGCATTAGTGGGCAGAGAGGCACCAGTTTTGGCAAGTAAATCGGCTTTTTCATTTCCGGAGAGATCTGCGTGTCCGGGGACCCATTGGAAGCTCAAAGTGGTATTGTTGGAGAGGGAAGAGGCAAGGGACCAAACATTCCATTGAGACTCAGGCAGGAGATAAGTGGGGGCTGAAGAAAGGATAGAGAGGGCTGATTGAGAGTCGGTTAGGAAAAGAACTGACTGGAATTTGCAGGTCATGAAATGGCTAGTACACCAAGCAAGACCTTGCTTGAGGGCGAAGGTTTCGGCTGTGAAGCTGGAGGCAATTGGACCAGAGGAAAAGGATAGGGAATGGGATGTGCTGCATTTGGAGCATGTAGCATAGACTCCTGCGCCACCAGGACCGAAAAGGGAGGGGACAGAACCGTCAGTCCATACTTGGATATCAGAGGGGGGGAGGGAGGATAGTCGGTTTGAAGCAATTTGGAGTCGGGCTGTACTGCTGCCTGTGCAGTCGGGAATGAAGGGGGAAACAGTGAAGTGGATTTTGGAAACAGTGAAGTGGATCATACTTTGTAGGCATAGTATGGCATATGGTTGGCTTATTATGGCGCAGTAGGCACTGCAGCTTAGTATGTCATAATAGACGTAGTATGGTATTGTAGACATAGTATAGCATGCGAGTATAGTATGGCATGTACAGTAGTAGCCTTATGGCACATTAGGCATAGTATACCACAGTAGGCATAGTATGTCATAGGAGGCTTAGCATGGCATTTTAGGCATAGTATGACATGAAGTAGGCTTATTATGGCACCCTAGTAGGCATAGTATGTCACAGTAGGCACTGTGGCATAATTGGCTTTATATGGCACAGTAGGCACTGGAGGTTAGTATATCATAGTAAACGTAGTATGGCATTGTAGACATAGTATAGCATGCGAGTATAGTGTGGCATATACAGTAGTAGCCTTATGGCACATTAAGCATGGTATACTACAGTAGGCGTAGTATGTCATAGAAGGCTTAGTATGGCATTTTAGGCGTAGCATGACATGAAGTAGGCTTATTATGGCACCCTAGTAGGCATAGCATGTCACAGTAGGCTTTGTGGCATAGTTGGCTTAATATGGCACAGTAGACACTGGAGGTTAGTATACTTAGTTGGGATAGCAGGACACCTTATTAGGCAGAGTACCGGTATGGCATATAGGGGGCTTGTTATGGAACAGTACGCATATCATTAAAAACCATAGTAGGCGCTACAGGCTAGTATGACATTGTAGATATCGTAGGCTTATTATGGTACAATGGGTATAGTTATGCTATATTGTAGGCTAACTATGGCACAATAGACATAGGATGCTGATTATGGCACAGTAGGCATAGTGTGCCACAGTGGGCACTGTAGCTTAGTAGGCATAGTACAACATCAGAATATGACATATAGTGGCTTATTACGGCACAGTAGGCATAGTATCCCACAGTAGACGCTACAGCTTAGTATGTTATAGTAGGCGTAGTATGACATTGCAGACATAATAGGCCTATAGCATTCGAGTGTAGTATAGTTGGTAGCTTGGCCAAATGGGGATATTGGAGTTCAAAGGGTCAAATTTAGAACACCAAAAAATGCACTCAGAATCGACATGCTTGAGTGATTTTCCAATTTTAATTTTGTTTGTTTATTCGAAAGTTTTCGGAAAATGTAACAAAAGCATTTTGTAATGAACAGTACGCAACTATCAACGAGTTTTGTGAATTTAAGTCAAGCAGTTATCAAAAAATCACTCAAGCGTGTCGATTCTGACTGCGTTTCTTTTGGTGTTCTAGACTCTTTCAGTTAAAAGTTAAAAATTTTACTTTTACTTTTGTGTTGCCATTTTGCTAGCATTGTCACCGAAGATTAACTTTTGGATAGTTGGCTTGAATTTTCTTGAAAAGCAGCTAATTTACAATTCTGACCCTGTTCTGACTCTGATACTTTGTTTTGACAACATTGCAGAACAGGCTTGGAAAAATCATAACTAATAATTGACAACTTTGTAATTAATTACACGATTTTGCTGTAATTGTAATCGAAACTTTTCAAAAGTTGATAATTGTTATTGTAATTGAAAAATTTTCTGTCTATTTTCAATTACAATTACTGTATTATTCACTAAGATAAATGATAATGAAATGTGTTTGTACAATATCAATTTTCAGAGGTGAAGTCAAGGACACAAGGCTCGAGGCCAAGGCCAAGATACAAAAAAATTCTGAAACCAAAGCCAACAACAGCCCTTCAAAGGACAGACTCTCTCGAGACCAAGAACAGGAATGCTCGAGGCCAAAGACACAGGCGCAAGTGTTCTCTAAAAAAAAATGGTCTTCAAAAAAAATTTTTAGGCGATCTCCAGATAAAAAAAACAAAGATCTCAAAAAATTTTTTCCGGCAATCTCAAAAAAAATAAATAAATGGTCTTCAAAAAAATTTTTCAGACAATGTCCACTTGAGGAAAGCAAAAAAGGCCTTCGCAAATTTTCTGAGAGGTTTTTGGCGTTTTCCAACAAAATTTTAACGGTTAAAAAAACAGTGCTGTCCTCGAGCTGAGGACAGAGCAATTTTCGAAGACTTGAGGCTTCGAGGCCAAGGACTTCAAAAAGTGTCCTCGAGGACTCCACCTCAGTCAATTTTCTTACAGTTGCAAATCGATACCGATTATTATTTTCTACCGCTTGCAGTCACATCTGACATCACAAACCGTACATGAAAGATTAAGTAGGTTAGGGATAGTTAGAGTTAGAGATAGGGTTAATCATATTCAAAACCTAAACTCAGGCACGTAGCCAGAAATTCGCAATGGGGGGCTGTTTTGGGGGTCTGGGGACG
This sequence comes from Trididemnum nubilum, assembly GCA_963965965.1. Taxonomy (NCBI): domain Eukaryota; kingdom Metazoa; phylum Chordata; class Ascidiacea; order Aplousobranchia; family Didemnidae; genus Trididemnum; species Trididemnum nubilum. Next base: position 5,275,286 of record OZ014482.1, read on the forward strand.
GAGCCCCCAGCCGCCGGAGGCCAATGGGGGTGAATCCCCCAGCTGCCGTAGGCTGGGGGTTTGGGTGCAAAGCCCCCAGCTGCCGTAGGCACGGGGGTCTGGGGGCTTTGCATCCAGCACTCGAAAATTTTGAATTTTTTTGCAAAAATAACCTAATTTTAGGACTGTTTTGATAAAAACATAATGCTTTTAAAACGTGGCTTAGAATTTGGCTGTGCAAACATGATTAAACTGGTTGTATAAATGTGCAGCAATTTGGGAGGTGGCTAATGGTAAAATTTTAGTTATTTAGATGCTAGTAAATTATAAAATCGAATAGTTCAATAACGCTCACGCGTAGTAATCTATTTCATATAGCCTACAGTTTATAGAGAAAAATAATTGTGGGGGGGCTAATGAAAAGAAATTTAAGAGAAATTGGTAATTAACAATACTGAATAGCCCCCCCACCTCTCCCTATTCCTTAGTTCATGTTATATTTGTTGATGACACCTATGTTTAGCATTTTTACACTTGCAATCAAATTTGATTGCTTATTTTTTACCATTTTTCAAAGTTTTTATTTATTTGTTAGTTTTATTTTCAACAAATTAGCCCCCCTCCCTCCTAAATATATGTTTCAAAAGATGTTTTAAATCACTATTTAGTCCACTTTAGTACATTTAACGGTCTCAAAAGTGCTAAAAACGTAGTGTTTTTCTCATTCTGCATTTTGATCGACATGCCGATGGGGGGGGCTTTAGCCCACCCGCCCCCCCCCCCCCCTGGCTACGCTACTGCCTAAACTTAACACCTACTCTAATCATAACCAGCTGTTCAGCTCTAACCCAAAGCTAAACAATAGTCTAACTTAGAATTGGCCTATGACGTCAGATGTGACTATAATCGGTTGTAAGTAACCACAGGGTTAGCCAGGATTTTTGATTGAGGGGAAAGCCCAAACCATAAATTACATGCAATGACGTCATCTGAAATTTTCAAACGAGGGACTTTTTGTGGGGCAAAAATATCATAGAATGGAAGATCTAAAGCCGTGGCCTGTTGTTTGCAATTAACCAGAATTTTGCTAAAGGTAGAAAAGGCAAACTAATAGTTAAAAAGTGCAAATGTCAAACTTGGGAGACGTGTTGAGTGAGCTAATGTAACTCAAACGTATCACAAACGAAGGTCTGGGGGCGGAGCCCGCAGCCGCCGAAGGGTTTGGGGGTCTGTGGGCGAAGCCCCAAGCCGCTGGGCAATTTTTTGAAATAAAAAGCTATTTTAATGCCATTGGATCACATTTCGCACGTGTTTAGAGCCATTTGAAAGCCAAACGAAAAAATTAAATGGTTCAATCCTTCTTTTACATGCAATTTAAGTTCAAAACACGTCAACAAATGTTGAAATTTGTTAAATTTTAATTGTGATTTGGCCCAAATAGGGGGAAGTAAGGAACATTGCCTCCTGCAATATTTTAGCAGTAAATAATAATCCACTCGACGATTTTCCTTCAGAGTTTTTTGTCTTGCCGTGAAATTAACCAGTTGTAGGAGTACATGTACGGCCGGGGCCCAGGATCCCTGAATTCAAATTCAATATTTTGTTCAATGAGCATTTCCCCTCGCTAATATTTTTCTCTAAGTATTTTGAGCGTAAAAACTGGCGAGGTGGAGATGAATTGTTATTGAAAAATGGTACATTAGACGGTTACGCTTACTAACCGTGTTATTCTTGAGCCGGATGTACATTGCGCGTAGCCCCTGGTACTTAAGGGATTTTCGCAACATCTTCCTGCCAAATATAGATAAAGACCAAAAAAAGTCTTACCATCTGAGCGCGGGGCCCTGCGCCATATAGTAAATCTGGCACTGGTTATTGCATTACGTTCAGAAAAAGGTTAGATGAGGGCCTGAGGAAGCAACTTTCAGTACAAAACCCCTTAATTTTCAGTACAAAACTCCTTTATTTCAATTAGTTGGCAAAATCGAATTGAGGGGGCCTGGGCCCCCTGGTTGTCAATATTATTGTTAATTACTATTGTACGCAAAGATCCTGAAAGAAACTGAAAATGAAGAAACAAGCCTTTTTTGTCATATTTTTATCATTGGTGTTATTCTGATTGGGGTGGGCCCGGGGCCCCTGGCAAGGACTATGATTGTAACTTCAATGCTATTTGTGATATAAAGATTTTGTGTGCTTTTTTGCCCTAGTGTGCATGTCAAAGCGACACTAATGGTTCTATTTTGTATGATCATGCTAAATATGTGATATTTTTGGTAAAAGTTAAAATAGCGTTAAATTGTAGTTGTAACTTGAAGTTGCAACGTTCACAATTTCAACTTTTTTACAATTCTTAATTGTGTTAAAACTTATGTTCTTTTGCACAAATAATTGCGGTATGATATCATGGTTTAGCTAAAACCATAATGTTGCTGGAAGCGATACGAATTCATAATTCAATAACATACTTTACAATTGCTTACAAACGAAATTATGTATTGGAAAGATTAAAGTTAAACAAAGATTGAAGAATAGAGTAAAATGGGGCTTTAGTAGATCTGGTATAGAAATACAAAACAAATCCACAGTGTTGGCAGAAGCAAAACTCGAGGCTTCGTTTGTAAGTGAATAGGTCACAATGTTTTGAGAATCTTTTCATTGTAATTGAATGACAATTACTTGAACTTGAATAATTGTAATTGCAATTGAAAATTTTAGGTTGTAACTGTATTTGTAATTAACGCAAAAACAGTAATTTTTCCAACCCTGCTGGCGAAAACACTTATTGAGAGTTACAAACACGCCGTAACTTTTTTATTTGGTTTTATTTGACAAAGCTGCCAAAATTTCGAAACGTAAAAGCCTACGAAAAGATCTAAGTTGTCATATTTTGGAACGGAAGGTCGTAAAAATCCCAAAATTTGGGGAAGTTAGTTTTCAGATCTGTCAAAATTTTTGAGAAAACCGAAAAAAATTTTCGACTTGAATGCCCTTTGAGGTTCAGGCTCAGCCTGCGACGTCAGATGTGACTGTGACCAAGGAAAGAATATGCAAAAAAAGTTACCCTTTCGTGATTCCCTTTCAAAAAGTTTTTAGAAAAGACGTTACATCGGCAGCAACATCCCAACTTAAACCGGAAATTTAAAAATAATCATGACGAAAGCAGCTAATGGATATTCTTACGTTGCAACGCGGCTTCTGCAAGGAAACACAAAATTGTAAAATCAGCCACGGCAACTTTTTGGTGAAGAATTCTAATAGAGTGGATAAGAAGCAAAAGTAATTGAAAAATTTAGTATCGCCATATCCCAGTTCATGCGTCACAAGTGCTCATTGTGCTGTTATAATTATCGCATAATATAATCTGCAACAATCGAAATCTTACAATTAGCTTTGTCCATAACTCCACATACACGGTCTAACCTCCAAACCAAAGCTATGATTTGGGTTCTACCCGCATCTTGGTCACGTTGTTACGTCCTTCGATAAGACGCTTTAAGACGATTATCTCTACTTGGCGGCTTCGAATAAGCAGCAAATTCAGTGGACAAGATTTCGAAAAAATTCATCGGAACATTGGATCACTGAAAACTCTTTATGCAGGTGCAAATTCTTCTAATCACGAAGAAGTCAATGCAATGATAAGTGTGCAGATCGTCCGATAGTTAGCGTCTGATAACGTACGGTAACGGGTTGCAAAACAACAAATTGAATAATATGTCATTTATATTGATCAAAAATGGATAAAACAATGATAATATGACCTTTACACTTGGCAAAGTTACTTTTATCACAACTTTTAACTGCATTGCTCTACCAGTTACACATAAAGACAAAAAAAGTAGCGCTAAACTGATGAACTCATTTTGATTCGATTCAAATCTTTTGTTAAATTTCAATTTTTGTATAAAACGGAATTGGCGCTTCCACATTCCACTCAGGTCCATTAACAGGGTAGCAAAACGGTAAAAAAGGCCACAGCAGGGACTTTTTGGAGGGCCAGCACTGATTTAGGAGGCCCGTGCAGGTTGAAGCTTGTTCGAAAGCAAGTATCTTGAAATGTTTTGATTTGATTTCCCGGCGTAACGAGCAGTCAATATGAATTAAATCCATTTTTGTCAAAAGAGCTGTTTGGTTGAAAAGCACTTCCTTTTCGTTCTGCACCAAGGCCCCGAATTTCTTTTAACGACCCTGCTTCAGATGCACACGGCATCGTGCATTTGAAAGAGATGCAAACTCATGGGTTCGAAGCGCAAAAGATGGGATAAACTTGTTAAATAATGAAGCACAACAAAACATAAGCAATTAAACGTATGATGAAATAAGGATGAAAATCATAAAAGTAATTATAAAACGGTAAAAGTATTTGGCATAATTAAGTCTCGACAAAAAAACCATTCTTACTCGTCAATCAAACTTTTAAAACATCGAAAACAAAACTGCTTACTAAAAGTAAAACAAAACTGTAAATACAAAGCAGAGATGGAACCGGGCAGGATTTTCTCGACCAGACCGGTAAATTTCAAAATCATCGCCGGTTGACCGGTTTCTGACCGGCCCGGTCGACCGGTTTTTTTACAGAAAGTTTTATGTATCTAATGAAAAATTTTCCAAAGGGGGGCATGGGTGAGGGGTTAAAATTTGTGACTTTGGATGGGGGTCTCAGAAAAAAAAACGGAAAAAAATTTTTGCATTTTTTGTATAAATGACTCAATTTTCAGACCTTTTTTGGTTAAGTTTCGGTTTGAATGACCTGTTTGAGCAGCGCAAAACGTGCACAAAATAAGCATAAAAAGCACCGAAGGGCACAAGCTAAATTATTAGACGTTCTTTCTAGTGATATTTTGCAAAAGGCCAAAAAATGAAGTTACAAGTTTTTAGCTATTGGTGACAGATTATTATTTTGCAATTTGCCGAGCAGCAAACACTAAACTTTTTTTCGGCAGTGCTGCCTTTGCAGTTACAAAAAGATGAGAAAAAAAATAACAGCAAAAGATAGGTAACAGCAAAAACATACGAATATCACAATACTTGTACTATTGCACCCAAAAACATTAAAATGATGGAGCAATAACATTACATGATATTGAAAATTATGTCAGTAACAGCGTGAAAAAAAAGAATATTGAAAAATTATGTCACTAACAGCCAAAAAAAACTTAATAATATTCATAACAACTACCGTATATACTCGTTTTATCGCCCGATCTTGATTAAGGGCCCGTTTGAATAACCGCCCGTGTCAACAGAACATAAAAATAAATAAGGGCCCGTGCTTGAATACCCGCCCGATGTAAAAGCTGATTTTTCAGGGGTAGAGAACGTACCACTTGCTGAATAAATATAAATTTTGATTAGTTATTTCTTGTTAGTAATATAAATTAATATGAGGGAATTACTCTTAAGATGTCAATAATCTGCGTTTGACGTGAAAAAATTGACACAAAAAAGGATTAATGTCGTGAAATATTTCTCTTCAACGATAATTTTTGTTCATAATTTTACTTTGAAAATAACAAGCGCCCGCGCTTGAATAAGGGCCCGGTAGTGAGTTTGATTGAAAAAAACAAGGGCCCGGGCTACAAAACGAGTAAATACGGTATACACAGTGGGCACAAAATTAGTCAAATAGACGTTTAAACGTGGTCTAGATTTATGCAGCAGACGTAATTTAGATGGTCTAACTTTTGTCTAAATGCTGTCTATTTTGCAAAAATGTATGTAGTTAAAAAGACGTCTTTACAACGACGTCCAATTTGCACAACTTATAGACCTTAACACGTTGCTTAAGTTTTCGTATTTTTGACGTCTTTGTAAAGACGTTTATTCAACTCAGTGCATTTTGCAAAATAGACAATATTTAGACCAATTTTTGTTTTAGACGTTTTGTGCCCACTGGGTAGGCTACTTCACTAACAGTTTGAGAAAATATGAAAAGGATTTATTGCAAAACATTATGTATTGGAAAAGGTTTTTAGCTCCGCTGAGATTTATATACGGACGGAACAGTTAATATAAATCTCAGTGGAGCGAAAAACCTTTTCCAATACATAATGTTTTTCAATAGATCCTTTCATATTTTCTCCAACTGTTAGTGAAGCAGCTAGTTGTTACGAATATTATTAATTTTTTTCACGCTGTTAGTGACATAATTTTTCAGTATTCCTTTTTTTACGCTCTTAGTGACATAATTTTCAATACCATATAATGTTATCGCTCCATGATATTAACGTTTTTGGGTATAATAGTACAAGTATTGTGATGTTCGCATGTTTTTTCTAATTACCTATCTTCTGCAGTTATTTTCTTCTCATTTATCTTTTTGTAACTGCAAAGGCAGCACTGCCGAAAATTGTTCTGAAGAAGCTTCCCAGTTTGGGAAGCGAAACGTCAAACCAATAAATAAACTCATCGGTAGTACGAAGTCGTTATGAATAACTATCCCGATGAACGCAACGCGTCCGTTATTTTCATTGAAAACAATAAACTGTTATAACATTGGCTAGAAAATATTCGAAATATAATGTGCCCAAGCAGTTTGTAGAAATGCTGCTACTTCAGAATAAGCCATGTTTAGTTAGATACATAAAAAAAAAGAGCTATGTCTTTCTTGCCCAGTGTAGAGTGTGGTAAATTTAAGTTAAAAAAGGCTTTTCAAAGCGGCAAGGTTTTAGCATGTACTAAAAAATCTGAAATCTGCGCCACTTTTACCCTTTAACTAATTAAAATGATGCTACAATGCCAGGTTGCGTACACCTCTTCCACATGCATGCTCTATTAGAATCTACGCGATTTTAACGTATATTTTGCACTTTTTTGCTTTGCGCCGTGGCCCAAAGTCGGGAGGCACGGCACAATACTCCCACCCTAAATACGTCCCTGGATGTGCATATCTTAATGGTCACAGCATATTAGTCACACCTTGAAACCACTCGTTTTCGAAAGGTGTGGTTTGTTGACATTGATTTTTATAAAAAGTTTTATTTATGATAAAATATATAGGTATATTTCGGTTGGTGCTTAGATGATTTTTAGTTGACAGAAAGGGGAATTCGACCAGTTTTTCAACCGGCTTGACCAGCCGGTCGAAGAATCTCGACCCGACCGGCAACCCGACAGGCCGGTGCCGGTCGACCCGACAGGTTTCCATGTCTGATACAAAGTGATCACTTTTGCCGAATTTTGCAATTTTCTGTTTCAAAGTTGAATTAATTGCTCTGCTGCAGCCAACTGAACGAGGAAAGTCTCGGTATTTGGATTAAAATTTCGGGATTTTATCGATTCAAGCGACAGCTTTCCATCGTCTACTAGCGATCGCAATTTGGCTAGAATTTCTTCGGTTTTACGCCCAACCGCCTGTACAAAAAAATATTCCGTTTAAAACGACCATCCTTTTTATTTTTACGGTTTAAAACCAAACGATGGCTAAAAATCACAAATTGATTGATTGATACATCCATATTTAATATTCATCCTCCGCACACTAGGAAGCGACGGCGGCGCGCTTGGACGAACTGTCCCCACCGGTAAGGGGTTGACCGTACTCAGAGCTGACCGGTTGATTTCTTCAACGTGAATTTGCTGCTGGTTCGAAGCCACAAACACTGACAAAAGGCAATAGGGACTGATTTGTGATATTCACAAAAATAAAAACTCCAGCAACATTTGATACACTGCAGAACGTTTCTTGAGTAAAATCGCAAAGAAATGCATTTTACTTTTGAAGGTATTACCTGCACAAGTTGCTGGTTAGTAACAGCATCATCTTGTGATAGTTGCACCATAACCTTCGCAATATCTTTATGGATTTTCCCCAAAGACAAACTATCTGAAAATGAAAGTAAGTTGGAATAGAAACTTTTCCACAAAAACGCAGAATTCTCTTCATCAAATTCGTCCTAGTCTAGGTCTAGGGCAAGGCCTACCTAGTAATACTAACTATTGTATAAAAGAATAGCAATGGTAGTTTGAGCCTTTTAAAACTGGCAGTTTTTGTCCGAAATATTGCTGTTGTATTGCATTATTTATCCTCCTGTCACCGTACAGCGTCAGACGAATCATTTTATACATTACTCAGAAACAAACACGCATATCCAGAACCAAAAACAGGGCGACAAAGTGAACATACTTAAGAGGGGGATAATGCACCTGCTACGTTATAATAAACAAACCTTTTGCATGATCGGATACTTCAATTTTTTGTTCCGCTACGTCCACTAAAACATCGTATGAAGCGCCATCTAGCGTCTCGTCCAACTGAGAAACCCCGGCAATGAAGTACGGAAGGTGGATTAGTGACGTCATATCATCTACCCAAGGGTAAAGCATCGACCAATCACAACGATGGACACAGAAAGAAGTAAGGGCTCTAAAAGTTAACTAATTTGAATGACTAAGCGCTCTAGAAAATCTTTGACTCAAATATTCTAGCAGCGGGCCTTTTTACGCTGCGACGTTTTTGACGAAGAATTTTTGATACATAATGTTAAAAATTAGCCTTCTCACCGTGCCTCCCGTAATTGTCTCCCTTACTGTACATCGCTTAGTTCTCCTTTAGCGTGAATATTGATAAAAAGAAAAGTTCGAAAGCAAAAGCGATTTAGTGTCAAGTAATTAATTACGTTAAGGAAAGCTTGAACCGTTTTGAAATTCAAAACAAGTGAGACAAAAGATGTGATGGAGGAGTGTGAAGGGCAGCGGCTCTACCACAACTCTCATAGAATGTAGTTCGCAGTAACATGGCAGTCAAACAGATTCTTTTTGTAAAATATCGAACGCATTTACGCTACCTGGTTATTTCCAGCAACGATAAAATATTTTCTTCATAAACAAGGATTTTCTTTTTTAACAACACTGCAGTGTAAAGAATAATTGATTCAATTCCAAACAACGAAACGACATCTACAAAAAAGCGGAATTACTGATTATATTTTAGTCCAGTAGTTTGTTTCGCATAAGAAAGGCTTAAAAACAAGCAAAAATTTTAAATGTTGCACACTGAATTGCCCAGGGTATCTAGAAGAAGCAGCTGCATTCACGTAGCAGTTGCATGATTGGTTTACAACTGCACAATACGCAACTGTACTTGGTAGTGAAAAAACGTACACTTCGAGCCACTTACCTTTAAGTATTGAAGCATGATGCACATTGTTTGAGTTAAAATCTCGAACATTGAAAGAGCCATTTGAATTGCTGTTGCACTTTCCTGAGGTAATTATCTTCAAATAACGCTGCAGCAACTGTGTGGGGTCGCCTGTTGCATCATAAACATGTGAAAACAATCGGGACAATGCTGAATATTTCTCAGGATGAAAATCTTTGGACACTAACACGATACAGAAATGAGCCACCTGAAATGCACAAACGCTGTGTGACTTCACAATCGCTTAATAGCAAATCGAAAAAAAGGGGAACAATTTAGTGGAGTGGTGAACTGTGGTACAAAATTTGAAAATCACTTTCCAACCCGGGTGCAGAGACAGACTTCAGTGCAATACCAGCTTTCTGCGGCACAACTTGCAGAACACACTTGCACTGCGTGTTTTAGCCACATCTTGAGACAAGCTGTATTGACAAAGGTACGTTAAAAAGCTGCAGATCTATATTATCAATCGTCATAACGAAATATAATCGACTCTATTCCAAGTTACTATTAAAAACAAAATTATTTTCAAATCGCTGTAGTTAATGACCGAATGCTAATCAGTTAACCAACTGAAACGTCAACCTTGACTCGAACGGGAAAAATACTGTATCGGCACCGGCATGAGAAACCAGTTTTCAACCAGCAGTCACATTACGGAACACAATTAGTTCCGAAGTTAATTTTAAAAAGTTCCACCAAACTTAGTTTCGATTTTTCCATAGTTTACCATTGGAGAATTACCGATATTTTTGGAACAAGAAGACTCAGCAAAACCTAAGAAAACACTGCACAGTACAGTACCTTCTTCAAACTAGTATCCTCTGATGTTGAAGCACTTGCCAAGTAAAACCACAGTTTATCGTGCTGAGCGTAAACGAATGGAAGTTGTGTCCCTGGTCCCTTTTGATTGGTTTGGGAATGAAGGTAGCATTTGCTCAAAACAAAAGCCTTGTGACCGTGAGAAAATGAGGGATACGACCACGTCCATAGACATTCACCGCTTTTGTCCTTTTCTGAAATTCAGAACAATATAGGGTCATTCAGTGTTTCGAGTTGAGTTTAACGTTTCCCAAATTGAAATTGAATGGGAACCAAAATTTGAATCATTAAAATAGCGAAAAATTACTCAGTGGAGGTTCACAAAAAATAAATCTCATTACTAAAAAAAGTACTTAATGCAATCAACACAACCTGTCATAATTGAAGTTGTACACTGGACACCGCAAATGCAAAACCCAAATTCATCGGACTTAGATACTGTACCAAGGCACCATAATTGCAATGAAATAATCAAAACTGGTTCATTTTTATAGACCCAGTTCCTTTTCTATTAGCGAATTAATTGAATTGTTTTTTTTATTTTTGTTTTTAGCTTTTGTCGAAAAAGTATCAAAAAATCAAACAAGTAAAAAAGGAAAAATGTGGAATATTTTCAAACTCAAGCCCAGTATTGTCATTCATGCCATATATACACTTAATAAATCACAGATAACCGTACCTATTATTCCAGCAGCCTGGAGAGAATCAAGGTTAGAGAGCATGGTGTTAAAACAAGATTTGCTGCTACATATTATGTAATCACACTAAAAGAATTAGTTCAAAAACATTATTCTACTCAACTCTGAAAATAAAAAAAGGATGAAAGCTTTGAATGAGGCAGTGGTAACCGAAATAAGGTTAAACATTATAATCGCAACACTAACACGAATGCAAAAACGCACCTACCAAAAAAAAAAAATATCGCACTAGGCTTACTGAACAGCACTCAGAGACAAAATATGTTCTAGCGATATTATAGCGTTTTTACACGTCCATTCGGCCCCAGTTCTATGTTGCGTTGCCTGTTTGTAGCAGAGTCATACCAAAAAGTGCCAAATTACCAAAGAATCAGCCAATCAAAGAGTTTTATGAGCACGCAACATTCTTTTGGTGGCATATCAACTCTTTGACTGCCAGGTTCTGTCGTAATTTGTCACATTCCTCGGCACAACTGCGCATTAACCAGGCACAAGAGTTAAGAACTGAGTCAGGAAAATGACCGACTAAAAACACTAATAAATGTAAAAAAGTATCATAAATCCATATGAAAACAAATAGCATCAATCGTAACTTAGTACTAATTTTCAAGCATGCAAACAAATGAAAACCATAAGAACATCTGTAAAATAACCAAACACGATTTAGGAATTATACTTCAAATTTGAAATATTTGCAAGCAGTCAAGCATCCTGTTCTACTGAATTCTTTTGATGCTTTAAAGTCAAACTGAAGTCTAAACTCACACCTTGCTAAATTCAGTGGTTTATTTTCAAACAAATATTCAAGTAGAGCTAATTTTTAAGATCCACTGACAAGGTTACTAACCACCTGATTAAAAAGCAAACACATTAAAGCAAAATTGTGAAATATAAACAAAAGCCAAGACATGTTGATGCGAACACAAAAAGCACCAAAATTAAACAGCACCAGAAAAAACAAAAGCAGCAGTGCAGTATCATGAAGAAAACATAATCTTCATATGAAAAGTGGATAACATAACAAAAGCTTCAACTACTTTCTTTGAAAAATACCGACCAAATTACTATCACAGGCAACCACAACATGGCGAAGATCTGCACCGCACGCAATGTCATTGAAAATAGTTTTCTGAGAAAATTTTTTCAGAGCTGTGCTGTCAGATCTTGTGCATTGTGGAAATGGTATAATCATATTGGGGGGAATTGGTTTCCTATCTGCTTTGGACTTCTTAACCAATGCTGAAACATCATACACCCACAAATTACCAACATCATCACCAATCAATAGGGTTTTGTACGCTTTGCAAATAGTAAAATTGATGTAGCATTGCTTGGTTGTAGACCATGACAACTGGGCAAACAACGATATTCGAATTTTAGTTGATTTTGATTGTTTCGTGGCAAGCTGATTTGACATTTCCGAATACTTCCAAAGAAATATAGCACCTTGCTGTGGACATTTTGTTGCAACAATATCATCATTAATCATGTCAAGTGCATCTACCATAGTGTGATTGGGTACATTTGGAAATAAAATTTCGTGCATGGATGTTATTGACTTCGGCTTCACCATCTTAATGTCTAGGTCCAAAAATTGCTTGTTCTGCCACACAAATAAGCCCAATTCTGTTCCACTAAACAAGCAGTCATCTTTCACCATAAGTCTCAATGGAGCACATTCTAAGCCTGGAAATGTTGCCAGTTTCTTCCAGTTAAACGTATACCCTGGAATCGTTGGAATATCAATATCAATAAGGTTAATTGTTCCATTTTTGTCAGCAGAAATTAGCTGTGTTGATTTCATAAACCTAATAGTTTGAACTGGAGCTGAATGAGTTTTTATTCTTCCATAGCACACAGCTTGCTCCGGATGAATCATATGTAAAAATCCCAAACAGCCACCAGCTACAAGCAAATTAGAGTGCTTTTCTCCCAACTGCACAGTTGTCCAAGCCAGTGTGTAAAATTCTTCATTTGGCTGCTCAAATCGAGCATCAGCTTTTAATGTTTCACAGTCAAGAATATCTACAGTGTTGCCTCCACAAGTCGCAACTTTGTTTGTTGTTTTTGATGGATCATTTATGTCAGGCTCAAACATGCAGCACCATACTTGAGTTACAAAATCAGCAGCACCTTTTTCTTGACTGTGGCACTGCAGAAAAGCAATAGGCTTAAAAGTTTGGCTTCGACCACACACCTTTGTGGATTTCGGCAAGTCATTATTATTGTTTGAGTCGTTCAACTTATGCTTCCCCAAGTTGGTTCCATTCAGAATACAGGCTTGCTTTGATGCTAGCTCACCAGTTAAGACATCTTCTAAACAAAAATCAGAGTAATCCAACTTCTTTTGCATAAACTCATGTGCAATATTTTCAATTCTCCATTTTCGATAACCTTTCAGTGAATTAGGACCATATTTGATTTGCATGGCAAACCTTGAAAACTCTGTCAGAACAAATGTCTTTTGGAATTCAGCTTTTGAAGCCTGCCACTTCCTTTCAAAATGATTTTCCCATAGATTTTGCATCCGTTCTACCAACTCAATTGTAAATTTGATTCCAATTTTTTCTTTATCTTCCACTCTTTTACCATCTAAAAACTGCAATTTCTTTAAAATAAACTTGATCTTGTACGAATCATCAATAGTTAATGCCACATTGTCATCAATGTCAAGATCCTTGACATTAGGAAATCTGGACAGCCAAGTTACATCATTCATGGAATTTCTGGACATGTCTAAATACTCCAAAGTAGGAAGTTCAATTCCATTTGGAATGCAGGTCAATTTGTTTCCAGAAAAGTTGATTTCAATAATGGATGCTAGCTGATTAAATACAACAGGATTAAGGTCCTCATTACACAAGTTCAAATCATTTAGTTTCAATTCTTCAATTTCTGATAATTTCTTTGCTTTAGTGACAGTCAACAGATAATCTTCATCCAGCATTTTACAAACAATTAGAATACTAACTTCTTACGTATTAGGGAGGTTAAACCTTAATGATTCAAACAAAATCATAGCCAAATTTGGAAAACCAACCAGTATGGTAGATAGCCCTTAAGTCTTAAAATCTATTATACTATTTCTAATATCAAAAATATTGGTAACTTTGTGCAACCTCAATTTGCCCCAACCAGATCTACTGCAAATTCACATACTGCAACACAATACTTGAACTAGTATGCCAGATATGCACATATAAACTGCATATCTCAGTATCTGGTTTGCAAATACCGGTACATTTCCATACAATCTGATGAATGGTCATCACCAGATGAAACAACATAATCTCGTAATTTAGATTGAGATTAGATATCAGATTACTTTGTACATTGTATAATATTTAAGCAATAAAATATGGTACAAGTCTGTCATCAATCATTTTGTGCATTTTTCAATTTGTTTCATAGTTTAAACTTATTTAGTAATAAGCAATAAAATGGTATTAGTCTCAGAATTTTTTCCAACTTAAATAAAAGGTATCTGCCACTAATGCTGAATGGTCCCAGTGAAAAATAATTTGATTGGCAGTGGCTATTTTGCCACTTAAGAGGCATGCTATTTTGCCTCCAGGGCCAAAAATAGCCCTAACCCCAACTATAACAGAGGCAAAATACTATTTTGCCAATAGTAGCAAAATAACCACTTCCAATTTAATTTTTGAACTACATTCTGAATTAGCGTACATGCCACCAACAACGTATATAGCACTGAGTCGGAGACTAAATCACTAGCCAAATGTTAAGAGATTTTGCTCAACTGAAGCCAACAGGCAGATAACGAGATAGGGATCAGGGAGCAAAACCCCAAATCCTATGTTAATTGTTTTTTTTACAAACACTGCTTTACCAGTTTACTAATGAAAAGATATAAGTGACTTTAAATCAACAGTATATAGACTACAAAAACAATTGGAAAGAGCTAAAAGCTCCTCTTCAGTCTTCCAGCCTTTGCTTTTTTTTGCTACCTAATGGTCAGATAATTATCATACTGTAGAGTAATAATATTTGTGAATACTGTACTATATGTACCATAACTTTAGAAAATAGCTTAAACTTTAGTCGTTTAGAAGCCTAAAACAGTTGGACTAGGAAAGGAGAGCGCAGGCAGCCGGGCATAACACAAACGCCCTCCTACTCCCCAGCCTGCCAGCAGCTGTATTGCATTAAGCTACATTACAAGTCTGTAAGCACAGCTTTTACATTTAAAAACTTTGATCCATTAAGCTGTTACATAGCCTCCTTAAAATGAACAATACTAAAACGAGCAAATAGAAAAAGTACAAAAAGGCGGAAATCGAGCTAAAAGACAGAACTTGGGAAAGTTAGAATGGTTAGGGCTTGGGTTAGGCTTTTTCTACTTACCCGCCTTTTAGCATTGTCCTCCTAAAATAGAAGTGCATATATAATTACAGCCTACTTTACCAGCAGTACCAGTGGCAACTTGTGACAAAAACGTTAGGTAGTGCTGCAAACAAATTGCCATACCAATGTCTGGGGGGCAGACCACCTTATGAAAGCTACACCAACACTGTGACACTTACAACTTTACACCACAAACTTACAAATAGGCCGGAGAGCAAGCTCTATTACTTAGGCCCGGTCTGCACTGGGCGTAAAATCGTAAGCATACAACCGTATTTTGTTTATTTTCAACAGAAATTAGAAACGCTTGGCGTACCGCCTTCACCAGAGCACAAGCTGCCAGTTGGTCAAAATAAACTAAGGATACGTTTACGATTTTACGCCCAGTGAATGGACCGAGCCTAAAAGTTGTTGGCTTAGTCCAGGGGTCGACAACCTGTGGCTCTTTGCAACTGTTTAGAAAATGAAGAGTAATTTACTTCCAAAAGCAAAACTTAAAATTTAATTGCTGCTGTAGTGAGCGCTTAAATATGTTTTTGATTTATTCATTCTGCTCAGTGGGGCAACCAGAGGAGCTAAGGGGGCTTTAGCCCCTCCCCCAGTTTAGCAAAGTCACTTAAGAAAATTTACCCATATAAAAGCGTTTAAAGATGTTTTGGACTTGGCCTGCAAGTAAGGAGAGACCGAAGTGGCTGGACAATTTATTCTTTCATACGATTTTCTAGTTCAACAATTCTGTGCTTTCAAATGGCCCTACAATCGTGCGAAATGTCATCCAAATGGCGATAAAAATGGTTATTTTTTTGCTGAAAAATCGCCAGCATCTGGGGGCTTTGCCCCCAAACCCTCATTCATGTTATGCTTGAGTTGCACTGATTTGAGCCGCACTCTGCACAAATGAAATATTTTTTGAACATAGACATTTTAAGTGTTGGTTGGTTCACCCCCATTAGCAAAATTCTGATTGAGGGCCTGATTCTGTTGTTTAGTTTATATTTTTCCTTGAAGAATTACCCCATCAGAAGCTGATGTTTCTCAGGGTCACAATTAGAGTAAAAATGAAAACCTCTCAAAACCGACCAAAAAGATTTTCGAAACAGGAATGCTCTCCTTTAACCTTAAATCATAACATGAAAAAGCATGCATTTAAAAACCTGTCGATCTTTCGATTCAAATACGCATGTGGGAAACTTTTTCCAAACATGAACTACATTAAAAACAGATATCGCACATGTCTCAAAGATGACAGCTTGCAATCACGTGAGAAGATGACAGACTACAGCCCTCGTGTGCAAATGCTTTGAACTGAGATGCAAGAGCAAAAATTCCATCAAGTCTGATTGCATTAACTGCTTTTATATTTTTTTTAAATTTTTTTATTAATTTTTTTTTTATTAATTAAACAGTTTTGTTTTATTAAAACCAAAAGAATAAAAATAAAGCACAGCTTATTTTTCTTTTATAGTGAAAATAATTTTGCAGCTCCAAGCGATTTTTATTTTATCGAATATCGATAAAAATGGTTTTTAAATGCAAAAGATTGCCAACCTCTGGTTTAGTCAAAGTGACGCACAGAAATTAGCAAGATCTTTATTCTTGAAACTCATAAAATAACACAATATTTACTCTGACTCACTTATGAAGTCTGGAGCATGGACAAACTTAAAAACCATTACATTGTTTGCTTAATTTTTTATTTAACGAAGTACCGGTGCTACTGTGATTCAAAAAAGTAAAATTAATAATTGAAAGAGATTGCTAGTTTTCACAGAAAGATGAAGAGATGAACGCCACTTTTTTCAGATAACACTATCAATATCATGACATAATCACAAACACATACGGCAAAATGAAAGTGACAAAAATCTGTCAACAAAAGTATTACAGTAGTAATGATGCAACTTCGATAAAAATACCAGTAAGAAATTACAGTGTAAAACTAAGGATAGTAAAAACAAATCCTACAATAATGCTGGTGTGGTAGGCTTACTGACAACGCAATATTAACGCTGTGATACGTAGCATTGAACAATAAGTAACACTTCAAGTGCTAAATCTACACGACAATATACAATATGCAGTTATGCACTGTTGTAGGCTACACGGAGACAAATCATGTTCATTCAAGCAGGATGACAAAGACCAATGCCATAAACACAAGACCAGAAATAAAAGAAAAGACAACGCTACCCAATATTCGTTACAAAAATGAACTTATTAGTGGCTTCCTTGATACACAAGTATCACGTAATTGGAATTACAGCAGTGGCAAATTAGTTTTCAAGTTACAGTATATGTAACAGACGCACATTTGTGTTAAAAAGAAATAGCTTTATTAAAAAGAAATTTATTTCTAGAGTATAAAAGTATCAAATTAGTTGCTATATTGTCTGGAAAAATATGAGCTGGTTTTATGGCAATAGTTCTTCTTCAGTAGAGTTCAGTTATTAACAGCTCATACCACTGAAACGTAAGTATTGTCTGGAAACATAATTATGTCTCTAGCAGTATGAGCTGTGGAGAAGAGCCATTGCCATAACGTTATGTTATGATTCTGAGCTGAATTTCTAGAGTGAAATTACTTCAATTTTAAGTTATCAAAGATTTCATTTCAAAAAAAAGAAGTGTATAGAAGGCACCTCAATGCATGCCATCGTATTAGCCACTCTACAAATCAAAAAACTTCAATCACAAGAGAAAAAGGCAAGACAAATTGACATTTGTTAAATAGCACTGTTAGCACAAGAACTTAAGGCATTCATTCTATTCTAAAGATTTTTATAATTCTTGACAGCATCATAAACAAAGTAAAATCAGGTTGACCATCCGAGGTTACACACAGTTCAAAAGTAGCAAAAAGTCTATCTGCAGTTGGTTACTAACACATTGAGACACAACACTTAACAGCATCTTCTTTAGGAATACGATCTTTCGTTACTTAGTAATCTTCAAATATCCACTTTTGATTCTACTATTGTACATTCAAGATTTTCAATAAAAGCTTTTTCATATGCAAAATCTTCAGCTAAGATCAGCAGTAATCATTATCACATCTAGTTTTTTATCTGCTGCTGTGCACATCAACATTGATGACTAGATTCAACTTGCATCTTCAAGACTTTTGAGAGTTCAACATTGTCACCAAAGGAATGAAAAATAAAGTTTCTTTAAATTCAAGGATGCTTATATATATTATTTACATATACTGAATTGACTCACAATTACAGAATACATACAGTACAACTTATCTCTAAAATTCTGAATAAATAAAAAACATGTAAAAACAGAAACATCTTGTATGATTTCTAACAGAGCAAACTTAAGTAAGGGTAGCTTTCGTTTTGTTACTTACACTGTACAATACGTTAATACTTTAGCACCATACTTGTGTATTACTCAAAGAATATTAATAGACTTATTTTAAAGCAAAACCAAACCAAAGTTTCCAGCACAATGTATAATTTGCAATATGCACAACATCACAAAACTGCCAACGTCATTGTTCTGAAGCTACCTTACAACTCAACAATACAAATTAATTGGTTACTCTTGAGTCAATGCCCTGTTCAAGTAAAATTAAAAATCAAATTATACTTGTTAAACAAAAAGAGCAACACTATTAACTCAGGTACCGGTACATGAAGATTAATATTTCTAAAAGTTACTAGTGGCACTGGCAGCAAATTATTAACTTAACAAAGTCTTTTAGCTGAAACTATTTCTTCCATAACATCTGACATTGACAAGGTAATATTACTGGCTGTTACTCACATAGCACAACAGCCATTAATAGCAAATTTGCCATTTGTGTACTGTGCAATGACCAATTAATACATATTACCTAACATTGTCATGGCAATTACTTTGATCATATTTAGTTTTCAAAGCCTACTGGATGTTTAGTACTTTTCGAAATTTTGATAACTGCAGCTTTTCGCAATGATCATTGTCATTTGCCTTCACGTGGCTAATGAATTAAAGTTTAACTAAACCCAATATCTACCGGGCTATTTTTACACCGCATATTGCCCCCCCTATCTAAAAACCGATTGGTAATTGCTAGAAGATTTTTTGCAAGTTGAAGCTATTTTTTGTCAAATTTTTTAAAATATATATTTTGAAGTTGTGACGTCACGAAAACGATAATGACGTCATCAAAACCAGTAAATCCTTATAACAGCATCCAAATTTGTCTAAATGTTGCAAAAATTAGTTTCATTTTGGACTTCTGTTATTTCAAGGACATCTCTGATAAAGTCACCTCAGATGATATCACATGCATGATGATGTCATCTGTAATACATTGGGTTTATCATTGTTTGTAATTTTTTGTAACTGAAATATTGCATAATTCACAAAATTTTAGAATACTGCAGTATTATTTTCATTATATCATTCAACAGCTGATGAAAATGAATATTTTTTTATGCAAACGCAGTTTATTTCAAGAAACAGCAGAAAAAGCAATATTTTTGAATTATGATGTCATCAATGATGTAATGATGATGCAATGCATTTATCAGTAAATAAAATATTTTGTTCCAACTCAAGATTAGCATCAAAAATGAATATGCAGTACAATGAAAAGAATACGCGCACTGATAAGCATGCATTGTGCTCAAAACTGCATGAAACTCATTAGGTGCCTCTGACAAAGGCAAAAAATGATGTCACTTCTGGTTGTGCGGCTGACCCAAACCTTTCTAAAAATGTGTGTTATTAAATTTGATTCAAAGTCAGGGAGCATCAAAGCAAAACTTTTTTACCTTAGAAGTTATAAAAAATAACTAAAAGGAAGGGCAAATTTGCCACTCCCCCCAATCAGTACAAATAGGGTTAAAGCACTTAGAATTTAGTCTGAACAAAGAGCAAACTACCATAAAAACATTTTGTTTCTTTTTGGTGGACAGGTAGGCTATGCTGAAAAGCAAATTGTACTGGGCAAAAGCTTTTACTTGAATTAGGCAATTTCTAGCTTATCCTCTAATCACCAAACTAATATTCAGCTTGATGTTCATAGCTTGGGTTTACTGGTGTATACTCACTAGTGTACTGTTTGAATAAGCATTTAAGTTAGAGTCAGGGTTAGTGGGTTACCAGTATTTTCAAAACTAGGCTTACATCAAACAGAATTAAACAAAACGTTTGACAGATTAAATCACCATCAAACCTTGACCAGTTTCAAATCAGCTCTAAAGACCTACATTAACTCAATGTTTTAAGTTACTTCTTTTTTATAACATTTGAACTAAATAAATAAAATAAAAATAAAATAAAATAAAAACTTGCTTTTTTGTAACATTTGAACAGTGTAAAAAATTATTGATGCTGAGATATATACTGACAGCTTTCAGGCTAAATTTTTGCTGAAGGTAAAATTGTCTTAAATATAAAAAGATTTAAGCTACAACTAGCTTATACCCGTCTGTGCACAAGCATTCTTCACTTGGATGTTTAAACTTAGAGACTTCCTTGTTTTTGTATTCTAATACTATAGCCTAAACTAGGCCTAATTACACAAACTGCAACTCTTTTCAAAGCACATCTCACTTAATCACATAATCACAGAAAGGAACATTGCACACCAAAGTTTATGAAGCCTAATGAGAATAAAAATTCCAAACAAATTGCTTTACTTTTTAGCCCTTGAGCTGCAAAATTAGCAGCTCAACCCACCAGCCAAATTGCCCAATCCAAAACAAGCTGTAATAATTTACGTCATAATAAAAACATTAAAGCGAGAAAAATTTTGGAGGTGCACAGAACCAAACCAATGTTGCCAATTTTTTTTTCAAACATTATATTGAACTTCAAACAATTCATTGAAAAAGAAATTTAAAAAAATGTTTAAATTCAGAGAGAACAAGTTATGATTTTTTTGGGGGTGCTGCAGCTTTGCAGCTCCTATAGGCGAGCTGCCACTGAGAGGTACAGAAAACCAAGAGCCGAAAGGATCGCATGAGTAAGGAATTACAATCCTTGTGTGGTCCTGGCCCCTGGGTCTTTCAAAGTACTGTAATTCAATTCAGTTTATTTTGTCAAATTACCAAACCACTCAAATTCAACAAAAAAAATTTTTTACACTTATTACAGCACAATCAATGAAGACATGGTTTGGTATATGGTATAAATTACATGGAAGCAGAGAAAATGATCATATGGTCTTTAGGGTGTTGCAGCAGGGATATCTAGAACATCAGGATCGCTTACTTTGCTTTTTTTGCACGTTTCGTGTGACAAAAGTGGTGCTACGCAGCGCTTTTAGATTCTCGGACGCTTGAATAATCACAAAGCGAAACTGCTTGTTCTGTGCAATGTGCGTTGGTAAAATCACCAGCACTTGTTGGGTAGTGAGCACTGAGCAGTGGTTGACACTTAAAAGTCTAGTTACTTTAATACTTTCAGTAATTGCAAGCAATGTTGAAAGTTAGGGAAAACGTTTATAATAATAAGATTAGGTGTAGATTATAAAAGCCCAGTTTACAAGACTAGTCAACAGTGCTATAGTTATTAATCTGTAATCTTGTACTATACTACAGTAGTCTACTAGACAGTAATCTATGCAATTTTTTCAGTGATTGGCTTGGTAAATGCGAATGCATTAGCTACTTTTCGAAATTGTAGTTGTTAAGAACAAGTGCAGTAAATTTAACTCAACAATACTGTGCTTGCGCTTTTGTTAGTTATGAGACTATTCTTGGATATCCTTGGTTGGAACTATTCGAAGATATCAAACAGCTTTATGCTTTAGAAGAGCATAAAAGTTTAAAACTTGCTCGAACTTTAAAGAAGTCTTCATTAAACCCAATCATTGTAGCCTAAACGTCTCCCCAACCTGTCATCTGTAAGTTATATGTATTGTATTTGTTTTTTCTCATTCTGGTACATGAAATTATTAAATTTGCTTGTTGGTTGCTGGCATTCTTTTCAAGTTTCTAAGTTCAATTCAATTCAGTTTATTTTTTCCATGTCTGGCATGGAAGCAGCGAAAATGACCATATGGTCTTCAAAGTTCAATGCAACCGTAAAAAACAGCAAAAAGAAAAAAGCAACATAACATCAGCACTTACATATTTACTACATTTTGATCAACTTAGTGTGTAACATTTTACATTTTTTGGCACAGAAAAGCAGCAAAATGAGTAGTTGGCATTATCAATAAACACTATCGTGACCCCAAAATAGGAATAAAAACACTTTTCATATTGGCATCATAATAATTTCGTTTACCGGTGCATTTCAACTATATCATAACATTATTAAGTTGTAATAGTACCTTGCTGTTTTGAGATTAAATGGTCCTTAAGTTTTCTTGAAAATGTTTTTGGGGGATGTTTTTTGAGGTATGGGGGAATTTTGGCCCAGATTACAGGACCAATTACGTTTACTGCTTTTCTTCCAAGGGAAAGATTGGTTGGTTGGATGTAATAGTTACCTTTATCACTGTATCTTGTATAGTGTTTGTGAATTGAAGCAGCTGTCTTGAATAAACTAGAAGTTATATTGTTTTCCTTGTAGTGGATACGATGCATAGATGTGGCAGTTTCAAGGAAGAGCCTGTCATTACTTGTTAGTTATTTCAACTAAAGTACAAAGTTTATATATTCAGCAATATCATTGCAACAATGGGTAACATCTCTTTTATTTGTATCTTTATATGTTTGAAAAAGAAATGTTGCAGTATATCTACCTAGAAATTAGCTGAAATTATTTTACTGCTAAATCATGTAACTGATGTACAAAAATTAACTTTGTAGTTCAGGGGATGACTGTCGTGTTTAATAGTACATTTTTGTGGTTATTTTCAGGTTTCTTCCGTAAAACCCACAACCCATGTTGAGAATCATTATACCATAATGGTAATCATCCAAGCTTTTTTGCAACAGGAAACTTAGTGACTTTTATTTACAATTGTTGGAAAGTGGTGTCTCTCAAATTTCCATCGAAAGGTGAGATTTTTTTTCCGTTAAAAATTTACTTAATAAACTGCAGTTTGTATGTAAAATTTACAGTCTTTTTTGAAATTTTGATGGTAAGTTAAAATTTATGGTCTTTTTTGAAAGTTTGATGGTGAAGTTAAATTTTTAATCTAATTAAATGCTGAATTATTCACAACCTTCAGACTCCGGCTAAATCCTGCTGCATTTAAACGCTGATATCTAACAACAGAGTATTTTGTGTAAAAGTATTAAAACCTCAATATTACTGGCTAAATCAGTGTGTTCTTGACAATTAGTTGGTTGCTTGATTTGACCGCGAAAGGTCCTTTTGCAACTTGCCTGTGGCAATTCTAATCGATCTTTATGACTGTCGCGTATACTTACTGAGCGACTAAACAAAAATTTGCTTTGTTCTGTGCTGGTAGTTATTGTAACCAAAATGTTATCTTTTTAAACTAATACCTAATCGAATGTTTACGGCTATAACTGAAAATAATCACCAATTGCACAGTTCAGGATTTCGAAAGAACGATTCAATGTGTGAACCGCTTTGTCTCTATGAACATGGATCTAGCAAATCTTGCAACTACACTCTCCATTTGATCTATTCAACTTTAATTTTCACCACTTGGTGGTAGCAATGCTTATTAAAAGTGTAATAAAATAGAAATATCTTGGGATACGATGACTCAATTTCATTCATTTTGTTTTACGATGAAGACTATTCTATTTGAATAAAATTCTATTCAATTCTATTTGAATAAGATTCTATTCGAATAAGAAATTCTGTATAATGTACATATTGTAAATATTGTATATATAAATGTATGTATTTGTTGTTGAATTGTCATATAATTTCATCGGATACTGGATAAGTTGCTGAACAGCTGCAAATCCAAATCTGTTTGTTTTTAAACTGGAAATGAAATGGTTGAACTGTAAGTTCAGTTAGTCTATTAAATATAGCCTATACTAGGCTACTGCAGTCTGGTATAAACACTTGATTTTGTTGAAAACCACTACACACTGATACTGGCAGTGAAGTAACAGCATGGAGCATACCAGTAGCGGTAGCCTATTTATGATGTCAAATTCTACTAAAAATGTGGTTTCTGTTCCTTGCCCAATTTATGACGTTGATGATAGTAGCACAAGATCTAGACAATGGATAGAATGTGAAAATTGCAGTGAATGGTTTCACAGCAGATGTGTGAAGTTGACTAAAAGGCAAATAGAAGCTATGGATGAGCCTTGGTTTGGTCCTTGTTGTTCCTCTAGTTCAGCAGCTGCTAACCACCAAGAACCACAAAGTTTTTCATTTAATAGGGAGGGTGCAGTCATAAAGAGAGTGCCTAAAGCATCTAGAATTCAAGCTGCTAAACTTCTAACAGAGATTCTTCAAAAAGTAGTGATGGAAAATAGCTTAGCTGCATGGCAACAATTGTTTAATTTTGCTAGAAGTTGTTTCATGAAGCCAAAAAGAGCAGGGTAAAAAGTCAAAGTCTCTAGCATCAGTTATAAACAGGCAAATCAAAGATTTTACGGACAATGATAGTGTTCCACCTGGTAACTCACTGATGAACAAGAAACGCAAACACTCTCGTTCCTCAAAAGCCTTTGATATCAGCAGCTTTGTTTCTTCCAAACTTGCTTTGGGAGATGTAAAGGGTGCAGTGAGAATACTTTCATCAGATTCCAAAGTTCTTCAATCTTCTGCAGAGGTAATCAACCAGCTAAAAGACAAGCATCCTGACTTACATCCAGACTGTGCATTTCCTCCTGCTTCTTCCGAAGGCGACTGTTCCAACAGCATCACTGTTTCTGTTGATGACATCACCAAAAGCCTCAAATCTTTCAAGAATGGTTCAAGCGGTGGTCCAGATGGTTTGACTCCACAACATCTTAAAGATCTTACATCAGGAGCATTGGGTGAGACATCAAGAAATCTTTTACAAGCATTAGTGATGTTTACAAATGGTATAGTACTTTGTGGAAATATCCCATCTGCAGTGTGCTCAAGCTTTTTTGGTGCAACCTTAATAGCCCTTTCCAAAAAGGATGGAGGAGTACGGCCAATTGCAATTGGAAACACATTAAGGCGTTTATGTGCAAAGGCTTGCACGCTTAAGATTTCTCAACAACTTCCCGACACTTTCCAACCGCATCAAATGGGTGTTGGCATTCCTTCTGGTGCTGAAGTGGTTGTTCATGCTTGTAGGAATTTCATCAATAAAGTGGATTCTGACAATATATTGCTGAAGATTGATTTCAAAAAAGCATTTAATTCAGTGAGAAGAGATGTGCTACTTCACGAAGTTTATAAGTTGTTTCCTCAGATCTACCCTTTATATACCAGGCCTATGCTAGTTCTTCTAACTTGTTTTTTGGGAATGAAACATTGTTTTCGAAAGAAGGAGTCCAACAAGAAGATCCGCTAGGGCCGTTCTTGTTCTCACTGCCAATTAATAATTTGATTTCAAGCTGCAAAAGTGATTACAACATGTGGTATTTGGACGATGGAACACTTGGTAGAAAAGCAGATGTGGTCTTTTCGGATTTTCAAAAAAATTTGTCTGCGGAGAATAGTTTGGGTCTGAAGGTCAATCCTGCAAAATGCGAGCTAATCAGTTTAAATTCCATCATTGATGCGAATGTTTTGAAAATGTTTGAGGGGATTGCTCCTGAAATTAAATCTGTTAAACATGGAAATATGACCCTTCTTGGCACACCAGTTATGCCATCTGCTGTTGATATGGCATTAGAATCTAAATTAGCTGCTCTTTCGAGATTATTGGAGTAACTAGATCAAGTGGATCCACATGATGCTTTGTTTTTGCTTAGGAATAGTTTTGCAATTCCAAAGCTCACGCATGTATTGAGGACATCAGCTTGCTTTCAGTCTCCACTTTCGAAATCATACGATTCCAAGATTCGCTGTGCTTTGGAAAAGGTGCTAAACATTCAACTGTCAGGACTGTCATGGAAACATTGCACATTACCGGTTCGGTTTGGAGGAATGGGCATTCGTTCTGCAGAAGACATAGTTCTTCCTGCATTCCTATCTTCAATATATGCGTGCGCTGCAAGCATGCCAGATATTTTCCATATCACATCATCAGGAATTCAGGATCCTTGCTTTTCCTTGGCATTCTTAAGTTGGTCTGAGAAATCTAACATTCTTTTTTCTCCGCAACATCCACAAAAACAGAAATCTTGGGATATTCCACTCTGCCAGCTGAAACTAAACCATTTGTTGGAAGCATCAAACACCATTTCTTGACAAGTCAAGACTTTTGGCTGTTTCTGCTCCTCATGCTTCACATTGGCTTAATGCAATTCCAATACCTTCACTTGGATTAAAAATGGACAACAGATCACTGAGGATTGCTTGTGGGCTTAGGCTAGGTTCACCTTTGTGCCAACCTCGTAAATGTATTTGCGGCACTCAGGTAGAATCCACTGGAGTCCATGGTCTCAGCTGTAGGAAGAGTGCGGGAAGATTCTCCAGACATTTTCATGTAAACAACTTGATAAGGAAAGCATTGGAGTCTGCACTTGTTCCTACGATTTTGGAGCCGCAAGGTGTATCGCGCACAGATGGAAAAAGGCCAGATGGAATGACAATTTTTCCGTGGAGAATGGGAAAGTGCATGGTGTGGGACTTTACATGTAGCGACACCTTTGCCCCAAGTCATCTTGAGGTCTCTTCTAATCACTTTGGAAAAGTGGCAGAACGGGCAGAGCAGGCCAAACTGACAAAGTATGAGCAGCTGGAACGTGATTTTGAGATTGTGCCTATTTGTGTGGAAACAATGGGCCCATGGGGTCCAAACGGTTTAAAATTTGTTCGTGAGGTTGGCATAAGGATTTCAGAGGAGTCTGGCTAACCCAGGTCTACTGTTTTCTTGATGCAAGCAATTGGAATGGCAATACATCGAGGAAATGCTGCCAGTGTTTTGGGAACTGTGTGCAAGGGACAACATCTGGAAGAGATGTACTATTTGTAATGTTGCAGTCTCCTTTTTCATTTGTGTGCTTAGAGATTCTCTATTTTAGTTTTGGTTAGGTTTTTTTGTTTTTTTTGGTGTTTTTTTTACAGATATCTGCATAAAGTTATCCTTGATTTATTTGCATAGACTATTCACTGTGTGTGTATGTGTATTTTAAATGTGATGACTTATAACTACATTAATATGTAATGACAAATTTTGTGGAATTGTTTTTGAGTTTAGGTTTGGATTTTTGTGTGTACACTTAATATCGGTAATTCATTTGTTACGGATTTGATTTTAATTTGTTTGTTATTGATTAGATCTTAAATGATCCAGCTTGCAAGAAGAATATTTTGTGGGTTTTGTTATGATGTAAATATGTATGTACCAATATAAGGTGTAATGTAAATGCTTATCCGGATCAGTTATGCTTATCTTATAACTATTATTTTTATCTGTGATATGAATGCTTAGTTATGCCTTGATTTGTACAGTATTTTTCAATCGAATTGTTACCAGTATTGTTTAACGCCACTAGGTAATGTGTAGAGTTTTTATGTAGCTATATCTTAAACTAACAAACATTATTTTATTTTTCATATTCTTGGTACCATGTTTTATGTAAAATTTGACACTTAAAAATTATTCTGGTTTTACTGTATTTTGGATTATTTGTTATCTGTATATATGGATTCTTAATTCTTGTGACATTGATGATCATACTGGATGGCTGACAATCTTTGAATGGAATATTGGTAACTTAACTTATTTATACATTTACAATAAATATTTCTTGTTTGATTCCAAGAAAAAAAAGATGAAGACTAATATGGGGCATCTTTTAAAAACATGTCTACTAACACAACTTATCCATATCGCTCTCTAGAGGCAAAACAGACAAATTTTTGGAAAAGTGGGTCTCAAAATCGGCCTGGCGGGAAAGGTAAACATTGATGAAAATTTTGAAACTTGGTATTCATGATCTACTGATTACACTGCAATAGCAAAAAATAGTTCAGCTTAAACAAACAAGTTTTTAATTTTTATGGGGCGCCTGCAACTCCCTAATGGTTTTTCACCTTCCATGCTACCACAAAGCACAACATTAGACACAGAAAAGGAAATGCGCAAAATTTTAAAATGGTGCTAAATGGCTAATTTTTGCAAAAAGTTAAAAAATTACCGAGCAGCTGTCTGAGTGTCTGGTTGTAAACTGCTGGGGCGGGGGAGCTCCGCTTCCAGTCATCATCTGTGAAACAAACAAATTTCAAGCCTCCAAGCTCCCACGCTTCGCAAAATTCTAGTTACCATCTGATGGAAAGTGGTGTAGCCAGGTAGCTCTGTTAACTCTGCATTGAATTCTGCCAAGTCTGAATTTACCAGCAGCCTTTTTGAAACTTTTGTGCAATTTAGCCAAGATTGAGAAAACAGTGGTGCATTGTTTTCCAAAAAAAAATTATGTTTCTTGGCTTCCCTTTTTGCTCATTCTCAATCCTCAATCCAGCACTGCTCAGCAATCTTGCCAACTAATGTGGTCAGAGGGTACAGTACATTTTAAAAGGGCTTCAGAACCAAAAACTTTTTTTTGCTCACTTTTTTCTATAAAAATTTTGACAAATTTAAAGACCAACTTCACCAATTTTGAGCTTTATACGACGTTTTGCTCCTGAGACATGCCAATTTAGATTTCCCCTTACTAAGACTTTTTTCCCTTTAGAAATTTTGCCAGGGTTGCTAATAACTGAACAACAAACAAAGTTTTAAAAAAGTTAGGTACTGCACGTTCCCAATTCTCAATAAGTGTTTTTTAGCAGTGTTGTTGCCAAAACAAAGTAAAGGGTCAGAATTGTAAGTTAGCTGCTTTTCAAGTAAATTTGAGCCAACTTTCTGACTTTCCAAAAGTTAATCTTCATTCTTCTACTACAATTTCTTAAACATTTAATTTGTCAATCTGAATATATATTCTATTTTTCAACAACAAAGACTAATAGTTACACTCACAGCAGGTGACCGTTGACTCAAAGACTGAAACGTCACTTCCGATTTCCTGCTTGATTAACATGTGTGAGCAGTGTTTTTTTAAGGCAATTTGAGGAACCGAAACAGCCTTTCAAAATTGTCCAGCAGTCTCTCAAAATCTGCTTTTACAGTAGTGTAAACAAAGCTAAGTACGCTCTGGAACAACAGACAATAAGCCAGGAAAAAATATTTATTAACTAACTGTTGACAGTGGCATCGCTAGGGGGGAGGGGGCGGCCCGCTTTGGGTGTCACCATTTTGGGGCGACACCATATTCTGAAGTGAAAACATATCTCCACTGATTTGTGGTGAAGATCTTTTTTCCATCCTCATAGTCATACAAACTGAAAACCAACCAATTTAGCAGTAAAGACCTTTTTTTTTCTTTTTGTTTTGGAATTCACATATTTCCGGGCCGAAAACCCACTACTTTGATGGCAATGACCTTTTTTTTTTGGTCTTCACCTATTTTTGGACCGAAAAGGGGGAGACACCACGAAATTCTGCCCCAGGTGCCACCACCCCTAGCAATGCCACTGACTGTTTTTTGGCTCGATGCGGAGGTCTGGCACCCGTGCGGGTTGGGATTGGGGGGTGACCCCAAAAGGGTCTGCCCTATTGTACCAGTAGGCTACCTACTAATGACATATTGGCAAACAATACAAAACAAAGCAAGGTTTTTTTTTACTCCAATTGCCCACTTTAAATTCTATAAAACATAAATAAGCATTATGAACTTTATTGATTTTATTTTCTATCCAATCTGTAGTTACAGTATTTTTTTTTTTAGTATGCTTCGAGTTAGAACAATTCTAATGTTGCCTTGCATTTTCTTTACATGTTGAGTGTGAGTTTTGTGTATACAATGTACAAAGTGTACATATCTTTGCAACACTTAGTTTTAATTTTGCATAAAATTTTTTACCATAGAAAGTAGCAGACTGAGAAAATCTAGAAGCTGCTTTTTTAACCTTAACTTGGTGAGGTGACAGTACACTCAGATGACCTTTCGGTCCTTCGCTGTCTCCTCATCAAGTGACTAAATATCGCTTTGACTCTGCAAGTTTGTGTGTTGGTTTTAAAGGAATTGCATATTTCGATGCTTTGGTGATAGACCTAGAGGAAGTTGCAGTTTTTTCTTGTGATATGACGTCACTTGGTAAATAAATAAATATGATGATGATGTTAAAGTTGTTTTACATTATAAAATCCCAGCGAGCCGTGCCCAGTAGTCTGTCAGGTTACGACAAAACGAAACGAAATCATCACAATTCGACTATTAAATCGTCACAAACGACTTTTGCACATGTTAATGGTTAATATTTTGGCAGGGTCTGCTGCACCGGCCCGGTTTCCAACAGCTAATCGCTGCTGCACCGGCGGCGGCGGTCGTGTTCTTTTACTGTTCAATTTACTATCTCTCAGGCTGGCATCGCTGCCCTAACCCTAACTTTAATAATAAGATTATAGAGTAAAAAGAAGGACTTTGAAGCGAAGTAGCTCTCTGGTGCTATTTCTGAAAAGCGTGTTCTGCGGGAATCGATATCCCAACCCTCTTCATTGCATTCAATCGTAACTAACCACTACGCCGTCAGGGCTTCGAATGCGATGAGTCAAATTGCTGCATTTAAATCGAATCAATGCGAAAAACGCAATCCGGTGCACCAGCGATTTGATGTCCAAAACCGGGACGGTGCAGGAGACACTTCCTAATATAATCGTAACTAACCACTACGCCGTCAGGGCTTCGAATGCGATGAGTCAAATTGCTGTATTTAAATCGAATCAATGCGAAAAACGCAATCCGGTGCACCAGTGATTTGATGTCCGAAACCGGGACGGTGCAGGAGACACTTCCTAATATTTTACTTTAGTCATTTTCACTAAATCTGAAATCACTGTCTTTGACTTTGAGTCTACTCTTAGACTAATGCTAGAGACTATTGTGGAACTTGCTATGACTTCCCATCAAGCCAAGTACGACATTCGTTTCTTTACTTGACTAAAAGTGATAATGTTAGCTAGTGGCTAGACTACTTCGCTTTAGTTCAATTAATTAATACAGTACACTCTTTTAGCAAGCTGATAGAGGAAAGTCAGAAGTATAGGCTACTGGTTTTTTATTAGCCATTACTATTTTAGTCAGTGTTTGGAGAATGTACAGTAGTTACTTTTTACGTAGAGGGTTTAGTAGATTTAGACAATTCGTACAAATTGGGTTCAGTAAACTTTTTTAAGAGTGATTGGAGACGAGGCCGTGGAGTGTCGTAGTTAGTCTACAGAGCAGAATAGCCTAGCAAGCCTACATTGCTAAAAAATTTGCGGTCTTTTAAACTTGTTTAGCGGTTCCTCAACCCTGACCTTAAAAAACACTGTGTATGAGTATTGGTGTAATGCGTTTTTTATAATGTATCTTTCGGCGAAATAAACCTCTGACTGACTTGACTAACTGACTAGCCTAATACCAGAATCCTGGCAAAATGTCAACGCTGAAGTAAGACGAAATTGCTGACTTTGAACTGCAATATCTTGAAATAAAGACATATAAAGTTCAAATTTGTGAGAATGCATTTTAGGCTTTTCCCAACCTTTTGTTAACAGCATAATATTTACTTAAATGCCCTTTTAACAGAGACTTATGGTCTATCGAAGCTCTGAAGTATCCTTTTCTCTTTGCTATCCAATCATATTCCAGCTAGATGTTTCAGTTTCCAATGATTGGCCGAAGCAGGTTCCGCGTCGTACACTCGCACGAGGTTATGGTTTATTTACTTGTACGCAATGGTTCGATGCACTCGCAGCTAAATTTAAAGGAGGTAATCAAAAGAGTGAATTTTACTGAAGTTGCAACAAAATTTACATGATTTGTTTTCGCTTTGCAAGAACATTTAGTATTGCATATATCAAAAACAAAATCTATAATTAGACGCAAGTTTTGGAAATATTGTTTCAATTCAGTTACAATGATTTTTTTTTTGAAGCCATTAATTGTTACGTTTAATCATGACATCAGCGAATGTTTTGAAGGCATTATGGCAAGCTCAAAATAGCGAACGAATGATTGCAAAGTTTGGTAGCATTGATAGGATTTAGTAGTTTGTTGCATTGTGAATTCAGAGCCGATTGGTTGTTGGTGTAACAGTTAGTGTCGCAGGTAGGGATGTTTAGTCTAAATTGCAATTTGCATATCGTACACTGTTTTGTATTGTCTGATTGACCCTGTTACTTGGTATTCAACCTTAACTACACTGTGTTTTTATGTGCATTTGCACTGCAGATTGATTTCATATTTGCATTGTAATCACTCTCAAAATTTTGCAAAATTAACTTAGTTCTGTTATCAAATTGCATTTTAAGTTTGTAAGTCTGAGGGTTGTCATCAAAGAACTGGAAAAGTTATGGTATAGTTGTTTACTTGGAAAATACAATAGTTTTTCTTTGAATCCGTTGTTTGGTGGTGGTGGTAATTGGTAACAAGAATGGAAGTTGAAGTTAAAGAATCAACAACCTTCGATGTGGAACGCATGCAAGCCAAGGAAAAGAAGAGAACTAGAAGAGACTCTGCTAAAGCAAAAGAGCATGCTGTTGCTGGTGAGTTACAGTGAAGTTCTGAATTGCAAAATATGACTGTGATATTAGCAGGAAAACATTTCCCAAGAGTCTACAAAAAAGAGAAGTGGTGCATACTGTATTTTATTAGGCCTATAGATGTTTGGACTTTTACCAGATTACTGTAGGCTATTATTCATATAGTAACAGATAGGAAGGCTTTATTTCACCGGAAATTTTTATCTAGTTTTTTGTTATTTTTGACTCAAATCTAATCCAAACTCAAATACTTACTCTAAAACTATCCCCAAATCGAGCCCAAACCCTAACTCAAACCCTAATCTTTACCCCTAAAAAAGCAAATGGAAAATGTGCGGATGAATATTTCTCATTTTTGTTTTATTCTCTTTAACTTGAAAATTTTCGGTGAAATAGTCAGTAGCCTACCTAACAGATAACCCTAACGATGCTGTACTGCCAGTTTGTCTTGAACACTTGCAGTTGCATACCACATGCTATCCAACCTTGCTGAGGCACCATTGTGCTGAATCTAGGATTGGCGTGTGTGTTATCATTGATTATAATAAGGTAGAGCTTATTTCCAGCTAGCATGTAAATTACCCTACTTCTGACTTGCAATTTGTAGCTGCATGCATGCAGGCAGTGCACTTTTGACTGGCTGGAAAGGAAAGGCAGTTGTAGGAATACTTTACTAAAGTGTCCTTAAAGCTGTCTTTCCTTAACCCTTACTTTTTAACAAAAAAATATTGATCTTGTTAAATGTATATTATTGCAGTGGTTTTAGGTCTAGCTTGAAAACGAAACCCAAGACGTCAGCCCTTCCTGTATTGTAACAATTTACTCCATCTGACACCTCCCTCTAATAATTAAGTTGCCTACTTAAATAAACAAAGCTATGTTATGTGACGTCCACTAGTAGTGATATCGTATCATTGACCAATCGCATTTGTTTGGACATGCTACCATATAAACAAGCACTACCTACTTAGTATTTTAAGCCATTATTAAGTTTTCAAAATAACAGTTGAAATTTCAGATTTGACCTATCTTTAAAAATTATGTGCACAAGGCAGGCCTACGGTTCTTTTTTAGCTCTGTTTTTAGAAATTGCTCTTCAGTTCTTGTCATATGTGCAATTGGTACTACAGTAACAATAAAAATTTAAACTACAGTAACTAATATGGAAGAGACTTGGCGAATGTTCTATTCGTGCAGACATTTTGAAATAAAGCCTAAAAAAACTACCTTAACCCTAATCCTAGCCCTAACCCAAAGCCTAACTTAAACCCTAACCCAAACCTATTAGTCAGTGTAGTAATCAAAATAAAAATTTTTGAAAACGTGTGACGTCACTGGAATCTTTGTTTATTTAACCTCTGGTGTTCCATTCGCCAAGTCACTTTGAACTAATATTGGTAGTTGAATAATTATCTTGTGATCTGTTCATGCCGATACCTGAATAAATCAAGATGCTACACAATACAGCTGAAGGTCACATGTGGTTGTATAGGTTTATAGAAAATGAAATAAATAAATGAATGAATAAATGCAAAGTTCTAGTTAATGCTGAATGCCAGGAAACTGCAAAATAACTTTTTTGTCTTCTTGGTCAAGCTGCCAGAGTTTTTTAGTAACAAATGTTCTAAATCTACCACTAAAATACGAATTATTTGGCTGTTAGGTTAACTGTAATAAACTACAACTGTAGGTTTGTTTTGAACTTCTAACAATTGTTGCAGCTCCAGCTGATATTAACTTTAATGGTGCAAATGGAGCTGCTAAACGATCTGGAAAGTTAGGAGACCGCAAGTCAAGATCTTTGTATGGAAGAGGCTTACCTAAGAAAGGTATCATAATACATTTAATGGTAATCAAGTACTCTTTCGGTTTATTCTTTCTTATATTGCATCATTGTATTGAAAGAGATTGCACAACTTACCAAAATTATAATATGATCAATGGTACTTTATGGTTGTGAAACCAAATTTTTTACACCAGCTTGAAGTCTTCTTACACCAAAAAACCTTGATGGAAGCTAGATATGTATATTTTTGCTAGATATTTTCATTCTAATGTAAAAATTCAAAAATCAATATTATACTGCTTTTACAAAGGATTTAGGCCATGTTTGACTTTTGTTGTTTTCACCATTGCCAATTCATTGCAAATTGTTAGCAATTTTTTGAAGACAGTGCTTAAAGTTTTATAAGTTTTATGCCAAAAATTTAGGTCATAAAACCTATAAAAGGATGGAAAAAACTTACCGTAGCTCAGACTGGAGTTAATCAGTTCATTTTGTAGGTGGCGGAGGTGGAAAAGGGACATGGGGCCGACCAGGAGATGAAATGGAACAAGATGGTGTTTTGGATGATCATGATCCCAATTATGACTCGGAAGAACTGGTAATGATCTAAAGATTTACATCTAGACGTACTCTGAAAATAATTAAGCTCACATGAGTGTTTGTAACAGCTGTAACTGCCACCAAAACAGTAAACTCCTGTTTGATTTTTCAGTAAGGTTTAATCAAGGACTAAAAGTTGGTATTCACGCTCTTTCTTGCTTGATATTTTGCATTAAAAGGGACAGTGTTAAGCCTCCATAATATATGGTAGACAGATGGGCAGGTGGCAGCGTGACTCAAAAGACCGAATGCTCCTTCGCTCAGAGGCGTTGCTAGAAGTGGTGGCACCCGGGGCGGGATTTCATGGTGGCACCCTTTTTTGTACCAAAAATAGGTGAAGACCAAAAAATAAAGGTCTTCGCTGCAAAATAAGTGGCTTTTTGGTCCAAAAGTATGTGAAGACCTAAAAAAAAGGTCTTTGCCTAGAAATCGGTGGGTTTTTACTCCAAATGAGAATGGGGACGACCAAACAAAGTGAAAAAAGTAAGGTATTTATCACAAATCAGTGGAGTTATGGTTTCACATTATGATATAGTGACAACCGGGGCAAGCCACCCACCCCCCTCCCCCCTAGCGACGCCACTGCCTTCGTT